>CM037861.1:56344415-57544415 GCA_021292105.1 Anadara kagoshimensis
AATTTTTATGTTGTTGTTTAAAAACTACTGTAATCAACCCTAAGATTTCATTCATAATAAATTCTTCCTGGTAAGGTGTAAATAAGTCGTCAAACAAATATAAGGAACCAATATACAGGTACACATTTTTAAAAACATCTTTATATAACGTTAAGACGTTTATATACCAATTATTTGTGTTGTTGTTTAAAAACTACTGCACCCCTAAGATCTCAATTCATAATAAATTCTTCTGATAAGGTGTAAATAAGTCGCCAACAAGAATAAGGAACCAATATACAAATACACATTTATAAAACATCTTTATAACGTAAAGACATAGACCTACCATTAATTTTAAGTTGTTGTTTATATAAATATCTATTGCTGGTTTTGTATTGTGCTTCCATCTGATTCAAGACCTTCGTCACCATTTTTACCTACAAAAATTCATAACATTAGTTTGATTTTAATGTTCAAAGGTATTCGCTAGGACATGCTTGACTGTACATAAATTTTTTTTTTCGTTATTTCGATAAATCATAAAAAGAACTCTTATTGCGATTGAAATCAGACAGAAAAACTGAAAAAAGAAAACTGCAATGTAATTTTTACGACTGTATACAAATGTAGTCTCACAATAAACCACCAAATGTGGTGATGATTCTCAGGTTTTGAACGGACACTATAATTGCTTCACATTGTTAATTATGCATAGTAAAGCTGATAATAATAAACGATTACAAAACAACATGTCCACCATGGTCAGAAATAACATGTATAGGCACAAAATATTGACCGACTGATGACCTTTCTACGAATGATTCACTTAATACATGGGTAAGGTTAGGGTTTGCAGTACAGACTGTAAATGCATGTCTTTGCATATGTGACACTAGTCACATGCGGTTCTCATACATAAATGTGCTCGTCCATAAATTTTAAAGGTGAAGTGGTGCAGTTCATGTTTTTCTATCTGTAATATGTCATAATTAGTAATGTCACAGGTTTTTTAAATAATGTTGCAATCCGTGTGATTTCTTATATCCACATAAAAAACATTATTGCGCGAGACGATTTACACAAATTGACCATAAATATTTACTGATATTTGCTGACAAGTATTTTTATAGAGAAAATGAGAGCTGAAGCAAAAACAATATCAACGGGGTTAACAGGTATTTACAACTTCATAAATAACAGAATTCAAAAAATGATACATTTACTGTATAAATTACGCCAAATGCGTGATCAGATGAATTGCTATTTAATAACGAACTAGGTTCAGAAAACATAAAATACAATAAACACGCACCACAATGTTTCAAGCTTTAAACAAACATAAACACAGACATGCAATCGCACAAATTTGAAACAGAAAATACCAGCTTTTGTTAGATGACACACAACACGATACAGAAATAAAATATTGTAAATACAAAGGAGTTTTGTCAAGATTTAGAGTGAACATGCACACGAACACAAGGTAATGCGATATTGTACACAGGAGGATTTGTTTGTCGCACTTGTCGTTATTTGGGAGAGAACAAACACACAAACACGAGACAAAAATAGAACAATGTAATACTGTTATTGTCACACCTTACAGTTATTTGTGGCCGTTTTAGAGGATTTCTTATCTTTTTACAATACATACTACAATAGTATGAACGAAAAATCTTCATATAACATATAAAATATTCATTTTAATAATCGATTAACAATTTGCTGCTTCTTGCTTAATTTTTAACAATTATACGAGTATATCAAGTTGTAAATAAACCCATACTTCACAACCGTGTATGTCAAACAAACGTTACCAGAGGTAAAGTAGGTTTGAGTACCAACCTGAGGATAAGAGCTAAAAAGGGGGTTTTAACAAACACTAATTTTATAAAACTTGTGAGCTTAAAAACTGAAATGGTTACATTGCATGCAAGGTAAGAAATTGGTTTAGTAATGTTTTAACAGTCAGGAATCGCGCGTTTTTTATGCAAGAACATGTTAAACACATAATGAACAAGGGAACCAGACGAGACATGATCTATCAGTCTACAAACCTATGTAGTTTTCATTGACCCTGTAGTTGTATGCTGTCAAACAGATTTAGGTACCAGAAACTGTAGAAATCTATTTGTTTCAGTCGTGCATTATTAGACATACCAATGTCTTTAACCACATCCAATCAATATGTCATTAATAATAATATAGAGGGATTTATCTAATACTATGAGCTAACTATCCAATTAGCCCAATGATCTAGTTTTAAGGAAGCTCATCATACCATAATTTACTTCTAATGATCATAGTAAAACGTGAAGCCAGATAAAGAATCAACATTAGAAATAGATGTAGGAACACTACACTTCATATATAAGTCTAGGCACAAATCAAAATTGGTTTTTACACTAATGAGACACATTGTAGATTCTTATACAAAGAAATTTTATGTTTTATATATATACCCTCAGAGGAAGTCAATAGTGAAGACATACAGTGGTAAAAAAACAGATGTGACCAAACTCGATGTTAAAGAAAACAAATTATCTGATTTCATCAAAAGTGCAAATTGTTCATTCTCCTGATATTTATTTACATGATTTAGGAACTACCTGATTTTTTCTGATTCAGTTGTCATTTCATTAGTTATGATATTATGTGATCATGATTCAACGGATTGTGTTATTCCATTCACTTAAATAATTGTCTTCAACCCTTTACAGAAACAAGTCACGATGTAAATCTACATTACTTATTTTACAATGGACTCTCTGGCAGTAAATAATGGTAATAGTGATATAATTTTGAAACTTATCCTAATTGTAACCGGTTAGGCAGGAAGGTTTGTTTTTCTAAGCAGGTCATTCGGTTCTGTTTGACAATGAAGACGAAATATTAGCAAGGCCGGTCCAAATGTTGGCATAATATGAACAAATCAAATTTAACAGCTGACTTCACTAAAGTGTTAAACAAAGCACATGGTATCTCTTTCTTTCTCTTTTCTTTTTAATCTTTCAATGAAACAAAATGGCAGGAATTCGAATCACATGGAACATTTATCTATAACTAACAATATGTTCCTTGATGTAAATGATTTTAACACGGTGGCGTTACCTCTCTACAGTCTTCAGAACAAATACAGTAGATTTCATTTGATAAAATTATGTTGAGTTACTTATGGTTATACACCATTCAAATTTTGTACAAAATTTCACGATCATTTTGGTCACAGTTTAAGGTCATTGATCCTTAGACAATTTCAAACTTTTAGTGTAGATATATGCATTTTATGGTTGTAATACTAGTAAGCAATGACAGGAATACTATTGGAATTGCTCGATGGGCCAATCATGCATCCACGATTGTCGTTGTTACTAAAATAGAATGTTTAGGCAGATTTATAGTTTAAATATCAATTAACTACAATAAATGTTATAAAAGTACATATACATGCATTTGATAGTTGCAGGGTTTGATGTCATGCGTGTTTTCGCAAAAAGCTAAAGCCAAAAGTCAATGACCATTGACTAAACGGAGTAATGAAACCGCCAATTTTCTCAAAATGCTATCAACTGTTTTCATGTGAATATTTCATGCAAATGACTAGAATTGTCAGTTCTTAATTATGTTTTCCTAAAATAACCCTTTTTTAATTAACACCTGCCAAAGTCCTTGTTTTTTCACAAATCATCTCAAGTTATATGTGGATATAAACAAATGTTATTATAATTAACAGTAGAGACTGTATCAAAGGTCAACAAACATGTACTGCTAAAAAGAACGACAAAATCACAAATAAATAGACAAGCAGCATCAAAGGTACACGTAGGTAACAAGGTAATGTTTACAAGACACAAGGTAATGTTTAGAGTACACCTGTACTCTTGTTGAATTAAAACATGTGGCACAGTACAAACATGTAATTGAAGACATAGCTGCAGCTGACATTAAACAAACCGACACCTTTGTAACAAACATTTGTTGGGTATCCAAAGTAAAAGATATAAGTCGTATATACTAGCAGAACATAGAAAACACGAAAACGTTTGTTTACAATTTAGGAGCACACGGCCTCACTTCCCAGATGAACGTTCGTGTATTTTATTTAATTTGCCAGTTTTAAACGTTTTTCATTGATATTTTCAATTGTGACTTGGTCAAGTTGCTTGATTTTGTATCTGTTAGTCATATGTCAACTAAGTCGTCTTAAATACTGTGTGATTAATCAGTCTTTTGCTATAGCCATACACAAAGAATAATTCGTTATCATTATAATTGAAGTATTAATAAAAATAAATATAAGCCAAAAACACAAAAGAATAATTTTATCATATCGAAACAAATTCATCATCTGCCAAGCCAAAATCGATAGCAAAAGTATAATAAGAGTATAATAGGCTTCTGGTAATAGTAAAACCTATTTTGGGATAAATAGGATATATGTTCTAACATAGTCCTCATTAAGAATTTGTTTATGTCATTTCAGATTTCAGATTAATTGCTTAAAGTAAAAGGTGGTTTGCGTTACAATAATGAGAAACCTAGTTCTGACGGATACTGGGTAATTACATCACGATCGTCATCGTTAATATCATAGAACAATGTAAGGTTATTAAAATATTATGTAGCATTTTAATACAATATACATTTATAGTTATACGCCACTAAATTTGTCATTTTGTGTTGCTAGCTAGGCAGCAGGTAATAACCCATCCGGAGCAATCGGTCTCATTTTCCTGGTGGAAATTAAAAGTTTTAACTTAGTATGTCACTTTTTTAAAGTTTTTGTGGTTTAGGTGGAATATGATTATGATTTTTTCTTGTTTATAACTAATTATATATTAAGGTCACTTTAATATAAGGCATTGAATAATATACACTAAGGAAGTTAAGGTTATTTTATGTAAGACACTGATTTCACATGCGCTGTGTTGTTACTCAATATACAGAACATTTCATAATTAAGAAGGATAATCTTACGGCGCGTGCACAAAAGATTAGAACATTTCATAAGGCAGTGATTGAATAAAACTTCTCAATATTGAGATGCAGCTGTTTCATAACACTGCATGTTACAAGGCGACATGTTAATAGAAATCATTTATTAATAATACATTTATTTTTAATTCTGCACATTAGATGCAGATAATGAATATTGATTTTTGTATAAAAGAACATTCGAGCCTTGAAAGTTCGATGATCTGTTGTGGTATTTGGAGAAGTTAATGACACGAGTACATACACTGATGACACGTATGTGTTTGTCATGTAATATCCGTTTCTCTATATCTATTTAAACGAAGGATCTTTTATCTTGCCTATTGATTGGCGTTTAGAAATAAAATATAAAGACACCGGTCAATGTCCAAATCACAATCCCCAAAACAGAGTAAAGCTGGCGAATAGAATTTAAACACAATCATACTGACTGGTCATTGTCTAAATCGTAATACCAAACGAAAAGTTAAAGCAATGAAAAACTGGCAAATTAAATCCAACACTGGTAGGGCAGGCACCTCCTGTTTAGCTAGCTACAAAAACCAGATATAATCTGATGATGTTAATACATAAAAAAAAACAAATTTGAACGTCAAAATGTTGAATTAAACCCTGGTATAACTAATAATACTGGCTTTCTAAAAACTTATGCAAATAACATATTGTAAATCGGCTGTCTACATACATATTGGTGTAAAAATAGTTATCAAATTCGAGCCGTCAAATTTTGAATTGTTGGAAACTCACTGAAACAGGTATGGCCAACTAATGATGCAAAAACATGCCAAAAATATAGTGTAGATTGCCTCTGTCCAGATTTAATAATTATGATTACAAGACAGCTGCAGAATTATGTTTTAGTTAATTCATGTCGAGATTTTTGTTAGAAAAATAACTAGAAATTATGATAATGAAAACCAAACATACCAGTCCCTGTCCAAATTACATTTCCGACGCAAAATTTAAACTTTGAAACTGGCATAAAGCTAACACGGGAACTTCCTCCAGGGTAGTAAGACCGGGTGTTCCGGAAGATTAAGCACCTCCTGATAAACGATGTGATTACTATATTAACAACGAAATTCACAGATCTATACATTAAAAATAGTGTTGCCGTCATATTTCCTTTTTGAATGTATTGAATGATAAAATTAAAAAAGGTATCTTAAAAAAGAGATCTGAAAAATAAACAGTTTGCATAGACTCAAAACCACTGAGTACTCGAGTACTATATTTGTAGTCTAATATCAATTTTCGGATAAAGTACTCGTTGACATCCCTATTAAAAAGTCATCAATTAAATATACAGTCATATATCTTAAAATAGATACATTTTAAGTATGTATACACTGCAGTAGACAAAGCGTAATCTTCGATAGATAAAGTGTCCATGCAACATTTCTCTGTCTGCTAATTAGTTGTCGTGTTCTTGCATGAAATATCATACTTGATTTAGAAAACTCTAGTTTTAAATGCATGATCATGAACGATTTATTGTATTACTACTTATTTCTCTGATTATCAGGCTTAAGTCTCTTAGTTTGTTATGTTTAAAGGGAGGTAAATCAAAAATGTATTCATTCAAATTGAAAGAAGAAATAGCAAAAACGATTTCAGACCTTAGGAGAAACAATCTTCGTTTTTAACTAAAGCGTGTTATGATTGATTTGACGCATTGCCTCTTTTAACAGTTCATAATCTGATGACTGATTAAGATATATGCGTCAATTCTTATATTAAAAATATTAAAGTAATCAGTTTGACAACTTGATTTAATTACAATGTATTTTTGACATATCAAAAATAAATATAATTACTGTTCCATCAGTTATAACAAACGTCAGCATGTCTGGATTGTTATTTATTACGTCACAATTAATTTACGTCATTGCTTAACTATTAACAGGTCATCGACATAATAGTGTCAGTCGGCGATAAAAGGTTTATACAGTGTGATAATTGTAAATATGACGCAATGGAAACTATATATAATGATATAATCATATACTTAATAAAATAATGGTAGATAATAAATGAAAACAATCAAAATATATCTTAATAAACCTAATATGTCAAAAGCATTTTGATTGGTCAGATATTGCTGTTACGTTAGCTAGCATGAATCTATTGGCTTTCAGTGACGTCATCTTATTATGACGTGCAGAGGTATTTAAATTCCTACGCCATAGCCTTGCTATTTTTTTTACTTGTCACGGCTATATTGATTTGTTGTTAATTTTTTTTATAAAAAGTGAATTATAAGAAATGAAATTAAATTTCCATTTTGTTTTGGAAGTATGAACGAATTGGACAATTTGAACACAAATCACTACGCGAATTATTCGGTTTGCAAAATGCCCAATTCTTTCATACTTCATAACAAAAAGAAAAGTTACATTCATCCCTATAAAAATGGAACAACACACCAATACATGTATTAGAAACAGTAAAGTGAAGTCCAGATTATGGTTTTCCAATATCTTGTGTAAAATACTTGGTGCTACCTTCTGCCACGTTGATAAATGTGTGTGTTCTATAAACCTTTTGCCACTAGTGGATGAAAAGCAAGTTAAATAAATTAAAATGACGTATTATACTGATGATTCTGGGTTCGTTGTCTTGAAGACAGAGTATGTTGCTGTCATTTGTAATGAAATGTTAAAGATCACATTTAATTTGATATTCCCATTGACCATTATAAGATGCAAGTTGTTGTCAGGATACGAAATTTCGACTTTGAAATACTAAATGAATGCTGAATAAGATGTAAATGATAACCAAGAAAGTTTTGAAAAGTCTTTGAGATAGCAGAATTATTACTATAACTCTAAACCAATATAGCAAACCGCTTTAATTGAAATGAGATATCGATCTAATCTGCCATTATAGAAACGTCAATACCCTACCTCTGACTAAATTCTATTAAAGTGATTGGCTAAAATGACCTACCCATTATCATTCCGTACATAGCTGCACTCGAGAAAATACTGGGTCTGTGACTCTCATACAGGGTGGGTTAAAGTTACGTCCCTTGTCGTTAGCTCTAACGTAAACGTCAACCAAAATGGCGAACGTTAATAAAACGCTAAAGTAGAACATTCTGTTGACGATATTGATTTAAACGCATGGAAGTATCAGTAAAAGAATTCAAGGTCAGGAAAATGCTGCAAGAATCCTTTGGTATGCTAAACTTTAGTATTCTTTTTATCTTGTTGCAGTTTTAATATTATTGCAGTCAGATAATTTTCTCTTTTATTTACTTCTTTCATCGGCAATATTTATTTTATTTCTTTAAATAGCATCTAGTCATCGGTAAGGTAAAAAAAGTTACATGGTAAAGCAAATTATTGGACGTCACCTAGTCTTGTAAGTTGAACGGTGTTACAGCTGTAGAATAAAATCGTTTATTTATTCATAGCTCATAATTAAATTTTGTAATCAGATTTGTACATTTATCGTGTAATTGGAAGTTTGTTCACCAGCAAAAGGTGGGTTACAAATCACTATAATTGTACTACTCGGCCGAGGAGTTTAAAACATATAGCATAATATGGGCTGAGTTCTAAATCTATATATCAATCAAACAATGTTGCTACAAACTATTCCTACTTGTTCCATCTATATATGGAGTTTCTATGTCAAAGGTTACAAACAGAAATATGCATGCAGTAAGATACAAACCACTCCATTATGAAAAGTCAGAAGAGCAGACGATAGAAACCGCTAGCAATATGGCTACCTCCAAACCAAATCTACTTTAGATTTAAAAATACCTGGTGTGTATGTAAAGAAATCGTAATTTGTTTGTCGACGATACTGGGGGTAATAGTTTGTTGTTGCTGTGGCAGACGGTACTCTTCCATATTTTCTGTTACTATATTTAGAACGTTTACTACCTGATCTTGCTCCGGGCGTTCTGGGCTTGTAAACATTCATTACCAAGGCTGCGTCAGAATCTGGATCGATATCGTCTCTAGGACCAGGGTACCTTAACAAACAGAAAAGTCATCTAGTATGATACTTCAAAAAATGGTTAATCAGTTTTAACAAAACATTAAATTCTATCTGTGAACCGTTAAATGGACAATGTGCATGATATTGTAATCAAACTTTTTGAAAAATGTTGGATAAACCGGAACGTCATCTGAAACAAAAAAATCCAAAACACTTAGCATACACAGTTTAATGACATACGGTATTGGACCAGTTTTCAATTATCACCCCTGTCTACGGTACACATTTTATATACAGATTAAACTGAAATGTCTTTTTGCATAGTGTTTAATGTAAACAGGTGATATGATAAGGATGGCAACGATTAACTGTTAACCAATTAATTGTCCAAACCTTTGATTAATTGACTATTCATATTCATTAACTGATGCCCTGAATCACCATACCTTAAATATATTTAACGGTCATCTTATACAAGATACATAACATCGTAGGAATGAACATTTGCGTAATCGCTATGCTGTATTCATATTCTATTGCTTATTATAATCATTTCAAGAAAACAGTCATGTGGTATAAGTTTGGCAAAAGGTGTCATGTTCATATTTGTAACTATTTTTCTGTGGGTAAGTTTGAAAATTGAATAAATAAAAAATGAAATGAAAAACACCTTCAAAACAAAATACCCATACCTTTTAATTTTCTAAAGATGCATAAATGTAAATATAATTATCAATTTTCTTCATGTTCAAAAACGTTTACATAACGAGAAGAAAAACAAACACGTTCCAGAGATATCAATTTTAGACCATTATGATGAACATAACCATGTAATACTTAAACACTACGTAAATCACTCGAAAATTATGGTATAGGTCTGTCGATAGTTTAACACTAAGATAGTGAGTTAATGTCGAATCAGCGGCTCATTTCGGTCCTTCGTTAGCTTTATCCCAACAACATTTTCAACAGCTGCTATCTATCTATCGGCATTTTTTTCAATCACTAGCTATCCATATCTCGGCCACTCGGTAGCAGAGTCGTTAGCTCAGTGTTACGTTAGCTCAGTGTTAAACTTTGGACAGGCAGTCGAGTTTTGACTTTTTTTCGTTAGCTCAGTATTAAACTATGGACAGGTCTGTATTGTATACGAATCATGTAAGATTTTGCATGTCATATAATGTATTTAATCTTTGGGTGTTAATGTTTGACAAACAATAATGATTAATATGCTCAAGTACATTCCTTCTTTATATCACATTAAATAAATGCCTTTCCTTTACAAACAGATTACCTATATATATAATCCAGTTTTGGTGTATTCATTCTCAAATCCTTTAAATGTAGGCCTATATTATTTTATTAATAAAATATAATGTTACTATTTTCATTGTGGACAAACTTGTGTGCATATATGCCATATACCAATTAAAAAAATATATGTTAAAAAGTTTAAAAAAAGAAGATTAAATCTTAAATGGTAAATTTTAAAAATTAGTTAATACATTCAAATAATGGGATATGACATATATTTACTTGTTTCCATCCCTAAATGTGAAATAATGAATAAATTTAGCAGATCGTGTTTAAAATAAAATATATAATACATGAAATGTATATATTTAAATATGTAACAGAAAGCGTTCATTTGACAATTACTATCATAACGGAACATTGAACAGTAAACGTAATAAATAAACACTTGCTATAACTCACATTGAGATCATTAACTCACCTCTATATATGGTTCGATAAAAAATATAAAATTCTCGAGTTTGTATGTACATGAGTCGGTCATACTGTTATACAATTAAGAATAATGGAAGTACTATTGCGGATCTCTTGTTAAGAACGTTAACTGTTTGATTGGTTTACTTACCAGGGATTTTGATATTTATGTGTATGACCATTCTCACATAACTGTCTGAATTCACCAAGCTATAATATAAAAGTGGAGTCAAATGAACTAAGAATACAACGAAAATGTTTCAAATATTAACTTCCGTTTTCAGTGTTTATAAGTCTTGTAAATTCACAATGACGATTTCCGTCGACGGTTTAACATACACAGAGGAACTGTATAGGTGAATACGGTTTGCCAGCATTCCAAGTGATACCCCAACAATTATGTGCATTGGATACCAAATAACATCAGTTTCAGTTTCCATGTAAAAACGAGGTTATTTCGGTAATGTCATATACCATTTTTTGAATTTAATCATAAAATATATTAAAAAATGGTATATGAGACAATATACTATTTTTTTAATGTATCTTATGATTAAATTAAAAAAATGGTATATGACAGTAATATTCGACATAAATGTTTACAAAAACTTCCGCAAAAACGTTAAACGGTATTGATAATTCAATAATGTGGTTTTCAATATCAGATGGTGTAGGGTTTTCGAAAGCGGTATAATATAGATACGTGTATGGTCGCAGCAAATTTGAAGTCACACTAAACATCTTCAGTTTTAATGAAAATGCTCTTTTAAACAGACGTAGCAAATCAAAAGTCAAGGCTTAAGTATCTTCAGCTTAAGTTAAAATGTTCATTTACACAGTCCTGGGACATTCAATAAAAATATCAATTCTAGACATCTTCAGTTTTATTGGAAATGTTCATTCAAATTAAACAGTCGTTGCAAATCAAAATCAACGTACAGTAGTGCCATTTTAGTGAATATATACGACTGTATGTATCGTTCGTCTTCAAACAATTAGCTTCAATTTATAACCCTTACCACTATTTGTCTTCCAGATTGTGTTATTTTATGGTCCGACATAAAAGGTAAGCCCCATCCTACTTCTCCAACTCTTGTGCTCTTTGGTCTGGGAAATGGTGTTCCGGTACTTGGTCTCCATAGGTAATCAGTTTCACTTGTTCCTTCCGGTGACATTGTTCCGATACCGATTTGACGATGTTCTGGTTGAACGGTGACGCGATGATCTCCAATCATATCTGGTCCTATCAAATTAAAAAAACCATGTATCAATTAAAAACAAACAGACCAACCTAAGTTCTAATGAAAATCCCCAAAAGCAAAGTAAAATGTTTGAAAACTGGTAAATTAAGTTAAACACCAAACTTCCACCATACCAGAGAAATGAGGCCAGATGCTCCAGAAGGATAAAGTTCATAAAAAAGGCTGATTCCAATTCCTATTCCAATTTCCAACTCTTTAACAATGGATACAACATACCAATGTACCATTGTCTTTTACAGCAGTAAACTTATACAAGTTAAATAACCTATTATGCCGGTTCGTGGCGATACATGAACCTCAATTATCAGTAACTGTTATTTACGAGTTACCATAATTGTAAAGTCTTCTACTATGCCCCAGCTTCTATACTAGACTACTTTTATTGTTGGATGTTCACTTATGGCGACCTGTCATTTTCGGTCTAAAATGGGTTTTGTAACAAATAGTTCAAATTTGATGTTAACATTCTTCCAGCTTTCGTTTAGTCTTGATTTGAACATAGGTCTATGTATAGAAGTCAAATTGCCACTTTTAATACTAGTAGTAGCTTATCGGAGCTACATATGTGTACAACCCTGTCAAAAACTATAGTTTCTTTGGAAAATCCGTTTATTTTTTTTCCATTTAAAGCATTGATTACACTTCACTTCAGACCCAGTTCCACCTCCCTGGTTTTTGGATTGTGTATTGAACACAGATCGTTTGTACATGTACATGTTTTGTTTGTTATTTGAATTACAAACCTGAATACCGTTTTGTCATTATATCTAGTGCCTGTACAAGATACAATTTTTCTGATTTCGTTCATTTTGTTCAGTTTGTTTTTAATTGTTTAGCTATTGTCAAGTATTAGATATACATGGTAATCAGATTCTTTTCAAATTGTAAACTAATGTACTTTCTATTCTTACTTTGATCAGTTTGTTTCGATCGCTTTTAGTTGTAAGGCGTCCTCTGTAGCGGACACGGGTGTCCTACTCTCTACATGGGAGTCTTTAGCGTGCACTGAGACACCGACCTTCGGTTTTGAGCCCCATCCTAAAGACTATTCTGGTAATAAGCTTTTCATAATTCTAGTAAAGGACAGGAGATGATAATTAAAGTCCCGAGTGAGGTTCGACCCCCCCCCTTCAAACCCTTCACTTCAAAAGCCAGTGACAGTACCACTCATACATGTCCGACCACTGACACTAGCTAGAAAAACAAATCAATGTAGCATTTGTCTTGTCTTTTGGTCCATTGGTTTGAAATTGTTCGCTGATATCTCTGCAGAAGTATTTATTTAAAACATTTAATCTCGCAGAGGTGGGTCGATGGTCGAGTGGTCTAAAGCACACGCTAAGAGGCCACGGTCGAGATTCGATTCCCACTTGGGACAGATACATTTGTACTTGTCAGTCTACTTGCCGGAGATCTGTGGTTTTCTCAGTTTTCCGGGTACTCCGATTTCCCCCGCCATCCCCGACTTTAATGGCCTCAATTTAAGTTAAAAAATCTTGACTGTCACGTAAAACTCTCTTTGGTTGAAACAAGTTCGATATCGGAGTGGGAAATCGTTCACCGCCGGTAAAACTCTGCAGAGGTATGTATTTAAAATTTTCCTCTCGTAGTTTAATTATAAATCTTCATCAATAGACTTTTGTTAAATCAATTTAGATGTTTAATTCATAGACTGGACATTTAACAGTGAGATAATAAAGGGACTAACTAAATAATTTATGTTTAACCACAGTTAAAACGATTCTATTATATTTACGCGAAAGCAAAGCCCGTTTTCATTAAAATATGTGACACACTGAGTTAAGTAAAATCAATACTAGACCGGCATGATATTGAATGTTGATTTATTTGTTTGCCACCAGCGTGAAATGGTTTTTTAAATAATCTTAAGACGTAGCGAATCGTTCAAAACTCAACGAATCATTTATTTTCTATACTTTGACATGTGTTCTAAAGTTCAAAGTGATCTATATAATAGTACATTTGATAAAGTTAAATTTCTGGCATTAAATAAAGTATAATATTGTGTGATTGTATGACAAATTTAAAAGATAAGACACGTGTTTTATACTTACATAATATTCGTGACGTAAAGAATTATATTAGTTCTTTGTCATTAGGGCAAGTATCGCTCAATAATATTTCATTGAGGGCTAATTTTTAAATGAAGCATAAAAATGGACCATATATTTTCTTTCTTTATCCTTTCTAAATTACGTTTGGTTAATTTTTCACCCGAAAAATAGACCATGCTTTTCTTTTTTATAAATTAAGTTCGAGTTAAGACTTTTAAATGATTGCTGGTTCAGGCGAGTAAAAATAATTATATTGTCAGGACATTTTGAAAAAACAAATCATTATGCCAAATGATTTTGAACTTTTTTTATATTCGAATTATTTAACAGAATGCTATGCGACATGGAAAAAGTGAATTATTTATGCCCTATGATCGATAAATATCTTAGCTTGCATTTTACCGCTAGGGTGTATTTGGTTTCTCTGCAATATACTTTTCCCTCCTTTTTCATTTTTTTCATTAAACCTCCATTTTTTAAATTTATTTTATCAGTTTTTAAGAAATGATTTTTAAAATGAAATTAAAAAAAATCTGTCCCAATACACAATTTTCATGGATAAATTTAAATACACATTAATCTACTTTAAGTCTATTTTAGTCTATTTCTATAACAGATAAGTAGGCGTTTACACCGGCAAAACTTACATTTATAGTATATATAAAATTAATCTTATTTAAGATAAATGACAGTGAAAAAATAAATATATGTAAATTACCGGTAAAAAGAACTCGTCCTTTCCATGGCTCACCCTGGATGATGGAGTATATATCATGCTTATTGTTTATATCTGCAGCCATTGTCATTAAACTATTACGGCAAGTTAAGACTTCAGACACACTCCGTCAACCAAAACAGATTTAAGTGCGCCAAACCTCTTGATTACCTCTGATTAGCAACGTGACGCCATTGTCAAGGGTATCTAAGGAAGTAGACTAATAATACAATACGAAAACGAGGTTGTATATACACGACGGGAAGAGTTTTGATTTTCGGACAGCGATTCAAGTCTTTAAACGTAAGTATTCGAAGTGATTGTCTTTTTAGACTTTGTAAAATACACAACTTACCGTTGTTAAATTGATAGAAACACATTCTGTGTTAAAACATCGTCACAAACAGTTGATAATTCAGTTTGACAAGAGCGGGGGGGGGGGGGGTCATATGTATGTACATTGATGAATTTAAAGGCATTTTGTCTAGCTGTGTGTTTGATATTTATTTTCCGTTTACTGGTCAAATGGCACAGAACCTCTGTTTGATGAATGGAACTATCGGACTTCAGTAACGAATAAGAAGCGTTCTCTCCATATGCAGTTGTGTCTGAGTGATATCACATGACAAGTTTTACAGTGTGGCGGGCCGGACTCTATAGGTCCCCGGGTAGCTCAGTGGGTAGAGCGTCGTGTTAGTATTGGGAAGGTCCTGGGTTCGAATCCCGGTTTGGCTGGTACTATTTTTCTTTTTCTGTTACATTTGGGGCCTTGGTCGACCCTGAGAAGTGGATGACCAACAGGTCGGTCCCAGGTATGAACCCGATGGTTTTGAATCAAGTGGGTTGATTAAAAAAAAGAATTACTAAGGGAGGAATGTGGTGGGCCTGAATAGTTGGTGGCTGGGTAGCTTAGTGGGTAGAGGGTATCCCTAGTATTGGAAAGGTTCTGAGTTCAAGCCCCAGTTTACAGATTACATACTGTTGCATGCGTGGAAATAAAGAAAATCATAAATGTGAAATATGCGGTGGTGATGTGCAAAGAACTGTAGGGTGATTAAAACTATGTACATGTTATTGGAGGTTTATTTTATTTGGATTGTGTGGAGAACAACATAGGATATAGTTGTTCTCTGAAAGAGTCGATGGATGATGACTGTATTATGTAGGCCGGTAAGAGATTCCATTGGATAATAGTAAAGGGAAAAAATGAATATTTTTAAATGTGCTTTGATGTATAAATATGTTTGTAGGAGTAGGGACAGGATTTACGTATTCTGACGTCTGCTGGGATAAGTATGTTGTCTGTGTTAATTTTAACGTGTTTGTGGGTAATTTTGTACATCATGACCAGTCTTGTTTTGAGTCTGCATTCTTGTAATGTTGTCCAATCTAATTATGTTAACATTTCAGATACACTGCTGGTGTTGTGATATCTGTTACAAGTGTATCTGGCTGCTCTTCATTGCCCTTGGTTAAGTACTCTGCAATTGGAAATGAATGTTACTGGGTCCTCTAGAAGAGACCCAAAAAAACTGATGCCTTGTGTCGAGACAGACATGATACATTGAAGAACCCTCCATGCACACTGCAAAGGTGAAAAATTTTGCCACTTCACATATAGCTGCATGATAGTACCTTGATATAAATGAAATAATCTTGACTGGGACATAAAACCCCATTTCATAATTGTGGCTAAGCTAGCTAAGCTGGAGGTGCTTTACCTTTCTGAATCACCCAGCCTCATTATGGACAGTATGTTTGTGTGTGATTTAATTTAAAATAGAATTGTCATTAATGAAATGTTTTATATTTTTTTTTAGACTTGATCATAATGGATACAGCATATTTAAGAAAACATTTGGGAGGATGCTTGAGCCAGTGTTTAACTGAGGTAGCAGAAAAGAGACCCAGAGATCCAGTAGAATATATGGCACAATGGTTGTATAAATATATGGAAAATCAAAGGTTTATTCAACAAGTAAATATTACCTCTTTGATGTCCAATAATAATATTTTACAGAAATGAAGCTAAACTATTTTGAGTCAGGGGACTAGGTCACTTAAGATAGTAGTAAATAGCTAAAATGTGTAAAATTTAAGGGGGACCAACTTTTTTTAGGAACCATGGGCTACTGAGCTCCTGTAAATCAACCACTGCAGTAAAACAGTTGGTAGAGTGCTTGCGCTGTAAATGGGAGGTTGTGGGTCGAACCCAGACCAGGTCTGACCAAGTTGGTAGTGACTGTTTTTTCGCCAAGCACTCAGCATTACAAAATGAAAGTCACAGTTATTTTGGATAGAACTTAAAATACACAAGGTGGGCTTGGCATGATAAAGAACACTGCTTTAAAATGCCATCAGCGCAATGCACAGGCAAAATATCTGCACTTTGCCTATAGCTGGCAACATCTCGATATAAGTAAATTATTCTTGACTGTGACGCTACACATAATTACTCAACTAAACTCCTGCAAATCTGAATCGCTACATTTTGTGTTCATAAAAGAGTTAATGTTGTATCATAAAATTGTGAGTTGTCTCTCTTTGTTTATATAGTTACCAGTGTTCAATCTAGGATTTCCTCAAGTAGAACTAGAAAAATCCAATGTTTAGACATTTATGCAAAGTTTATTTTGGTCCACTTGGCCTTAGCAGGTGGATGATTTGATTAAACAACTGTGACCCTTCTAGATAAAACTGTGTAATTATTCTGCACTTTATTAGTACATTGGTTGAAAATTTATAAAGACTATACACTATGTTAGAAATGGATTGTTTCTATTTCACTTAATAAACCAAGTCTCAGCAAACATATATATCTTGATTGAGTTTAATACTATATTACAGATTTAATTTTATGCCATATTACATAATATTGTACTCAAATGTTGTTAAACTGTCCAAAAAGGGCTGGTCCACAAATTATAGAAATATATGATTTAAAATAACATTATTTCATTCTTTAGAAACAAGAAGAAAAAGACAGATTAATAAAAGAGAAAGAAGATTATGAAAATGAGCTAGTTATGAAAGCTAAAAGGAAAGAAGAACAACAACAGATAGCTGAAGAAGAGGAGAAGAGAAGAAAGGTATGAGTAGTGAATTGGAGTAACAATGTTGTACACCTCACTCAAGATTGTTTGACTTACATCAAGGCAGTCAGTTTATTGATGACAGAGGAAACCTGAGTGCCTGGAGAAAAACCACCAACATTTAACAAGTGAACTGACAAATTTTCTCACACTAGGACTTATCCCGAGTGAAATTTGAATATAGGCTTTGAGAGACAGTGATCAATAAGTGATCAGCACTTTAGAACACTCAGCTACCAAGGCCACAGAAGTGTGTAAGGGTAGGATGAAAGAAATGTATTGCCTATGTGTATATGGTTTGTCATTGGTCAAGTGCTTGTTTATCTATCCTTTGTCTGTATCCATATTTGTATCTGATGTCTGTTTGTATACCCAAAAAAAAAAGGTATAACTCCAATCATCCTCCTAACTTAAAAATATTAATTATAGAATTATCTCAAATTATGTTGCTATACTCATAGTATCACAAGTATTCACAATCATGTAAGTAAAAGGGAATTTTGCAAAACAGTCAAGTAATAATTTTAATGCAAGTTTTGTATATTTTCTTTTCATTTTGAAAGATTTATGTATTATAAATGACATCATCAGGGCCCTAAAAAGATTTATGTATTATAAATGACATCATCAGGGCCCTAAAAAGTTTTTTAGCCGTCATCACAGTATTGTTGATAAGTATGATGTGTCTGTGTCTAGGATTGCCCTGGATATATTTGACGTCCGATAGTTACAGGTCCATTTCACTCAATTTTGATTACACACATGGCACGTGTAGCTGTCTAAACAGTAGGTGCTTACTCTTCCAGAGCACCAGACCTTACTTCCCTGGTGAAAGTTCACATGTTCAAATGTCAGTTTCAAATTACATGTACTCACTTTGCTTCTGGATTTTAATTTGGACATGGATTGGTATGTTTGTTTTTAATCATATATTATATACAGTGTGTATATGCTAATTTTCTTTGTCAGTTTGTTATTTAAAATAAGTTTGAAGACAAAGTCATGAAAATATTAATTCTGTTCATTTAAAGTAAATGTCACTTACAAAACCACAGCTTCACTGCAGTGGTATTTATGGGGAAGTTGGGAGTTGATATTATTCCATATCCAATGATAATAATTGATCAAGGATCCATTTTATTCCATAAGTATACACTCATAGGATTTTACAATGAATATAAAATTTTAAAGGGGCAATCATATGTTATAGTGGAGAGAACCATTTTATACACAAGTTTAAGTGGCATGATAAAATATTCACTTTCAATATTCTTTTAGGCTGAGGAGGAGAGAGCACTTAAGGAAAGTACATCTCCAACAAAATTACCACCAGTGATGGAAGCCCAGGAACCACCAGAAGAGGAACCAAAACCTGAGGCAGCCAAACAAGAAACACAAGTAGAGGAAGAGAAAACAGAAGAAAAACCAGCAGAACCAACAGAAGAGAAAACAGAAAAATCAGAGGAACAAAAAGATGAAGAACAGGCAAAGGTAAATATGTAAATGATAAATAATAGTAGTACCTGCTGAAAATACACTTAAGGAAAATAAATCTATTCAGTTAAAACCATTCCTAACACTGTAGATGATTTGACCCCAGTGCTTGTCTGTATAAGATAGGTCATTGTTTGCTTTCTTACTTGATCTGATGATATTTTATACCCAACATAACAAATAAGTGGAGGGTATTTATGATGTTTTTGACTCGTCAGTCCGTCAGCCCAACATTATTGTTCACCACATTTTGCTAAATGTTTACAAGTCAAGTTTGATTTTTACAGATTTTTTACAATCTTTGATAATTTTATTGAAACAAAAGTTATCTACACTTTTTTTCTAAACTTGCAAATTTTTAACAGATTTTTAGTATGTGGGTCTAGGACATTGGGTTACAGATCAAGTTGTTGTTTTATACCGCATCACTGAAATTTATCTAAAATTATGGCCCATGTAGGCTCTTTGATAGTTTCATTAAAGAAATAAGTTTTCCAGACTCTCCTATTCCAAGCAATAACAAAGGATATTACCAGTTTTGTTTCAATCTAAAAATCTTGCATAAAAAAGATGTATCATTTTAATTTTCTTGGAGTAAATCCTTTGAACTATATTTTTTCTAATATGGTTATTTAGTTATAATTTTTTCATTAATTTATCATTTATGAATGGGATATTAAACCCCATTTCACTCACTTTATAATTATTAGAGACAGTTTCAAATACAAAATCTTTTGTACAACATATTCTCATATTTATATAAATAAAAATCTAGTCATTGATAATTGAGTGCAGCTTATGTCATGTTCTCACCATGAGCAGCAAGGTCAAATATGTTAAATATGGTTTATAGCTACACCATTTATACTTGTACCTGGAAGCACAAATTGACACAGGCTAATTAGTGTAGGCTTATATTTGGTTATTCTTCCAATATTCATAGATATGTTGTCTTTTGATCTTTTGTCAAAGGATTATATTAGTTTTGAGTACCAAAATAAACATGATGAAAAATACTTCTATATTAATGACCTATTTTCTCTGTTTTAGGAGGAAGGTGGCATGGAAGCAGAAGGAGAAGCCACTACTGAGAAGCACCACAAACAGAGGAGGCATCTTAGTATATATATGTGCCGGTATATTTCATTATGTGATACAATTAATACAAAACCGTCCATATTGTTTTATAACTGTGTCTGTTGTGCATTTATATATACAATTGACGCTAAACACTTGTTTGGTGCTAAAAGTCATATACATGTACTGCATATGTATGGCTTTCAAGAATTATTTCAAGTACTTGAGATTAAAATAAAACATTTAGACATTAGAAATAACACAAAAAAGTACTAAGAATAAAATAGAACATTTAGAAATTAGATATATCAAAACTAAATAGAATTTTAGGTTAAAAAATCAAAATCACAAAAATCAAGCATTATGTTTTTGTGTACAGATACCAAATACAACCAACCCAAAGATTTTAATTATATGGATATAAGTGCATGTATTTACTGTGATATAGAATGTTGCGTATATTGTCGGGACAATCAATTTTCCTTGCCATTGATAAAGTTGTACATTGTTGTGTTTTTTGTATGTGTTTTATGTTGATTTATATTTACTTTAATATAAAATCAAAAACAATGTTTATATGTATTTGTACATGTTGTAAAAAGTAATAATTGAAGAGATTAAATTAATAGAAAAATTACAAAAAGTTTATTTATTTATTTATTCATTTTTTCATCAAACATTGATCAAAGCAATTAAGAACATCTACAGATGTATTCTTCTCAGCAGTCCAAAATTTTTTGCATTAGATGATTTTTCTTTACCTAATTTTTGGAAGGATATAATAATAATGCATCCTTCCCTAGTGGAAGTTCACGTGTTTAATCTGATTAACCCAATTCAAACTTTTTGCTTTGCTTAAGGATTGTGGTTTGCACATGGATTGCTATGTCTGTTTTGGATTAGTTAGATTCATGTAAAACTGCATGAACCACACTGCTGGACATCTTTATATAACATTATATTTGGTGTCCCTCTAAAGGTTGGTGATATGTTAGAGCATTCACATTAATCATATTACATTTTGTTTTATTTTATTACTTTGTTTTGTTGCAACGCCAACGTGTTCCTGGCGGTTCAATGTATTAATAAAGTGATGTATTCCAGACAGCACTGCGACAACTAAAACACACCAATCTCAAGTAACTAGTGGTCAGACGCATAAGGTTTTGAAAGCTACCACCTTAACCACTAGGCCACAACAGACCCATATTGTGATGTGTTTCAGACAGGTCTGTGTAATACTGTTCTGTTGTAGAGTGTTCCTTGTAGCTGTGTATTACTGTTTTGTTTTTGATGTGTTACCTGCAGCTGTGTATGGCTGTTTTGTGATGTGTTCTTGTCAACTCTTCCTATAAATTTGTTGTGATGTGTTCAAGGCAACTGTGCGCATTACTGTTTTGTTGTTGCGATGTGTTCCTGGCAACTTTGGTTATTACTTTGTTGTTACACTACGTTTCTGGTCGCTGTGTCTAATTTGTTACTAGTATAATATTGTTCCTACATGTGTCTTACTGTTTTGTTGTCAAGTGTTTTTGAAAGCTCTGTAAAAAAACTTTTGTTTTTGTGTGTTCCTCATCTACAGTTCCCAGTAAACGTTTTTTTTTGTGTTCCAGGCGAATTTGTTTTGTGTTGTGTACAATGTGTTCCTGACAGTGATGTATATCACTGCTCTGATGCGATGTGTTCCTGACAGCATTGTTGCATTTTTTAGCTGCAAATATTGAATCATTCTCCTTTGCCTAAATCTGAATATGTGAGTGCTAAACAAAGTGAAGATATTGCATCATTTATCTTTCTTAAATAGAACAAAATTAAAGTCTTTTAGCGAGCACAAGTTCCATTAATACATTCAGGCAAACATAATGCATAAGGCGAAATCTTAAGGATTACAGTCTTTCTTTGCCTAGGTTAGAATTCAACTCGAGACAGATTAAGTGCAAGGAAATTTGTTCATTCACTTGCGTAAGGTCGGTGATTTATTTGGGGCACTCCGGTTTCTCAACTATCTTGACTAGGATGTAAAACACCATTACTAATTGAACTTGACAATTCATATTGTGTTAGCAAAAATAAAAGAAATCAACACCGAGTCACATTATATTTCAAATACAAGCAGTTTATGCACTAAACACTAAATAAACAAACAAAATCTTTCTTGTTACTTTTGTTTTATTTGTTGTTATCCTTAAACGTATATACAAACAAACAACTAAATTTGGCAGCAATAAATTTACCCGTACATTCTACAAGATACAAAAAGTAATGAACAAAATTCCCACCGATAAAAAGATCCAAATCTGTCACTTCAAGTGTCTGGCTTTGGTATCCGTCTGTTATGCATAAGGATTACTTCCCTTTGAACATTGTGAATATTTGTGCAGACACTATATTTTTATCTGCCCAAGTTTTAGTTTCAATTTTGCAACTTTTACAGTACTGACTTTTTCATTTTCTTACATACATGTACGTACAAATTTAAATATAAATGTAACACAGGAAAATTATTTTTTTTAAAAATCCTTACAAAGTGTATCATTTTCGTTTAATTGTAAGGTCTTATTTGGTAATCGAATTGAATAATTTTTTGTATGTTTCAAATTAACACAAAATAATATACTGCCATAACATACCATGACGTTCCATTATTTGTTGCATAAAACAGCAATTTTGCATATTTTTTATGCCTATAGATAAACTCTTGAAGCAAGACAAATCATAGTTTCTCCTGTCGTTGTCATGCCATCACCTTTTCTTTGCATCATGTCAAATACAGGTTATATATATAAATATATACAATTTTTCTATACTTTGCATAAATATGTAGAAAGACATATACACTTAAAAATCTTATTTAACAAAATTTCATTAAATATCGAAAAATCTATTTTTACAAATATTAAATAAATTTATTACAGTTAACTGGGACTATGTCATGTATGTTGTATCTATCAACCAGGACCCTCCTGATGACCTGCTGTGATACTTTTATATATGGACGGCGGTTATGATTGCTTTGTTGGCTATTTGTGTCATAGTCATATAAATTACCCTTAACGCTTCTGGAAACCAGCCTTAGCTATTGCAAAGTTGTTTTTTTAAATCTTGCTAACAATGCTTGTATTGTTTGACCAAGCCAGAATACCAAAAACATCTTTTCAACTTGTCTATACATTAAAAATATATATCAAATGGTTAAAACCGTTCATTCAAATAGAACATTCGTCATTCTTAAAAATCCAATTTAGTGACAAAGATATTGTTTGTATTTAAAAGGCCATTTCCTATTTTTTTTATTTGCCATTTAATGCAAAGTAAGTTCAACTCTTAACACAAGCTTAAAATGTTCGCTGTAAACAAATTTGATGGTCAAGTTATATTGTAATCAATATGATCATTTTAAAAACTTATTTATCAACAGTGGAACAAACAATGCTTATTTATTAGGCAAGTGTTGTAAATTCAAACTTTATCAAAAAAATGACAACTATCAACTTTTTTCAAACCTCCACCGTTTTTTACGTTTTTCAATGTAAAATTCCTAAACTTACTTTTCTACCACTTTCAATATTTGAAATGGATACTATTTCAGTTTTTTTAATTTTATTTTGGTATCCTTGCAATAATACGTTTTCAGCATAGTGTTTAGTTTCTATAGCAAGTTCCAGAAGCATTTTAACCTGTTTTTGTGACATTAAACTACAAATGGAAAATACAACGTATTCGGACTTAATCTGAAATACCTTTATAAAGACACAAGGCACTTGGTACATTTAGTTTGCATTTTAAATCATGTTAAGAATTGCACACATAACTTCTAACACTAGTTTTGTGCTTAGTTTTATCGCTTTTTCTTTGTTGTATTCTCTATATTATATGTCTACTATAAACTTTGCATTGCATAGTGGTATGTTCTCAAGGCACAAAGTGTCTATTGGTTTTTCCATTTAATACATGTATATGACATTTTTTGTTTCATTAGTTGCATAGAGTTTTCTGAACTATACAACTGGTGTACTACTACTGGACGAGATCACAAACCAGTATCCATATTGATCACATCTAAATCAATACCCCTACTGATCACAGCTAAATCAATAATCTACCGATAACAGCTAAATCAATATCTCCCTCTCTCGTCAGATAATGAAGGATCCCTAGCAACTAAAAACTTAATATAACAACCGTTCTAATGTTATATGTTATACATAAAAACCCTGCCATGTTATATTAAAATTTGATGCCTGGGCTGTTGTACTTGGATGGCGAAGTCAGCCATTTTGAATCGTCACTCTGATTGATATTCATCCAAACATTCTACACAGGAAGTAGTTTTCCTTAAGTGCAGCATTACTGTTAGATTCATGCAGTTATCATGTCTTAGAATGCATTGTGTTCAACCGGAATGATACTGGCGTTAACCAAAATGTCATGTGATTATTAACATCAGAATTCTTTGTCCCATCCTGTAATGTCGTCTGGTGGCGGATCTTCATCCTCGTCTGGATAACTATCGAAATTAGAGATGTCAACCTGATTGTTTATCTGCAAAAAGTGATAAAATCAATATAAACACTTTTGATAGATCAATGAAAGTATTGGAATGAATGAATAAATAAATGAGTTAATGAATAAATGAATGCAAAAGAAGTTTAAACAAAAGTGCAATACAAAATACAATAAATCAATGAGTCAGCCCAACATAACTTGGGGGTTACTTAAAAAACCCGAAAAACCTTTTGGCATCCAGTGTTATTTTTAAAAAGAATAAGTGCACATAAATATAGGGTTTCTGAATGGTATCAAAATGTAGATTTCGGAATTTTAATAAAGTTTTTATTACACCCAATAGATTTATATACGATACTCTTGAGACGTTCGCTTCCCATGAAATGAATAAAACACAAATACGGTGTTAATACTTCTAGAAAGTTTTAATTTTCAGAACTTACTGTTGGCACAATTGGAGGTTTTAAACTTCTTTTCTTCAGTCCATCCCAATTAAAACCATCAAACCATTTATGTTTCTGTATCTCACGGACTCCACCACGACCAAATCCAAGTCGTTCTGTTGGATTCTCTCTATAAAATTAAAAGTTAATAAAATGTAAGAAAAGAATTTTAAAATTGAAATAGATGAAACAGTTTCTGAAATATTGTGGACGAATAGAACACAGTTTCTCAAAAGATCCTTAATTTTTGATTTTACACTGGGGAATGTAGCTAGCTAAACAGGAGGTTTCTACCGTTCCGGAGCACACAGTCTCACTTCCCTGATGGAAATGTACCTTTTTAACTCAATTTGCCAATTGTCAAACTGTTTACTCTGCATTTGGGATAATGATTTGGACATGGACCGGTATAGCTATGGTTGTTTAATAAGTACTTATCTTACATTGCATAAGGGCAACAGAAATAAAACTTATCTAAATGATATTATTTATACTACATCTTTCTTTCTACAGGTGTTGCCTTGATGTATAACATGTACAATACTGTTATTTGTTCATTATGTTATGGTTCCAGACAGTCAAAATCATGACACAAAACAGATTTCTCTGATCATGTAACATCATGTCAATAAGCCGTCAAGTAATCATACTTATCATAATATCTACATTCTTATAATATACATATTATACATATTATGTACATTTTACATTAAAATCCACAAGTCCTTGAAACTTATACACATTTAACACATTAAAACGTCTAAATGATTAATATCAATTGCATGTTTACCATTAGATACGAAATTTAATTATCAATATACTTTAAGTTATATGTTAGTTTTCCCTCCACCCATCTGATAAACGCAAAAAAACGTCAAGGATGCTACTGATATCTGCAGAATTTACTTTGTGCCATATCGAGGGGATTTAAACATTTGATTATGGTGCAGTGCAGTGCTCGGAGAAAAGCCATAATAAAAGAAGCAATAAAAGGTGATACATACATAATTGATTATGATAATATCAATGTTATAGTCCCATTTATTTATCCATACTTAATGCCCTAAACATTAAATTTATGTGGCAAATAAAACAGTAAAAGATTTTATTATTAAAATTACGACAGTTGTTACGATCAATATTGTTCATGTGCATGCATTGTTGTGTTATTCCCTATTTTATTATTATGATTATTCATAAATATTTACACTTATAATGTTTCATTGTATTCAACATATTTAAGACCAAATGAAGTTAAAGGTGCTAATGTGACGTCACATTTTTTGCTTACGCCTATACCCGTAATGTCATTGATTGGCTGTTCCAGTAATTGAAATTCCATTTCGTACACGACAGTGTTTTAAATTTATTTCCGGATTCAAAAACAAAAATAAGATTTTTGAACAATGCGAAATGCAAATAATATTGTTTTCAATGGAAATGTTTTTCTAAAAAGTTAATGTTTTATCTGTGTTGCATATATGTATAAAGTAAAATGAATACCAGTATGTAATGCATTGCTTTCTTTTTTCTACAAAATGATGTCTTGACCATCACCATCTTGACCTGTATTTTTAGTTTATCACATTCAACACATATGCATATACAATAGTATTTAGCTTCATTAGAGTTTTCCAGTCTCTTACCTGCATAACTTCTTTATTAAGTTTTGTGCGTTTTTGGAAATTTTTCTAGGGAAATCTATTGCGTCTATGCCTTTCAAAATTATATTGTACGTTTTCATGGGATCTTGTCCAGAGAATGGAGGACTGTAAAACAGAAGAATATATTCATACTAGCTGTTCGTGAAGAAATTTAGGACAAAAGTCTAACACATTCTACACATTACAAATATCAAATTATTTAAATGAAAAAGAAGATTACTTATTGGAATGACAATTACATGTAAATATGATTGTCGCATATAAAAAAAATTACATATTTTTTCTTTTTTGAATTGCAAAGGTTCTGCCACGTAATTTCTGTACTTCACCTATAGATATGATCTCCCTAAATAAGTGAAATATTTTTGGCAGAGATCTAAAACTATAAATTTAATCAATCAACAAATCGATAAAAATTAAATCAACCTTTCACATGGAACATTAATATACTATTTAGAAATATGTATACCATCTGCACTTAATTGCCATAATTACAAACCACAGTAATAATAATATATTGCTTAGCGACAAAAATAAAACATTATGCATGTATTATAAATTAAATAGTTACCTTCCAGTTAGAAGTTCAAACATAAGAATTCCTAATGACCAGTAATCGCCTGATATATCATGTCCTTTGTTTAAAATAATTTCAGGTGCTACATATTCTGGAGTACCACAAAAAGTCCATGTTTTTCTACCTAAACCTATCTTCTTTGCAAATCCAAAATCAACCTAGTTTAAAAAACAACAAAATAATAGTAAGGCTGTAAACGTTGAACAATACAAATATGCTTTTACCTACTAGTATGTTTTTAATTGACTTAAAAAACCAGACATTTAATCAGATGAAATATATTTAGTATATGCTTTATATAGTGAGAAAAACATTTAAATTTTAGTGTATGCAAACAGAAAATTCATTTTTGTAACCAGTTCTTAAAATTTTGACTATTGTATTGAAACAATTAGCCGCATGTTTATAAATTTTGCAATATTATTAGCAGTCAATCTGTTTTAAACATTGTTATTAAACTTGGCAAATTAATATGATATAACATTTCGAATACAAGAAATCGCAATCTAGATGTCCATAATACTATTTTATGTTTCGTATAATCTAAGCTTGGCATCAACGGTAAAGTTGTTATGGGATATAAGCCTGTACATTTGCTTTTTTCCTATAAAGATTATCATTATTACAATGAAAGAAATTATTCAACCTTTGCTGTTAGAGATCTGATTTAAACATATTACATAATTAAACATTACTAAGCATTTGTATGATGCTAGTCATTCAAACATTTTTAGAACTTTAAAATTCAGACGACAACTAGAATATCTAAATATCACATTTGGATAATTTAGAAATTGTAATGATTCACACAATACCAGTCATGGGTTGTCTAGTGCGATTTGAAGATTGAAATGTGCCAATACAAGTCCACAACTTATTAAAAGTGTATAATTTCACGGAAAGTAGTGGAAAATGAAAAGGAAGTATACAACATACCAATTTAACATATCCCTGAGAGTCTAAGAGAAGATTTTCTGGTTTTAAGTCTCTATATACAACGCCTTTGTTATGTAAATATGCAAATGCTTCTAGAACACAGCCGGTATAAAATCGTGTAGTGGCATCATCAAACGAGCCTCTGTAAAAACACAAAATCAATATATCAGAATAAAGGAAAATCAGCGTATACATGAACATCAAACAATACAACTGTAAAAAAACAACAAACACGACATAGAAAATCATATCGTGGCCACTGATTATAAAACTCTATTATTGGAAGGGTTCTGAATGTTTAATGAGGTAGTTATAGAACTATTAATACTAAAGTTAAGAGATATAAAAAGGCAGTTGATCAAAACATAACATTAAACAATACAAGTGAAATAAAAATAAAACAAGACCTGAAAAATAATATTGAGACCACTGATCATAAAACGCTCGATATCCAACGGATATTGGGTGTCCATTGGAGTAGAGATATAGTTAGTTAAAACATTTAACATCACAGTCATTATGCAGTTACAGACAGCAGTTTCATGATTATATTTTAACATATTTTCTTTAATCCAAATTAAGCAAATTTTGGAAATCAACTTTTGGAACTACTAATGCATATGTCTGACAATAATAAACACAATTTTTAAGCTAGAAGTGATCCTTATAATATCAACTTAAATTACTAATATTTTATAAGTTTTGAAAAGTCATATTTAAGTTAAGGACACTCTTAGTTAAGAAATGATTGTGAAACTGGGGTTAGTTATTACTGTTGTTGACTTATGTTTATTGTTGGATATGGTTTGGACTGGCAATGGGTTATAGTTAACAATGTAGTAATACTACAGAGCATAATAAACCATTGATAGTTATTACTATAGACATATGTTTATTGCTGATTATGCAGGGAATGTAACCTAGTTATATGGCGAGGTCTTTGTTTCACACACTAGTAATAAGTGGCATAACTTTTGCATATAAAAAACAAATGTTCATGAACAGTTTCTGTCTATGTCCATTAAATACAAAAGAAAACAAACAAAATACATTTTTCAATAGTTGCTTTGTAATTATCCACCACATATATACAAATAAATGTTCAGATAACAATCCCAAAGCAAAGTAAAAACTTAAAGTAAACTTCCATCAGAAAACTGAGACCGGGTGCTCCAGAAGGGTAAGCACCTCTGCTCTTCAGATAGCTTCACCCGCCACGTGTAAAATCAAAACTGAGAATGAATAGAATATGTGATTGAAACCCTTGAATATAAATCTCTCAAACTTAAACGGGCACTGTGTTGTCAGCTGTATAGATAGGTATTAGGAATACTAAAGTTAACAATGTGGTAATACTTCTCATTAACAGTTATTACTATAGACAGATTTTTATTGTTGATTATGCAATGAATGTAACCTAGTTATATGATGAGGTTTTTTGTTGCATTAGCGACATGACTTTGCACATCAGAAACATTTATGAACAGTTTAATGTCTATGTTCATTATACACTAGAGAAAGTACATTAGCAAATTTATTTAATAATTATATAGTAACATACAGATTTAATAGATTTTTCATTATTTATTATTTATTTTGTTAATTTTAAATGGTTTTTTACACCCAATCAAGATTATTTTACTCGTATTGAGACTGTCAGACGTTTGTGAAGCGAACTGAAAAACTTCTATACAGTAGGATTTGTCCCGAGCTGGATTCGAACCTAGAAAGTGAGAGTGACGCTTTAAACCTCTGGACCACCGAGACCCCCTTACATGTTTTTAAACAAGCATTGAGTGACTGACTAATTATATGCTGTACTTACTTATCTCTCAAAACCGTCCATAGTTCTCCACCTAAACAGACTTCTAGTAGCATATACAGGTACTTTCTATCTTTAAATGTTCTATACAGTCTGTATATAATACAAATGTATATACATTAGAATAAAAAATTATTACAACAGAATAAAGAATCCCATACCTCATGAAATTGGATTTTGAAAATTCAGATAATAATGTTAAAATTCTATATCATTATTTATAACATTTAAGACTGATATCGACAGTACAGCATAAAGTAGAGACTTGTCGTCGAATGTTAAACACTAAGCCAAAAAATTAGTGTCAAATCGACAGATCATCTTGGCTTCTTTTTACTTTTTTTCCGCAATTGCTATGTATCTCTTTGCAGCTATTTGGCTACTAAGCTAATCATATCTATGCCACTCGGTAGCCGATCTTTAACTCCTTTCCATGAACTCAGTGTTAAACTTACAACAGGTCTGTATTGTATATTGTACACCATTAAACGCTACAAAGCATAATTTATGATTGCATGTAACGTTTTATTCAAGTATAACAGCATCAATTTGTTTCCATTAAATCGCATTTTGTGTTATTTAAGAAAATAACAGAAAGTTCAAAGACAAGTGTGTCAATGAATGGCAATCTACAAAGATGAAAGAAGCCTAGACTAGACAGTTATAGTACTTCTACAATATCATACATAAATAAATCAGGATTGCAATCAATTTGTTCAAGCGTAAATAAGAGATCTAGGTAACATAATTTGAAGGAGAACTGGCATGTTTTAAGTTGATGAGAATGCATTCTACTTTCTTACTGCAATGATTGATTTAAAACAAATCACTACCATCTTCTTTGATTTTATAGAGAGTTTGTAAAACTCCATTTTTCACCAACCCATTTGGGTAATGTATCTTTCTTAAGTTTGATAGAACTAATTAAAAGCCGGAAACACACTTACCCCTACCAACAAAACGCCGATTAATCAAATTTGATTTAATGTTTATATCCTTGCGTTTCATGTTTTCTATCAGAGTACGAAATTACGATGTACGGATTAAGATCAAAATTAGTGTCATCGTTTCAGGTGCAAAATAACAGACACATAACTTATGAATTTCGGTACCCCCACCCAAAAAAAAAAACAATAATCAAATGAATTAAATTTGATTTAATGTTTAATTCCTTCCCTCTAATGTTTTCTATCAGACTAACAAATTAAGATTTAAAGATTAAGATCAAAATTGGTTTCATCGCTAAATGTGCAACATAACGACCAAATTTGCGATGAATTCCAGTATCCCCACCAACAAAATAATGATTAATCATTTTTTATTTATATCAAATTTTGTCATCACCAAAGGTGCAACATAATGAAAAAATAATTACCTATAAATTCCAGTATCCATATGAACAGAACATCGATAAATCATCTTTGATCTAATGTCAATTTCTTTTTCTCTTAATTTAGTTTACTAGTTTTGCTTAGTAATATGGAAGGATTAAGATAAATATTTGTGTCACCACTAAGGGTGCAAAATTATGGAAAAATAATTTGCTATAAATTCCAGTATCACTATGAACAGAACATTAATTAATCATTTGATTTAATTTTAATTTCTTTTCCTTTCATGTTTTCTATCAGACTATAAGGAAGACTAGTGTCACAGATAAAGGTGCCATATGAGAGAGAGAATGTTTATGAACTGATGTATATATATATATATTTACCTTACTATAAAATCGGATCTAGATTCTGACATTATTTTTTTCTCATTCATTATATGTTCTTGTTGTCGTGTTTCTACAATGTGGTGTTTCTTTAGAATCTTAAGTGCAAACGTTCTACTGTTGTCATTATTTAACTGCACCTGTAAAACACAAATATCAACCATTTTGAGTGCGAAGATGGAAAATCAGTGTTAAATACACAAAGCGTGTCACACAGAAATAAAATACTATAAAATAGATCATTCTTTTAGCGAAATTCTGAAATTGGTGATCATGATAATCATTCATAATCTTCTTTTCGAGACTTATTTGCTTGTAACAAATGAAAACGGACATAAACTTGGTGTAAACTTAAGTAACAAAGTACAAAGGTAAAACATGAGTTTGTGCCATGCAGAATAAAACAATCAGGTTACGAACACAGAACATATGATCAGAACTTAAATCAATATAGCTAGTGTGTGGACATTACATTGATCTTTATCCATGTCCAGCTGCAATATTAAATTTCGAACACACCGATCTAATATATGCTTGTAAATATAATTTAATAAATGTCAAACATTTAAATCGAATTATAATAAGTGAATCAATTTGTGCTGCATTAATCGAGATTTAATGAATAGTTTATTCTAAAAATGCATTATGTATCTGGCATATATTTAATTCCTTTCCTCCTACAGAGTGGTTTAGTTGTCTTTAAGAAAAACACTCAATGCATCAACTTTGGAGCAATGTGACAAAAATAGTAATCATGATGATTGTATTTTATACATGTGGAACCTGTTATATGTTATCATAATAAAATGTTATTTTACATTTATATTTGTTTTGGCACTTTATGACAACAAAAACTTTGCACTTTGCTTTTGTAGTATGAAGAAGAATTATGAGAAAATGTTGTTTTGAATATTATCCAACTCATTAACAAGTATATATCAACACACTGCATTAGCCTTGATATTGTTCATAAAGGTATTTTTCCATTATATGCATTATTTTGAATGTGAGGGCGGTTGATGAATATTGGTCACGATGGAGTTTTGTGATAGAATAATAGCACGATTATATAATATATGTTAAGAATAAACAGAACGCGGGAAGATTTTTACAAGTTGGTATACTACAGAAAATTGCCTAAATCATCTTGGAATGAAAATATATGCCGGCTTATGCAATAAGTCTTGACAACAAAACATAACTAACAATAGTTTTATAAGACTGTTATGACAGCATTCACATAACTTTTAAAACAAAAACGAAACATCACCAAATTCATGTAAACGTTCTAAACAAGAACGACGAAGTATTCATGTTTTTAACATCAACAATATTTTCGTTATGTCAATAAGCATATGTCCGAGAGTAAAAATACATAAACGATGACCAAGCAGTTACACTTGTAAAATAGTAGTTTCATTTCAAATATTGAATTGAAAGCACCGACCTTAATCCCCTGGTAAATGGTCAGTATTTAACTTAATTTTGAAACTTTGCTTGTGAGATACTGAATTGGGCATGGTCTGGTCTAGTATATTTTTGTTTGATAGCATGTACTAGTATATCATCGCGACAGGTTATTATTTTTTGTCTTGCCTTCCTTACCCTTTCGTAGCAACTGTTCTCACTTCCCTAGTAGAAGTACACGTGTTTAATCTAATTTGCCAGTTTCAAAAGTTTTTCTTTCCTTTGAAATTGAGACTTAAACACGGATTGAAATGTTGTGTTTTTATTGGTCTGTTTACTTTTAATCTAGGACATGTTATTAATAAGCGTGCTACGTTTCTCTTATATATCAGATATATTTTACATTTTGCCATACCTCAGATAATGTTTATTTTGGTAAAATCGATCGTTTTTATTACGCAATTGATATTTAAACTATTGGCCATGATATCAAACAAATATTTCTACTATTTCACAAAACACGTTTTTAATTAATTTAACTGTTCTTATATAACCTACCAGTTCTACTCGTCCAAAACCACCAACACCTAGTGTTGCAACTATACTAATGTCAGACAGTTTTAGCTTCAAGAATTCTGGCTCAAACCTATAAATATATATAAAATGCCAAGGTAACATAATTGTATAACATATATATGTTTGTTACTATTACAATTAATTGACTTTGTTGGCTAGTAGATCATCTTGATAATCTGTCTGTCTGGTGGAAGTATAAATCCTTATACAATATACTGATATTAAAACTGATTGCTATAAATGCCGAAACAATGATATGTTAAAATATGAACTCAAAAATTATTTCTATAATATATATAGATTCATATTTGGGTATGTTAATAATTATGCTAATATGGTACCAAATATTCTGAAAATATTAATATGCACGACGGGCAGTTGAATTTCACAAACTCAAATGCTATTAAAATTCGCCGCATAGTTTATATTTTTAAGGTTTGACCTATCAAAATGAACAGTAATAAATAATAACAACTTTAATAACTAGAGCATTCTCTTTTAGGCAAATACCAAGACGGACAGAAAGACAATAAATGATGTATGCGATACGGTTTACATTTTGTTGGATCAAATTCCATCCAAAATCTTGGTAAATATAGAACGGACATTATATTGAGACGGAGGGCCAGGAGGACAAGGAGATTCCTATATACCCCACCCTAAACTTAATTTGTCGTGGTAAAAAGGCAAACAGGCGTGCAGTGCGAATCCTTTATACTGCTTAGACATTGTTAGCGGGGTCTCAAGAATATACCGAAACATTTAAAGTCATTTCATGGCGAGTAGGTGCGATGCCAATAGCGCTTAATATGATGTCTGTTGCACTAGTACTAGCGAACGTGATTTGCAGAAAAAATACCCAACAAGTATCTGAGGAAGGTAATTAAACATGGCTTTTACATAATTTACACTGACTCGTCATCTCTCCATCTGATATCAACTCAAATACATAGTATGTTATCATGAGAATTGTCTTATAAATGTACAATATAAAACTTCATGATGTCAGGATATCTAGACTAATAACCAATTCAAAGAAGTACCCAATTACCTATATATACAAGTCACGGAGGAGAGCAAGAGAAAGGCATTATCCATTTATTTATAATCTATTCAGCTTTAAAACGCATGCATATACGCAACTGAATAATATAAATTTTCAAATCATCCAATTTATTTACAATATCTGACATTTGAAAATTACAGTTTGCCTGTACATCTATTACAGAAGCCACAAATGACACCAATGAACACAATAAAGCCACTTTATTTTATCGTTGACGCCAGTGATCATATTCAAGCATCTTCATCAGAACAACCTATGACACCTGTAATTATTTTCAAGCAACGTGATCAAATCACACCATCGAGACCAGATAAAATTCAAGTAGAGTAACCAGATGAATGCTTTAAAGCATCTAATCACAGTAATTCGGTGCCATCAGATCATACTTTTGACGACAGCCATCAAATTCATACAACGCCATCATACCAGACATTTGATGTAAAAAATCAACACACTTTTGACGCATGTGATCACTAGAAAGTTGTTTTCACTACTACTTTTGATATAACGTTTCTGTTTTCGCAAAACAGTTCAAGTAGGCTTAAAGAGAAAGCAACATATTCCAATAGCTTTGTTTATTTAACTTTTATTTATACAAGAATATTAATACTTACACAACTTTATCGTCCTCATCTTCGTATACCCTCTTCAAGTCATCTAGGTTACTAATTAACTGTGAGTATGACCTGTAGATAACACAAAACGTTATACCATTTACAAATGAGCCGATTGCTTTTAGTACTTTCAGCATTTTAATTTTTCAAGATATTTAGGAATTCAAAAAAAGGGTGAAAGGAAGTTAAAATACAAACCATCAGTTTATTTATAAAATTTCTCTTAAATCTGTTAATTTTTAATGTAGTGTTGTCCAAAATTGAATTTAAAAAAAGGAAACCAGCTGAGAGTACTGATTATAAAACTCACTTTGAATGGAAATTATCGATGTTCATACAATCATGTATCGTGAAAGCATTTTTGTAATCTATCGTTCAATTCATTTTTCATTTTTATTTATAAAAAATAAACATGTTCTATTCTTACTTTCAAAACGACACAAATGTAGTCACAAACACATTGTAATTAATGTACAATGTAAGCTTGTCAAAAGTTTAACACTTGGCTAACGAATAGCGCCATATATATTGGCATTTTATCAAAGTTGCTCGTTAGCTATATATATCCAAAGCCACTTTCTATCTCTCGGCAGCTTTTTGGTCACTAGCTGTCCATATCTCGTCTAAGCTTTGGTTCGTATTTGTTAGATCATTGTTAAATTTTCGACAGGTCTGTACAAACAAACTTACTTTTTAAATATGAATAACTGAAAGTAAGTAATTTCATCAAACACTATTGACCTTGTTGACTACAGGCAAACACAAGGAACATTTTCACTCAATAGTCAATTTATATTCTGATGAAAACATTATATAAGATGTTTGATGTAGAACGGGAATGTAAACAACCAGTCAGTGTTTATAGTAATACTTTCATCTCGCGTTTCAATTTATCAGAATACAAAAATTGCACCAGAGGAGACCGAATTATTTTTGTAATTAAACACGAAACCAGTTATGTAAGAGATAACAGACTTTTAGCTTGGTTTATTTATCTCTAAATGTCTAAGTTCCAAATCGAGAAAGATAGCCTTGGGGATTTATTTCAATATCATATTTACCACATCTAAGAGAACTTATAAAAATACACATGTACTGCATTGCGTAACCAATTTGTCAATATTCCGTTACATAAACGTAAATATATTTTTTTTATATTACCGAATGCCTCATATCAAAATTTAGTTATGTAAAAATCTCAAAAAAAGAAAAGAAAAAAGGGAAAACTGAAAAAAAGAAAATTTAGTTAAGCATGCTAACATTCACCAGGGAAGTGAGTACGGGTGACTGCAGTGACCGTGAAGTCTGAAAATGTTTAAAATGTTTAATGAAAATTATAAAATTTACGGGTCTTAAAGTGAAGAGCAAAAAGTCTAAACATGTTAAAGGCTTAGGGCCTGAAAATTTTAAAAGTCCAGGTGTCTAAAAGTTGTTGCTTAAACATTGAAAAACACGATACCATACATGATGACACTTCATTCTACATACAGAAAACGTACGTCAAAACGGTGCATGTTTTTCAATGATAATTATATTGATCGCACAAAACATATTGTTCCAATATGCATATTGTAAACTGATACAGATGGTTTGTGTCTTAAAATTCTTGGAAACGAGCCATTCTAAACTCAAATCGGTGTTGTATTTAAAAAGACAAATAGCCCATTTTTCGTAAGTCTGTTTTTCAAGTATTTAAACCAGAAGGAAATATGTATAGCATTTCTTCTCAAATAACTTCTAATTCATAAACTGATCTTCGTCATCTTGAAAACACGTGTAAATATTTCACTACTGTTAAGTGGCTAACAATTACATATGTTTGTGTTTTGTAAGCGTCCATGCCATGACAGATATCTGTATTGTTCCAATAAAAGGCAAAAAAGAATTTAAATAATGTAAAACTTTGCTCAGCAATAAGCACCTCGTATAAAAATGAATACAGCATGAAACATGGTAAACATCTGGATTGTGTAGTTATACTTTTCATTCTTGGTGTTCAGAGCTTTTTTTCTAAACTGTAGAGCATTGTGTATATTGTTATTCATACATCGTCGGTTTTAAACCGCGAAAGCTAGTCAACATGTACATACAATAGGTGGTGCTTATCAACTGAAATATACCTTGGGAAACACGCAAAGGTCTAAATTAAAATACTTCGAAAACCGTTTTTAGTTTTTAAATTAAAACTTCCTGTTTAATTATAACAGTCAGTTTTTGTTTTTACTAATTGTAAGTTAATCTAGCACACTAAATAAAGACGTAAATGTGAAAATATATTATATTTTGTTCATTGGTGACAAAATTGGATCTTTAATTTGAGGTGCCTTTAAGAAAACAATCAAAAACAAATACACATGCAATACAGATCTGATTGAGGTTACGAAAAAGAGTGAGGAGTTTGGCTCCTGAGTGGCCAAGATATACATATCAAATGGCTGAAAAGATGTCAAGACATTAAAATCTGTTAATAAGCTGTACAAAATAAGCTAACGGTTTACCAGAGAACATATAAGTAGCAACAGCAAAAAAACGTGTTAAAGCATATTTAGTCAATACTATGCCATACCGATTCAAAATAAAAAAGTTGCACACTAAAATTTCGAAATAATTGAGAAAGTTATTATTTCCTTCTTCGAATCATTAAGCTATTTATTATACTATGGCATAAGATACTTACTCTCTGTCAATGACAAGACAGTCAACTCCAGCAGCATCTGCTACAACGATATTAGCCGACCGTACATCTTCACTATAAAACATAAAGATAAAGCAATGTTAGTATACAAACGACTTATGCAGCTTTCTTTTTAAATTTAACTTTAGCTTAGGCATTTAGCAGACATTTTCTTATAGTAAAGCAATCAATAACTTTTCACAGAGTTTTCGAGTTGTTTTTACCACGCTCACTTATGTTTTACAAGCCTCTGCAACTATCACGAGCACATACCTTATAATTCTTTTTTCTATTACAATATACTATCCAAGAATATAATTCTCGGCTCCATTTTTGGTATTTACACATGGAGAATTGACTTAAGAAACTATAAACATGTATGTTATGTTTTATACTCTCTTAAAGACAATGGTACTAAAACTTTGTAATTTACATAATGATTATTATGAATCATTTAAACATTGGTTTGTCTCCCTATAACTTTTACTTATAACTTCAAATCAAAATAAAACACGGACATACCGGTCCATGTCCAAGTCACGATCCTTAAAACAAGGTAAAAACTTTAAAAACTGACAAATTAAGTTAAACTTTCAGGAAATGAAGTTGAATTAGGAAAGTGAGACCGGATACGTCGGAAGTGTAAGCACATCCAGTATAATTAGCAAGGCCCGCCACATGTAAAATCAAATTGAGGTTCAAAGAAACATGGAAATTTTAGACGTCAAATATTTCAAGAATTATTTTGAAAATAGAGACATAAATTTTTATTGTTATGACGGTCATGAAACTTATTTTGCCGTTCTTGAAACTCATGTTTGCTAAATTGTATGTGCTTTGATGACAGAGCTTCTAATACTACACTTACATTAAGTAGGTTACAGTAATTCTTAGCAGTTTAAAAACTGATATGTAAAGGAGCTGAAAGTCTATAAATAATCTTTCCGCCTGACAATTATATTACATCAACATATATTAATAAACTATCTTCAGACAGACACGTTCTGATATCAGAGGTAACTTTTATTTTAATGATTTGACTTGTATTAAAAGATAAAATTTTATATACAACTCTTAGAATTAAGGTTATTTTCGGCAAAAACAAAAAAACTCATCTCCTACTAAAACAACTGCATGGTTTAAGTGTGTTATCAGAATTAATGTAGAAATCAATGAGTTTTCTTAAAGTTGAAAACTAAAATTGTTTATGAAAAGAAGATGAGTCATGATCAGTCTTGAAGCGCGATCGCTTCTCATCTTATCATTAGATTGTAAAAACAGCGCGTTGCTATTTATAAAACGATCCAAATCATTTCGATGTAACAGAGTTACTATATTAAATGTTAGAATACTGCGCTAGACTGCTACTGCAATAATTTTTTCTTTTATCTTGATTTAATTTATATTATGAAGGATAACTGATGATATATGAGTTATCATTTGCACAATCAATGACGTAATATGGTGGCAATTAAGTAAGACAATAAAGCCCAGAGTTTTCAGTCATAAACAATATTTTACAAAGCAACTTCTTTTTATTAATAAAAAGCATTTCAAAATTGTCATTATTGAAAATGAAAATAGACATTTTTTCTTTTGCTATTTATCATAGCTTACACAGGAAAGTTTAAATATGTCTGAAATATTTTTTTACATTCAATAATCAGAATATTCTATTACTGAATTAAAGTTTTTGACAAGTCATATTCAAAAAGTTTAGAATATTTCATTCAGATATTCAAAATGTATAATTTGAGATACTTCTTACTTAATTCAAAATTCGTAAAATCATATGCATCTAATGAATTTACATTTGATAATAAATAAAGGTACACTTATATGTATCAGGATGTATATAAACATTATGGTACTTGTTTCTGACTCATATTCTTGAATCTTTTAAATTTTGACTGATTACGATTTTATCCAGATAAATTGTATTTGAAAGTAAAAAAGAGTTTTTATGTTAATCTAGAGCAGGTGTTGGATGGTTAATAAAGGTAATTCAGAGGAACATGGGGCGTTTCTACAGTACCAATTATCGTAAAAACATATCTAGAATCAACAGTCACCAGCAATATATTTTAGTTTCTCCAAAGTTCACATCAAGTTCAGGAAATATTTTATTTCTTAAAGGTCACTTTATTACCTGTATCAATGGTTTTATTTTTGGCAACTTTTTATTGAAAACTTTTCAAAGTGAAAGATGTGTTCGTTTTCTCTTTAAATGGATTTTAATTATTTATAAAACAGCAAAGTTTGTTTATATTGTACGTGTAAGTCAGTGCGTTACTTGGTTGCTATTTAGGTCTCTACTTTAATTCCAACTAAATACCATTATACAGAAAGTACATAGACTGGCTCCGTGGGTCTGACATATTGTGGTAAATATTGTAATCACAGGTATAAACATTACATTTACATCTTTATGAAAGAATCCACGTGTTTTGTCAAAATCTTGATCTTTTCAGCGAAATATTTTACTATAGTATTCGAATGAGATTATTCTGGTTATTTTTCCAAAACTTGATGAACATTAGAACAGAGATAGGTTTATGTAACAATTAACACAAACCCACACCGAGTGTGTAAAATGACAACTAGAATTCTACTATGATAAACTACAATGCAGTGAAACAGAAAAATGAAAATATTAGATGGAATTTGTAGTGGAAACACCATTTATTTCTTTAATCGTGCAACATTTACATATTTAGATTTCATATTCCAAAATACATTAAACAGAATAAATAAATAAAATACAAAAACAAATAAGAAAGTTTCGCTATCTAAATATTATTGTCATTTGCAAAGATTTTGATGTTAATGTCTGCATATGATGCCATTCTGAGATTACTGGAGAGTTGTTTATTTCTATTTGTGTGTATACCATATATTGAGCTATGTATAGCAATGCTGTGTCTCTAAATAGGTTTTAACAATATATACTGATAATTCATGATCATGACTATAATAATAGCTTAACACCCTGATAATGATCAGTGATAACCCTGCCATATCCCCCTGCCTCACTTCCCTAGTTCAATGTCACGGTGTTTTTAAATTGCGGGTTGAAACTGGACTGGTAGTATGGTTTTCAATGATGGTAATAATTGATAGTAAAACACACGCCTTAATTCGTAACACGATGTATATCTATACGTATGACAAATCAAAGATTCCGAAATTTGTTTTAGAGGATAGGAAACCTTTATTAGTTGTAATCTTTAATTACAGTCAGTTCTTTTGTCGACGATTTTTGATTCTCGCAGGTTATTGCGGATCTCCACTATTCTAGATACTGACTGCTTCATTTAAAGTAACAGAATATTGACGGGGCGTAGTTTACGATTACCATGTATGATTATTTATAATAAATATTTTATTCTATATCAATACAAAATTCAATATACGCCATCATTTTTGTACTCCAATCCCTCTCTGATATAAATTAGTATGCACGTTTTATTGGCATGAATGAAAAAAAAACCAATGGTTTTGTTTCCAAATGGTCAACATAAATGTTAATCTACTTGTTTAAGCTTTTGTATTCATTCTGAATCGATAGATTAATAAAAGTGTAAAATTTAATCATCATAAAATTGAAATACAATCAATAATATATATATATATATATATATATATATATATATATATATATATATATATATATATATATATATTCCAAATTCAGTTTTATGTAAACGAAAGTTTTGTTTATTTTGCAAAGCTCCTTTATGAAAAATAAAAACTATAATTTTATATTTTATATTTTAACATTTTTATTTATTTATTTAAGACACATGAATGATAAACAATCATCCGACTTATCGTCATTGACAACAGTATTTGCTGCAAAACAACTCGAATGGCAAACATTATTATATATTGGTCACAATAAAATAAGTTAAAGTGGGTTGGTAAAAGGGGTAAACGGTTTATTGTTTCAAAAATATTAATGTCGGTGATGAGCATGTTCTCTGCATTATGACATTGCGCAGTTATTACTGGTATGCCCTACATAATATACGGTCAAATTTTGGCCAAATACCGGAAAAGTAAGTTTATGAGGTGTAGGTCATTTTTACATTGAAGAAAATGTCGAGGAAATGCGTTTTATAATTTTTATCTCAAGACTGATATAAAGCAGTTACAGAATGCATTCATTAGTGATAAGAAAATTGTTTTATTCCAACATGCAGAAAAAATGCTAACCTAGCACATTTCAACCATATGACTTTATGTTAGAGTTCTCAATTTGGCAACTACGTACAATATAATAAATGAAGATAATAGACTAAATATATACTGTTTAATTTATCAATTAGTACTGACTTAAATATATTTTATTGGTATTAAAAGTCATCTTTTCTTTCCAAAATAACGTAGAACAATTGATCGGTTATTTTATCAGTAACGGTAAAGTGTATAGTTGTCAATTATTGTGCTAAGTATTAGTTTAAACTATTGTATACAGTTTATGGTGCTAATCTGACATTTTAACTGAAAAGTAAAAACTCAATGGTTTAACTTTTGTAGATAAACAAGTGAATATTTCCATCACTTGTAGTTTTTTGTTCTGTTTCGTCCGTTTTCAGAATCAAATTGATGTACACGTTTAGATTTTGCTTGAACACTTTACAGTTTCCAAATAGATAAACATATCTAATTAAACATCGGATTGCATGCTTTTTGGTTTGCATTGTTCTTTTTTCATCTTTAAAAACATTTATTAAAATCTTCTTTTTAACTATTGCAAAAACATATTTACAACAATAACAATAATACTCGAACGGACAAAGACAACAATGGCGTTTTCTATAACCGCAAAATGATACAATGACAACTGCTAGCGCTTACGAAGTTTGCAATCCTGTATTGTAATAGGTTAAATAAAGCATCATTAATTATGTTATTTAAAAACCTCTACAATTTGCTTTGAATTTTTGGTTCAGAATTACGAAAAAGTGTTTCTTCCAGCACGTTCAATTTCAGTTTTATAAAATAACAAAAACACCCCACATGCACGTACGTAGATCTATTTATAGAGTCACCTTAGATAATAGATCAGAATCAAATAACAGAAAAAGTAATAAAAAAAGTCAGATTAATATGAGGAAAAGAAGAAATTTTGTAAAGTTTCCAGAGATGTATCAAACTGAAGGCTAAGATACAAACAAATGTCAAATAACTGTCTACTGGGGCCATTTCACGTAATTCCAAAAATATTCTCTGGTAAAAAACAGTCCCAAAATAAGATGATAAAAACGAAGCAATTTCTTTTTTCTGTTCATGTATGTCATAACGCTGTTTAATTTTTCTTTTAAACATGACACGAACAAGCTCGAGCGTTATCTGAATGACGTCATTTCTATGGGAAAGTAATTAACAGAAATAGATGTAATGTCAACCTATCTCTTACCCTTGAAGCGCTCGTTCACCAAAGAATTCCCCTCTTTGTAGGTAACGTATAACCTTTTCTTCTGTGTTATTGGAAGATTTCTTTGTAACTTTTACCTAAAGAACATCAAATTTAGAATTATTGCCAAATAATTCAATCAAATTTAGAACTGAAGAAAAAAATTGGTATTCTAAATGGCGTGCCTTATCTCTCAGGCGTTACCAAATACCGACATGCATTTCAAATGAAATAAAAATTATTTTATAAACTTTATTGCATTGCCAATGAATGTATATTTAAGATTTAACGAATGTTTCTAATTATTTTCTTTCAAGTTTTATCCCTAACTAAGTTACAAATTTAACGCAAACATACCAATCAAGTTCAAATCACACTCCAAGAACAAAGTTACAACTTCCATATATATATGACATATTATACCAGTCTTAATTTTATAGCACTAGAAGGGCGTTTCGGAATACAATTCCTCATCAGTAGTGCTTGGACCAAATTTATAAAACAAACTTTTTCCAAGATGTTAAAAAGTAACAAAAAGGACCAAAATATATTTTACAAAAATCAGCTAAGGAAACACAAGAGAGCATACCTTAGTTTTTGAGGAATTTCACATTTTAACTCGCAGCAAATAAGGCAACAGTATATTTCATATATTAAGTCCATAAAACGTTTTTGCCGTTGTAACAATATCAATGATGAGTATGATGTCTCTGTATTCCAAATGATCTTCGATATATTTCACGTCCAATGGTCCTGTGTTCCTTTAGTACTAGATTTGGGTAACATACGTGACTGGTGTATCTGTCAGGGTGGGGTGTCCTCGAAAAGCGCCTGGTCTCGCTTATTTGGTGGAAGTTTATATGATTGACTTTTTTGCCGGTTTACAGTGTTATTTGCTTTGCTCTTGGATTGTGATCAGGACATGATTGTTTATGTGTGTTTTTTATTCCTATATTGATTTTATGTCCATACTATCCAGATAGGTGAAAACTCTATATAAAGACTATAGATTCAGGTACAATATTTTAACAATTTCCATTATTGGAGTGATAACTAATACAAATGTCTTACTTACCCTGCCTTTTGCTATGATATAAAATGTGTCCCCTGAAGCTCCTTGTCTAATGATGTATTCCCCATTGTTATAATGAGCCTGAAAAGAAATGTGAAGCATGAGTCGTCTGCAAATTCATTATTACCCAAAATGAAATTTTGAAATACACACATATTTATGGATAACAGTGATTGTTAATATTTATGAAAGAAGGTTCTAAAACATGTTTCGGGGACAAGAACCATAGCTAATTAATAATACTAACCAAACAACTTTCAATCCTCGGTTTGATTGATGCATTTACTCAGCCACTATAAAGTTTAAAGGCATTCCATATGCTACCATTACAAATGTTGTAAACCAAAACATTAGGCTATCAATATATTACATACTTTCTACATGCAGTTAGTCGCTAACGCAATATATGACTGCTTGGGATGTTGACAAAGCAAACGGTAATTTGATTTCATTAAAAACAAATTAAATAGATCAAAAAGAAAAAAAAATATGTGATGGATTAAATCAACTATTGGGTTTGTAAATTGCATGACGTACATCCGTGAAATAATGTACAGAGAATTAATCTCAAATACAGTAATGCATGTCATATTGATAATTAAATAAAGCGCTCATACGTGAATGCATTTTTATAAAAATCAAAGTAATACCGAAAGAAGAAAAAGTAATTACATTCATCTCCCAAATGATCAAGGGAAACATTTACATCATTACTTCAATTAAGACATTATGATGACCTTGTACAAGTAATTAATAACTACATTCAGTTAATAAAAAAAGAAGTAATTGCCATAAAAGGAAGCAAATTATCATCTTCAGGTTTCACAATTCTGTCGCTGTAAGTTAATATTTTCCTTTATTTCGCATCATTTCATTAAAAAAAAAGTACGCTAAAATGAAAGAATTGCAAATACATAGTTCTCATAGTTTCTGGAAATGCTGTGATCTGATTAAAAATAAGCTAAAGTACGCGAATACATTGAAAAGTTTCCTTACCAAAAAATCAATAAACACTAAAATTGTTCTTTTAACATTGATGAATTTGAAGATGTACTTTTCTTAAAACACAAATGACATTTGTAGGTTACAGAAGGCCCGACTAAATAGACGAATAATGCGTATATAATTGTTCCTTTCATTCCATGCCGGGACTACGTGACGAGTTTTTTTTCAAGTACAGAGACATTAACAGAATTTCCGCCGTGTTTTGATTATGGGTTATAAATCGAAGCAGCTGTGCTAATTGAGCTGTTTGACGTCATATTTGTCAAGCTAATGTCAAGATAAAATAATATGATTTACAATTAACAATGTTCTCTTTAATATACCAACTGCCAATGGTCTAACAAAAACACCATTGCCCTAGCCAAAACCAATTCAAACTGTTAAACTCTACGTGTAAGAACAATCCAAGGCGAAACTTAATCCAAGTAAACTTCTCGTACACCTGTTGTTTAATGAATAATGCATATAGGATCACGAGATTTGTAGTTTAGATTAAATTCTTATACATTTTTGCATCATCAATTATAAATCATACAAGTGTTTCATATCGTAACAAATGCAATAATGGCGTGACTGAACTTGCAGGTGGGATAACCCCAAATATTTCTGGAGGCCACTTACGTTTGATTGTGTAACTCGAAGGACACATTAACAAAACTTATTTAAAGCACAGGACAATATTGTGATACCCTTCAGAAGCATCCGGCCTCACTTCCCTGGTTAAAGTTAATGAAATAACCGTAATTATCGAGTAGTTTTCAATGTTTAACTTTGTTTTATTTGTATTGTGATTTGCGTTTAGACTGGTATGGTTTTTTTTCGATTGTATACATAAACGTGTAACATTTACAAACGCCTATAGAGTTCAAACAAAGGTAAATATTGCATAAAAATAACATGTTAACACGAAAGAAATGTTACTTAATTAGCCAATTTTTTTTATATTTAGGTCATTGTGTCAGAAATTATTCCAGAAATACAATGCCATGGGTATACATGTGTATGTGTGGGAAGAAGAATGCCTGTCTGACTTACAGAGAAACTATACAGAGGTTATTCACCTCTATAAAAAACCAGTATCATGTAAAATAGTAATCATTCGATATACTATATAATAATATTATTAATTATCAGGTGTTTTCACATTGACCAAGGTAAATCGTATTGGCCCAAGCCCGTGTGGGTATCTATAGTTTTATTGTGTGAATGTGTGGTGTGAATGTCTTCAGAAGCTTTGCACGCGCAAAATTATCACGCTTATTTGTTCAAAATTCTTATTTTGACTATACTGTATAAAATAGATTGTTTAGTTGAAATTACATGTTTGTAACGTAATTACGAAGTACCAATAGAAAAATCAGGTTGTGTAAATACATTATATATTATTGTAAGTGGGAACAAATAGAATAGATTTAGACGGTCTATGTAGTTAAGGCTCAATTGTTTTTTAAGTATCGTCTTCAAAGTTTATTTCTAAAATAAAACCTTAGCTTTGCTTTGAGATTGGCATTTGGATTTGTATGTTTGTTTTTGATTACACATAAGAGTAATAGTAGCAGGTTAAAAATAACGTAGTTCTTGCCCTGAGAAAGGGTGCATTTTAAGCTTCCTTTTACCCTTGCGCACACCCGGTTTCACTTTCCTGGTGAAAGGAAACCATTTTACCTAGTTTGCTATGTTACTCAGTTTTCGAAGTTTGTACTTTGCTTAAGTGATACTGATTTGAACATAAACTGGTATTTTTATAATTGTGTATTTTATTTACTAGTATAATAACCATGTATACAAAGTTAAATTGTGATATGTTGTTTTAATTCAATTCATCGAATGGTAGAATCCACGATGTTCTTTTCTTTTTCTGAAAAGGGGACATTGTAAATCATTTCCTCTCTCTTTTGCATTTGATTGTTAAATTAACAATTTACTAGTATGATAATACTTTATATACAGTTGAACCTATTTTATAGTTGCATTGTAGTACATATGAACTTAAGCTATAGTAGAAACATGATGCTCTAGCGTACATATTGTATGTATTTAAAGAAGCTATTACGTATGATTAGTTAAGACGGATGAGTTATGATAAATGTGCATCTTTATGTCAGATTTATACATGTTAGGATGCATCTGGTTGCATTCTGGTGATATTTTTAGTCATTCTTCGATAGAATAAAGAATCATTAACTCAGTGTTATGAGTTTGACTGATGTAATCCTTCTATTTTTGACCTATTGTGTTAACTAAATGTAAATGCCGAAGACAATGTTCTTCTTTGATTTATTGTATCTAGTATTACTATGTAAACTATGTTATACATCTATTATGTGTTAATGATTACTGTTTTGTGTCTTAAGGTCTTCATTCTCTAATGTCTGTCGAATTATGTCAAATTTCTGACGTCAGCAAATCTTAAGTTTAAATTTTTACGCTGTTGTTGGTGGTTTTTTTACAATGTGCCACATTTTAACATTTCGTTTTAGTATAAAATAAATAATATGTTTCAACAGACTTATCTATCCCCTTTGGAAATACGTAGAAATATTGCCGCATTTAGACTTTTATCATAAGCTTAATAACAATTTGTCAGTCTGGATCATATGCTACTTCCCAAACCATGTCAATTTGGATCTTACATGTTCTCTTTTGAGTTTTTTAATCTAACTGTGGTTTATTTTTTTTAATTATGCCAAGATTCTTATTTTTTTCAAATCTAAACAAACTAAATATGTGAGCTTATGGGTTACTGGTTATTAACAGAAGCAAGGTTTTTTTAGAATAGCCTTGTAGCTAGCTAAACAGGAGTTGCGTACCCTTCAAGAGCATCCGGCCTCATTTCCTTGGTGGAAGTTCACGTGTCTAACCTAACTTGTCAGTTCCAATTTTTTTACTTTGCTTCTGGATTGCGATTTAGACATGGGTTAGTATTTTCAAATTTTCTTCAACGTTTAATCTGTACATTTATATAAAAAGCAAAACAAACATACCAATCCATGTCGATACCATACATCCATACCGAGTAAAAATTTTTGAAACCAGTAAATTATCTTCAAGCAGGGAAGGGAGGTTGGGTACTCCGGAACGACAAGTACCTCCTATTTAGCACGCGTTTTATCAAAATTTGGAAAAACATGGGACTATGATGCGACAAATTTATCCAGGATAACTTTGGAATGCTTTTTTTAAAGCAAAACGTACTATTTTTCTGCACTGATTTAAAACGAAATCTGATCTTTGAAATAATGCGTGTCGGCTCCTCCCATGTGACAGCAAAACCAAATGCACTCTACGGTATAAGAAAGTGTTTCTTCTAAGAAAACAAGACAGTTATGTCTGAGGTATTAATGCATTGCTTACTTTCTAATTAGTCTCTTGATTTATGGTCGCTTTATTTTAGTTGACTATAATGAGATAGTCTATGGGCTCAACTGTCGTGGCCGTAATTACAACACGTAGTAACATGTTCACGACATCTGGACTAGCTGGACTTGGAGTAAACACGATATAAATAAAACTATAGATACCCATATCATAGACACGTCGTTAAGGCATGTTTCACATATCAACTTCTATATGAAGCTGAGGTCGTAAATAAGATATGAGGAAAGTAGCATGTTTTAATCAGTTTGCGGAATACCTCATCGACAGATGAATGCAAGGAGATATAACATGTCTGTCCAAAACAAATACTACACTTGTTTTTGTGTAAACAAAATATTTGTTTCCACCTATCCGTGAACTCACTGTAACAGGAACTTGAAAGTAAATGATGCTAGGTTGTCATCGTCGTTTTTCTGACTCATTGAGTTATTATTTTGTGTAACGAAAATAAATCGGTTAATAATTTATTTTTAGTTTCGAATTTAGTTCGTTAAGTTGATATGGATTAAGTATGAACTGAATTTTCAATGATAAATTCATGATTTATTTCAAGGCTACAAGTTAAAGCTCAATATATTAAGTTGTTCAGGTATATGATTTAATAGTAGAAGTCAATTGTCTATTTTCTAAACTATCTACAATTACCTAGGATCTATTTACCGTCCCATAGTTTCCCGTTTCTTTCATTCCTAAATTTAATTTTACACATGACGTGACAGGATGTGCCTTCCCTTTCAGAGCAGCTAGTCTCATTTTCTTTGGGAATTTCACATATGTAGCATAATTTGCAAGTTTTCAATGTTTTACCTTGCTTTTGGATTGCGATTTGAATATAGACTATTATACTGTTTTTGACTAAATGTATGTTATAACATACCGACTGTCACCGCCATTCAATCATAAAAATGAATAAATCATAAATTTGAATATACCAAGTTAATGTAACTGGCTGAAAAAAGCATAATTTGGCACAAATTACTACATAATGATGTAACAGAACTTCTGTTTTATTAGTTGTTTACCTAGAAGTCTATTTTTCACACATAACGCTATCAAACTTATTTGTTTACGAAATAAAAACACTTCATAAAAACAAAAATAGGTATACAATTATGTTTTATTTCTTTATGAAAAATACATGCTGGGTTTTTTTGTTTACTTATCTGCGGGACAATCAGTTATGAAATAAGTTGAATGGTATGATATGGTCCTCTTAACAGTACATCCGGATACAATAAGCACCAATGCCCGTACGACTTCGGTGACCTCATACTTACTCTTGTACTGTTTTCATATTGTTTGTTGGATTTATTGACTATTTATGACTACTTATATATGACGTACATATTTACGTATATATTACATTTATTTATCATTTACCAATTCAGTATTTCTTCGCAACCGAAGGGCAACAATTAACCCACTAATGATTTGGCAAAATGAAGCTTAATATATATTTCTATAAATACAATGTAACTTTTTTTCTGACGTTGTAACGAAGTCCAAATCGTGGGCGTTATGTTAAAACTTTTAAATATAAATTACTTATGATGTCAAAAAATGTGAAAAATGGTAACATAAGAGTAACATATAACTCAAAGTTTACATGTTACATCATACAACATACAGAAGAAGCAAATGTTGTATCATATCTCTAAAAATCTGTTAACATGTTAAATAACGATTATGTTTGAATCGTAAAAAGAACAGCGGCGACAAAATTGTTTCTTGTTTTGTATATATATTTATTATATAATCTACTCAATAATCCATGTAATACGGTCATACAATAAAAATCGTATTGAATGAGTGTGACGTCATAAAGCATAAAGTCATTTCAGAGTGACGTCACACAATTGACTTGATCCACGTTTGTTTCACTTGACACTGTTTGTTGATTCTAATTTAAGCTGATACTTTTGTACTTTTCTTCTAAAAAGAGGATACATTGTATTTAAATTGAAAATGTTTGTTTTGTTTTTGTATCCTGCGGACAGACTATTGTTTACTTTTAATATTTCAGCAGGATTAATTTTGGATCATGTACACATTTACGTGAACTTGTTGTGTTTCGGCCAATCAGCTGTTTTCTTTATAATGAGAAGACAAGTTTTAAATCTACGGAAAAACATTTTTTATGGGATTATATAATAAATAGAATCTTGCATTCGTGTCTATGCAATATTGAATTTATTAAACTCGTTGAATAATGTTTTATGCAACTCGCCAAGGCTCGTTGCATAAAAAATTATTCAACTCGTTTAATAAATTCAATATTACATAAACACTCATGCAAGATCCTCTATATATATGTCAGATTATGGTCCGTTCAAAGTAGAAATTGTAATTCTCAATAGATAAATATTGAATAACATGGCTTACTTTGTTTGTATATTGTGTCTTGTTATTATGTTCAATTCTATATCACTAATTACATGTTTTTCAGATGCAGACTTCCACCTTCCGTTTTGAAATTTAAGATATATTTTAAATGTTCCTCTGTTTTATGTTTATTTCTATTATCACACGGAACTATATATTCGCAAATTATCCATATACTTTTATTTCATTGACTCTTCAAATTGGTTTGGCAATAGATCGATCATAGCTTATAAAGATATATATATATAAATAAAATGATTTTTTAATCTTCTAAAAACGGTAGCAACAAGCAAGGAGGGAAATTTATCAAGGTACATTATAATAAGTTTTTATCGCAATCGCATAAAACAACTGATAAAATAAAAAATCACGAATACGTATTTACTAGCGTAAATTTTTCTAAATTGTCAAAAGCGTACATTTAGGAACACGATTGTAATTAAAAGTAACACTGCCAAAATCAGCCTTATTAAAACAATTTACATGTATTACAGTCATAAACATCATAAAAATTAATAGGCTTCTCAGAGAGGTTTGTTTTCTTTACGTATTGCGCGTAGATAATTGTTAATATCATTAGTGTCTTCACATACAATAAAGACTCTATCACTTTTCTCATCTTTGCCAGAGCTCAGGACCCATAAAAGATTGCCGAGATATGTTTACCCAACACATCATTAATAAAGCGTGAAAGTACCTAGGGATTCTGGAGTGGTAAAGAAATTCATCTGCCGATAAAAAACGACTATAATTACAGTTTAGCGATAAAATCATCCAGAAATGATTGCTGTGTTAAAGATACCATATTATACGAAAACAAGAAAGGTGTTGTTTATTGATAATCGACAACCAAATCATAATATTATACGGTTTATGTGCGTCTCGGAAAACAAAAACAAAATTAACTCTTTCTCTGTCACCTTTTCTCTCTCTATCTCTCTTTAAAAATGTTTTACTTTGAACTTGCGTAAACCAACTTACTTACTGACTTACTGATTTACCAACAATAAATCTGAAAATGATTTAAATGCTGATAATTAAAATACGGGCTCCAATGGTAACGTCAGGTTTTTGTGATTGCGTGTAGATGCCGTTTGCCAAATTTATAACCAAAACTTAAACATATGGTAGAGATAATAAAATATAAATATTATTACTTCGCTAGATAATGATAGAAATATACCCTATATCTGGTACAGCCAACAGAATGTGCAAATATTTGATATTGAACAGACCAAAGTGTATGGCATTTCTATGATCTGTTTCTGATTTTATACATGTGGTATTCGTAATTAAACATTGCAGAGCATTTAATTTGACCTGTTTTATGTTGGGTAAAATCGAAAGGTTTCGAGACAACTAAAGCCGCTAATACAAGAATAAAAGCAAATGAGTTTACTTTTCACTTAATTCAGCTTATTACACTCGGACATTCAGAGAGTGGATTATGAGAGCATTAAACATAAGTGGAATGAATCGTTTCAGCATTGATTTTTTTTTCAAAGGTCAGTTCATTGTTGCAATATATTTTAAGTAAGAGAAAAGTATCAAGGACACATAAGAATAAAACATTATATATGACACACAAAATGTATTTGTTAAAAACAAATTAAAAAAACATACGGAGACTATTTTTCTTAATGTTATCAAATAACGTATTCTTAAATAAAATTGCGTAGAGGTATGTGCGTATAATTTTATGTTAAAATCGGGAGAGAATAAAAATGGCTTTCAAGAGGTTACTATTGGATTAAATTGCATAAACCATGTTCACATGAGCTCACACGCCAAATATGCATGATATAATTTAACCTTTTCACCTTGACCTTTTGTAAATCTAATCAACATACAAACAGTGGCAAGTGCAAGGCTCGATACAAAATTGGTCATAAAGAGTCTAAAATCACTTGCTACGTTTTTCATCTAGCTTATATTTTTGAAAGAACGTAGAAAACAATGTGTGCTACTCAAGAGGACAATTTAAAGGTTTTAAAATGGTTGCAATAAAAAGAAATCGAAAGAGACCGTTAAAGATGATAGTTGTTTGTTTTTTAGAAAAAAGGCAGACTTGTCCTGCATCGCCCACCTAGAACACCTTGTATTTTATATGATCATTTAGTGTCCATTTTGTTCTGATCTAATTTAATTATTGTTGCTTTTCATAGTTATGGTAACCATATTGAATACCTTGTGGAGAAATTGCAATATATTTAACAGTAAATTTAAACATGTATTGATCAGTCGTTTCCTTTAGTTCCTAAATGTAACGACGATCATATTTCATTTAAGACAGACATGTCGGATACAATTTTCAACTTCTTCACATATAATAAAAGTTTTGGTTCTTGAATGCTCTTTTTACTACATTTAATAAAAAAATATGTGCATGTATCCATTAAAATAAAATGGAGATTAGTTGCTAATCTACAAGCAGCGTACATAGTCAAGGGGTTTTACAGTACTCTTGAAGTGCTATTTTGATTAAAAACTTATCGCCGAGTGCATTATATATTACACATTACGTAATTGTCAAATTGAATTTGATATCAATTTCACGCTTGTAATCTGTACCTCATCACTTCTTACACCACTTCTTGTTTTATTCGCAGATTTAGCTAAAACCGGAATTAAAACACTGAAGTGAAACATTCCCTGGGAACGTATTTTTATGACTGACAAATTCTTTCAGATTCAATTAGTATTTCATTTAATATAAGGATAATCATATCAGTTTAATTTGTATTCTGATATGCTTCTTAACTTTAATTCAACTAAACCGTAAGCTAAACAGTAAGGGAAACATCTTGATATATGTCGGCATTGCCTCACTTTACTTCCACATATTCTTAAAAACATTGTTTCAAGTAATTAAAGACTTTGTAGTTTTATTTTTGTTTTTTAAAATAATATTCAATTCATATACTGCGCTCTTCGTTTTTGCATAAAAACAGCCTAACGTGATTATTATAATTATACTAAGCGTTTAGACATTTTAATTGTGGCAAACCATAGTTACCATTCTAAACTGCAGGCAAAGAAATACGAGTAATCGGATTCGCAGTTTAAAAAACGTTTATTTTAGTTTGTAATCGAAAAGGCTCCTTTATTATAAAATTTGCATTAAAATTGTGCTTTGTTTGATCGATCGAAAATGGACATATTCAAAAATGTACACCGAGGTATATATTTTCCAGTCACAATTTGAAATCAGTTAACTGAAGGTAAAACTTATGTTATATTAAATACACATTGGTGTTTAATAAAGCTAAAGTTTAATTAGAAATCCCGAGTGTGGTACACCGCAGTTTCATCAATTTTCGATTTACTTGTAACTTATGTTTAAGTGTGACACACCATAGTTTATTTAGCTACACTTTAGGAAGATATTTTCAAACTGTTCTACACCACAGCAATTTCATCAACTAACCGCACGCCAATCAACTAAACGTATCCCAATCAATTTTGAAAGCCACAATCTCTTTTTTTATAAAATTTGAGATGAAAATAAAATAAAAACTGGTATGGTACATTTATCGCTTATCTTTAGCTGCTATATAGATAATATCACATATGATAAAATCAGATTTGTTCTACAACTAGAAACCTTGGTACTAGTTCAAAGTAAAATATTTCTGATATCATTGTATCATCACTTGTTTGCATTATAAATTCAATGGTAATTCAAAACTGACCCGTGGTTGTAACAAATGTCTGAGGTTTAAATTTGATATAGAAAGTTCAGGTAAAAACAGGTGCTTGGCAATAGCAAAAGCAACAAAAACCTGCATCAACATACAAAGTCATTATAAAACCAATAATGATAACATATACATAATGTAATCATTGATCCTAAAACCCTAAGTATAGGAGGTTACAGAATATTATGCAGAGCTGTGACTTTAACATGACGATCCGCTGTTATGGGTACATGCATGGATTTAATTTTTAAATGCGATTAAATGAAATTTTAATAAAAAAAATTAATCATGACTTACTCTTCAAGAACGTCTGCTATTTTCTTAACGACTCTTCAGGTAAATGTTTAAATGTTGGAACGCTGAAAAACAAAGAGGAGAGCAAATAAATAATTGTCACAATAAAACAATTCAATTGTTTTTAATGTTTTATTTTTTATCAGGTATGCAAAATATTCTTATTAACTCTGGTATACAAAGTATTCCAAACCAAAAGCAAAAAGAAGAAAAAACATGTTACAAAAAACTAATTTGTTGTTTTTAATTATTTTTTTTTTATATGCATAATATTTAATTGTCTCTGGCTTACAAAGCATTTCGCACGTAACGCACAAATTAACTTATCAAAAGGCATATTTGTCTAACTGTAAGATGATGAATTTACGATAAAAATTTACAAAGTTTTCAAATCTTACTTCTATATTGGATATAAATAAATTATAACGCCAAAATAATATATATCCCATGGCGGCAAATGGTTAAATAATTAAATATTGCTAACAACATTTCTTATTTAAAGTCAGAAGAGAAGGAAGAGCCCTGATGTTTTGGTACAGTGTTTTTTTCAAAACGCCATATTTTTTTTAAAATATTGAGGTTCTGTCGCTAAACAAAATTGATTACCATTTAAAATCTTTAAAATCAAAAGGAAAAAAGAATAAATAAAAGAAATACAGTTGATCTACAGGTACAGTGATAATCATAAATTATACCATGGTTAGAAATTGATTCAATTTTGAATTGAAACACAGTCATACATCATAGTTTTAATATTAATTCAATTGATTTTTTATATATGAAATACGGATATTAAACTTACTTCCTAGCAATTCGTTCAAACCGTCTCTTAACTAAATTATTGTCAACTTTCATCCCAGCCGTGGTGAACATTACATGATGAACCATTTATTCCAATGTTATAGTAACACTCATGTTTGTAATATACTGTTATAGGTAGACACACTCTCACATCATCATCATCTCCCATACACTACCTCACACTGTATATACACACATAGAAAAACCTTCACAGATATTACCAATCTATGACCAATACACTTATGATTCCGAGCCCCAATCAGAAAGCTGCCGAGGAAAGCATGTCAAGGTAATGTGTTTTTCAGCGTGAACTAAAATGTACTGATTGTTTTATTTTTAATAAAAGCCATGTATATATAAGAATATTCACATACAGAAAACATAAGATAACTCATCATTTGAATTTAATTCTATTTGCGATTTAACACACGATTCTTTATTGACAAAACTGATAAAAGTAATATCAGCGCAAACGTACTCTAAACAAAAACCTTGACATATCAAAAGAAATTAAGATCTGGTAAAAAAGCCGAAACTTGCTTCCTATCATTTTAATTCTAATAAGTACATGCTTTTATGCAGACATTATTTTTAATGGTGAAATACAACGAATATGGTAAATATTATTTCACAAAAATATGCACTAACAATTCTTTTACATATTATCCTTGACATGTTATATTATCCATGCATATAAAATCTTGCAAAACCCATCTAAATATTTTGATTTGTACCTCAAATCGCGGTTGATAGACACTGCTGTGGATCTTGTTTTTAAAACATAGGAAAATTCACGTGAGCGTGATAAGCATAACTCATAACGAATAAAAGCATGTAAAGTATATTGAATCACAGGATTGGCTTTTTATTCGAAATGAAAGTCTTGAGAATTTTATAAAAATCTAGTTAAAATATAATCGTTATAATTCTATTCTTAAATGCGTTTCACAAATTGTTGCATTGCACCCGGTAATAAACATATCATTGTCATTATCATGCGGTTTTGTGTTTTAAATAACCATAAACCTGATGACTGTTGTACAATATAGATATGCTATTTGCAGTTTTAATGGTATAATGCTCTAAACACCTAAACAGAAGTTAATTACAAAACAAAACATGCGACTGTCCATTTGTTTATCATGGGTTTATCTTCATCTGTGTTCAAATAGAGCAGAAAAATCCAATTACATTTAGGGTCATATCAATTAAAGTAACAATCAATAGTTTAAAGAAAAATTTGAAAAAAAAATCACAATTGCTGGTGGCGACGACAACGACATAAAGCAAATGTTTCCTATGCCTCGCACTTTTTAGGCGAGACGAAAACGTGCGCTTTCAAGAACGACTAGTGTTAAACTGTTGCCTTATGAGTATTTGTATTAGACTTTTGGTTTTTCCAATGTGTGTGCAGACAGAATCTGCTACTTGATGAAATGTATTACTTGGTTTTCGACTGTCTTTCGTGATAATGCAAAATATAACACATAAACACGATTGTTAGTGCAAAGTTTCTTGTATGAATGTTGTCTTTGTCTACCTCATATTTAGTAAAATATTACAAAATCTTAATTGAAATAAACGATTGTATATAGTTACAGAATGTTTATAACGCCAAAATCCAATCAATCTTTCATATGTCTTAAAATTAAGACTGTAAATAAAATAGATAAAAGTTCAATGTATGCACTTAAATATAAGCATGAACTTAGTTACATCATTGTCTTTTTCTGGCTGTCTAAAATGTATCGATATATCATGAGTTTTTGTTGTTAACATATCTAAGAACTATGCTAGCATCCATTGATACGACAAATGAGACGAGACGTTGCAAACTTGTATATCTATAGCCATTTTATTCTGAATTAAAGTCATGGGATGTATGAGTATTGCAAAAATTTTATAAAACTTCTTGTAAAAACTGTATAAATGTTTTGTTTTCTATCACTCTTAAGGAGTTGCAAAGGTTTTTTATTATATGGTTATAAAACATATCATTGTTAGCTTTGGTATTGCAGTTTAATTGTTTAATGAACGTATTTTAAAAACCTTTTAATTGAAAGTTTTTGCGTGTTGATTTTGGTAAATGGAATTACGTGCCATTTTATCATCAACTGCATGTTTTATTACATTGTAAAATGTCAGTTTTTTTTCAAAAACACTTTTCATGCGAGACGAAAACGTGCGCTTTCAAGAACTAAACGTGTTGAATTATTTCCTTGTGCGCATTTTTATTAAACCTTGGTTTTTTTCTCATGTGTGTGTGTGTGTGTGTGTGTGTGTGTGTGTGTGTGTGTGTGTGAAGGGTCTGCCACTTTAAAAAATGTTTCTCTTTCTACTGTCTTTGGTAATAATAACACATAAAGTAATGGAATGTTTATAACCCCAAACCCCAATCAATCTGTTATATAAGTCTTAAAACTGAGACTGTGAGTAAAAATAGATAAAAGTTCAATGTGTGCACTTAAATATACACATGGACTTCAATGTTACATCATTATCTTTTTCTGGCTGACTAAAACTTTATCGATCAATCTTGAGTTTTTGTTTGAAACTAATCAAAAAAGTATGCTAACATCCATTAAAGCAACAAGTGAGACGGTTGCACACAATAACTTTATAAAAAACATGCAATTATCTATCAGCATAATCAGTATTTTTATTTTTATTCTAAATAAAAGTTTTAGGATGGAAGATTATCACAGAAATTTTATATAAATCTTGTAAAAACTATATTCTAATTTTAGTCTTAAATGTGTTTCACAAGTTAAGTTTTGCATTGCATCCGGTGATAAACATTTCATTGTTTGTTTTGAGACCGCCGTTTCATTTAAGAAGTGACATTCTGATCATGGTATTTCAAGGGATAATGCAAGATAGTGTGGCGCGTGCCAAATTCGATCAAGGGCAAATCCCTTCATTTTAAATTTGGCACGCGCCACACTATCTTGCATTACCCCTTGAAATACCATAAGGACAAATGCCATTTTTATATATACAATTCTTTCTTTTAATAAATATTTTGGATTTGTTTTCACCCCTGGCGCTATTTCTTCCATACCTGCTCATGTGAGATAGGATTTTAAGCCATGCGAAATCGGCGAATTTCAAATGACCACGTGACCCCGTGTGTGTGACATGACGTAATATTGTGGAAAATTGATGCACATCAAGGGTCATGACCCCAATTGTCTTTCACGGGAATTGCAAAACAATTGCTTCTGCATGTTTCATCGAAGATAGGCACAGTCATATTGTTAATATTGTTTAATAAACTTATTTTAAAAAAGCCTTTTAATTGAATGTGACGTTTTGGAGTTGAAATTTCTAGGTGTTGATTTTGGTGATGGGAATTATGTGCCACTTTATCATCAACTGCATGTTTTATTGCATCGTAAAATGTTAGGTTTTTCAAGACATGTGAGTTTGCATTTGTTATAATAATGATTTTGGCTTTTTTTTACAAAACAAAAAAGTGGAATTTTGGAAGTTCACACGGTGTTTGAAACCACTTATTATCACTTGTGTTTCTTCCAATAAAAATCTAAAACATTTAGGTACATACAATACTGACAGTAGTAAGAGCTTGTGGTTTTCCTACATGATCTATCTTTAAAGTTTGATGTTTGGGGTGGGTTTTTGTTCTTCTGAGAACATTCTAAAACAAAGCCATTATCATGCTCTTTTGTGTTTTAAACAACTAAAACTTGACGAATGTTTTACAATATGGACTTAAACTTGATGACTGTTTAACAATATACATGTAGATATGCTTTTTCTAGTTTAAATGGTACTTCTTCTAAATACTTAAACAGGCCTTTGTTACACAAACATTATTTTTCATTTGTTTCATTACATTGACAATGACAATGAAGTGTTTAAAATAAAATGACTGCTTAATTGGCACCGGTCAGGAAAAAAAACTGCTAAGGATTTCATTTCAGGTGGTTGCTAAGGGACGAACTTTGCGTTTTCAAGTTTTTTTTATAATATATGAATAAGTGTATGGCATTGTTGTTAAGGAATTTAAAAGCAAAAGAACAATTAACTAGGACCTTGACCGTTTAAAATGTTTATATTACAATTTCATCTATTTTATTTTAAACTCATTTTATTTTCATTTCATTTTCATGTTGGAAGCTAACACAAAATTAAGACCAAAAGATTATAGAAGTAAAATTATGGTTTTATATCGCTTTTAATTACATTTTGATTGTTCTCTTTGCAATTGTTAATGAAAACACATAGAAAAAGATGGATTATAATAATGGAATTTTTATAACCACAAAAATGCACCCCATTTATCCTGTCTTAAAGCTTAGACTATGAATAAAAATAGATAAAAGTTCAATGTTTGCACTCAAACACTCAGAACTTAATTACATCATTGTCTTTTTCTGACTGACAAAAAATATCGATCAATCATGAGTTTTTGTTTGAAACTAATCCAAAAAGAAAACTAACATCTATTAGCACATGATAGACGGTTGCACACTGTAACTTTTTTAAATCAAGTGTTTAAATGGACCAAACGTTTATTTGGTGTGAAGTTATAATAAATAGTTTAATATAGTTTGGGTTTACATAAGCAAAATGACGCACTATCAAACACGACGGTATATGCTCCTACATCTTTAAAACTTTTACTTACAATAAATTTTAGAATGACCGATTACACTTAACGTCAGATCTTAATAAGCTGTAGGTATGTTGTACTAGTATTCCGTCCTGTATGTGAGATAGTTAGGGTTTGGCTAATTGATTCCAATAAATACCGTTTCAAACATTGATTCAATATTAGCATACTTGTCTGACATTTGCTGTAGATATTAGGACGAGATGTTGACGTATGATTGACATCAAAGAACGCAAAAAAAAAAAAAAAAAAAAAAAAAACAAAGGCACGAATGAAATAAATGTGTTTTGGGTCAATTTAATATTCATTCTATATTAATCTAGTCAGGGCAACTTTTCCACATATAATTTGTAATCAGGAAATATTTTTAATTTGTTATTATCCCTGTTTGTTTTCAAAGCAAGATGTGGCTATACAGAAATGTTTTCTAGAATCTTTGTACGTCCTCATATTGGCTTTGTTTTTTCATAGTTTTGTGGATTTATTGGTAAAGGGGATTCTTACGTATTATATCAATAACACATGCTGTTGTATTTATAATATTAACAATCATAAATATACTCCAAGTTATTTGACCTCAGTGTGCCATATTGGACCCTGTCCGACTGGTTCAATATAGGCCGTTGACATCGCTCGGCGAAGGTCTGTGGGGAAAAGTCTTACTGAGCAGTAAAACCGTATAACTACGCTCACTATGTTCCAATGAATAAATAGTATTTGAAATCACGTGGTACAGCAGAACCTATCAGCTGATCACCATGCGCATGAACTTTTATCGGGAAGAGTTTTAAGTATTAGACACATCACCAATTGGTAGTAATTAATCATACATTTGATCTGATGCATCAAAACAACATATTTGTAAAGTACAGACATGTCGAAAGTTTAACACTGAACTAATGAAAAGATGTCGATACTTGGCTGCAAAGTGGCTCCGGAAAGACTAACAGCAGGTGTTGAAAAAATGTCGAAATGTAGCTAACGAGGACCGAATTGAGTCATCTATTCGGCACTAATGTGCCAGCCTAATGTTAAACTTTGAATAGGCCTGTACTTCATTTCTCGTAATCAAAGTAATCTGTAACTGTTCCAGAATTGAAGTAAACAACACAAGAAATATACTGTTAAGGAATATGAATTTTTTATGTCTGATATATGTAAAGAAATTAATGTGTTTTGATATCGGCAGTAAAACTTTTGAAACTTTTAGTTTTATATACACTCGCGACCTAAGTCTGAGCTTTTATAATGCACGTTTCAAAGACTAAACTGATAACACAATTAGATATACAGTACAGACTTGTCCAAAGTTTAGCGCTAAAGTAACGAATTAGTGCCAAATAAGCACTTCATCTCAGTCCCTCGTTACCCAATTTATCTCCAGAGCTGTTATCTTTCTCTCGGCAGTTTTAGACCACATACATATATAACTCGACCACTCGAACTCATTTCGTTAGCTCGGTGTTAAACTTTTGACAGGTCTGTACTGTATAGTCAAAAACAAATTCGATTACCACAGTATAGAATATGGAACATTTGGCACAGTAGTATGCATTTGTGCTAGAAAAAAAGTCACAGAAATTTTATAAAAGTAGAGAATTCAAAGTTTTACAATGCCAAACTAATAATTCCAGTGTGATATGTACGGCGGCACAGAAGTTACATGAAAAATGTTTTTTTTTTTTATATTTTATGCTCACGCCAAAGTAACCGCGTGCTAAAGCAAAATCTATCGCGGACTCACGTAAAAATCTATATTGCGTGCGAACATTTTGTGTGCTCAAGTAATAGTTGTCACGTGAGGACGCAATATATTTTGCATGAGCACGTAATACATTTTGCATGAATGCGATAATTTGGCGTGATCACATTGTATAAAAATATTTTTCAGGTCACCTCTGTGCCGCCGTAGATATGTTCACGATATTGAATTTTTATCTTAATATACCACTAAAGATGCATGAGATGTAAGCGTTGCCAAAGATTAATATAATTGGATAATGCTCTGAGCATTATACTTATATTGGCAACTTTATATCTCTTAACAGTTCCACATAAATGATTGCAATCTCTATCAGTTATTTAACCCAAAAGATTGAGTGGCCAATTACCTGACGGCGTCTTCGATTTCTGCAAAATGGTATATATAATTAATTCTTAATTGCAACATGGCGATTTTTAATTACCAATTTGTGAATTTTATCTATATCAAAAATTTTCTTATCTTTTTATCAATATTGATTTTCATTCCTCATCATACTTTAGAGCACTGCACGTGTATTTCGACAGGTTTTGTCGCTAAATACGTATGAAAGAACATGGCATCAACCTTGATATCAAAATACGTTTGGTGCAGCTAATGCAGCTATACATTCAAGTTAAATTAGGTGCAGACTTTTATCATAATATATTTTATAGAATGAAATTAGTAATGATAAGGTGATGGAATTTAAATGCATTTTCAAAACTTTTACTTTTAGCAACTAATAAATACAAAGTGTATCCGCACTTTTTCGCAAATATTTATTCTATTTAAAATGTACTTCGTTAACTTTATGGGAACCAATAGGAATTATTTCCAATGCCAAAAACATCCTTAGACTCCTTTTGTTTCACTGTTTAAGGCCAGGGGAAACATACATGGAATGCACTTAAATATGTCATAGAGTCCAAACACATAATAATAATAATAATAATAACCCAATACATTATTAGATAATATAAGATTAGCAGAGCCATTTGTTAGTTTTTTGTTTGTTATTATTATTTTTTGCAAGTTATTGGTGCCTAAAACATCTTTTTTTTTATTTATTTTTTTGAAATTGCGGAACATTTTTCATTCAAGTTTCTGGTGTAATCAGCGGAAATGTATGGGTTATTTGTAGTTGAGACTACATGCATCATACCTGTGGCACCAAAATAAACATTTCCGCATACCAATACACCAACAGCGCAGAGGACGAACATAGAGAGAAACTTAATCATCTATACAATTTGAATGTTGTTTTAGCGTATCTGACCCCGGATCATATTCTAAGGGTTCTCGGTTAGAGAAATAAACAATGGCTTACTTTATCTATCTGTTATCAATACACGATATTAATCGATTCTGCTAACGTAAACCTTTCAAAAATTGGCTCTTCTTATGAAAAATATCTTTTGGCCCAAAATTTATAATTTTATTTCGTTTCTTTTTTGTTTTTATTATTTTTCTTTTTTTTTTTCGTTTTTGGTTATTGCAATTTTTAAAACATAGGACAGTTGTCAAAATTAAAAACAAACATATCCGTTTATGTCCAAATAACAATCCAAAAGCAAAGCAAATCTTAATCTTTGAAAACTTACAAATTACATATTACATATTAAACTAGTGTTAATATTACAGTACTTGACGGCCGTTTCGAACCAAGGTAAGCATATGACCTTCCAACAGGGAATTTAGGCCGGTTATCCGGAATGGTAAACGTACTCTAGAATCTGCATATCGCAAAGCTATACTTTCAGCAGTTTTAGTGAAGTATTGTGAATGTTAGAGCTCTACTTATACGTAAGAGACGATAAGTATTTTCTGTATTGTTCTAATAAATGCACTTTTTTCTAGCACCAGCTGCTTGCACTAAATCATCTCAATCATATATAATGTAGTTACTGGAGTAGTGTTATGACTTATAACCCGGGCGTTCCATCAGCAGACTTAATGTACTGACTACCAATAACAATAAATGTTTTATTACATCACTGTGATGTTTAATTATTGTCTAACAAAATTAACATGTTAAATCTCTAACTCTCTGTTGGGGAGGTTAAACCACTATAATTCAATTATTACTGCATCAAAAATCAGGTTATATGTGTATGTAAATTTCGTAAAGCAGAGTGAGCCTTACGTAAAAAATCGTCTTTTTACAGATATGTAGAACCAAGGCTCTAACAAATACTGCTCTCTGCTGCGGAGGTTCAACTACTATAATTAAATTATTACTGCATCCAACACCACTAAGAGCAATAATTTGTTCTTTCCACAAAACTAGTTTATATGTGTGTTTAAATTCCGACAAGCAAAGAGAGTCTTTTGAAAAATAAAAACGCGTTGCTGGTCAAAGTTTCACAATCACGCATTGTCATTTAGCATAGCTTCGACACAAATTTAAAGATCAAAATTTGTTAATTCAATATGAATATAAAACGAATCCCTAAAACAGCCCCATATATCGCAAAAAGTAACAATTACTATTGTTTTTAAAATATTCCAAGGCCGTCATTTCATTTCCATTTCGCCCATAAACTGGTGTGTGTTTGCCCTTTCTTGTTATTTTGGTGTCTTTTACTGGCACAGTGTTGTATTCGGGGTTGTGTTTGCTGTTACCAAGGTAACACAATTTTATTTTTCGATTTGAAAGAAATCTATTACTAACAGTTGGATTCGTCGTTCACTGGTTCACAAATAAACAAAAATATTAAGTTGTTTTTGTAAAGCTGGATTCGAGAAAAGTAAGACGTAGTTACTTGTTTGTTTATTTTTAATTTATCCTCGCTATCACTCAACAACTTTCATTGATATTGCTTCGCATTTATATTTCACAGATGTACAGCTTAAGATGTTCAAAAAGAAAAATAGCTGACCGGACCGGCGTCGATAAAAAGATTTTTTATTCCGAAATATTCAATCAACCATGTCCCATTTACGATACAGACCTGTCGAAAATTTACCACCAAGCTAACGAATTGGTGCTGAATCGGTAGCTCAACTCGGCTCCTCGTTAGCTGTATCTAGACAACCTTTCAGCAGATGATATCCTATCTCTCGGCAGCTTTTCAGCCACTGGCTATCTATATCCAAATAACCCGGTTTTGATTCATTTTGTTAACCTTTCGACAGGTCTGTACTGTACTCTTACAAAACATATATTTCACGTGATTGTCTGTAACTAAGGGCATCAACTCGGGATGTAAATGCATAATTAATTGAGTACAAAAAGGTCATTTGAATCATTTAATGTCTCTGATTGATGGTCTTGACCATTTGCCTTTACTGCTTGACTGAGTAAGGGATGTACTAATGCAATATGTACAATTTTAACTAACAATCAAATAGATCATAATTACTGAGATATATAAGATTTAGAATATATTCACACTAATTAAGATATCCAAAGACATCTTTATGGTTCTCCTAGAGTTCACGGACTTTACGTCTCGTATACAACCATTGCTTTATCACAGGTGTTTTCTATCTATTATTTCTATTCAAAACCAATTTATTGCATGTCCATGTGGTAAAATGAAAGGAAAAACACCTGATAAACATCAGGGAAGTTTTTATTGAGAAAGTATAAATAAACAATGTCCATTTCTTCTTGTAATTTATGGATTTTCTTTCAAGTTATTATTATTCTTATTATTATTAGTAGCAGTATTGTTGCTATTGTTGTAAATTTTGATTTTACATTAACGGTGCTTATCGTTATTATTTTACTTAATTGCTTTGAAATAATTCATTCAATTTTTCATTATAACTTTATCAAAAATTTAAGTCTAAACAAACAAAGGACAAACTTGAGCATCAATATGAAATGTATCATAACCCTCTACTTCTATAATTTATTTACTTGGTTTTTCATTTTATTACCATATATTTACAATCACATTGTTTTTGCTTCGGCTTTCATTTAATTTGAGACAGTCCATTCTACTGCATAACTCCATGCAGTACAGTCAAAGTAAATGTCATTCCTTAAATATTTACAATTGCGATACCTTTCCTTAAATAAAGTATTTGACATCGACTTCATAAAGACAATGCTCCACGCGCTCCATTATGACGTCAGATGTCAAATGCTCTCGTTGACTGACAGGAACCGACCCATTTGTATGAGGATTTCAAAATTGTTTTTAAATAACATGGAAAATGTAAGGCGGCAACAGATTATTTTTATAAATATTGTAAATATAAGAAATAAGGTAAATTTCCAATGTCTTTATGAACTTGCAAAGTATAATAGGCTGTCTCAAATTTTTCCATATTCGCCTTTTATGCAATTTGAGACAGCCCATTATACTTTGCAAGTTCATAAAGACATTGGATTTACCTTATTTCTTAAATAAGTACTACTGTCGGTCTTGAAATAATTTATAATTTGTGGTATGACATTAAAAAAAATTCGATTATTTGATTTAAAATATTTGAATATAGGTTCCTACAAGATGTTTTAAATGTTTTGTTAGTTTTACTCTTTCAAAACCGTTGATCCAGAAAATGTCCGATAGTGGATGTTTTGTACATATCAATGTGTGAAGATTTTTTCTGAAGGAAAAGTTAAGGATTTGAAGCAGCAGTGGTAGCACAAAATTAAACCACTATGAGTGACAAAGACGGTAACTTTGTAGTTGTTTTGTCACAATACATAATACTCAACATTGACATCGACTAACTCTTGACCTTCGTATATGTTCAGCTGCATACTAGTGGCTGTTGTAATACTTATCTTTACTATATTCTATATATACATATGTCAACCGCAAATACAGCATTGTTTATGATAGTTATAGTAAAAAGTGCTACTGTCTATGAGACTGTAATCCCGACTTTACACACTGATCAAATAAGTAGCCATATCTCTTTTTTAGATGAAACGTGCCTCAGTCAACTGATTTTGCTTGTGTACAGATGCCACCATGCACTGTTTGCAACGTTTGCAGTCCAATGACAACAATAAGGATCCGTCTTCCTATCATGCCATGACACGTGGTATCCAACGAAAGATCAAAAATGAAAGTCGTTTTGAAAAAAGTTTTACAAAACTGAAATCACGTCTGAAAAGCAGGACCCAATCTTTACGTGCTTTGTAATTTCATAAAACTAAGATATTACCTTATTGTACTTTATCTTTCGTGTAAATACGACTAACCACTAACAGACAAGTGTTGGCTAAGAGTCGGTATTTAAGTAAACCTGCGTGACACTTTATGCTTTAAAACATCTATGTTAGTTACGTTATGACAGAGACTGTGTAAACAATGCAATCAGAAGACTGTTAAACATGCATACATACCATTATGTAATGGAACTTGTACATAATTATGTCAGTCGAAATTAGTAACATGTGCTAATGAAAAATTATGATGAGATATGATATAGTAATGACGAAATGCTTTGTCTGCGTAATCAAAGGATATTATATCTCTATAAATGACAGTTCATTGATTTATGGAAGTGTCTCAGTCGATTAAGGGACAAAGATCTAACAAACCGAATAGTCAAAGTTGCTGTGGAAATCATAGTTAGAACCACGTGTTTGTCTTGTAGAATATAGTCTGTCATGTGCTAATTTTGAAAGCATTATTTATTATTATAGAAATTCAAAATCAGTCCATGGCAGTTCGGACCATTTTTTGACGTGTAAGCATTAATAACTGTGTGTTTCAAATTGTGTTGTCGTGTAAAAAAAAGTTAGGATCATATGTATTGAAAGTGTTTGCCGTGTAAAGCTAGTAAGGGTTTTATGTTCTAAAATGGTTTGCTATGCTAACATAAGAAACATGAGTGTTTGAGGACCAAACAATATGTAGGATTTTCCTTGCAAAACATAGTTAGGTTCGTCTGCTTATTTTTGAAAGTGAAAAAACGGATAGGACAACGTCCTGTGAAACATACTTGTTTTGGGTTTTGGAACTGGGTTTTTCGTGTGTACGTCATAGTAACGACAATGTGATAAGGAAGTTTTTTGTGCAAAATATAGTTGGGGTATTATTCTATTCACTTCTTCTTAAATTACGACCAACATGCAGAATAAAAGCAATCAGACACTTTAATTAAAAGTTCAAGAACAAACAACGTCTGAAAGTGATAAACAAAAGAACTCTGCACTCAGTGGAAGAGTAATAACAGAAAACATTTAGTCTCAGTTTACACTGAAGAAATATATCAGTAGGATAGCCAACCCGGCCAGCGCATTGATTCATCAAACAAAATTTCACGCGCAGACAAAGTGAAAAAATTGTCAAAAATTTGAATTCACTCGAGGCGGTAAAATTACATAATATTTATTTCACTGCGAGTTTTTAATACTATTTGTAGTATTTTATCGTCTTTTGAGGACAAAAGTAAGTCATTAAAGACGATTTTTATCAAAGTCTGTGAGAATTTAACAATTTAAATCGTAATTGAATGTTAGGCACCGGCGAAAAATTGAAAACTGAAACTTTAAAAAATATCATTCTGTGTACACAGTTCCTCATGCACCAAAGATGTTTTTACATGAACGGAAAGAACTTTTTCTCACGGTTATTTTGATGTATAATTTGTCAAATAATTTTCTTTACACAAAAAACGTACCAGTTTCAAATGTCGAAAAAATCGATGACATTGCCGGATTCTCGATCATGGGCCGCCCCCTTTCCGGCTAATTTGACACAGAAAAAATGCTAAGACAGCTTCCTTATTGTATGTAATGTATAAATTTGATAATCGAGAGACGCTGTGGATATATTTTTGTTAAAATAAAGTAAGTTTTTCCTTAAAAATATTGTATTTTAACCCCATTTCTCGTCTAATCTGCCGATTTTTTGGAACTACTTCTAGTCGGACATATTTGATTAGCATTCGCCCCGCTTCGATCCCAATTTTAGCATGCAGAAAATGTCATCGTGTATTTTGGACAAAATAGTCAAGCTTTTTTGCCTTATTTGTCATGTATGATCGATCTGCATGGCTGTCGAACACATTAGATACGCATGTGTTTTAATTTTACCCATATGGACTCGGGATCTGTACCAATACAGTGTACAGTGCAACCTGCTCATGTAGGGCTAGTTAGGGACTCAGAATTACTGAAAAATACCAACTGATTTTGCTTTGCTGGCAAAAAATAAACAGAACCTGTCTGTCATATCAGTACATATCATTGGATAAATAAGGTAACATCATTAAAGAGGGTTAGACTGGATTTTTCTCAAATATTTCCCAAAATGAGGAAACATCTCCCATGTTAGTTTAGCCAGAGTCAACACAAGATTGGTCTTTATTATTTAAATTTTTGTTTCTGTTCTGATGCCAATAACCCCGGCATTATTATTTTAGTACAATTTAGACATGAAAAGTTGATTATTTTGCTTCATTAAAAGTTTTAAGTCAACTTGACATATCACAAATAACATTTAAAATAGACTATGTGGAAGTAGGAAATAGGAAAAGTGAATACCAATCATGTGGATTTCATTTGACTTGGTTAAAAATTTAACTCCATATTATAATGTTTAAATACAGATCTGTAAAATATTTAGAAATTTCAGTAGTTTCTGTAAAATTGTAAAATTCCGATAAATAAATATCACCTTCTTTCAGGAAAATTCATGGGAACTGGTTTGATAATAACATTAAGAAATAAGTTTATGCAAATGCAGTGAAATTCTTGACACAGTGTATCCAAATGGGCATTATTAGTTTGAAAGAATTCAAAATAATTGTAATACACTAGGCCTATTCCAGCTTTATTGATTTATCAGTTAAATTTAGAATTGATTGGTTGGTATACACACTCCATTCAAGATTACTAGTATTTCAATTATAATCAGGTAAATGAGATTAAGGGGGGAAACTAGGTACAGGGATGAAGATTTGCAGGGGCCCAGTAGCCAATGGCTTCTAAACCGAGTGTGCGTCACTTAATGTTTACACATTTAAGCCATTTATTACTGTTACAAATTCTTTTATGAAGTGAGCTGGCCCCAAACTCAAAATAGTTAGGCTACACCCCTCAACAAGAGAACTGGCAAACTTTCTTACATAGTAAGATTTTAACCTATGCTGTTACCTGTATGCTACACTTCAGATAAGGGTGCATGAAAAGCATTTCATGTGGTGAAAAAAAGAGGTAGTATCAAGAGAAGCATTCAATTCATATATGTGTTATGGTATAAAAATCCCAGTATGTTAAGGATATTGATATTTTGTCGATTTTTTAATTCTATATAAAATGAAACATTCATAAATGTTATGTTTTAATTTTACATAAAATGAGACATTCAACATGATTACAATTTACAAAGTTGGTTTAGTCACACATAATGCATTTTTCTTTGAAAAATGTTCCACTTTGTGTAAACAGTAATAACCATGAGTGTTCATTCTAGGATTTTTTCAGATGGGTTCATCTAATTCCTCTAATAAGTTGATTAACATCAATAATTTTGCATACATCTAATGTTTGATGTGACTTGTAGTCTTTTAGGCTGATGTAAAAGCTTTTGTAATGAAGTATTTAAAAGTTTCATATAATGTAGCTTTCATATATGACAATGTTATCAAATATTTTGAACTTGCATTTGAAATCTAATTTCAAATGTGGCCCACTATGGCCTTTACAATGGTGCCATTAGGCAAAATAAAGGATCAACAGCCCCTTTCTAGAATGAACACTGCCATATGATCCCATTGATTTATTTGTAAATGATTTATCTATTTATCACAGCCAGAACAACTAGAAAGTACCTGCCCCCCCCCCCCCCCATATAATCACCTGTTTGTGTAGTTTCTAAATTAAATTTGATAATTTAGACAATTTTAGTCCTTTTAAATGCTATTATGGCCCACTTGTCATTCATTTAACAAACAACAGTATGACAAAATTTCTAACTATCTGCCTGTTCATAATTTTTTTTTAACTTTTAGTAATTCAATATCTTTTATTTTTTAAATGTTAATTTTGTTCATATAAAAATTTTTGTTTTATTTTTCCAAAAAATATCTGAGGTTACTTTCCATGGTAGCCATGCCACATTTCATCTTAGTACCTTGAGGAAAGACAAAATGCAACTTATTTGGATCTCTTTTTATGTATTTACCCTATTTATCATCACTAACATGCTCAAAATACTGTGTCCCAGCTCTAACTTATTTCTCTGTAGAATGTCTGATTTATTTATTTATTTATTTATTTTCATTTATTATCATCTCTAACCTGCTAGACATTTTGTAACCTGCTCAACATACTGTGTCCCAGCTCTAACTTATTTCTCTGTAGAATGTCTGATTTATTTATTTATTTATTTATTTATTTATTTATTTATTATCATCTCTAACCTGCTAGACATTTTGTAACCTGCTCAACATACTGTGTCCCAGCTTTAACTTATTTCTCTGTAGAATTTCTTATTTATTTATTTATTTATTTATTAACTGCTGACATATTGTGTCCCAGCTCTAACTTATTTCTCTGTAGAATTACTTATTTATTTATTTATTTATTAACTGCTGACATATTGTGTCCCAGCTCTAACTTATTTCTCTGTAAAATTATTTATTTATCTATTTATTTATTTATTTAATTATTTATTTATTTATTAACTGCTGACATATTGTGTCCCAGTTCTAACTTATTTCTCTGAACAATTTCTGAGTTATTTATTTTTTATTTATTTATTTATTTATTTATTTATTTATTTGTAACCTGCTCAACATACTGTGTCCCAGCTCTAACTTATTTCTCTGTAGAATTTCTTATTTATTTTTTATTTATTTATTTATTTATCATTTATTTTTTTAATGTAGGCCCTATTTATTTATTCCTGTTGGGGTCCTAAAGTATCTCCATCAACAAACACGTCATATGATGTGTGCCAGATGAGGATGCCTGTTGCAAAAAAAATCGATAAATACAGTACAGACCTGTACAAAGTTTAGCATCCAGCTAACGAATTAGTGCCGACAGCCCATATTGGTTCCTCGTTTGGTGTTTATAAATATCGACAGCAGTTGCCATCTATCTCTCAGCAGCTTTTCGACCGCTTTGACTTCTTTTGGTTAGCTTAGTGTTAAACTTTCGACAGGTCTGTACTGTACATCGCGTGTACTGTATATACAGTAGACAGTTGACCTATATATTTGACAGGAGAAACGTTGTTTACGTCATTACGTTGGAACAATGCTTATCAAGGTCGCGGCCATATTTGTTTTCATTGACAACAAGACGTACTGAAATCATGCTGTTGGATTTTTGCAATTTTCGCATATTTAACCCTCATGCACCAGGTACGATAATTTACAGGCGTAAACTATAATAATTTTCTGGCATTGTATTAAAATTTCTAGGAAAAGTATTCTTTACACAAAAAACGTACCAGTTTCAAAAATGGAGAAGAAATTTCTGTTGATTTTCAAGAGAAATCGGTTATCGTCGGGATATCAGTAATTTTAAGTAAATGTGGCGTTTTATCTCGGACTTTTTGATACATGTAGAAAGTTTAATTAATTCCTCACACGCTTGCATCATATTCGTAGCTAGAAATGTTAATTTTATGGTATAAAAACGATTCTGAAAATGGCAAATTTTTTTCGGGTTCAGACACTTGCCAAAAAGTAATCCCTTTTTATTTACCGCGGAAGGTCTCAAATTTTAAAACCAACGCACAATTTGGACTTGGCTATCCTACTGTATAGGTGGTTTTTGTTAGACAAACTACAAACATTATACATTAACTTCAATCAGAAGATTACACGTGAAGATAACAAACATGTGAAAACAGTGACATGAAATGATCTCCAGAAACTTAACGAATATAAACTGTTCATTTGATATCAACTTGATTAAAAACAGGTGAATGAAGTAAAACAGGTTACACAGCACTGAACTGAACCAAAATCTATCTGAGATACAAAAGGTGTCAATAAGTAATGTTTACGTCAAGTGTCTAAATGAAATCAGAGAAAGCCTTTAATTATATTATGCACGTGTAAACCACACTTGCATCTAATGCAGATCTTTATGTATCAGAACAGATGGTCTTACAAATGCATGCTATGAATTACAATTAAAACGTTTAAATTTGTCTTCAACCTAATCAGAAAAAATACGGTTATCAGTACCAGAAACCTTTCTTGTTTTGTTTTAATTAATTATTTTAAAAACATGTTATCGAATGGGTCCCCGCCCTGTTTTTGAAAAATAAACCTGTGCATATCAAACATCATTTTTTAAAAACCGAAAAAGAATTGTACTTAAAATTGAACTTCAACTCATTTGCTGAAGATAGGTGGTTTACTCAAAGTTATTCCATTTCTTTTACCATCTAAGAACACAAGTGAAAAAACTTGCACAACGTTGCAGTGGAAGGCGTTACGTGATATTACATATTACACAAGTACTTTTATTTTGTAATTCTAGGTCAGCAACCAATAAACCCCAATTTGTCACCTACATGTCACTTGTAGATTGAAATCACCACATATCTTGTCAGTCATATCTTAATTACTATATATCTATGGAGACGTCTGAGAATGCAAAAAATGAATTCTCCAGGTAGAGTTCCAAATTACATGTAATCTTCATAAACTGGTGAAATATAATCGGAAAAGGAGAAGCATTTTTTGACTAGGGTCAAACGGTTAAATTAATTAAGGATTATAATGAAGTCGGAGCTTATGCTAGTATACCTTAAATCACGATTTTGATAGCAATAATTAATACCAAGTTATGACCTACTCTGGGTATATTTGACGAGCTATAATTCCATTTCCTTTTCTATTCCATTTTTATTTACACAAGTAGCTATCTGCAAAGAGGTGTACACATACCCCTCCGGAGCGCGCGGCCTCATTTTCTGGGTGGAAATTTAACTTGCAGGTTTTCAAATTTTTAATATTGTGTTTTTAATTGTGATTTGGACATGTTTGTTTTTTATTTAGAAATTCTGATTTTAAAAGAGATTTTTACATTTTCCCTGTGTGGTCTGAATAAATCTTAATTACATTGCACTGTAAAATAATTGTTTTTGCAATTATGACTATAACAAAAAAAGAGTAACTATCAATCAGAAGTGATTATTAAACTGCATGTGTCTGAGTTCAAAGAATGACAAATGGTTATGAAATGAAAATTGATATAACGTTATGACATCATGGGAATAAACAAACGGAAACAAATGATTGTAAAATGTAAAATGATGTAGAATTATGACATGGGGGATAACTACTGGATAATATATATTTATTTCTGTTATGACTTCCTAAGTGAGGTATCAATCACGGCGAGGATATGAGGGTGGTATACTGAGAGCAAGGTCAATGAAAGTATAAGATATAAAGAGAAGTCAAAATTATAATTAACGACCTATAGGATTATATCTATATTACTGACTGCTATAACAGACTATAACAGAAGGCGAGGGTTGTAAAAATAGATATCGACTGATTATCTTAACCTAAAATTAGAACTGACAAATCCTGAGCTGACAGGCTTTATTGATATTGTATCAAATGAATTATTGAGGTCATTTTTGACATATCACATAATATACAAGTTAAAAAGTAAACCCTCTTCTAGCAAAGATGCAAACATCAATCTATTTTCAGATAAAATTATTGGAACTGGTAAGTTTTGGCATGACTACCAAAAGTTCAAGGGTTGTTATTTTTATACTGTGTATGAAGAGTAGGTCATCTCTACCTTGTTAAACTAATCATCGGAGTTACAGTATAGACCTGTTGAAAATTTAACACTGATATTACACAAGCCTGGCTGCCAAGTGACCAAAATATGGATAGTTAGTGACCGAAAAGCTGCTAAGAGATAGATAGAATCAACCGAGATATGGTTAACGAGGAGCCGATATGAGTTGCCAGTTCGGCATTTAATCGTTAGATAAGTGTTAAACGTTCGACAGACCTGTACTGCAGTTCTGAGCTGCTGTTAACGTTTGTAGCGTTAAAAGATACTGTTTTGAACACGATAAGATATGGCGGGAATACACGGCTATCGCGCGTTAAAGCAGAATCAATCATCACAAAACAGATCGTGTCTCACTATGAAAATAAAGATATCAAAAGGGGTTATGGACAGTATAAAATAACATTATAGATGTGTCATGTGCTGTTTTTGAATTTCTATTCAAATAATGCATTCAAAAACAGCACATTGTCGCTGTTTTTGAATTTCTATTAAAATAATGCATTCAAAAACAGCACATGACAATGTGCTGTTTTTAATGCATTTATTTAATAGAAATTCAAAACAGCACATGACATCACAAATATCAAAGAACACACATGTGATATTGACATGTGGAGCCCGTAATGTCAAATGCGTAAAAAATATTTAATTTCGAAATCGCAATACTTGCTTCGTATTTCCGAAATACTATTTCGAATATTAAAAATACTATTTCCAATATTCTAAATACGATTTCGAATATTCAAATACTTATTTCGAATATTCGACACACTGTTTTGAATATACAAAATAGTATTTCGAAAATACGAAGTAAGTATATATTGCGAATAGAAATGCACGTCACCTTACTTGGTATGTATTGACAAATATACACAACACGAAAGCTCATGAGATATCCCGATAAACCCATTCAAAAATCCAAAAACATGTAACAACATGGTCACCAACCATACTTATAGCATGCATTGGCAACACAAATACAATGTTCCCTTTGGGAAACAACGTTCCCCTTGAAAAAATTACCCCAACCACCTTGGAGGCTTTCAAAAATATGACAGAAGCGCGACGATTATTCCCGCACTAGGAACTTATAATTACTTGTTAGAGGGATGCATCAAATCTATATGTTACTGTGTCAATTTATACGAAATTGTCATAAACTTTTGGACGTGTACATAACGGAAATTATTATATAAGGACACGCAAATTTTGCATTGTTTATTCGTTTTGCATTCAAATCTAACCACCGAGGTATTCAACAACAATATTTATGTTATATTTGTGTATCATTATACAACAGAGGTAGACTTTATGTGTTTATGACGGGCGGTTTATGACTAGTTATAATGATCTTTACAGAACAATTACATATTATCCCTCACTATCTAACAGATGACGTAACCTCTCAGGCTCTAATTAGACCATGTCTAAACATAAACATTTTCTAAACTATTTATCCAGAAAGTGGAGTTTGAAACATTTGACAGAAAAATTGATAAATTGAAGGTGGCAAGGACTTATGACGCATCCATTCAGAGTTGTTTTAACGGTTTGAAGATAAACAGTTTTTCTTCATTAAATCGCAATAAATCAGACACTATGGTATTTTGGTAGTTTGGTAAAAGTACTTTGGACAATTTATCAATGTTAAAGTACAAAGTTAACTTGTTACAGCGATAGTAACTGATAAAATAAAACTAACTTTTAAACGTTGTAAATACCGGTATGCCGTTAAAAGTTACATGGTGCTCAAGTACATCTATTGAAAATGTGCTTACGAAACAAAAAATGGTATGTTTGTATAATTAGATTACCTGGTCTTTTATTGGGCTTATTGTTGCATTTCTGATGTTTTATCAATAATACAAAAATTTAATATAAATGATGCGTCGTTTCAATGATAATGATTGACAACTGTCACTGCGTTTTCCCTAGGCTGTAGAGGCGTATAGCACACAGAATTGTGATAAGGTAAAATGTTGCGTGAAAATTGACAAATGCTCTTTAAGATTGGTAACCATGTGTTTGTGCTTTGGGTTTTGTAGCTTTTATCTTCTCTTGTCTAATACTTCGTCCAATATTTAATGAAAACATCATAATTATCATTTAATTAGTAGAATCTAGTTAGAAGCGTTTATGAGCTAAAAGTATTAAGATATGATCTGACAGTTTGGAACCTTTCATAAATTTTAAAGTAGACCCTTTTTGGACAAAAGATTAAGAAAGATGATTTACGCTAATTTTACGAACCATGCCAGTTGTTGATCACCCCCTATACATAACTACATAACCCCCTTTTTATTATTTGGTTTGTTTGTGATTTAGTTTAGATAAGTTAAACTGTATTTAATCCTAGATAAGGGTGAATTAATAGCACACTGGCATTTAATATTTAATCTTATTAGTTCTTATTAAGATTTTTCCACCAGTTCTGTTTTAATGTAATTACAATGCAATCTGACTTGAATATAGATAAAAATAAAATTGATATAAATAAACATAAACACTAATAGATTACAAAAACTGTAGACCTTATCAACACCCCTGGCGCTCGGCCACATATAGGGATTTTATGTATTGAAATTGTAGAATTTATTATGCATTTAGCACGTGATTAATATGACGTTAAATAGGGGATTTTAATGTTCCGTAAAAACCAGAATGTAATCTTGGCAATGTGGTATTCCTTTTGAAATATTGTTTTTCCTTTTTTCATCTTTTTGTAAAACACTGTTGAGTAGAAAATATTGGTTTCAAGTTCAGCGTAACTCGACAGATGGCTATGTAAAGTTAAATGCTCCTTCCTTACTTCAGAATTATGCAACAATGACAATACTGTGATGTATCCGACAGGTACGGCTTGTATTAAGAGATAAGTTGTCTCCTTGAATCATCTTATCATAAACGAAATCAACACAGACATATATCTTGATACACGTGTTGCTCGGAATATAACGTATAATATGATAAGAAAGTAAAAGCAAGAACGAACTAACTCATTAATCCATCAAAAACTTTAACATTTCTCCATCAATGACCTTTTAACATTTGGATATAAAAAACGTTCATATTCGTCCACCAAACACTTTAACATTTGTTGAACAGAATCTGAAACATTTTTCAGTAGGGTGTTTTTTTCAATCCTTAACATGTATCCTTCAAATCACTTTTACCCATTTGTTTAACATTATGCCCTCCGAAAAATGATAATCATAATTAAAGGCTTTATACTGGTATAGTTGAGTGGTTATTGCGATGGACTGGGTAGCTCAGGAACAATGTGGCGCACCTGTGTAGTGTTAGTTAGAAAGATGGCCTAAATTGATCTATTGCACCCTAAGAATTAATAAGAGTGCATACAGAAATACATTTGTTTACCACCAATAACAGGTGACGTGTTAACTTTGTACCAGGTGGCATCTCGGAATAGATGACGTGATAACTAATAGGTGACTGTTAACTTTGTACCAGGTGGCATGTTACCTTGAAATATGTGACGTCTGAGTTTTGTTCTCGCACGACACACACCAGGGCGATGAGTCTACGTGCTCGGCACTACAAACTAGGATTCAAACTAAACCTTTTGGGATTGACAAAGCCACACAACCACACTCACGCTCATTCCGGGTTTCACTGCACTGTACAAACAAACTTTTAAATATACATAATGATTTGTCCTACCTTCGTAAAAACTCCATATGTTCTGTGTGCCTCATCAAACCAGTTCTCATCATGATGCTTTGGAAACATGGTCGATCTATTGCCCATAATTTACAACTTGTCTGTGCTGAAAAATTTAAACAAAAAGTAATGTTTTTATTCTTTAAAGCAATATATACACGGACAACAATATTGAACATTGTTGCAATGCCCTTTCTTCGCGATGTTTGTCAATATTTGTTTTAATTTGTTTATTTGCAACACGCAATGGAAGGAATACAAAGTTTTCAGATTAGCTCAATCAGAATTGCTATGATCCCGTTTTGGTCGGTGTATTTCCCTCTTTACCACAATAATGTTGTAACTTAATAGCAAAATGATAGTGTGTGTATTATATGCATGTTTAAAAGATGTAACTAAGGTCTCATCTATGAGGTAACTTTAAGACTTTCTAAATGGTAGAGCACTCACTTTACAAATTGGCGACCCGGATTCGATCCCCAGAACAACATTTAATTGTAATCAGTCATTACACATATATCGCTTGGTGTGACATATGACCGGATACCTAATTATATTACATCATAAAATATTTACCTGGAATGGATTGTGCTGAAGAATGAAAGCTCATTACCATGTTCTATGCAATTTTTCTATACGATACCCTGAACTAATACTCATATCACATGATAAAAAGTGTTATACCATAATTCTAGCTCAGGTGGTAGAAAATCGCCTATAATGCCGGTAGTCCCGGATTCAATCCTCGTTCCGACCATGAGATTGTCCCATTTCCGTTACATAATCTAAACCTTTTGTCACTGATAGTTTGAACGTTATAATATTCGAATATAAACATCGACTAAACTGTTTGATATCATAATATTGAGTTGTGTTTCATATTGCTTCTTTTTATTTAAAATCCTTAAAAACCAGCCCATAAAGATTATTCTTAAGGTTTTACGCCCATAGATAAAGTCATTATCTATGATAGATAAATGTATGCTACTTTTGGTTTTTCTCTTACTATTTCATAGCATCTGACCTCGTCTACTTTTCTATAATGTGTCCTTGGAAATAATTTTATTTCAGACGAAACAGACCCATAACGGCCCATTACAAATACATCGAGTCGTATATGTGCAATTAATATTTAAATGCAAATGCAGGATTACAAAGGCTGGTTGGTTGGTTAAATGTTGCTTAACGTAGCATCAGCAATTTTTCAGCTATTCGCGACGAGAACTATTTTATTAATCTCTGGATTACTATTAATCTATGAACAATTTCGAGTATGCATGTGAAGTGCGAGTGTGTTGTATGGTCTGCTTTTTACTAGCGCACACTCAGCTGGGCGACTTTAACGTGGTAGCTCACAGAGTCGGTACGCCGCAGACAAGCGTACCACTCCCCCAGTCCATTATACTGATACCAGGTAAACCAGTAAAGGCTAACGGCAAGGAAAATTCACTTTCCCACATGTGGCCGGATTACAAAGGAAGAATTAAAACATATATTTTGGAACTATACAATGCAACTAAGAACGCGAAACGAAAAACACAAATTGGGACCAATAAATATTAATTTTAGTTAACCAAAAACAATTAAACAATAAACCATAATCGTTTTCAGACAGTATGTAAAGGAAAAGGAGACTAAGACCGACGGTTGCATTTGTGTGTAGTTCTTATCTCTTATCGAAGAGAGACAACTCTTAATGTTATATACAAATTAACAACTGATTTTTACAGTAAAAATAAGAAGAAAACTTCGTTTTTTTAAAATAAAGAATACATTGTTTTGCAAAAGATATATGCTATATTTTTTTATCAAGGCATATTACATAATATACCAGTTTCATTTTACAGAACTAAAATACAATTCCTCATCAGTAGTGTTTGGACTAAAACTGCGAAACCAATTTTCAAGATGTTTTACTTAATTTAGTTAAGAAAACACTTTATATGAGGGAGTATACCTTAGTTTTTGAAAAATTTCAGATTTTAAACTAGCACCATATTTCGGCAATAATACACAATTATTGCATATTTAAGTCCTTCTTGCTATGCTTATAGACAAACCAATCGTTGATAAATAATTTTACATTTGAAAGGTTCAAAATGAACAAAAGTATAAGATATGGATTTTACTCAAGAGTAAAATTGTGTTTAGGATTTTAACACTTAACATGGATCGGTATGTCTGTGATTGACTGATTGTACATTGATTTTACAAGTACATTTTACAAAGTGTCTAAATCCCAGTTGGATATTTTCTCTTATAAATCAAGTACCTTACTCTTTAATGCACATAATATTAACAGATAATGACACCATTAATTAAACATGTTGATCAGTTTCATGTTCTTTAAAGGTTTAGCATAGTTATGACGTTTTTAAGAAAAATCAAATGTTATTCGATATAACAAAAACAAAACTTTTAACTTAACTCTTTCCACATTATAGAGACTTTAGATATGCAGAGTGAATAGATGTAGATAGTGGCTAGACACTATAAATACATAATCTTCAATTAAAAGAGACTCACACTATTTCAAATGAACACTAATTTTGAAGTTAAACAGATACCCTAACACATAAAGTAGCTAAAATTTGTAGTGAGAAGAGACGCAACTCGAACGTTCTTCGTTCCGATGTGTTGAATGATTTTTGAACAAGGGACATCACTCAATCATCCTTATTTTTCACTATACAATTCGTATCAAAATATACTGATTGTTGGGATAGCAGTGTAAATATGGAAAATAAGTGAAAATGTGTACGAAAAACAGGTAAATTTTTATTCCCCGGCTATTCTAAACTAAAACTGTGTATAAAGAAAAGGTTTTCAGTATCTAAAAATAAAAGAAAAATCAAAAGGACAATTGCAAAATATAAGAAATAAAATTTGATAAAGTTATCTCAATTAGGCTTTACATTTTCGAGAAAACGAATCCGATAACGTTTGATAAGTCATAATAATATTATAGTAACTATATCATGGTTACCTTTAACTGTGGCTGTTCTGGTACAGTTGTATAGTATAGCTAATTCACCGAACACTTTACCAGCACCCATTGTACATAACTTCTGTCCATCTTTAGACACCTCTACTTTACCCTCTGTAATGGAAATTAAATAAATAAAAATTATTTTAAAATGCAAATTTTAAATCGGACAATTTATTCAGAATATTGAAACATTTGGTTGTTGTTTTCAAAGATGTTTTAATTCAGTTTTACTGGTACTTTATGTTATAATGATAGACAAAGGGTGTTTTTCTGGGATCTTGAGATCTGTAACACCTGATCTGGCCTCTATCAATATGGGTTGAAATTGACTTATTTGTGACAATGCATGCATTTGACACTTTTCAAAATACCATTTTCAACTAGACAAATGAAACCGACTTATATCATAGGTTTTATTATAGGGTCATGACCCTTGTCATATGCACTTTATTTAGCGCGTTTTGATTAGTTTGCTTTGCATGGCAATGGAAGTTATAGCACCATAAATGCCATTTCTAGACAGTTCAATGGTTATATTTTTGAAAATTTCATTTTTGTTTTTGAATGCTGGAATGAATTTAAAACACTGTCGTAAACGACACGCAATTCCAATTGCTGGAACAACCAATAAATGACGTCATGGATATAGGGGTAAACAAGAAATGAGTGACGTCACATTACCAAATGTAATTATAGTCGTATAACTTTATTTGGTCTCAAACAGAGTTTATTACAACAAAACATCATAAATGTAAATATTTGGTATGCAACACAGTCTCGTGTAGGTTTACATTTCTTCCAAGTTTGATAAAAATCGAGTCGCTGACATAGAAAAAAATGGAACGTCCACGATATGGAAAGGCAGACAGATATTGAGGGGTATATAAAGTAGTCCCCAATCAGATTACACCACTATAGTTGCATTTATTGTTGAAAACGATGAAGGTCAAAATACAAATGCAGTGATATTTTTTAAAAATAAAAAATGAAAAACTATTTAATGAGCCTAATGGTTTTGCTATAGGATTATGGACGAACTTTAATACGTTTGTTTGCCGATGGTTAGTGATTTTCTTTGGTTACCGATTGTCATCCGCCATACCAGGGGACTCGGTGGTAGATTCATCTAAAGCGATCGCTTACGGTAATCATCCTGATATTATAACTAGGAGCATCTTAACAAGGTTATTCAACTCCCCTCCACTTTTAGTGTTTATAGAAGCTGAATATTGCAATTGACAACATAATTGCTATTCAAAAGCAGGAAATAGGCATTAATAACCAATATACTATTTTCATACATGATAGATGTAGTACAATGCCATGCTAAATCATTGTAGTTCCTGTATAATGACAGGGGCTCAGATGTTCAAACCTCTATCAAATACTTAAACAAATTAATAAGCAAATTACATACCCTGAGAACAAAGAGATACTGCTTTAGTAATTGAACGTTTATACACATTGTTTCTAAGTAATAATAAGCGTAAATCTGAAGTTTTTTTATCATTATTCCTCTCATGTAGAAATTACGATACATGTACACACGGTGAGACATACTTTGCCTACAATCGATCTATATAAAGTAAACACGAACTTGTCTTTGCAGTTGTATTTGTGCGAGTTTAAATTTGTTCTTACGACAACATGTTATTGAAAATTGTGCTTTGTGGCAACACATTCATTGAAAATGTTAAGCTTAACATTTGAATCCCTTTCTTTATCTTTTATTTCAGACCCTAAATATAACTACTTCCAGGAAAAAAATCAGACAACGGCTGACAAACAATTTAGGATTTCTATACTTTCTCGATATTGCTTGTATACATATGCCTCTATTTTGGATAGATGTATAAGAATGACTGAAAATTTGAATAAAAATAGTTTTAAGAATGTGTTTCTATAGTTACATGTGTCAGAATGTATATTGCATCAGTCAAAAAGTTACTATATACACTAGACAAACACGATAAGGATATTTGACGTTTTTGAAATATTTGTGTTTGATTTAGTTGTTGGCACTCATCAGTTATTTTAATAAAGATAAGAAACCGAACTGCGGCATTTTTAATAGTATTAGAGATTTGAAAAAAAAATCTAATTTTTAAAATGGAAAACGATGATAGTAATAATGTTTAATACATACCTGACAAAAGTTTAACACCGGCGAGATGTAAATGTGAATAAATGCATTTTTATTTTAAACAAGAGGCCCATGGGCCTTAACGCTCACCTGTGACCTTTGAACCCATGAGCTTCATTCAAATATCAAAGTGATAATTAGGCCAATATTCTAATATACATCCCTATAAAAAAGTTTATAGTTTTTGAGATAAATAATCATCTCAGTACTTGTTTGTATCTGTGATCTTGACATTTGAACCCATGCTCTTTATTCATATATCAAAATGACCACTGTGCCAGTACCAACAATATTCTAATATACATGCCTATACAAAAAGTTAATAGTTTTCAAGATAATTAACCATTTAGGTATTCATTCGCATCTGTGACCTTGACCTTAGAACCCATGACCTTCATTCATAATTATATCAAAATGATCGTTAGGATAATACCTAAAATATTCTAATATACATGCCTATACAAAAGGTTAATAGTTTTTGAGATAAATAATCATTTCAGAACTTGTTCACATCTGTGACCTTGATCTTGAACCCATAACCTTCATTCATATATCAAAATGGTTGTTAGGCTAATACCTACAATATTCTAATATACATGCATATACAAAAAGTTAACAGTTTTCAAGATAATTAACCATTCAAGTATTCATTCACATCTGTGACCTTAACCTTTGATCCCATGACCTTCTTCATAAATCAAAATGATCGTTAGGATAATACCTAAAATATTCTAATATACATGCCTATACAAAAAGTCTATAGTTTTTGAGATAAATAATCATTTCAGTATTGTTTACATCTGTGACCTTGACCTTTGAACTCATGACCTTTATTCATATATCAAAATGACCATTGGGCCATTACCTAAAATATTCTAATATACATGCCTATACAAAAAGTCTATAGCTTTTGAGATAAATAATCGTTTCAGTACTTGTTTACATCTGTGACCTTGACCTTTGAACTCATGACCTTTATTTATATATCAAAATGACCATTGGGCCATTACCTACAATATTCTAATATACATGCCTTTACAAAAAGTTCATACTTTTGCAAATAATTAACTATTTTGGTAAACTTGTACATCTGTGACCTTGACCTTTGAACCCATGACCTTAATCGATATATCAAAATGATCGTCATGTCAATACCTACAATCAACCAAAAATCCTACGTCATTATCACCAGAAATGTTTAAAAAATAGCATTTGTTATCAAAGGTCAAAAACTGGGACATGACCTTGACCTTTGACCTTGACATCAATCGGAAGAAAATCGCAAGACAAGATCAACAGTGAACACTCCATACAATTATCTTCAGCCATTATGAAGTTATAACAATAAATGTCTCATTTTAAAAATTACATAAATTTACGCAAAAAACGCGTAACCTATTTTTCGTCCAATTTTCATGAAAAACACAATTTTAATGTATCTAGGTATCCTGAATCCAAAAATATAATCAAAATTTGCCTGCACCTTTTGGTTTCAGAGAAGAAGATTTTTTTGTCTTTTGGCTATTTATAGTAACGGCAGCCATATTGTTGGGCGTGGTCAAACCCCCGAACACAATTTTGAAAGCCTGTTACCCAGGCATAATAATCACCAAGTTTCATCAAATTTGGCTCAGTAGTTTTGGAGGAGAAGATTAAAATGTAAAGTTTACGCACGACGGACGACGCACGACGCACGACGGACGACGGACGGTGATAGATAGCAATAGCTCATCTGAGCCTTTCGGCTCAGGTGAGCTAAAAACTGGAAGAACATTTAGCACAAAAGGAAGCGAAGCTCCGCTATCGAGTGGCCGACTGTTGGTTGTTTGATGTAATGTAGCTAAACGTCGTCACATAAGCAATTTTTCAGCTATTCGCATGGAGATCAAGTTTATTAATCTCTTAGGATTTATCTAAGAACGAGTTCGTGTATGCATTTGATGTACGAGTGTATTTATGGTCTGACTTTTACTAGCGTGCAATCGGGAAGACTTAAAGGTGCTAGCTCAGAGTCAATACGCCGCAAAAAAGATTGACGTTATCCTGACACCACCGGTTGAACCAGTCTCTGTTTCGATATATATAATAGCTAACCAGGGGTCGAGTTGTGCTGCCGATTCGGATCAGTGTTAATTTTTTAATAGGTCTGTACTGTATATGATAGGTTTCAATTATCTCTGTGTGACTGGCTGCTATAATATAACCTTTTTGTCTCCAATCAGACCAATATCACTCCATAGAACAAACAAATAAATGAAGAAATTCAAACAAAACTACAAAGGTTAAAAGAAATAAATTACAATGAAACTAATATACGAGATGATTTGGTATATAATACTGACAATGATTTCATTAGCACTGTTGTAACTATTCAATCAACTGTTACCAATGTCAACAAGAAATGGCATTTAATATCATAAAATTGCTCTTGAGAATTACGGTGCTTCAGACTTGAACGATTTTTGACGGGATATATCAGAACATGTCAAAGTGTTACATATATCATATAATTGACTCGACGATTAATATAATTATCTGGAGTTTCTATAATACTGAGATTTAGTAATCAATCGATACATTTATGAACTCTTGACAAGGAAGTGAAAACTCATTTAAGATTATTCAATATTCGACATGACGTCTCTGTACACAAAAATTTGACGTCCCATAATTTTAAGGATTTGCTCTATGACAACTCTTAATGAAATTAACACCTAATCGTGTCTGGACTTATTAGGCGTTCAAATTTCGACACCTAATGGAGTCTGGAAACTTTTGATCCCTTGGGTGCATAGTGGTTATGACCGTTCTTAGTTGGTGGGTCGATTTGTCCGAGTTAAATTACACACCTGGCGGGTATAGATAGTTAAACAGGGGACACTCACCATTCTGGAGTTCACGTATTTGAATTAATTTACCAGCTTTCAAGGTTTATACTTTACATTGGGATTGTGACTTGGACATGGACGGGTATGTGACAAAAAATGGAAAATGAATTAAAGTGTAACCCCAAAAATAAGAAACAACAAACAGTTATCTGGGTGGAATGCAAGGAAAAGGCAAACGAATATCTTCACGGTTATTTATCATGCATGGCTTTTGTTACTTGGCGAACTTCATTGAGACATCAGGATAATGGCATATGTGTACAGACATGTAAAATTTCATTGGTCAAGGAATGGTTATTTTTGGAAAAACTGAAGGAAGACAGAAAAAAAGAAAATTCCGTTACTCGAAAGACATTTGGCACCATACTGAATGCAGAGGTCGCAATATATTTCTGCAGTAATTAGGATAATATTGTCGATTTCCCGCCAAAATTTAGAAAGCGTCATATAAATGACGTCATTTATGGCAAAGCCCAATATACAGATTATAAGATATCGATTTATTTTTTGCAACTGGGAAATCTATGATTACTTTTTCATCAAAAGACACGGTTATTACAAAGCAGGTTAAACATATACTCATAAAAACGTTCAACTTTCCCCGTATCTTGTAAAAATGATTTACAGGGGCAAAAAAATCCAGGAGCATTGATTGATTAAAGTTAGTTGGTATGTGCGTGTAATGTGTAAACCAAAATCTGACATGCTTGAGTTTGTTTTAATGAGGCATGTATCTTACTGCCTATAAATTCAGGGTTCTTTCAGCGATATATAAACAATTTTGTGTTCTATGATCAGATGTATCTGGCTTCTTAAATTAAGTATCTCTTCCCGATCATGGCATTTTTATCAACTCAGAAAAACAACGTGGGATTAAATTACATTGCTGAGGTGTAACAACAAAAATACTTCACTTTTTGCGTTCTTATGCCGCCGAAAAAGTGAAACATTTCATACTTTAATTGCGATATTCGTAAAACATACTAAATACAGCGACACCGTGTTTGATTTTAGTTGCTCTTTATGCTATTCTAAATATCTTCATTAAATACATATGTCAGTTTTTTGTGCATAAGATTGGCATACCGAATTATTTGTAAATGGTCTGTTACTTATTTAATTATACACGTTTATACATTGTAATTTTTCAACATTTCTTGATACAATGTACAGAAAACGGTGATTTAAATATAACGGTAAAAAACAAATGAGGAACTGAAATAATTGCAAATAAATAATCATTTTTAATAAATTAAAATAAAAATGCAAGGGGAGTTGTATGTCACGAGAATTAAAATCAAGTTTTGAATTTTTTTATGTCCAGTTAACTTAAATACAATGCTGATTATTTTTGTATTTACTTTCTTAATATTACAAAAACGCTTATTCTTTTAACCACTAAGTACCAAGTTTTTGGGGCGATTCAATTATTATTTATGAAACACACAAGCAAGGTCATTCAAAAGAAAATCAAAAAGTATCTGTCTAGTTTTATTTTTGAGTCCATGTATCAAAGTTGCATCTTTCTAATATAATCAAAACTTCTTATTTGTTGTGTCTAAATAAAATTCACATAAACATGCTATGTCATACCATTTACATTATTAGATATAGAAGTAAAGCTTATCACGGTGAAAATAGTGATAAGATCTAATTGACATTATGATGTACTTCAGACTTGTGTACAATCCTCAAATTCCTTGATCACTATTTTATCACATCTTATAAAATTCCCTGACTATCTTCCATAACAGTCATTCCATTAAGACATCATTCTAGTCAGAAAAATACAACTTAACTTTAGTAATAGTATAGTACAGTACAAACCTGTCGAAAGTTTTATATTGAGCTAACAAAAATGAGTCGAAACTCGACTGCCAATTCGCTGAGATACTGATAGCCAAAAAGCCTTGGGAATATTGGTAGCAAGTATCAAAACGAAGTCCAGAAATAGCTAACAAGGTTCGATATAAGCCATCTACTCGGCACTGATGTGTTAGTTTAAAGTTAAACTTTGGACATGTCTGTACTGCATCTTAGTATCTTAGAGCACGTGTAATTCACGCGTAACCTCAAAAGACGGTTTATGAAACATGTGTGTATTCGAGATGCTATTCGGTATCCATTTTATTTCAAGATTTCATCTTCAAAATATTCTATAGATGCCAAAGTTTACTACACTTTATATTTCAACTTTTGGGGAGGGGTAATTCCATATGATAACTGTATTTAAGGTTTGGCATTATGTAACCTTCGTGTTATGTAGTTATTTTATAGAGTATAAGAGGTTTGTAATTATATATCTGAAGACAAGGATTGATCATTAAGCAACATTAAAGTGTAGCTTATAATCAGGTATATCAATTGAGGGTGCAACCATGAACATGGCATAACATATCTTTTAAGAACGTATCAATTAATTCAATGAATCTGACTGACAGACCGAGTTGGAGGAAGCCAGTAAGTATAGAGTTATATAACACCAGACCGTCCTTCTTACCACACTGAATTACAACGTGCAGGCACATACAGTACAGACCTGCTGAAAGTTTAACCACCGAGACGAGTGAAAGCTCAGCTGGCCACATGGTCGAGATATGGATAGTTCCTAAAAGATTGATAGCAGTGGTCGAAACGTTGGTGTCGAGATTAAACTAACGAGGGTAGAAAAGAGTCATCCATGTGTTAGCTTGATGTTTAACTTTCGACAGGACTGTACTGGATATAGACAGGATTTGTTGTTGACCAAGAAATGACTGCCTTTCACAAACCGCCAATATTGGAATGATCTTCTAATGGAATTGGTAAAAAAGATTACAGTAATCGTTATCACAAACTCAGTCAAACTAGAAAAACTGAACTTAAAACCATTGAATGTACTACTAGGTGAAACGTAATACAATTATCACACGTTATATGAGCTTAGCGAAAATAAACACAATATGACCACAGTAAAGAACAATATGAACTATAAAATGTAATAGAAATAAAAAGTACAAGACCATAGCAAATTAGACACATGATATATAAAGATGTAAACCGTAAAATAAATAATATCGATATCAATTACCATTACGGAAAATAACGAAAAATGTAACCTAAATTTCATGTACTTGACAACAACCGTTGTGACCAGGAACGTAAAAAAACAAAAATGGTTTGGAAATTATCATATAGCTGCTATTCTAGTCTAACAAACATTTTTATAATCTCTATACACGCTTACCCTTACAGAGAACCCTGGTGGAAGTTTATCCAAATATGCAAATATTTACTTTTTTTATTTGGTTGTTTGTTATTTGAACACGGACTGGAAAGTTTGTTTTTGATTTATTTTTATGTTCAGGATTCCTTACCTTCCATCACATACACCAATGAGCCCACATCTCCTTCCTTTATTATGATACTTTCTTTCTCGTATTCCACAGGGTACATACAGTCAACAATCTCTCTAATCTGACCCATGTCTAAGTTCTTCATGAAGTCGTTGTCTAGAATGGCTTGCTTGATCAGCTCTCGGCAACTGGAAGTAGAACATTAGCACATTGAGTATGTTTGGTGAAAATCAAGCAATAAAACTTTAAGTTTAATTCATTAAATCATGCATTGCCAACTTATTGCAAATATCTACTGTATAATCATTATTTTCACGGGGTTGAAATCCCGTGGTTTTGTAATTTGACAAGATGTCATCAATAGAAAACTGGAATTGTGTCTTGTGGAAATAAATCGCATTTGCGACCTTAATAATAAAATTTTCGTCGACATTTAATTTCGTGGTATTCACTAATCCACGACAAAAACAACGATATTCAATCCCCATGAATATCTATGATTATACAGTATATACATTTTATGTCCTTTTTTACAATCTGTTATATTACAATATTATATATTCGTTGTAGCAGTTAACTATTTAACATTCCTGAGTGTAAACACCGAGTTTCCCTCTTTTTATATTACGATAAGTTATCCTTATTTCACGATTTATTTTTGTGTTTTTTCATTTGTTTTTTGTTTTTGCTGCATTGTGTATAGTACCAGTTCCGTTTTAACCGAAGATAGAATTGGCACGCGAATTAAAATAATACATATATTATAAGAGACCAGGGAATCATAATGAAATGACTGAAAACAGATTATCTGTAATCCCCCACCACCCTACCACCATTCAATAAAGATATTACATTGCCGATCGTTGAAACAAGGCAATATTTACACCATTTTAAACATATTAAAATGATACGACATTAACACAATTCTCGGTGAATAGTATGTAAGCGGTATAAACAAAGAATTACCGGTCTTCATTTACACAATCAATTGTCATGTGTTACTTTTGAATGCATTATTTCACAACTAGCACGTGATCATTAAAAACTATTCAAATGGGTTCTTTTATACAGTATAGACCTATCGAATATTTAACATTAGAATAACGAATTAGTGCCGGATCGGCTACTCATCTCTGCTTTTCGACAGGTTTTCAGCAGAATAAAATAAAACCTCGTTATAATGCCCATCGATAGTCTCTAGATATCCAAGTCACGAGGCGAGCTCCGACTCCCTTTTGTTAGTTCAGTGTCAAACTTTCATCAGGTCTGTACCGTATGCAGTTTGGCAATATACAATGCAACTAAAATTGTTTAATCCGCTTCTAAAAGTAACACCACAATATACATCAATGCCATGTTTAACCTTGGATGTTTCAAGACGTCAAACCTTCATCAAGTGCAATCTATCGGATTAGTTAATCCTGGTACAATGTTATGTCTTATCTTAATAGCTATACTGCTCGATAGATAAATCCGTGAGGATTGATTACAACGAAATACTTGACAAGTACCACGTGTTTCTGACAGTTAAATGTTTACACTACAAGTAATGCAAAATATAGTATATATTTAAGGAACAAATTGAAACGAAACAAAAAAGACACTAAATGAGACAGTAAATAATACAACAACGCGATATAGAACGTTAAATAATACAACAACGCGATATAGAACGTTAAATAATACAACAACGCGATATAGAACGTTAAATAATACAACAACGCGATATAGAACATTAATAATACAACAACGCGATATAGAACGTTAAATAATACAACAACGCGATATAGAACATTAAATAATACAACAACGCGATATAGAACGTTAAATAATACAACAACGCGATATAGAACGTTAAATAATACAACAACGCGATATAGAACGTTAAATAATACAACAACGCGATATAGAACGTTAAATAATACAACAACGCGATATAGAACATTAAATAATACAACAACGCGATATAGAACGTTAAATAATACAACAACGCGATATAGAACATTAAATAATGCAACAACGCGATATAGAACATTAAATAATGCAACAACGCGATATAGAACATTAAATAATACAACAACGCGATATAGAACATTAAATAATACAACAACGCGATATAGAACGTTAAATAATACAACAACGCGATATAGAACATTAAATAATGCAACAACGCGATATAGAACATTAAATAATACAACAACGCGATATAGAACATTAAATAATACAACAACGCGATATAGAACATTAAATAATACAACAACGCGATATAGAACATTATATCTATCTATTTGAACATTAGAAATAAAAAAATCTATATCTATATTATTTATCATAATGCATCATTTATTTAATAATCATTATCACGTGTATATTTTAGATCAACAATTCCATCTACAGCTACCTGAAAAACTACCTTGAACTTTTCTCCAGTTACCGTAATCATCTGAATACCACCAAGGAAGAGATATATAGATAGAGCGTCAAGCATCTGAATGGACACACATCAGTCAATGAAAACGCAATATACCAACACAACTGGTAATCCGTAACGTGGTTGAGACTTTAAAGGGTCTCAACATAACAAATAAAACAAAGTAGCAATTGAAGGAAGTTATTTAAACGAACAATGAACAAACCACTTTATTAAGAACTGTAACTCTGAACGTGATCTATATGATTCATTATCAACTTCTTTGTACCAAAACTATTAGGAGTAATTCCACCATTTTTTCACAATTGGAACATCTGTATGGAAATGACATCCATTAATATAACGGCAGTTACGAGAAACTTGATGCTTGGTTAATGCTCTCGTGCAGTGAAAAACATATAATAAATCGCTGGCGTATGCGGGAGAGACAATTAAAAATGTAAAATATCGGCGAGCTAATACATTATGTCTGGTACTGTTTTTTTTATAAATACGTCCAATAATAAAGCCAAAGAAAGGACAAAACAAAGGTTTGAATTTTTATGTCTACAATGACCAGGTGGTTTACTTGGTATATGACACAGACTGTCATTTAGACAAAAATATTAACACTTTCAGATTTTGGCTCGAACAAAGGTCTATTTTACTTGTATTTTTCTTATTTTCTTAATAAGCTCATCTTTGTGCTATATTATGCTAAAATATGAAAAATTAGCGGGTTTTCCCGTCTTTCATAATTATTATCAAAGTGTTCTCCTCGGAAGAACATTTTTTACGTTATTGTTTCTGAAAATATTTTCAAAATGCAATCATAACGAGTTTTCAAAAAATTGGTCCTCTTAGGAGAAAATGGTCAATTTGTTAAAATTAGGGAAAATTAAAACTGACCACTGCATATAACTGACGTTGCATTTTAACACGGCTGGCACTAACTGCTGTGGTTAGCTCAGTGGGTAGCGAGGACGCTTTGCAACCTGTATGGCATGGGTTCAAGTCCCATCCGGATATCTTTTTTCTTTATTCTTCTTCTTATTATTTTTTATTTTTATCTTTATAAAATACTATTGTTAATTTTTTCCTTTACAAATACTAGTATTAGTTTTTATAAATGAGCATTATCTTCTTTCAAAACACTACTAGCAGATCAAGCCAGGTTACAATCTACACACATCACCCGTGAATTCTTAGTGAAGCGTGATGTAAGTTAATATTTCATTGTTCAAGTTTTTTCTGTTTATTGTATAAAGATGAAAAATGAAGATTATGGATGTTACGGTTTGTTCAGTATCTTCGGCTCTTCAAGGAAAAACAAGTTTACACAATTTACACAAACGAAGCGCTTGTTTTTCATAGACATGGTCTAATTATAGAACGCGAAATCCTCGGGTGTTTAAAAATACACCGTTACGTCATTCATCCATTCAAGCAGTGGGCAGTGTGAAAAGCGCCTATCAAACCCGCCATACCTCTTTAGTTACATTTATTAAAAGGACTATAGTTTGTTAAAGTAAGGAATAAATTGGGGCCCTCCAAAAGTAACCATTCTAACTTTAGATCTAGGGATATCTTAAAGTCTTGTGGTTATAATTAGTGTATCCAATATGTGTTTTACATTTTTCTTTTGTTCATATTGCGACGTGTTCTTGTAATGGGTAACGTTGGCTATCTCCAAGTAATGTTTTCCTTCTATTGTTGCATATGCGTTTAGATACAACGTTTTTGTTTGCATTTAGATTAAATGTTTTTGTTACTCCGTTATTATCGGTTTGTGGTGCGTTATGGGTGGGTAACGGTAATACACAGACAACTAAAGATCAGGAGGGTTATAACAGCCATTAAACATATTACAATACTTGTAATAGCACCTGTTTAACCAGCTCACCCATCATTCCTATAGTTATAGTCTAGAACCACATTATTATATAAACTATACATTGTACCAATAAATATAAAACATTGTAGATAGCAACCATTCCTTTACTTTTTATATGATAAACAGAGAGATCGCGATCATATTCAAAGACGTTTAATATACCACATTGATCTTTATGACTCTGTGGAATTACAAAAACTAGTACAAAATTGAGTACAAATCAGTATAACATGCCTTATATCAACATCTATGAGATTGGAGTATAAATGTATATCAGTTGTATTTTTAACAAATAAATTCCTGGTTAAGGATTGTAATGTTAGACAATAGTATACAATCAAACTTCCAAGCAGCTTGTCAATTGTACTTAGAATATGTCTAAAATATGACATGAAGGGTTTCGCCTGTACAAAACATATATAATTGGTGCTTGTAATAAATGAATTCCCGATTAAGGTTGGTAACGTTCAACACATGCAATTAAAATTTTACAATAGTTTTATTTGTACTTAGAAGATGGTTTAAACTATGGTGTAATTTTATCAGCAAAAGGATCTTACAAATTAAAAAAAAATCTTGATTAGATTTCATTTTGTTGACTTTAAAAATCATGCGGCTGGAAGATTAGGGTTTACCTTGTTAATAATAACGAGTGTATGAAATATAGTAGAAATGAAAATTATATATAGTGATTAGAACAAAGATTTAATGATTCCTTTTTATGTAGTATACTTCTACCAGACTAATGGTACGCATACGCTGATGAATCATTTCACTTAGATATTACAATCTATATAATATGTGGTAACTCTGTGATAAATTGTATACAACATTTAATTAGATGTCAAAGATGCTTTATGACAACAAAAAGGTACTGAAAACGTGAAAACGCAAATCAGTTTACTTTAACATTAGATGGATTTTACCAGTTTTATGATTTATAATAAACAGTTTATTACAAAACTTAACAGTGAATTCTTGAAATCAAAGTATCATTCACATTAATTTTTTGAAAAGGATGCAATTTTATCCGAATATAATGTCAACATATAATTCTAAATTTACATCATGGGAATTGTCATGATCTATAGTTGCAGAATAAACAAAAAAGAACAAAATATGACAAAATAAAATACAATACCATAGGTACGGCAACGCCAAAGGAACGTTTTTTTGTAGTCAATTCACACAAGGCAATAAATGTTATAAATTCAGTGCAGAGGATACACTTGGAATCATTAAAACAACATAAAACTGTAATATAAATTTACACATTGTACATGTATGTATATGGTTTCCTGTTACGGATAGCAGACGTACACGTATAGCGAGTTCTTATTCAATTTCTTCTGTTAATTCTGCAAAACCCTATGTTCAAATTTACCAAAAAAGAATGTTTGGTCATTTGTTCCTGTGCATATGTTGAAGATTTATCTTTACTCAAAACTGAGAAAAACACTAATTAAGAAATTTAAAAAGTAATAACTAAAACCATATCTGATATTGTTTCAAAGTATAAAAACAGCATACTGACCATTTCAAATTAATTCTTTAATGTAATAAACCTTCATTTACCATTTAATCAAAGACAAGCAAACCTAAAATTGTTTTACATAACAATTAGTAAGTTTAGCTGGAGGTGATAAAGAATATCTGTTTATTTGACTTGCATCTTACAAACGGAAGATACATAAATGATTGGTGTATACTTGTATCCCAATGATAAACACAGATACATAAATGGTTGGTGTATGCTTGTATCCCAATGGTAAACACAGATACACAAATGATTGGTGTATGCTTGTATCCCAGTGATAAACACAGATACATAAATGGTTGGTGTATGCTTGTATCCCAATGGTAAACACAGATACATAAATGGTTGGTGTATGCTTGTATCCCAATGGTAAACACAGATACATAAATAGTTGGTGTATGCTTGTATCCCAGTGATAAACACAGATACATAAATGATTGGTGTATGCTTGTATCCCAGTGATAAACACAGATACATAAATGGTTGGTGTATGCTTGTATCCCAATGGTAAACACAGATACATAAATGGTTGATGTATGCTTGTATCCCAATGGTAAACACAGATACATAAATGGTTGGTGTATGCTTGTATCCCAATGGTAAACACAGATACATAAATGGTTGGTGTATGCTTGTATCCCAATGGTAAACACAGATACATAAATGGTTGATGTATGCTTGTATCCCAATGGTAAACACAGATACATAAATGGTTGATGTATGCTTGTATCCCAATGGTAAACACAGATACATAAATGGTTGGTGTATGCTTGTATCCCAATGGTAAACACAGATACATAAATGGTTGGTGTATGCTTGTATCCCAATGGTAAACACAGATACATAAATGGTTGGTGTATGCTTGTATCCCAATGGTAAACACAGATACATAAATGGTTGGTGTATGCTTGTATCCCAATGGTAAACACAGATACATAAATGGTTGGTGTATGCTTGTATCCCAATGGTAAACACAGATACATAAATGGTTGGGGTATGCTTGTATCCCAATGGTAAACACAGATACATAAATGGTTGGTGTATGCTTGTATCCCAAAGGTAAACACAGATACATAAATGGTTGGTGTATGCTTGTATCCCAATACTAAACACAGATACATAAATGGTTGGTGTATGCTTGTATCCCAATACTAAACACAGATACATAAATGGTTGGTGTATGCTTGTATCCCAATGGTAAACACAGATACATAAATGGTTGGTGTATGCTTGTATCCCAATGGTAAACACAGATACATAAATGGTTGGTGTATGCTTGTATCCCAATGGTAAACACAGATACATAAATGGTTGGTGTATGCTTGTATCCCAATGGTAAACACAGATACATAAATGGTTGGTGTATGCTTGTATCCCAATGGTAAACACAGATACATAAATGGTTGGTGTATGCTTGTATCCCAATGGTAAACACAGTACATAAATGGTTGGTGTATGCTTGTATCCCAATGGTAAACACAGATACATAAATGGTTGGTGTATGCTTGTATCCCAAGGTAAACACAGATACATAAATGGTTGGTGTATGCTTGTATCCCAATACTAAACACAGATACATAAATGGTTGGTGTATGCTTGTATCCCAATACTAAACACAGATACATAAATGGTTGGTGTATGCTTGTATCCCAATGGTAAACACAGATACATAAATGGTTGGTGTATGCTTGTATCCCAATGGTAAACACAGATACATAAATGGTTGGTGTATGCTTGTATCCCAAAGGTAAACACAGATACATAAATGGTTGGTGTATGCTTGTATCCCAAACTAAACACAGATACATAAATGGTTGGTGTATGCTTGTATCCCAATACTAAACACAGATACATAAATGGTTGGTGTATGCTTGTATCCCAAAGGTAAACACAGATACATAAATGGTTGGTGTATGCTTGTATCCCAAACTAAACACAGATACATAAATGGTTGGTGTATGCTTGTATCCCAATACTAAACACAGATACATAAATGGTTGGTGTATGCTTGTATCCCAATGGTAAACACAGATACATAAATGGTTGGTGTATGCTTGTATCCCAATGGTAAACACAGATACATAAATGGTTGGTGTATGCTTGTATCCCAAAGGTAAACACAGATACATAAATGGTTGGTGTATGCTTGTATCCCAAAGGTAAACACACAGATACAAAATGGTTGGTGTATGCTTGTATCCCAATACTAAACACAGATACATAAATGGTTGGTGTATGCTTGTATCCCATACTAAACACAGATACATAAATGGTTGGTGTATGCTTGTATCCCAATGGTAAACACAGATACATAAATGGTTGGTGTATGCTTGTATCCCAATGGTAAACACAGATACATAAATGGTTGGTGTATGCTTGTATCCCAATGGTAAACACAGATACATAAATGGTTGGTGTATGCTTGTATCCCAATGGTAAACACAGATACATAATGGTTGGTGTATGCTTGTATCCCAATGGTCACAGATACATAAATGGTTGGTGTATGCTTGTATCCCAATGGTAAACACAGATACATAAATGGTTGGTGTATGCTTGTATCCCAATGGTAACACAGATACATAAATGGTTGGTGTATGCTTGTATCCCAATGGTAAACACAGATACATAAATGGTTGGTGTATGCTTGTATCCCAATGGTAACACAGATACATAAATGGTTGGTGTATGCTTGTATCCCAATGGTAAACACAGATACATAAATGGTTGGTGTATGCTTGTATCCCAATGGTAACACAGATACATAAATGGTTGGTGTATGCTTGTATCCCAATACTAAACACAGATACATAAATGGTTGGTGTATGCTTGTATCCCAATACTAAACACAGATACATAAATGGTTGGTGTATGCTTGTATCCCAATAATAAACACAGATACATAAATGGTTGGTTTATGCTTGTATCTCAATGGTAAACACAGATACATAAATGGTTGGTGTATGCTTGTATCCCAATGGTAAACACAGATACATAAATGGTTGTGTATGCTTTATCCCAATGGTAAACACAGATACATAAATGGTTGGTGTATGCTTGTATCCCAATAATAAACAGAGATACATAAATGGTTGGTGTATGCTTGTATCCCAATGGTAAACACAGATACATAAATGGTTGGTGTATGCTTGTATCTCAATGGTAAACAAAGATACATAAATGGTTGGTGTATGCTTGTATCCCAATGGTAAACACAGATACATAAATGGTTGGTGTATGCTTGTATCCCAATGGTAAACACAGATACATAAATGGTTGGTGTATGCTTGTATCCCAATGGTAAACACAGATACATAAATGGTTGGTGTATGCTTGTATCCCAATGATAAACACAGATACATAAATGGTTGGTGTATGCTTGTATCTCAATTGTAAACACAGATACATAAATGGTTGGTGTATGCTTGTATCCCATTGATAAACACAGATACATAAATGGTTGGTGTATGCTTGTATCCCAATGATAAACACAGATACATAAATGGTTGGTGTATGCTTGTATCCCAATGATAAACACAGATACATAAATGGTTGGTGTATGCTTGTATCCCAATGGTAAACACAGATACATAAATGGTTGGTGTATGCTTGTATCCCAATGGTAAACACAGATACATAAATGGTTGGTGTATGCTTGTATCCCAATGGTAAACACAGATACATAAATGGTTGGTGTATGCTTGTATCCCAATGGTAAACACAGATACATAAATGGTTGGTGTATGCTTGTATCCCAATGGTAAACACAGATACATAAATGATTGGTGTATCATAGTAAACCACCCAAAATATCCAAGATGAGGAGTGGAACTGTTAGAAAATCATGTTAATTATATTAAGGTCTTTTTTGACAAATAAATCCTCAAGTCTTCTTCCTATGTTATTACAAAACAGCTTCCTATTTATACCTACGAAATCTGTCAAATCTGGTTTGAATTTCCAAAGCTACAGGGCTTTACAAATACACATTAAAGGTTGTATTAGAAATAACACAATATCGCCAGTTTATTAGAAAGTCGTGCTGTTAAAACATTAAAAACGTTAACAGTCATTAAGCAATGTATTGGGTGCAATACCTATAATTGAAATGCTGACTGGAAAGTATTTACTGCGATTAAATGTTTTGTTTATACCTCTATATCAGGTATAAAACAATATTAACCTGTCCGCTTGACCTTTCAATAGGAATTCCATAGAGGAGCATCCACCCAATGCATGGGTATTGTTAAGATTCGCAGTGAATTGATATACAATTCATGTTTCCAACAATGTAGACTAAATAGTCACCTGTGTTTCCTATACATAAATATACTGATCCATAATAAAATATTTAAAAGTAAAGGTCAAGCAGACAGGTCAATGTTGTTTAACTACGAATGTGTCCAATCATTGTTGTTACAGGGTCGAAAATTACAATTGAATATATATTGCTTAGTTTATGATGTTTCTGATACAAGATACCTAGGTAACGATAATTCAAGGTACGTCCGTGACAGGAAGAACACATCATGAACAAAAACGAGGTCAATGCGATAAAGTGATTGCTGTTCTGAAGTTGTTTAACCAGCTTACTAATAAAACAATTCTTATAACCCATAAAATCAGGCACAATGTGTGTCATTAATATAAAATATATTTGTTTTAATACAAATACCTATAAAATGAAAGCAAATACATATGCTAAGTCAGATGGCGACAATACATGCTTGGTTATTATATTTACTTTATTCATTTACTTTAAGAATCACGACACGAAACTGACTTTAATGACCGCTTAACAATCCAGTTTCCTGAAAGACTACTAATAAAAGACTGAAGACCAAACAACGGTCTAACGGTCAGATGATCCATTCGCTGACACATATGGCCATTTATATAGCATGTTTTAGGGCAAGTAGAACGTTTTTGTATATATTGAAATTAAAATATAAATCAGAAAAGCTATCCATGTTAATTAAACCTATATATAATGTTAGTATGGCTACATTTCCATGGTGACATATTTCCATGGTGACATAATTACATGTGGAACTAATTATGAGTAATCTACGTAATTTTCATGTAAAACATCATTTTTATCACCCCATGACATAGACACTTAGTTTAGGTGAATACTTTGAAATCATCAATGTTCAATTTCGTGGTTTATTGGCACCCCAACCTACGGATTTACATGTCAACACCAAAAGCAAGGTAAAACTTTGAAAAAGGCAAATAAGTTCAAGCGACCACGCGATTTTGAACCAAAGAATTGAGGCCAGGTGCTCAGAAAAAGTAAAAAAATCGGTTTCTGCAAATCACCCAAGTGTTTGTTAACTACACAATGCCTACTGATGTTAATGATGCTTATGATTATTAAATAAGGTAAATATACACTCTATACTCCTCCCTCCTTGTTTTTGTAAAACACAAGGACCATGTCACATCTCTTAAGGCAGTGTCGTTATACAGCTACTAGACATGAACATTACATATGAGAACTTACCTATATGATTTAGGAATTATTTTAGATTTATGTTGTGCCATAAGAGATTGTACATTGGCTGGTTCTGCAGATATAGCCGTTCTTTTGATGCGATCCTTTGCCAAACCTACCCTCTTTTTGAGTGGTGGTGTGACAGGTTTGAGCACAGATCGATACTTGTCAAGCTCTATTTGTAGTTTTTGTATAAGTTCATCTTTTTCGTCCAGTTCAGCCTCTAATTCGTCAATTAATCCATCTCTCTGTTGTAATTCCTCCATTTTCTTGTTAAGTGCTAACTGCATATCTCGTAATGTTCCCATATCGTAGTACAGAGTGATCAAAGAACAGAGATTTCCTCAGATTTAGGAAATGCACAATTAATCCTTAATGAATTGCGTGATAAGTAACATTAAACGTTTATCAGTTCTATTTCTGGAATGCAGGAATTTGTTTTTACTTTTACTTTACTGCAGCACAGGCAAAATGTGATATCACAACAGTCATATTCATTATACAGCCGATATTTGTCTTGTATGATAAAAACCAAATTAAGATAAACCTATCATTTTCACAATTAGTTAAAACAAACCCTTTTCCATTAATTATGATCTTACTAAAAGTATATTCATAACAAAGATTAGACTGGTAATACTGATTCAAATATGAAAAACAAACAACTCGTTATTTCAACCTGTTAAAATGTCACTATTTAAAGCACTTGCTACTATTAACGACTCATGAAATATACAATAATTTTAGTAATAGTAATATTTCCGTTTTCAATAATTTTTATCAGATGTTTCAATTAGCTCTCCTTGAGGAGTTTACTTTTTTCTAATAACTAACACACGATTTTACTATTAATGCACCTGAAATACTCCAAGGTACTACTCTACTAATTCTGCAATCACATTCCTTATTTCCAATATTTTAGTAGTACCGATATATAGTACAAATGTAATTTTCTCAATAGTACTGATTTTTCAATCACATTCCTGATTTCCTAGGTTATCTGTAAGTCTTGAGTATAGTACAAATGTGATATTTTCTAATGTACTGAATCTTCAATCACATTCCTTATTTCCAAGATTATCAGTAGACCTGTTATAAAGTACAAGTGTAATGTTTCTGGATATGTTATCATGGATATAATCTTATATTACAGGTTATACTATAAACATATAACCATGATAGCAGATATAATCAGACTTATGTCACAATAGTTTATATCCTTGACGGTAATAACACTTCAATCAAACCTTCACTACAATCCATCAAATTCATCAAAAGCTGATTTAGAATCCAAAATATTTTCACTAGAAACCACCAAAAGCTTTCTTGGAATCCACTGAAATATTAACTAGAAACTATAAAATTCATCAAAACCTGATTCAGAATCTAACAAATTTTTAGTATCGACAAATTCTCGGTTTCCAATCCTCCAAATACTGACTAAGAAACTATCAAAATCTTTCTTCGTAGAATCCATCAAACCCTGATTCAGAAATCACCAAAATCTCCATTACGGTCCACCGAAATCTTCCTTAGAATCTATCAAACCCCGATTCAGAAATCACCCAAATCTCCATTACGGTCCACCGAAATCTTCCTTAGAATCTATCAAACCCCGATTCAGAAATCACCCAAATCTCCCATTACGGTCCACCAAAATCTTCCTTAGAATCTATCAAAATCTTCATTCTAATTCATCGAATATTGGTCTTCACTACAATTCATCAAACCATGTTTTAGAATCCACAAAATCTTCACTAGAATCCATCAATTTTTCATTCCAATCCATCAAATCCTGCTTTAAAGTCTATCATATTCTGATTTAAAATCCATCAACTCTTTTTAATTTAATTATATAACAAGGAATCTTTTCAGAATGATAACGTATGTGAAATCCATATACCAACAAAACAATGTTGATTTAAACTTAATGGTATTTCTGTGCCAATTGCAATGTCTATGAAGTAAAAAAACAGCAAAGTGTCATATTTTTTGCAGCTTGTAAACAATTTAATTCCGACGCTTTCACAATCAAAATCACTTAATTTACTACTCAGGTACACTTAGAGGTGACTAACCAGCACATGATAAGAACAACAGAACGCACCAAACAAATAACCAATGATCCAAAATCCTTAAAACGGCTTTCTATTTTCTCTAAGTTTATCGTCATCTCATGGGTCAACTGAATCTGACTCTTGTCTGTTTTCATAAAACCATTAAATAAGCTATCGGTATCTACTGGAATTTCGCAAGCATTTACTGCATGTATCTCGAATTAAATAGTATAAGATTTAACACACGTGTGTAACACTATAGCATGATACACTTCGTATGTTAACTCTAGATTTACAACATAAAACTACAAATCACCATTTACTCTTTAAATTGTTTGGTAAAAGGTAACTTGTTGGTTGGTATTAGATCCCTGGCATTGATATCATAAACACTGGTATCTTTATAGCTTTAACATTATCAAATCTCATCTTTTTATCAGTTTATGATTCTGTTGCTTCAACGTTTTATTGACTGTTTATTCTATCATACTCTGCTTCTAAACAGTTTATTTCATTCATAACCATGGTAATTCAAAAACAAAATATCTAGTATGTTTCACATAAATTATGAATACATTCACAGAAGTAACTATGGTTTTGGGCGTATTTACTTAATTCACCATTCCAGATATCCTGATTCTAGTACACTTTTTAGAGTTCATTCGGTTGCTATTATAACGTTTGAATATAATGCAGTTGTAATACATAAACACCATCTGTGAAATTTAGATATGCTACTTAACAGCCTATTCAAGTTTTACTACTTTTTTGTAATTGTTTGAAACATAAACAGATTGTAGAATTGTTTGATGCAAGCATTTTATTTTTTATATGTTGAAAATAGTTTGTTATCAACAGAGTACGACGTGCATGTCCAGACACTGAAACAGCCAAACCAATGGTGTCATATTATAGCCATAAACAAGCCACGTGATCAATGTCAGTTATTGCTCAATTGTCATTTGTTTCAAAAGGAACTTTATAGAACAAAACCATATTAAGCTCTTGATATGTGTTTACCTAGAGGGTAGCATTTTAGAGGTTCATGGGTTTACTGTTTATGAAAATACCATTCTGTGGGTTTTTCAGGGTTTGCCTGTGGTACTTTGATATTCTTCTCCGTTGTTTCAATCAATTTGATTGGTCAGAACTTGGCTGTTATTTTAATGAAAGGATTGCCTCTCTGTAACTTGAATTATAAGAAAATGAAATAATTTTTCAGAATTTGTATCTATGTAACTTCAAATACCACAAAAAGAAATAAAACAACTTATGATTCTCAAACACTTCTTCTAATGAAACTTTTATCATGTTCTCAAGTCCAAGTGTTACGTGCCACATTAAAATTACCTTCTTTGAGAGTGTTACTTTATTGCACTGTGAACCTAAATTTTGATACATTAATTTTAGTTTTTCTCTAAACATCCGTCTAAGTTTCAGAGTAAAATATGCCATTTATCAATCTTCTAACTGATAACAACTAATTTCTTATCTATAAGATATATATCACTTATTCTGAGAACTATTCTCGTTAACTACACACACGGCGTATTAGATACAAACGAAAACAATTTAGTTAACGATGCTATTGCAAATAAGCGTGGGTGTAAAACTATACTTGGTATTTGTAACAACTGAGATACTACTGGGAGGTAACGTTTCCTAGTAACTGTAAGAAGACATCATCCAGATGAGACACTGATAGATCGCTAGTCGTGAAGCTTAATAATCCCAGTCAGCTGTGTAAATGAATGAAAACGCAAGTTGTATACAGTTTTTGAACTGTAATTTACATTTGCGTTTGTCTGCACCACGCGTCAAATGTTTGGATTTCACACAACTTTGATATTAATAATTTATCTTCTGTAGATTAAATAAGTCTAAACCACGCGTCCAACGTATGAAATGCACACAACTTTGATATCAATAAGTTAAAAATCTATTTTATTGTATTGACGTGTACAAATAAAAGATAAGAAGTACTTGAGTATTGCATCGAATACATAGCCCCTTAACGGCATATATAAATTTGTCGAGAATGCAATGCAAATTTCACGCTTAATATCGTGAAAAAGTCAGAGTCATAACTCAGGAAAAACTTTAATATATATATATATATATATATACGTTGCACCTTGCAACTTAACCCGTCGCTGTAATTGTAAAGCAATGTAGCGTCATATCAAATGGATATCTCCAACGATAATACAATAAAGTGCGAAAAATAGATTCCGAAAAGAGAAGGCTTAACGCATTCCACGTTAACATAAAAAATATGTTTTAAAAACAACCACAAGAACTTAAATTCCATCAGACAAAATCAAAGAAACATGGTTATATCATATGAAACTAAGTTGCCCTTGTATATTTTTTATACCAAAACGTTTTGAGAATTGTGTCATTCACACATGGAGGCTAAGTTCCAAAATGTAGAATCGATGTAAAAATCTAATGTAAATTTCAAATAACATTACATACTAATAAATGACGCAAATGTTATTATTACATGTTCTTAATCCTAAAAAATATTATAAAACTATTATTACAAAATCATGTGTCAATCAAAGGATTAGTACCAAACTCTGCCTAAAATATAAAACCATTGTCGATTTCCAATACATTAAATAGTAATAAAGGGATTTCATAGTAAACATGTTAACTGAGTACTTACTGTAAAATATACTTATTTTAACGCAAATTATGTGATGCAACTAGCTAAACCGATTTCTTACGCTATTAAATTAGATAAAAATGTCCGGCAACCTGTTTCGCTAGGGCTAATAATCAATTCTTAACCGATAAGACTTAGTTTGGGAAAGATACTTTTTATTAGCACTCTAAATCAGTAACATCTGTGATTGCCCATGCAACTTATGCATATTAACAATAAGGCATTGGTTATTGAATCTTAAGCAACGTGTTAAAGATCTGCAGAAAACACTTACGGGATCGAGTGTAGATTGTTGTAAATTATTTTATTAATTCTGAATAATCTGCATGTATTTAAGATTGACATGTGTCTATTTACATTTCTGAGACAATAATATGTATCTTTCCACGACATTTCCTAAATATGCCTTAATATATATATTCGGACATAACTTCCAAATTTCAGCACACACACCCAACATAAAACATTCCGATAATAATATTGAAGGTCATGCAGCACTGTAAAACAATTATAATTTTTATTAGATCAAACCAAATATTCTAATCCATCGTCCAATGATAACCCTAAATCAAACTAAAAACGTTGAAAACTAGCAAATCCAGTAAACGTAAACTTGCACCAAGGAAGCAAGATCTTTTATTTTAAATGTGAATGCGTTTAAAAGACAGTGCAGATCTAGACAATATAAAACACGTGTACATATGTAATACACAGACACACAGTAACCAGATACGAGATACAAGATACAAAACAAAGACATTAAAATGTCGAATCCATAGCCTTGAGTTTACGGTCTAATTCCAATCTCTCCAAAGATAATACAGACACCCACAACTCTTTTCTGAGATTGTCAGAAGTATTTCCTATTGATTCAATTGGTTAGTCTTTCAAGTGTGGATTGGGTAATCGAAATACCCTTTATAACGACGAATTTATAAGAAATATACAAATCCAAAACAAAGAAACTACAATATATACTACATAGGAAGGAATCTGTAAGGGAAGTAAATACTTAGCAACAACCTTTCTTACGATGATTACAACACAATAATTCTTTTCAGCAACAGTCAAACAAGAAACACCAAAAAACAAACACATATGGGGATCACTGAATATACAATTTGACTCTTCACGGGCAATTTGAATTCAGCGTAAACACTTATTCGTGCATGGACTCCTAGTTCCAAAATGCAAATCCGATTTCAATCATCAAACGTAACATTTTTGCAATATTACATACTGATAAATACCACAAATCCATGTACACAAATATTATTATTACAAGCACCGAATCCTGAACAAATATTATAATACTAATGTTGCTGTGGTTGGTGTCAGTCAAAGGATTACTTACAAACTTTGAATTAAAAACAATCTAAAACATTGCCAATTTCCAATACGTTCAACAGTACCACAATGTCAATATCTTGTCCTTAAAAATGGATTTTTTGGTTAAATTGCTAATTGAGCACTTGCTGTAAAATACACAAATGTTTTTAACGCAAATTATGTGGTGCAGATAGCTAATCCGTTTTCTTACGCTATTAAATTAGATATAAATGTAAACGCATTCCGCTAGGGCTAATTATCAGTTTTTTAACCGATAAGATTGGATTTTGGAAGGATACTTTTTATTAGCGGTCCGATTCGGTAATCTTTATGATTGCCCATGTTACTTATGCATAATTAGCAATAAAGCATTGATTATTGTATTTTATAAACAAGTGTTATAAACACTCCAGAGGAGCAGAAGGGTTCTGTGTATGTAGAATACCGTCACTCTGCTTTCTTAGTGTTTCCGCGGGAAGACGGCAGTAATAATATAAGTTAGGTTCATCACATGAATTTGAGAGACAATTAAAATATCAAAAGACAACGACTCGCTTCTCTTAGAATCACTGTATGGATGTCATTTTAAGCTGCTGGAAATATTACATTAAAGATTTTTTTCAATCATTCATAACCATATGAAAAATAACGGGATTGCATCATTTTTTATTACTTAAATAAAAACAAATATACTAATCTATGTCTAAAACATAGTAAAAACTTTGAAATCTGACAAAGAAGTACAACAAGTGAACTTGGCACCAGGGAAGTGGGTAAAAACTTATAAATTTGAGTGCATTTAAAAGACATTGCAGATCTAGACAATATTAGACACGCGTACATCTGTAATACACAGATACAAAGATACCAGGTACAAAACACAGACATTAAAGTGTCGAATCCACAGCCTTGAGTTTACAGTCTAATTCCAATCTCTCCAAAGATAACACAGACACCCACACCCACAACTCTTTTCTGAGATTGGCAGAAGTATTTCCTACAGGTTCGTGTGGTTCGTGAGTTAATATATCTGTATACATATAGTGTGTATCGGATCATCTGAATACACTCTATAACGTCTATCGATCAATTCGGCGATACTTCTGTTTCTATTTTATTGTTTTATACCACAAAACTAATTAAGGTACAAATCTAAAACTGAGAAACGATATGATATAATACATAAGAAAGCAATGCAAACGGACTACAATATCCACTTACGCACCTACAACTAATAAAACAACGAACACAACACAATGAAACGAGGGACAATAACATACGAGGACCACTGAAATGTTACATACGAGGACCACACTGAAAGTTTACATACGAGGACCACTGACATTTTACTTTGAACAGACACTTTCTATTAGCTCAAACATTTCTCTATTTTCACATAATAGTATTGTTTCTGATATAATGCCATGCCATCTTCAGAAATGCTTCCATTTATTTGTGGCAATAATGAAGTTAAGCAGAAAACATTGTTGTTTACAGACCAAGGAATACTGATTTATTTTTCATAACGTGTGAACAGGTAATAAACAGATAAAAAGAACATTTAAATCTTAATACAAACCATCATTCTTAGCAACCTTCAAACAGAATATAGGAATTACCAACCATCATTGCAGTAACTAGAACAACGAAGAACACGTAAAAGATCAAATAAGTACAAATATAAATAAATAGAAGCTGGACCAACATAATAAACTGATATATCTCCCCACTCTAAAACCATGCCATTTTACCCAAAATCATCAAAATTACTTACAATAAGCGGTCAAAAGTTTTACAAAATGTTTGTTACTGGTTCCTGTTGCGACATAAGTATGTGATAATAATACAATTTTATGTGATGTCTCAAAATTTCTTAATTATAAAGGTCAAAATGGACAAACTCGTGATTAAATATTTCAATTGAGCATATATTGATTACAACAAGTTGGTCATATTATACCCCGCCAGTAATGGTGTTGGTAGGAGTATATAATTTCAATGATAAACTTTGCATCTCTTACATGTACATCAATTACCGTATGTCCTACATATCAGAACAATAATTATCAGTTCATTTCCGCTATCTCTTCTCAATTTCACTTCTTAATATTTCCCTCACGATTCACACAAAAATACACCTGTCGAATTATTTTATTTTCTGTAATCTGTTCTGAATTCTTCTCAATGATCTATTACTTGTTTTGAATTCACTATTATATAACAATTACCCTTCAAAACCCTGCACTTATAAATAGGTAATGATAAAATGCTCATGTTGTTCAAATATTTAAAAAGAGACAACATAATGTTTTCAAAACGTTATCAGACATAAAATGACGTTTTGGAAGTTGAAGGGAAAGCATATCATCTACATGTTTTCTATCATTTATTTTCTGCCTTACATGTAGCTTCAAGCTACATTTGTATTTATATTTCATTTGTTATTTGCAATAGTGCAAAGCTTGTGTGCGTCTTGTCGCTCGCAATGGATTGCACTGTAGTACAAGTGACTACATGAACATCTCCAACCAAACAGAGTATGTAAGCTATTTGTTCTGTATGGTTCTGGTTTATAAAATCTTTTTCTAAATTACTTATATTTTGCCTCTTTTAATTACCTTTTGATTATTGTTCTTGATTGTTCGTGGCTCAGATTTTCGGCTTACCAGTTTAATGAATCGGTTCCAAATTCCTCTTTTTAACCAACTCCACCTGCCCGCTGTAGTTTGCTCAACAAAATTAAGATCCTAATTGCCTCTATTACATTTTTTCAAAAACAGTAAACGTGTGATGTTTTGGTTTCGTATAATATATTAACAATATTGCTACATAAATTGTAAACAGACATTTTTAGATTTAGAACTACAATAAAATATCTTTGCTAATTGGACACCTCTAAGTATATCCCAGCTGCTGTGTAAAACGCACAAACATACCACAGTGACATATTTACATATGCACAAGGTAATCCAACAATTAACTGTTCAAAGTTTTTACAAACTGGTTCCTCTGTGTAATATTTTTGTGTTGTTAGAATGTCTGCATCATCATAATGATCTTGTTAGTGAAGTTTTATTGACTTTGTCTGCATAAATCTTAAATTCTTACCATTAGTTAGGTAGTTAATTGGTTATATTTAAATAACTCTCCACCATGTCAAATTCTAAACTATTCAAAAACATTGTGTTCAGTACTAATAAGACGATTTTTATCGGGATGGAAACTATAAATATCCTACACAGATTTAACATCCTTTGGAAAATAATATTTTAATGAGCGGTCCGTTTTACTTCCTATGTTCATATCTCCGGGCTAACACGCAAGACGACATTCTGTACTTGTACATATTAAAGTATGTCTTTACTCTGCGACTAGAAACTAATTATTACCACATGAAAGCACATGTAAACAGGTATTCAACCAAACACAAACATGCCTGTCCATGTCCAAACCATAATAACAAAAGACTGACAACTGGTAAAGGAAGTTAAAACATTAACTCCTATCAAAAAAGTAAGATCAGATGCTAAGGAAGACGTAGGTAAGCACCTACTGTCAACAAATACATGTAAACATAGTACCCACAAGTTATAAAATGATTTGCAAGCTTTGTATCTGGTTTCAAAACGTCCGTACTTAATCAAACGCTAGATAACAATGAGGCGCAGAAGTTGTCACCTTAAAGTCAATTGATTTACCAATTGCTTAGAGACGAGACATTATTCGACAGGGTCTCCGATCGTGAATGTTGTAATTGTACCCGGAAATCGAAAATTCGCGTTGTTGGTCATATGACGAGAATTACAGATTTTACGGTGTCTTACAAAAGTTTAAGTTTGCACATTTCATAAAATATCTACAACACAGAACATACATGTTGTTGTGAAATCAAAAACATATACCAAGCCAAATCACAAACCAAAAGCAAAATTAAAACTTTGAAAGTGGCTAATTTAGTTAGACACGTGAACTTCCACAAGGAATCCAGAAGTGAGCCCTGATGCTCCGAAAGGGTAAACAACTCTTTTTCAGCTATCTGCACCCAAAGCGTGTGTAATCAAATTTGAGAATTGACATAAAAGATTAACGTTTTGCTTACATGCTAGTACGTCTACTATACGTTGTATTTGGTGTTGTTCGAATGTCTATAACATCACGGTTATCTTGAAATATGATTCTTTAAGTGTAGTTTTATTAAAGATGTTTCCTTAAATCATTAGTTAATTGCCTCTATAGCATGTCAGGGGCCAGTCTCAAAAATCTGTTCTTAAATAAGATTTTTCTTAAATAAATTCAGAAAAATTTGGCAATCATTTAGGAACTAAGAACAACTTAATAAAAATTACATAAGCTTGTAGTGATCTTAGCTATTGCACATTAAACCTTTGAATATCTTTAATATTAATATAATTCTTAAGGTGTTAAATTTACAAAGTTAAGGAACTCTTACCTAAGGAATGATTGTAAACCCGGGGTCAGATTCGTAATATATCACAGAAACTTAAGTCAAGTATGTATATGAATCTAAATGGACAAAGCTAAAAATAACTGATATAAAAACATCTTTCTAATTTCAATTTTCCATATATACGTTACCCATGTCAGTTTGTACTTTTACCATAATCATTTTCGTCATCCATAACGATATTATCTATGTATTTATGCATTTTTTAATCTAATTGCTGATAATAAGCATCAACAGAAACATACTCGTCATTATATGTAAACATAGAACTCATAGATTATGTTAGGATTTTAAGATTGAATACAACGTCAATGGATATATGTGGATTTTCGTTTAATGGCTACTACACAAATCAGCGTAGTGTCAGGATCTCTCAATTTCCCTGTTTTAACAGTTATATTGGGCACCTAAATCAACACTGAAAAAAAGGCAGCACTTCTGTTGTCAATAAATATTAGTTAACATTTTTTTCTACTTAAGAAGTCTTGGCAAAAACACTTTCCTGGCAGATGTAAGAAACATTTTATGTTACTGCAAGTAAAATGTTTCGACAAATGATAACCTTTGACTAATCTTCAGAATGACACCTTAAATCCCTACTACAGTATAAAATTTGTTGTGAAACTGAAGTCTGTTATCAGTAAGATTTTCTGGCTAATCAGACATTTAATTTCTTACTACAAGGTTGTACATCTTATCATCATCAGATTGACATGTCAATGCTCTTATGTTTGGATATACATGTTTCTTAGTTAATTTATGTGTTATACATGTTCCTTTTACACATAACCTAGTAACCTTGCTTGATGATACATATAGAGGAAACTTAAATGTTATCAATCTGTTACAAAATACTTCATTCTAACTATAGTATCTACATTGTATAATAAATATATAATTCTTAGTAATTTACAGTGTACTTTGAAAAGGATGTGCTTACCATTACCGGGCACCCAGTCCTTATTCCTATGGTGAAGGTCCACGTGTCTTACTAAATTTGCAAGTTTTTGGGTTTTTTTAAAATTTACTTCGTTTTTCGGATAGTGGTTTTGACATGAACTTGAATGTTTGTGTATGATTTTTTATTTATTCTGCATTCACCATAACTATCTATGACGATATTTTACTATTTAGGTAGTATTTATCTATTCATATTTTAACTTATTCATCTTAACATCTACTTTATGTATTAGAACAAACACGTGTCCTGAATATTTGCACATGTCGTAATTATGTAACACACGTTGAAGTTTCATGATTTTGTAAAACTGCAAACACAACCTGATTTTGGTAGTATAAACCACACGTGCTTTGTTGACATAAAAGATTAACATTTCGATTACTCTAACAATAAATTTCTTACTAGCTTAGTACAAATGATATAATAATAATTAAATTATGTTGCCTCCGATTGTCTAATATAATCATTATTATGACATATCATGGTTTAATTGACTATCTACTTCAGCTGTTAGGGTTAATATATAGGTACAAGAATGCAAGTTGTTCATTGTATTCATCGAAACTATAAGTAGCTCAAAAGTACCCATCAGCTGCAATTAATTTCTTAGTAAAGACATCAATCTTAATATATATTTTTTATTTAGACTTGTATCCTACTTTATTACGTTATTCATTTCTTTATTTTATTTATTTATTTAAATTATTTATTTATTTATTTATTTATTTATTTATTTATTTATTTATTTATTTATTTTTAATAGACTATCAATTTTTTGTAAACACAAAACGTCTACTTGAATTTTTACAAATATACATAACCTTGGTAAACAATCAGTATATTGCATTTGGGTCTGTTATTTACTTAATTATATTATATTATTTGTTTATTTATTTAAATGCCTAATCATTTATTTTGTAAACATACCACTACCTGAATCAAAACAACTATACATAACAGTACGTATAGGTCAGATAGGTATCGTGTTACTAAAACATTCCTTACATAAATACTTACGCCAAGTCTTTTGGAACTCTTCGGGTTTTATACAATGCTAGAACAGATCCTACATGTGCAGGCTCGGCTGATATTGCACACCGTTTATTTCTTTCCCTGTGTAAATTAACACGCTTTTGGGTTTGTTCGTGTGCCGGCTTCAAAATTGATCTGTATTTATCTAATTCCATTTGAAGTTTTTGTATAATTTCATCTTTCTGATCCAATTCGGCCTCAAGCTCGTCAATGAGTTCATCTCTTTGCCTTAATTCGTCAATTTTATCCCTCAGTTTTAACTGAAGATCTCGTAAGGTACCCATTTTGGCCACCAGATTGTCATGCATTACCATGACAAACACCACACTATAAATTTGCAGTCTTTGTTGATTGTATCATAACTAATACTCCAGTGATTTTACACTACAGCGTGCTAAAAGCATTCCTGTGACTACATATTAACAAGTATCATATTTACATTTACTTGTAAATATTTTAAATACAATAATTTTAATACATCCAAATAAACCTCCAATTATTTCTTTTCCAGAACAAAACAACAAGGTGCTAATTCAGTTGAATAATCTCAGATAACGCTATACTGCCATAAATAAATCATGGTTCTAATGCTTTTCCGTTTAAACTTCCATTCGAATTCAAAACTTATTTAATAATAACATTGTTTTAACCGTGTGTAACTTGAGGTTACCGATACAGTTAATAAACAGCAGTACACATCAAATGGTGCCAAAATTTTGATATCAAATATTTCAATAAAACAATAAAAACTATTTTAAAGAGTCGTTTAATTCCATCCTCTAAATCAAATTCTCTGTAACTCAGAAATCCTGGGTTATTTTCGTGTTTAAGCAGCATGAAATATCCACCTCCTGATCAGCTGATCCGTAATAACGAGTGACTTAATTATTTTATCTCCATAACAATCTATCTAAAAGGAAGTTGCTTAAGAATTACAAAACAAAAAGAAGTCAAGGAAACGGCATCAACTTCCGCACGGAAAACTTTAATTTCAGAACACTTAAGAGTTAAACAGTATTTCATTTACAGTTATATAAAGTCATCCATCGGGTATAGAGCATGCCATTATCTGGTTTCTAATGCGTTAATTACCGTACACAATTGACCACTTCAGAAACAGCGTTTAAAATTGTTTTAAACTGCCAGAAACATTCAATAAACAGCACACACGACTAACTGTTATAATTCCAACTTATATTCAATATCAGATATAGTAGATTTCTATTTCCTTTCGAAAATCCAGCAGCCAAATTGTGAATGTAACAGTTCAACTTTATGTTATGTTTAAACGATATTTTATACGTTACAAACGTGGAATTTTGAGATAATTTTATCTTCTAGGTTTTTCTTCTGCGGTGGGTGTTCAAGCATTTATGTGTTGATCCTTCTATATTGACTTATCGCTGAGACACGATCTGATAAACATGACCTGGAAACTTCAACAAGCAACTGATGTATTCAAATATGTATAACATACAAGAAAAATTTCAAACACGTGCTTTTAAAACAAATCACTAAATGCCAATTAACTCCCGCCTGAATTGTACAGTAAATTATATCTCAATTGTTTATCAAATTGCGCGATTGACTTCCCAGTTCTTTCATTCTTGCTATACCAATTGTCACTCTGAATTAGACGTTGTTAGATATTATGTGAAGTATGCTGTGAAGCAGCTATAATTATCTATAGTCTATTTATTCCTGTCTCTGTTTATATAGACACTGTATCTTCATTTATAAAGAACCAATTTGATAAGACATAATAAAGATTTATTACTTTGTTAAAAATGATTAAACATTTCAACTATTTAAGATTTTTGTAGCGAAAAAAAATAACAAAATTGAAAATTCATTCAAACGATTCATTCAGCATTTTTGGTGTGGATAGTGTTTTTATTTATTTATTTATTTATTTATTTATTTATTTATTTATTTATTGGGGGAAATGTGATATACGGAAAAAGTCCTTAATATCTGATATTATTATTTTACGATATAAGATACTTTGAACTACTCTTGCTGTTGTAACCAATAATACGTACATACAAGGACAAATTGTTTAATAGTGTTTAACGCCATAGCTAGAACAGATTCCTTGACTTAGATCAACGCTTACAGTTTTGGCATTGTGGAGAAAACTGGAAACAACCAACCCTCGGTAAGCAAACTAACAACTATCTCATACTAGACTCTTAAACCGACGCTCTAAAACATTCGACCACCGTGCAAGGCGTCAAGTGTATTCAAGTAGAACTTTGATCTCTATATTCTGTAACTCACGACTGAGATGGAAAATGGTAAGAAAACTAAAACGAATCCGATCTATGGTGCCATCTGTCGTGTCTAGGGACAATGATGAATTTGTGTTTTTGGTAGGCAAACCATCGTTTATCATTGATAAAGTTGCGAAATCCTAAAGCATCAAACGTTATCACAAAGTACACCCAACGTACAACTCACAAAGTACTATCTGTCGGATGTAAGTTCGTAATACTGATAAATCCAACATTAATCTGACTTGTTAGCAAACTATACGTTACATATGTGCAAAAGTATAATACTTCCCCTGCTTTGGAATGTTGGTCGAACTCAAGTTCAGATAAACTTTTACGATTCTCTTTTCGTCAAAGAAGATACTTTTATAAAAGGAAAGTTGTATCAAATGCACTTAACTCTTTATCCCTAATGTTATTTTAATATTGAAACCCTTCTATATATTTCACGGTCTCCCAAAAACCAATTTGTTGCATGTGTTAATGAGACAAACGTCACGTCTTGTAACCTTGGTTACCATGGTAACAGAAAGTCTTAACAAAATTATGAAGTAAAGGTACCTAAGGTAGCACAAATTCTGAACAAATTAAGTGTAGTTACACACGGTAACACAAGTTCTGAACAAACTGAGTGTGGTTACCCAAGGTAACACAAGTTCTGAACAAACTAAATGGGAAATTCTCAATATGACAGCTTTGTTACCCATTTTTTCCAATAATCTGAAATGTCTCTGACGTTAATAGCATTTAGTATGTATCAAATGTGTTTATATCCGAGCTGAATGATTTATACAATTTTTGTATTTATGTCGACAGACGTTTTCTTTGTTCTTAGAAAATTACATAATACGTTTATATATCACCAAGGTGACCAGTATACTGTTGACCAATAGGTAACAGATGTACACTCGATTAGAAATGAAATCTGTTACGCGAAATAGAGCATTGTTTTCGTACATGTATATTGCCGCTGGTAATTGTCTCAGACAAGTTGAATGTCAGGTCCAATTCACTGTTATTGTCTTTTGTCCATTCCAGCCTTGTAGTATAGCATATTTGTGTAAATGGTAGATTACTTAACCAGTGACCAATAAAAATGTTACAAATGAAATCGTATCAGCAACACATAAATGCTGATCTCATTAGATGTTTTACCAGGATTTGAAAAGCTTTCTCATATTGGATCTGGGCTGTCAGTAGGATCGAACCTATGTGTTGAGATGCGCTTTGATCCTTGGCAAAAAGCTCATGTCATTCTTAGAATTTAAATATTTCTTTTGGTAAAACAATAAAAAATTTGCAAATGGCATATTTGTACGTTTTACAGACAATAGGAGATACCTACCGAAACAAACTCAAATTACAATGAAAAATAAAGGTACATTTCTTCTAAATTACGGTTTTATGATTAAGTTTTATAACACATACAGATCATCAAAACATTTAGCTAGTTTTATTTTCGCTGTTTTTCATAAAAAATAAATCCGTACACGCGTCACGGAAATGATGCACAACTTATCTTAAATGTTTCGCCTGTCTTTATTTAGTCTGTATCTACATATTTTACAGATATATACATAAATTCTCTCTTATCTTCCCAGATCAGTTTTTGATGTTTTACCCCAGGGATATATATAATATTTAGATACGATGCATATCAGTGCAGAGGATTTACACAGCGACATTAATAGACTAGGCATATTACAGTCAGTTTCTTGTATTGTATGCAGTAGAAAATATAAGATAATATAAGATGGTTAGTTTGCTGATCAAAGTGATATACCAAAAACTGTTGAAAGCAGTAGCAGTTTACTTCAGTTAAATATTTAGGCTTGTTATCTTTATTTCAATCTAATATTTCAATAAGTATAATAGAATTACTATCGATAGAAACTAACTTATAATAATCAAGTACAAACATATACGACTATGATTAATTCACAATATATACCAAAAGCAAATTAAAAACTTTGAAAAGTGGCAAATAAAATTAAGCACGTGAACTTCCACCAGGGAAGTGAGACTGGGTGCTACAGAAAGGTACGGACCAACTGCTTAAAGCTACCTACACTCACCACATGTGAAATAAAGATTGAGAATGAAAAGAAACGATGATGTGAACCTCATTTCTTTAGGCTACCACTTATTTAGAATTCCAAAAACTGTATGTGGACTTATACAATACAGTTACTATACTGAATGTCATATGCTAATCTTGATTTTTATGAAAATAATTTCACAAATAAAATAGCACATGATGTCAATATCATTTGAATAATATGAATAACAAAGAAATACGGTTCTTAAAATGTTTTATACCCAATATAAGCAATGATGTAAACCAAATAGCATACCATCTCTTATTTGCTTGGAGATGTTTATCTAATAGGTATCTTTGAAATATAGAATAGATGCTTATATCATTGTATGTTAACGTGTGTGTGTGTGTGTGTGTGTGTGTGTGTGTGTGTGTGTGTGTGTGTGTTTCAAAGCAAAAACAAGCTACTTGGCTTTATCCAAAGAAAGAACAAGTCACTAGGTAAAAATCAAGTGCACTATCGAACAAAACGGTAGAGGTGTGGATATCAAGGTTGAACAAGGCTTAGTATGAAGTCAGTACACTCTACCATCCTCACCATCTTGAAGATATCTTACACACCTCTGAATCAATGAATATATCATCAGTAAATGTTTTATAATTTCCGGAAACTAACTTAAAAACAACAGAAAAATTACAAAAAAAAAATATATCATTACATTTGTATTTAATTAATGGATACTTAAATCGGTGCAGTGAGGTAATAAACAAAAAATGAAGAACGATCCACCGCGGAGTAATCCATTATGTTGAAATAAGCAGATAGTTTCTAAGAGTAATACTAATTGTTTCCTATTAACTTGGCACTACTTTTCCTGGGTGTTGACGCCTTATCAGAAAGTAATCACCGATTGAAGATTTATGTTTAAAATAAACTGTAAAACTCTACAACTGTAGGGCATAATGGAAAACATGGACTGGACTCTGGGCTTGAATTCTGGACTGGGGTCTGGCCTTGGACGTTCTATACTATATTTCACATTAATGATGTTCTTTGTTTCACAATGCCTACCTCCATATCACCACTGAATATATCATTCAATTACAACGATCACTGGTAAATGACCATGAAGTAGTTATAACGCATACACTATTTAGAGTCCAAGTCTAGAATCGAAGTCAAAAATCCAAAGTCCAGTACAGGTTTTCCATTATACTGAACTGCAGTTCATTTACAAGTAAAGTGTGCATATCGAAAAACAAACTCAATAACCTTTAGCAATGTTTATTGTATCAGAGATAAAAGAAACACAGAAACATTTAAAAGAATCATAACTCACCAAAATAAACCATCAGATAAAGGATTATCGCTATATTTTATCGCCATATATCATTTGATTTCGTTAAGGGTTAATACATTCGTTTGATTTTAGTAAAGAAGTGATAATTTACAGTAAAGCTAAATGTTGGAAGGCAAAACGCATGCTTTATAAAAGAAAGTCAAAGGCTCCAAACCCTTTTCACAGATATGCTCATTACATTTTATGACAGCCTCAAGGTCAAAATTCATAGTTATACCTTGGCATTATCCAGACAATAAAACGAATGTAATATTAAAATAATTCAAACTTAACACTATGTGCAAGGTTATGCAGGGATGCAGGTAAAAGCATCAGCGTTTGAAACGTAAGCCAACTACTATTCTCCAAATGGGTAAAATGGTCATCAGGTAATATGCATTATGAAAATTAAAATATAGTTGTAAAAATTCTGAATGTTATTATATACCCTGTTATTTTATACGTTATACATTAAAACTTTCTTCTAGGTCTCAATCAAACTACACCAAAAACACAGACCCGTATTCAGAGGAGGTGCAAGGTGCGAACCCTTTGAAAACCAACAAGTACTGTTTGCCAATGGCTTAATTTTAACAAACCTTTACAGTTACTGCAATTTTTTATCAGCAGCTTTAGATTTTTTTTTAATTTCTTTCAATTTCTTAATTCAAATGCTCCAAAATACGCTATTTTGCTTTTCTTTCTAAAAGTTTTTCTAAGTGAGCAGGCCTCCCAATGCCCCCTAGCACGGAATACTTTCGGTGCATGCCGATAACATTCAAAATAGCACCACTCTAAAACAAACACACTACCTAGGCTCGTAAAATACTGCCATGTGCAATTTTAATTGTTATAAAATAATGCTTTCAAAAGTAGCACATAATACTACCAATTAACAATACATATCTGCGGGATGTCATATTACACATATATTTACATCACACTTGTAATTAATAAAAGTAGGTAATATTTTGGGTACCTCTTTTGAAAAGTGAATTTTAGGGTTCTTTCTCGATGTTTTTGAGAGATACTTCTAAGGTCACAATTATGTAGTATACAGTGACCAATGAACTACGGCAACAATGGTAGTAATTTGATAAAAGAACTTTTTGGAATCTAAAATATAGAATGAAGTATAGTGTGATTGCAATTTCGACGCCTGATAAAGTCCAGGCTTTATTAGGCGTCGAGCTTTCATAAGAAGTTGTTACATAGCTGTGATAAAACACGTGTTTAGTAAGAACTAAGGCAACAAAAAACAACACAATACACCAAAGATATCTGAAATAACATGATGTTAACTCATACCAAACGTAGGTGCTCACAGCAAGCACCTTGTTGGTGGAGACTCGTCTGGTTGTACCAGTATTATAGACTATACTGGATACAACTGTAAACTACGTGCAGCATCACGTGTTTGAATGTGACTTTTTACCAAAGTGCAAGTATTGCGTGATCTGTGCTTGAGATAAAAATCGTCAATTAAGTGGCCATGTTGTTTTCAAGAATATTGAAGTTCTGTTTTGTAATATGTTAAAACACGCCATTGGTATGACTGACTCCACAACACGTGCAACTAATTAACAATCAAGAAACAAGTTATGTCATTAGTAAACAGAAGCCTTTTTAACTTTCATATGTAAAATGTTTGTTTTCTCTGAAAATAAAACTATTCATGGTTTCGTTAGTAAGATATTTATAGGTACTGGCGTGATGTACAGGTTCTGGTTTTAACATCTTCGATCGTTAAGAGGAATTATGTGGTTTCCCTGTGAACTGTGACATAACTGCAATGTATAACATTCATATAAAATTGTTTGATGTATGCCACTTCTCGTTTCATCAGTGATCATTATCTTGTTGTAGAAATGTCAGTGTCAGATAATATAAACATGATTACGCAATATCGACATTACATTCTGATCAATAGATCATTTTCACAACTCTGATATTTACAATGGAACTTTGATGTAACGGAAGTAACACAAAGTGGAACCGATGTCGTAAACTAAAATGGCGTCAGTTAGGTGCATTGTTACGAATAAAACTACTTCCTGAACTCTTCACATTCAATTTTAAACTGTTCGTGGTCATGGATTGATGTCAAATTTAAAAGGCAAGACAATAAGTCCAGAAAATATATACATATGATTTATCTGAGTCTGGAATACATTATAATGCACTGTATTTGTATATCATACACAAACATACCAGTAACATGTTTAAATAAAACCAGAAAAGCAAAGTAACAACTGACAAAATGAATTAAACACGTAAACTTCCAGCACGAAAATAAGAAAGGATGCACTGGAAACAACTGTATACAACTCCTGTCTAGCCAGCTATACCCACCATATATGAAATCCAAGTTGAGAACAAAAGGAACATGGAACTCATGATGGGACGTAAAATATATCAAATAAATGACGACATCCAGAATAAGTGACGGTCAGAACGGAGATAAGCACAAACCAAATTGGGAACAATACAATGCAAGTGGTATGCTTATTTATATTATATTGGCGCTTGCAAATTGTAAAATAGCAAATGTCCGACCAAAAAGCTGAATAAAAAACAAACAACAAAAATGCCCCATGGCAGAGGTGGTGCAGAGATTGTTGTTGTTGCTTTGTTAAAATAAAGATAAACAAAAAAGCTGGAATAAAAAAGCATGTGAAATCACGTATTTTGTATGCACTGCATGGTTGCAAACAATAAAGTATTAAAGAATGGGATAAGATACAAAGCTTAACTGAATAAATGTGATGTTGTCACAAGAGGGATGGATAAAACTAAATATACATCACCTATTGTCTATTGTGATAGGCAACCTTGAAAAGTAAACAAGGAATAGAATGAAATTATTTCTATACAAATGCCATTTAATTCACTGATATTGGATATTAGAATTATATAAGTCATACAGAGAACATAGCCACATTGCTGGAATTTATCCGTCATTAGACTTGGTGCCCGTCAAAAGTCATAGCCACACTGCTGGAATGTATCCGTCATTAGACTTGGTGCCCATCAAAAGTCATAGCCACACTGCTGGAATGTATCCGTCATTAGACTTGGTGCCCGTCAAAAGTCATAGCCACACTGCTGGAATGTATCCGTCATTAGACTTGGTGCCCATCAAAAGTCATAGCCACACTGCTGGAATGTAACCGTTATTAGACTAAGTGCCCATCAAAAGTCATAGCCACACTGCTGGAACGTAACCGTCATTAGACTAAGTGCCCATCAAAAGTCATAGCCACACTGCTGGAACGTAACCGTCATTAGACTAAGTGCCCATTAAAAGTCATAGCCACACTGCTGGAATGTATTCGTCATTAGACTAAGTGCCCATCAAAAGTCATAGCCACACTGCTGGAACGTAACCGTCATTAGACTAAGTGCCCATCAAAAGTCATAGCCACACTGCTGGAACGTAACCGTCATTAGACTAAGTGCCCATCAAAAGTCATAGCCACACTGCTGGAACGTAACCGTCATTAGACTAAGTGCCCATCAAAAGTCATAGCCACACTGCTGGAACGTAACCGTCATTAGACTAAGTGCCCATCAAAAGTCATAGCCACACTGCTGGAACGTAACCGTCATTAGACTAGTGCCCATCAAAAGTCATAGCCACACTGCTGGAATGTAACCGTTATTAGACTAAGTGCCCATCAAAAGTCATAGCCACACTGCTGGAACGTAACCGTCATTAGACTAAGTGCCCATCAAAAGTCATAGCCACACTGCTGGAACGTAACCGTCATTAGACTAAGTGCCCATCAAAAGTCATAGCCACACTGCTGGAACGTAACCGTCATTAGACTAAGTGCCCATCAAAAGTCATAGCCACACTGCTGGAACGTAACCGTCATTAGACTAAGTGCCCATCAAAAGTCATAGCCACACTGCTGGAACGTAACCGTCATTAGACTTAGTGCCCATCAAAAGTCATAGCCACACTGCTGGAATGTAACCGTTATTAGACTAAGTGCCCATCAAAAGTCATAGCCACACTGCTGGAACGTAACCGTCATTAGACTAAGTGCCCATCAAAAGTCATAGCCACACTGCTGGAATGTAACCGTTATTAGACTTATTGCCCATCAAAAGTCAGAAGTTTTATAATCAGCGGTTTCAACTTAAGGTGCTATAGATTTGTTTGTTCTGACAGGTCTTGGAAGTTTTTATCCTGTCAATTCCCCGAATACATATATTCCAGTTTAAAGGGTTACAAAAGCAACTAAACTATATCATGTCTGATGTGTTACACCAAATCAATTTCTAGATCTAGTATAACCGCCATTTTAATATATATATGTGTAGCAAATATTATCAGACGGATGCTTCCTGCTCTTTGTTGCATTTTTCATGCCATGTACATCCCTTAATGTGTTAATTCATGAAATACAAATGAAACACAATGACTACTGAGTATTTACCTATAAATTCTAACAATAAACTGTCTTATATCACTGTCTCAGCTGTCGTGTTTGGTCTTTGCAGAACATTGAAATGTGATCTCAGTACAGTTTCGGTTTATAGTAGTGTCATGTGCTACTTCTCAATGCATTATTTCATAAAAATTCGAAAGTTAAGTTGAGAATATTTTTCTTATATCGAAACGTCGCCAGTTATAGGCGAAGGTGCAAAAATTTTGCCTGTCCGTTGCGCTTATGGCATTATACAGCAGGGTTCTTTATCGTGCCAAGCCCAACGTGGCACGGGACCTCGTTTATTTTAAGTTCCCGTCCGAAAGAACCGTGACTTTTATTACGTAATACCGAGTGCCTGGTGAAAAGAACAGTCACAACCCACTTCAAGTCTTGGGTCAGACCCGGACGGGGTTCGAACCCACGAATTCCCACTTACGGAGCGAGCACTCTACCAACTGAGCTATCGCAGTGGTACTAAAGTTCGAAAGGGTCTCTAATCAAACGATGAAAGTAATGAAAAATACATGGACAATTTATTTTGTTTAGACGTCTTTGTAAGAATCGTGGTATAGACATGAGTATTACACAAGTCTGTGTGCGAAATACAATCATCTTTAAATTTTATAAATATTGAATTAAGAGCTCAAATAAAATGTATTTTGTTCGTGAAAATTATAACTAAATATCACATAAATATAATGTGATTTTATAATACCCAAAAGGGAAGACGCAATCTGTTAATTGAAATACTTAAATATCAGAACATGGAGACATTCATAATTATCTTCAATATTACATAGAAAGGCGAATTTGTTGCTTTGGCAGTAACACAAATCTGCAATATTTGCAAAATTACAGGTCTAACGTAAGTAATCTATTTCTACAAATGACAACATAAAACGCTGTTTTTGTACAATTGACAACACAAAACGCTGTTTTTGTACATATGACAACACAAAACGCTGTTTTTGTACAAATGACAACACAAAACGCTGTTTTTGTACAGTAGCGTTTTATGTACAAATGACAACATAAAACGCTGTTTTTGTACAAATGACAACATAAAACGCTGTTTTTTCGTTGTTTTTTTTTTAATAATTGTAAAATACAAATACACATTTACATGGATTGGTTATCGATTAATGCAATATGTTTTTATCATCTTTCATGTTTTGCCTATTCTGTTCTTGAATATTTTAGTTACTGCTTAAAAACGTTATTATTATTTCGAAGTGTATTATTAAAATTTATAAGACGTGAATCATTGCATACCAAACCTTGCCATCGCAGTTAAATCATCGGAACACCCGGCCCCACTTCCCTAGTGGAAGCTCGCGTGTCTAGCTTAATTTGCCAGTTTCTAATTTTTTACTTTGCTCTTAGAAATTTTGATTTTTACATAGATTTCAGGTATTTATTATTTACATACTGAAAATCTTGAAAAGTAATAATCATGACTCCTCGCACAGTTTTTCGTTTCTGACATAACACTTTGAATATGAACTTCCTACGGAGGTAAGAGAAGATAACCCGATATCTCCTGGGCGAGTCGTTAAACATCAATCATTAATCTATGTTCCATAAATCAAATTTTATTTAAATAAACAGACATTGACAAAGCTGCAACTGAACAGATTCCTTATCAAAAAATACGAAAGTACTGCTGACTTTTCACATTAAATTCTGAAATTGTTATCTTTAAAACGTTTGGCAAAACAGTAAGTCTTTGTTTCATTAAAATTTCAGATTGTATCTTAAATCAAATTTTTGCACGCACGTGTGTGTGTGTTAAAATTTACATTTAATGAGTGTTTTATTTTCGTTTCAGAATCTCCTTAAACACTCAACACAGATAAATTCAATCAACATTTATAACATTCAGTTTCCCTAATATTTATAATTACGATTTAGAATGCTCGGTTTGTTTACAAACATAGATTTAAGGCCTGCGATAGGGGTTTACACAAGTTAAAGACATTTCGTTGAAAAATAAACAAAATCTAACTTAGTGTTCAATCGGCCCTGACAGTTTTAAGACAGATACCACCTATCTCGACAGCTTAATCATTCATATCTGGGTCAGTTTACAACCGAGCTTCGACTCCTTATCACTACCTCAGTGTTAAACCGTCGATAGGGCGGAACTAAAATATTATTATTATGATTCCCCACCACCGAAGGTGGGGAATCATATTGTTTTCGTTCTGTTTCTTCTTATTATTATTATTTTTTTTATTTTTATTATTATTATTCCGCCAGGACCATATGATGCAGCCTATCTCGGGAACGGCTTGATGGATTTAGATGAAATTTGGTACCAATAATCTGTTGTATGTGTAGATAATCAAGACGTGTTCATTTTCGTTATCTTGAAGGTGGGTGGGTGGGTGTAAATTGCTTAATTGAATACGTAGTTAAATACCCGGGGAAACTAATTCTGAATGGACATAAGCTGGTTACGACACTTTAATCATACCAAGCAAATGCTTTCACCTATGAGTTAATCCGATTAGTGACCATAAAAAACTTCGCGATTTTTAAAAACCACAGCTTGTCACGTCACACGTCTGTTATTAAAACCTTATACAATGAGCTGAATGGTGTATACAATTTGCCTTGATAGATCGAAGAAGGTTAAGCGTGTCGAAATGGCTTCGGGGTATTCTGTTAATCACTGACTGTGGAAGTAGAAGACTGCCCACTTTTTAAGTTAACACCAATGAAATTTCTCCTTTTACTGACTGACACTTTCCTAATGACCGGTATGTCGTTTGTCCCTTTAACCGGACTTTATATAGTGTTATGGCACGCCAATTGATGCAAAAATCAGCTAACCCTAGGATAGCTCAGCTATCTATAGGATAGCTGGCTGCTATCCTATAGATACCAGACCGTAACTCTCGATACCTGCAGGTATTGTGGGTTATAAATCAGCTATCTATGGGATAGCTGTCTGCTATCCTATAGATAGCTGGCAGCTATCCCATAGATACCTGCTGTTATCCCATAGATACCTGAATTAAAACCCCCAATACCTCCTGATATTCTGAGATAGAAAATAGTATTTCATTGAAAGCTGAGGTTTGTATGAATTGCAAACTTCAAACCCTATTTTGCACCAGCTATAGGGAGTTGTAACTTTCTGTTATCCCTTAGATAGCCGATAGCCAATCAGAATCGTCCTTGCATCGTGCTGCGTTTGTCAACACTGAAGCAGACATATATCGGAAATCAAACAAGTTACACTGGGGAATTTGGATATTTGAAGAAATTTCAACTAATGTCACGTATCAGAAACATTATTATGGGTTGATAAAATAATTTATCCACCACTCGTGTAAAGGTTTGAACGACTGGACAGCCTAGTAGCACGATTCAGGCAAATTATTTTCGATGTTTTCGAGCCATGCGAGTGTGGCTGTGTGTTGGTTGACATCGCACCTTGGCGAATTTACAAGGAATATTCGATTGGAATATAATAAAATTTGGTAATTTGAACTATTTTCAACTGAGTATACATGCTCAAAACGCAATACTGAAGTTCGATTGTTTACCTTGGACCTCGCTCGATGTCTCTGCCCCCCCCCCCCCCCCCCCCCCCCCCCCGCTTAGGGCATCGGACACAGGCACTAGCCACTACAGTTTTTATCAATAAAATCATAAAATCACACATGCCTGCTTTGATATCTGATATGGTTAAGACTTCCTTTTGTACCGTCCACTGGTGAAAAATTATTTTTTGGCCGATGTTCACAGAAATATTCAAAATGGCTCGATTCTGTCATTTTTAGGCTTTTTCAGTCAAAATTAAAATAGTGAAAGGTACAAATGGAAGTTCCTCTTACCCAAGACAACTCGTACCCAACCCGAGACAATAATAATTTTATACCTATGCATTTTTTTTTACATCAAGACAACTCGTACCAAGAAAAACAATTTAAGAAAATTAAGTTTTATTATTTTTTTAGTTCAAAACTTAGTATTAGATCTATAAGTATTAATTTTAACATTTAAACACACAAATATCAAAGTTTACAGTTGTCCTACAGGAATTCAGTTGACAAACTTGTGTGAAAATATTAGCAGTAACATGAGTAAGTATTCTTGATTGATGAAAGAAATGGGTGGGGAAGGGGGTTTTCTAGTCATGACTAATAACTTTGAAATAGTTAAATAACATCCATTAAAAGATAAAAAATGATTTAAATATTATGAGATTAAAAAGAAGTTTTATCAGTTTATTTCCTTACATTGTTTTCTTGGGTATGAGTTGTCTCAGGTTGGGTACAAATTGTCTTTGGGTACGAGATGTCTTGCGTACGAGTTATCTTAGTATTGGTATGAGTTGTCTTGGTATGGATAGGAGTTGACTTGAGTGCAAGTTGTCTTGGATACAAGTTGTCTTGATACCACTGGTCCCAATCCGCCAACATTTTTGGTCTTGGTTTTTACACCGATTTGGTGTTACCAAATCGTCCCACTAATAAAACCAAATGATTTCTTTTAAATACAAAATTGTCCCAGTTTTTTCCCCAGCACTTCCCACTTTGTTAAAGCAGTATTTCGAGTTCAACATGACTCAGGACAGATCTTAGCATGAGAAGCAGTATTCCGAGTACAACATGACTCGGGACAGATCTTAGCATGAGAAAGTTTGTCAAGTTACCAAATCGTCCCACTAATAAAACCAAATCATTTGACTTTTAAATACAAACTTGTCCCACTTTTCCCCCCAGCACTTCCCTCTTTGTTGAAGCAGTATTTCGAGTTCAACATGACTCGGGACAGATCTTAGCATGAGAAAGTTTGTCAAGTTCCCTTGCTGAAAGTACAGATCGTTTTCTTTAGGGACTCCAGTTTCTTATGCCATGCCCCAACTGGCTACATTGATATAAGTGAAAGAATCTTTACTGGGATGTAAAACTCCATCACTTATCTTATCTTGCTCAGTCTGTTTCAATCCCTGTAACTGTCCCCTAAAGCGACCACATGTGGCCTGTCTACTCTTTTTCAAATGCTACAATGGTGTCTTTAGCTTGCACGGAGACAAGAGACCTTGATTTTAAGTCTCATTCGAAAGACTACTTTAGTACTGAGCTGTTTACAACTCTTAGTAGTAAGGACAGGATATGAAAATCATCTCCGAAAATTTCCAAGTCCAGAGTGAGTAATGATGTGCCAATGATGGATTTAATCGATTATTGATCGAATTTGCCTACCGTAGATTTTAAGTGCTTGATTAAATTATTGAACGATTGATGATCGGTTCCCTTTTTAATGGGAAGAATATATAGACAGAAAACAAGAAATAACACAGGGATATGGCTGCTGCTCTTCCCAGTGGAAGATTATCAGTGGCTGGTCTCCTGGATCTAAGACTAGATGCAGGGTATGGTTATGTTTTAATTTTTTCCAAGTTATGTACACATGGCACAAACTTCAAGTAAAATTAATTAAGCTGAAAATGCCAGTTCAAAACAAAACTAAATTTGACATCTGAAAGTCCATAATTTGTACATAATAATGAACAAATGTTCATTTCCAATGTGTTACAAAAACAATTATTTCTTATTAGTAGTTTCGATCATCTATTATGAAAATCGAACTGATTCCCATCAAGTGCTATGAATGAGGTTAAAACCCTAACCTTTTGACACCGAAAGCCAGTGATAGTACCACTCTTCCATGTCTGCCCACCTAAGTCGACTCGAGTTGTGTAATAAATATTACATGCTTGATCACTCCAGTGAGTCCATATAGATTAGAGTATTACACCTCACTCTGTAGAGACTGAATTGCATTTTACTCTTGCCTGGGTTTCTATCACGCTAGTATCTCCAGTTTTCTTGTTCTTTGAGTGGAAACGAAGAGTGTTTAACATGTACTAGATGTACATATCACTAATACAGTGACAAGGAAATCCTAGTTTTGTAGCCATCAGCATCAGCTAGATCTGGATTTTGCTTCCAAGTATAAAATGAAAGGATAATTTTCTTTGAACTTCTGAATACATACTATGATATTCTATACCCAACATAAAACTAAATATATATCTCAATAAAAAATCCTGCCATTGGCATCTCATGTTTTACTACATACCAGTCCAACCTGCCTTAAAGGCCACCTCTATATAAGGGCCACCTGCTTATAAAGGCCAGTAGAATTGTATCCCAATTGTTCTTTATTCATATTATTTGAACTTGTACACAAAGGCCACCTGCCTATAAAGGCCACTTTTACTGGTTCCCTTGGGTGGCCTTTATAGACAGGTTTGACTGTATACTGCGATTCACTTTTGGATTAAGGTTGTTGCCTACTTCCACCAAATCTAAAAAAGTAGGATACAACTTTTTTCACCTTGCTGGCTTTATTGAAATCAATGATATGTGACATTACATCATACGGTAGCTCAATTGGTAGAATGCTCCCTTTGTATGTGGAAGGTTGTGGGTAACAAGGGTAAGAACTCCGTCCGAGTCTGACCAAGACCTAAAAGTAGGTAGTGGCTGTTCTTTCACAAAGCACTTGGCATTGAGAAATCAAAGTCACAGCTCCTTCGGAAGAGGCCGTAGAAACTGATGCCTCATGGCATGTTGAAGAAACCTCCCTGCACATTGCCAGAGTGCTTTACAAACATAAAAATTTCCTGTCATTTAACCTATAGCTGGTAATGTCTCGATATAAGTGAATATTCTTGGGACTTAAAACCCTATTCAATCAATCAACCACTGATATGTGACCTTGTCCTTTGACCTACAACCTAATTGTGGTTCCTAATGATTGTCTCATGTTGGTATAGATTTGTTCCCATGTTTGAACAAAATCCATGCATAGATTTGATAGTTATGCATTGAACTATGTCTGTAGGGGGTGGGGTAGGGTGTAACAATTTGTCTTGCAATATCTAAAGTTACAATTGGAACATATTTAGATTAAGAATTTTAACAGGTTGGATAATTTTGGGCCTTAATGTGATTTGCTTTAGCATGTTGTATCAAATTTAGCAAAAATTTGTGCAAATGAATACTGTTCCATACATGATCTAAATGCAAGGTGCCACATAATCATGATAATGAAAAATATGTATCTGCCTTGAGGTATAATGTCAAATACTACAGTAATATAGTGACACAATGTCTATATGTCATCTACCTTTAGGTATAGTGCCACATACTACACAACAGTGGTGACATAGTGTGTATCTGTCATCTGCATTCTGTTACAGTGCCATATACTACAGTACTGTGGAGACATAGTGTGTATTTGTCATGTACCTTCAGGTATGGTGCCACACACATAACAGTGGAAACAGTGTGTATCTGTCATCTACCTTTAGGAATAGTGCCACACACTACAGTACAACGATGCCAGTGTATCTGTCATGTACCTTTAGGTATGGTGCCACACACAACAGTACAACGGTGCCAGTGTGTCTGTCATGTACCTTTAGGTATGGTGCCACACACTACAGTACAAAGGTGTCATAGTGTGTATCTGTCATGTAACTGTAGGTATGGTGCCACATACTACAGTATACTGGCAACATAGTGTGTATCTGACATCTACCTATAGGTATGTTGCCACATACTACAGTGCACTGGTGACAAAGTGTATATCTGCCATCTACCTTTAGGTATGGTGCCACACACTACAGAACAATGGTGACACAGTGTGTATCTGTCATGTACCTTTAGGTATGGTGCCACACACTACAGTACAAAGATGCCATAGTGTACGTGTATCTGCCATGTTCCTTTAGGCATAGTGCCACACAGTACAGTACAAAGGTACCATAGTGTGTATCTGTCATGTACCTTTAGATATAGTGCCATATAATACAGTACAGTGGTGACAATTTGTATCTGTCATGTTCCTTTATGTATCGTGCCATACACTACAGTACAATGGCAACATAGTGTGTATCTGCCATCTACCTATAGGTATGGTGCCACACACTACAGTGCACTGGTGACAAAGTGTATATCTGCCATTACCTTTAGGTATGGTGCCACACACTACAGTACAATGGCAACATAGTGTTATCTGTCATGTAACTTTAGGTATGGTGCCACATAATGGGGTACAGTGGTGACAAAGTGTGTATCTGACATTTTTTAGGTATGGTGCCACATTATTGAGTATAGTGGTGACAAAGTGTGAATCTGACATCTTCCTTTAGGTATGGTACCACATAATGGGATACAGTTGTGACAAAATGTGTATCTGACATTTTTTAGACATTGTGCCACAAAATAGGTTACAGTGGTGACACGGACATCTTCCTTTATGTATGATACCACATAATGGGGTACAATATTGTGACAAAGTGTGTATCTGACATCTTCTTTTAGATATGGTGCCACAAAATAGGGTACAGTGGTGACAAAGTGTGTATCTGACAACAGACATCTTCCTTTAGATATAGTACCACATGATATAGTACAATTGTGACAAAGTGTGTATCTGACATCTTCCTTTAGGTATAGTGCCACATAAGGGGTACAGTGGTGACATAGTGTGTATCTGATATCTTCCTTTAGGTATAGTGCCACATAATGGGGTACAGTGGTGACATAGTGTGTATCTGATATCTTCCTTTAGGTATAGTGCCACATAATGGGGTACAGTGGTGACATAGTGTGTATCTGATATCTTCTTTTAGATATGGTGCCACAAAATAGGGTACAGTTGTGCCAAAGTGTGTATCTGACATCTTCCTTTAGATATAGTACCACATAATATAGTACAATTGTGACAAAGTGTGTATCTGACATCTTCCTTTAGGTATGGTGCCACATAATAGGGTACAGTGGTTACAAAGTGTGTATCTGACATCTTTTAGGTATGGTACCATATTATTGAGCATAGTGGTGACAAAGTGCGTATCTGACATCTTCCTTTAGGTATGGTGCCACAAAATAGGGTACAGTGGTGACACAGTGTGTATTGGACATCTTCCTTTATGTATGATACCACATAATGGGGTACAATATTGTGACAAAGTGTGTATCTGACATCTTTTAGATATGGTGCCACAAAATAGGGTACAGTGGTGACAAAGTGTGTATCCGACAACAGACATCTTCCTTTAGATATAGTACCACACAATATAGTACAATTGTGACAAAGTGTGTATCTGACATCTTCCTTTAGGTATAGTGCCACATAATGGGGTACAGTGGTGACATAGTGTGTATCTGATATTTTCCTTTAGGTATAGTGCCACATAATGGGGTACAGTGGTGACATAGTGTGTATCTGATATCTTCCTTTAGGTATAGTGCCACATAATGGGGTACAGTGGTGACATAGTGTGTATCTGATATCTTCCTTTAGGTATGGTGCCACATAATGGGGTACAGTGGTGACATAGTGTGTATCTGACATCTTCCTTTAGGTATAGTGCCACATAATGGGGTACAGTGGTGACATAGTGTGTATCTGATATCTTCCTTTAGGTATAGTGCCACATAATGGGGTACAGTGGTGTCACAGTGTGTATCTGATATCTTCCTTTAGGTATGGTGCCACATAATGGGGTACAGTGGTTACAAAGTGTGTATCTGATATCTTCCTTTAGGTATAGTGCCACATAATGGGGTACAGTGGTGACATAGTGTGTATCTGATATCTTCCTTTAGGTATAGTGCCACATAATGGGGTACAGTGGTGACATAGTGTGTATCTGATATCTTCCTTTAGGTATGGTGCCACATAATGGGGTACAGTGGTTACAAAGTGTGTATCTGATATCTTCCTTTAGGTATGGTGCCACATAATGGGGTACAGTGGTGACAAAGTGTGTATCTGACATCTTCCTTTAGGAATGGTGCCACATAATGGGGTAAAGTGGTTACAAAGTGTGTATCTGACATTTTCCTTTAGGTATGGTGCCACATAATGGGGTACAGTGTTGACAAAGTGTGTATCTGACATCTTTTAGGTATGGTGCCACATTATTGAGTATAGTGGTGACAAAGTGTGAATCTGATATCTTCCTTTAGGTATGGTGCCACATAATGGGGTACAGTGGTTACAAAGTGTGTATCTGATATCTTCCTTTAGGTATGGTACCACATAATGGGATACAGTTGTGACAAAATGTGTATCTGACATTTTTTAGACATTGTGCCACAAAATAGGTTACAGTGGTGGCACGGACATCTTCCTTTATGTATGATACCACATAATGGGGTACAATATTGTGACAAAGTGTGTATCTGACATCTTCTTTTGGATATGGTGCCACAAAATAGGGTACAGTGGTGACAGTGTGTATCTGACAACAGACATCTTCCTTTAGATATAGTACCACATAATATAGTACAATTGTGACAAAGTGTGTATCTGACATCTTCCTTTAGGTATAGTGCCACATAATGGGATACAGTGGTGACATAGTGTGTACTAAATCTGCATCACTTGCATCTGGTATGATATGTGTACAGGCAGAATATCCGTGATTTCTGACTTGGTCTTAAGTTATCACTGATGTACATATATATATACATGTAGGCATAATGTTCATGTTTTTTATTGTCAGCATCAGAGATGAATGGCAGTACTATACTTGAACAGAATATCTTACATTATAAGCAATAAATATTTTGTACCATCCTGAATTTTACTAATTTTGAGGCATTATTGCAAATATTACCAGATTTCTGTACCATTTTCATATGAATTCAACTTTCTTCTGAGCTATATATCACAAAATACACAATCCCTAAAGAAACTGTACATATAACATAGCACTTGGATAGCTAGGATATTTTTAAGACACTGACACCTGTCACACTGAGGTCCCTATTTCTTTAATTGAGGGGCTGGCAAAGTATAAATTATTTGGTAATTCATTAATTTAAATAACCCCCTTGCCAATGTAAATATATTGTTATGGGAAAAATTCCAATTGGAAGTATTAATGGTTTTTCATAATATGAATTTCTCAGTAATTATGTATACTATATATCTTCATAATAAACCACATTAAGGCATACAGTTATACCATGCTGTATGTCTTCAAATAATAAGAAATCAATCTTTTTTGCATTGGTTTTTTGTTGATTGAATTTTTTTGCAATTTTATCTGAAGGGTGGCAAGAAAAATCTCTGTTGTTGACAGTATGACTTTGGTAGAGTGGAGTAATGGTATTTTACTATGCAGTAAACAATTTAAGGTCAAGATGGTTTTCATTTATATAGTTGAAGTCAGTTTTGGGATTGTGGAGTAAAGTAATGGTGTTTAATGACCAAGTAAAATTTCTTTCAATTATATCGAGACGGTCTGTTCTAGGATGGTTGTGTGGCGTAATGGTGTTTAATGCCAAAATAAATATTCTTTCACTCATATGGATGTGGTCAGTTTTGAGGTAGTAGAGTGGAGTAATCTTGTTTTACACCCCAGTCAAGATTACCACATTTATATTGAGGCAATCAGTTTTGGGATGGTTATGTGGAGCAATAACAACTTGCACCCAGGTCAAGCTTTTATTTATCAATTCTAAGGTGGTGTAGTGGAGTAATATCTATGATGTTTCGCCCTGCCAAGATTTTGTCACCAATTCATTTGCTGAGGCCGAAGGGGGGTGGCTGTGGCAGACCAGGCTGGCTCAAAGTGTGACAGTGTAGATTGAGTCAGCAGAATGCCCTGCTAGTAAATTTGGCAGATGCAATTTAGTTGCACCTTAATCATGTTTGTCGCAACCACGCTTGGTAGGTGGTGGGGTAACTCAGTGGGTAGAGTATCATGCTAGTATTGGGAAGGTCCAGGTTTGCGCTGCATTTTTCACTTTCCTGTTTAACCGCTGCGGTAGCTCAGTTGGTAGAGTGCTCGCCACATAAGTGGGAGGTTGTGGGTTCAGTCCCCGGCCTAGTCTGACCCAAGACTTGAAAGTGGGTAGTGACTGTTCTTCCGCCAAGCACTTGGCATTACGAAATGAAAGTCGTGGTTCTTTCGGATGGGAACTTAAAATAAACAAGGTCCCGTGTCACGGTGGGCTTTGCACGCTAAAGAACCCTGCTGTATAATGCCAACAGTGCAACGCACAGGCAAAATTTCTGCACCTTCGTCTATAGCTGGCGACATCTCGATATAAGTGAAATATTCTTGACTGGGACGTTCAACACCATTACTCAACTTTCCTGTTACATTTGGGGACATGTCCAACCAAGGCAAGTGGCAGAGCTGTCACCAAGCAGATGGTCCCAGGATGGAACCTGGTGGTTTTATTCAAGGGAGTCAAATCGAAATAAAGGAAGGGAGGAATGTAGCGGGCCAGACTTGATGATACATGGCCAATTATTAGCTCAATCAGTGGAGCGCGCCCCCCCCCCCCCCCCCCCGCCTTAGTACTGGCTAACTGGCTACTACTGGGGAGATCTCTGGTTCAAGTTTTGATTTGGCCACTGCATTTTTTGTTAATTACTTAATATCCAATTGTTTATGAATTTTATTCTAAACCGGTTAAATGTGTAAACGCAATACATGAACGTCGAGTTGTCATTAATTTGTTCATCAACAAGACTTCATCTTGACTTGATAGGTCAGTACGTGTAAACTGTAATAAAAACTATGTTGATCGATTTCACAAAAAGTATTTTATTAAACAAAATGAAAATCACACATAATGTAGACACGTGTACAATAATAATATTATTATATTTCCAAAATTTTAACACGGTTCATAAAACACACTTCTGTGACGAAGTGAGAAACGCGTCGCATTATTTTCCCCGTGTCGTATCATTTAGTATGACTGCGTGTTACAATCTGACAAAACGGAGGGGGGGTCTAAAAACGCAGTTTTCTTGTTCAAACAGATGTATGTTCTTAAGTTATTTATGAAATGTTAAAATCGGAAAGTTATCAAACTATTTCTCAAGTATTAGTTCCTTATTTCTTGCCATTTTCGATCCGTTTTCCATTTTCACGGTTTTGAGCTCGCCGAAAGATGCGTTGTACCGTATGATAGTCGTCTTAGCTCCTTAGTTGTCCATATTTAAAATTATTTCTCTACAGACACTTAAAATATAAATCTATCAAAGTCAGTTTTAACTTCGATTGTCTGGTTTTTGCTCTATTAACAGATTAATAACAAAATTTGTTCTTCTTTGTAAACAGCGACATATGTCTCTGATGTAAACAAGAAAAATTTGTTACAAACGCGCTGATTGGTCAATTCAGCTATGGCTAGTTATTCAGCTATCTGGGGGTTTCCAGGCCTGCGATCCTATAGATAGCTGAGCTATCCTAGGGTTTGCTGTTGCAAAAATGGGTTTGAAGTTATTAATTCATTAAAACCTCAGCTTTTAATGTAATACTTATTTGCATCTCAGAATACCAGGAGATATAGGGGGTTATTTTTCAGGTATCTATGGGTTCGCACCTGCTATCTATAGGATAGCAGACGGCTATCCCATAGATAGCTGATTTAACTCACAATACCTGCAGGTATCGAGAGTTACGGTCTGGTATCTATAGGATAGCAGCCAGCTATCCTATAGATAGCTGAGCTATCCTAGGGTTAGCTGATTTTTGCATCAATTGGCGTGCCATATAGTGTGTTGAAATATATTGGAAAATTGACGCTATGGTGATGCATAAGATAAGAATTATATTAAAATTTGAAATGAAATTTAGAACATTTTTTAAAAACTATTTTGTTCCCTTAGTCGTGATCACGATCTATGAGGCACCAATATTTATTTTTCCCGAAATCATACTCGTAAAATTAAGGCAAAAATTGTAAATAAAATTAATTTATTATAACTACCATTTTGTATATTATAGGATAATTATTTTGTTGTAAACATTTCAATTTAATGTACCATTTCCATGAACATTGCCAAATACAAAAATTCATATATTTTGACTGAGTAGATATATCGTTATTAACATGAACCTCAAACATATAGGAATAACCGATATAAGTCGCGAAATTAAAATACGATGTGTATTGCGCATTGAATCACGATTATTAATCAATATACTTTAAAAAATTAAATAAACATCACAAAGGGTAACTTTTATTATATTTTATTTTGGATTTTACAATAATTCCGAGTTCATCGGTGTTTATACTGTCTGACGACATCGGGAGGGCACCTAGGTATATCCTCATGCAATGTCGACACGGTCCTATATTACCTGGATCTACCTGCCCATAATTAGAAGGTCTTACATTCACACCTAAGACAAGGATCTTAATCAACTCAATCTTTAAGACCAGTCGTTAATTACTGTGTTTATTCAGTGACACTCGCAGATCCGTCACTGGCAGCAATGTGTTATCACCTGTTAATTACTGGTGACCAAGATACCGGCGAACTTTGAAAACTTGTGGCCAGAAAAATCGCAAAGCGCCGTTTTTTTGTCGCCAGTTAAAGAAAAAAAATCGCAATTGGCGACGTTGGCGATGCCCAGCGCAAACCCTCCAATACGTGTTCATTCATTGTAACACGCGGCGACGCCGAATCAGAGGCCTGAGAGGGGTTATACGAGTTTTCTTATTTAATGAAATTCATTGAAAACGTCACTTCCTATGCCGAGAAGGCCTTCCAATGTACGATTTTTCTTAACCGAAAACTTTAATTTAAATCTACTTTAACTTTCAAAGAAATTTAAAAAAGTAATCAAGGTAGGATTTTTTTTTAGTTTACCAGGTCGGCGCTGTACAAATGTACTTCAAACACAACTGCCTTTAGAATGTAACAGTACATCAAGGCAATATATACACAACATTAAAAACGCATGTGACGCGAAAATCACAAAATTTACCTGTTGATTAATAACTAAACAACAACATCTCTTGTTCATTTATTGTTTTATTCAATCTTGTAATTCATATATGAAGGGCCGTAACTTGATGTAAGACTACCTGCACATGCAGGTACCCCGACTCGACTAGTGTATTACGTCAAATGTTGTATGTGTCAAAAAGTATCCTTTTTGGCGACACAGTAATGAAATTGGCAACAAAATTTTACACCAATTGGGTCTTTTCACCAGATATATGCCATAAACTATTTATGGATGGTGGGGAATCATACGTAACTGGTATCCCAGTTACAATCTCTAGTTATTATTATTATTATTATTATTGTGATTATTATTGTTATTATTATTATTATTATTATTATTATTATTATATTATTATTATTATTATTGCTGTTATTATTATTATTATTATTGCTGTTGTTATTATTATTATTATTATTATTATTATTGCTGTTGTTGTTGTTATTATTATTATTAATATTATTTTACATCGTATATGTGCCATATGTAGAATGAAACAGACTGTAAGGCTAATAAACACCGTTTGTCCAGTCCACATTTTACACCAAGAGTCCAATCCAATTCAAGAGTCTAATCCAGTCCAAGGTTCAACCAAGTCTACGGGTGATCCGTATATATGTGGAATTTACCATTGGGAGGCGAAGTGGAACTTAGGGTTCATTTGACAAATGAAAAGCAATGGGACAAACGCCTGTAAAGTCTTAAACATACGTGAATAAATGTTATATTCTTTTATGTGTCTATGGCGTACTATTCGAGTGCTCAATACACTTTTTGTGGCTTTACTTAATCTGTATCATATCCGATACAACCTCACAGTTGAGCCGTGTTCTATTTAAATTTTTGTTGGCTGGTGGATGTACCAAATACGTCTAAATTTTAGTAAATCGAAAAATAAAATACAACTTTTGGTATTGATGAGAATGTTTTTGTGCACAGTTGAATCAAAACACACTTTAAAATGTGTTATATCTACATATTTCATTTTAGCTATCTATTGATGTACAACGGGCTAAATTGACTGATATAAAACTTCTTTTCCTTTTATTATTTAAAAACATATGGAGGGAGGGTCAATATGAAAATACACATACTTAACCTATGTATAAACCGAGTAATTTGTATACATTTTTCTCGTCAATCATCAGCATAATTAATATTTACCTAGCCAGCAGGTACTCTGACTCGTGTTTGACCTGCGTATACCAGTGCATGCAGATTGAATGAAGACGGATGCGGAGAATATTTCGAGTTGATATCTTGTAGTAACTTCTGATCATTAGAAAGAGTTATGACATTGAAATGATGCTAGAGTTGTCTTTCTTTACATTTTAGGTTATTGTATTATTATTAAGGTCTAGGCTTTGATTCACTTTGTAAAAACATGCAAATTAAAATGGAAGTGCTGGCTTGTTGGAAAATGTATGGCGGCGTATCAATAAATTTTGTGGTATTTGATAGAGATAACCAACGTAAATAAAAATGTACTAGTATTTCAAATGCATTATAAGGTTTCCAATAAAATTAAAAGGAATTAGAGTGTTTTGCCTTCCTTATTAAAATCAAACTTTTTTTTTCTCAATATTGAATTGAAATTATAAACTTATGTTGATACGACTCATTTTTATGTTTTGAATAATGAAAACAGATAAATCGTAATTTCATCTTCCATTCAGCGCTACTAGTTAGAATCAAAAGAAAGATAACTCGTGTTGCCCTCTATTGAGGATAATTTTGCACAACGGAATATCAAGCATTTATCTGGCTTTATCAATGTCAGATCTAGGATATATTACAGTAGTCCTGCAATGCGGGCACAATGTTGTTGTTGACAATTTCAAATGTTTCCACATTGCCTAACTGCATGTAGTCTATTAAAAATAGCGTTTTAGTATGCCGTAGATCTGTGAACGCGAGATTTCGTCTAACAACGTGGATGGTGCTCCCAATGAGAGAGAGAGAGAGAGAGAGAGAGAGAGAGAGAGCGTGTGTGTGTGTGTTCAATGATCTTGGTTAGAACTAACAATGTATGTACTGAAGGCGTGTTTACTAGTATACAAAAAGAGGGTAACACTTAACACTCCTACGAATGTTTACTGAGTGTTTACTTCTTCATTACTGTAATGAGACTATTCGTTACATTAAAATCCAGGTAATATAATTTCATTCACTATTTAACTCATATATTTAAATTATGTCTGTGTTACACATGTATCACAAGTATGACATATAAAAATGTCATGTAGAAAATGTGTTACAGTCATAAATTATATGCAAATGAGAAAACATATGTATAAAATATTATAAGCTGCAAAGTCAAATCTTAAATCTTACACTGTGAATAATTTGGATGGAATCTGTTGCTTAAAATGTAAATTAAATTTTTTATGAATTTGTTATATAATCTCGAGTCTTTGTTTAAGCTTTATTTGTACCACTGGACTTTTAAATTTTAAATTCATTCTTTTGGCTATTTTAGCTTTCAAATCTTTGATTGATGTAAAATTAGTCATATTTGTTTTTTAAATGTCCTTCAACGCCGCTGTATGCGAGACTGTATTGCTAGAAGCTCTATTAAAATAATCCATCTGGCCAAGTACCTAAAATGGTCATAAATGACGTATCTGTAACACAGTTTGTATTGTGACGGCAATATAAAAATACTTTTAGTGTTTGCGCTGAAGCTACAGGCATGTTATCGAGTTCAGCACCATATCCGCGTTTGCGCTGAAGCTACAGGAATGTTATCGAGTTCAGCACTATATCCGTGTTTGCGCTGAAGCTACAGGCATGTTATCGAGTTCAGCACTATATCCGTGTTTGCGCTGAAGCTACAGGCATGGTATCGAGTTCAGCACTATACCCATGTTTGCGCTGAAGCTACAGGCATGGTATCGAGTTCAGCACCATATCTGTGTTTGCACTGAAGCTATAGGCATGTTATCGAGTTCAGCACCATATGCGTGTTTGCGCTGAAGCTACAGGCATGTTATCGAGTTCAGCACTATATCCTTGTTTGCGCTGAAGCTACAGACATGTTATCGAGTTCAGCACTATACCCGTGTTTGCGCTGAAGCTACAGGCATGTTTCGAGTTCAGCACTATATCCGTGTTTGCACTGAAGCTATATCTGTGTTTTGTTAAATTACTGTCAAAAGTTGAATAACATATACGTTAGATTGATGCCGAGATACAACATGCACTGTGTATATCATGCGATTGTATTGTATCTCCTTGTTCTTATGTCTCTGTGGTATTTCCTCCATGTTTCTGGTTACTACAAAGTATATTTGCCAATAGTTTCCTATTAATTCGTTTGTTATCCTATGTCCCTCTTTTCATTACAGCAAAGTACATTTTCATTCAGATGCAACACTTTTTTAAAGGTTCCGCCATTTGCAGGCTCCAGTCACATAATCAACAAAATAAGTTTCACAATCGCTCATTATCTACCATTTACCTTACCTAAGATTTTAGCAATATTTTACGGTACTTCAAAGTACACACATACATCTCAAGCATATTAAATGAAACATTGATATTCAGTAATGTGCTTATTCCATGGCATCATGGCCGCATTTCTAAAACACTAATGTACAACGTTCAAGTGGCGTTTGTATTTGATTCTGTCTAAAATCTAGTCTGTATAGACAAACGTTATGACACATTTGCATTGATTGCACAAATTATTATGTAATTCTTAATACTCTTTTTTTACAAGTTCAACAACGTTATGTCACTTAAAACCTGTTTTTGTGGAATTATTAGTTCAATGTAAATAAGTCAATACAATTTAGTCTGAATCAATAGGTCTATTATCATGTATTCATTGGCAATGCTTCACATATATATCGACGTGAAGTATCACACGTTAAATCAAAAGTATTCTAAATGTTTACTGATTGTCTGTGCAACCAAAGAGTGAAATAAGTTCTTCAAAGCCATTACAATAATCCCAGACTAAGACTAACGCAATCACACATAAATAAACAAAGTCTGCAAGAATGATAGAATTTACAAAAACAACATGACCAAGTTTCGAAATTGCATGGGAATCCAACATGTTGTTGATTTTTATACCCCCAACGACGTTTAGCAGGTATGTCCGTTCCGTTCGCTTGACTGCCTGTATCAATATTGAGCTTGCTCCTATCGATGGATTTTGATCCACAAATTGGCACAATAGTTAACCAACATGGGACGATGTGTTGCATACCAAATTTAGGTCATAGGTCAAGGGTCATATCCCAATGACAAAACCTATGCATGGGTATAAGTCAGTCTCACTGACAATTTTAGTTTAATTTTTTTCAAATATATTGTGGATATTCTTCTGTTACTGGTAACCCATTGACATTTGTAGTACAAAGATGATTCTTCAGTTGCCTAGGACATTAGAGTTTGAAGCCGGTATCACTTTTTTCTTTTTTATGAAAATACAGGAAATTTTATATCAATACATGAACTTTTGTTCATTGCAAACAACGAATCGTTCTTGTCGACCATCATATAAATCAAACACAAACATACTGGTTCATATCCAAATCACTATTCCAAAAGCTAAACAAACACGTTGAAAACTAGCAGATTAAGTTCAACACGTGGACTCTCACAAGAGAAAAAATAACAATTCATTTAAAATGAATATAGTTTATTTAATGCTCCCAATATATACTTTACAGCTATATCATATTTTGCGATCTGGTGAACCAAAATAATCCAATTTTCAAATTAATTTCGATTCTAAGTTCTCTAACATTCCGTTTAGATAGCTATATATTATCCATTAGCCAGGCTGAGAGAATACCCATTAGACAAGTTGGGAGACAATTTACTCGTTTTTACAGGCTGGATGTTTTGTAAACTCGGAAACAAAAACTCACAAATGCAGATCTAGTTGTTATTCTAAATTTCTTTTTAACATCAAATACTACAGTAATCCAGGAGCTTATCTGGAGTAACATCTATCTTGTACATACACATCTAACTCCAATCTTACACACGCCTCCACCATCCAATATATCTCTTAATTTGTTTATTTATACTTTTCAAAATGACTGTTGACTACATCAAAAAGATATCTGGTAAAAGTAATGGATACCTTATATGACAAGTTTAAGTCTCACATTATTGGCCAATATTGACATAGCGATATCTAGTCAACAAATTCACTCATTAATATTTTAAAACATGTCATATTTGGGGTAGAGCTTTGCCTTATCAAATACAAACGAAATTTAATTTCTTTAATTGTTTTTATCAGCAATATGTATAATATGTCAAATAAAGTAAGTGATGTGCTTAGTTTCTTTATAATGAAGAACAATACTGCATACCGGTATTCAAATCACAACCAAACAAACCGGTCTATGTTCAAAGCACAATTACAAAAAAACATATATTAAAGGTAGTTTTGGATACAGAGACATCATATTTATCAACACTTTGAAAATTCGAAAGTCATAGGTGCTGACTACCGTATCATTCGGAACCAATGATACAACCTCACAACATCTGAAGCAGTATACTGTATACGAGTTTCGTCCAATTCAAAACATTTTTCTGTACATTCCTACATAGCGACTACTGTAGCTGTTGTTAGCCGTCACCAGTATCATTTGCCAGTATTTTTACCTCCCAGTAATATCAAACAACTACGTCAAAAACATAACATAACATAAATTTGGTTCAATACCATCAAGCAACATTATAACATTGTTTTGAGCAATACCAGGCATCTCAAATGAAAAGACACAAATTCCTCGTTTGGTTTTGTACCCTTTTAAACAATTGAGAGTCTAAGCTATGGATAATGAACGTTTTTAGCAGATTGGCATAAAAATGCATTATACGATAAACAAATATGATAAGACTCAATTTTCTCGTTTTATTTTGCATTCTTTTATACTAGAGTCTGAATTATAAATTATGTCGTCTGTTACAGATTGGCAATGCAGTATATCTGTATGTAATTAAGGAATTAGTTGCCTTAATTAAGATTTAGAACATTAGACTGGAAGAAACTGTGTGTTTCATTGTTGCTGTTCTACTATGTGATGAAGGCCACAACAATGAACAGACACTATAATATACAACCTATTATATACAATAATATCCATCAGGCGTCGTCTTGTTTATATTAGATAAGTGTAGATGTCTATTTTTGTAAGATTTTGAAAACGTGGATACTATTTATACAGAAATAATAGGAGAAACAGTATATTATATAGATACTATAGAGTAATATAATACTTACTGGTACTATCGACCGAGTTTATAAGTACTTAGTATAATAAATTAATAGTATCTTATTTACCAAAGTGAATGAACATAACGCATATTTTTTGTAGTTCACAGTAAATACTAACTCCTTCAAACAAGGTCAAAATAACCAATGTAAGCTTTACTTTTTCTACCTTGTACTCAAGTAAACGTGAGATTCAGTTTTTTGGTTTTGTTTGGGTTTTTTTTATTTTAGTTTTATTTTAGAAAAGTTCATAAAAACCCTATTTGTCTTGTAACGCTAGTATCTAGAACACAAAATGAACCTCTTTTTTAATGTTTGGACTTTAACCAATATAATTTGACAATTTTTGCAAGTATAAACACTGTATTTTTTGAAAGATTAATATATTGTATGCTCAGAAACAACAGGAATGCATCAGTTATAGAACAGTGTTGAAACAATCACCATCAACCAAAATTGTCTCTTGAAAGCCAAATACCCCAACATTAACATCCTGACCTTGACCTTTGTTTTATGCACATAAATTTGGTATGCATATCGTCACATGTTGGTTTTCATGTGTGCCAAGTTTTAACAAAATCCATCCATAGACATGGAAGATATGGAGCGGACACGATATTGGCACCGCAAACCAGACGGACAAACAGACAGGGTGATTCTTATATACCCTCTAAACTTCGTTTGCGGGGTGTATATATACAAGAATGGAGAGGAAATTAAATCTCAAAATGGAACGAACCAGTCAGGATTTTATATTGATGAAAACAAACCAGTTGACATTAAAATATCCTGCCTCGAACAAAAAAGGTAAATTTTACAGTTTGCAGTTTTTGAGTGCATTACCTGTTTTCTGGAGAGTGCAACACCACGTGTATGAATACGTCACTCCATAAAATACTGTAGGGTCGATATTGCTCATTACGTTATATACAATGGAGATTTTATAGTCGAAGCAATAAAACAATACACGTCCAGATGGAAACAGCATCTCTCTAGTTCTGTTGTCTGACACCTGCTGTCAGATCTAACAGATATAGCTGTTTTTATTGTTAAAGTTAATCTGTTTTCAGTTTATGTTTCACAACAAAAATCTTGACATTAAAATGGCAGTTCGGTTAATAAGAGTAAAAAAATCAGTTTAGCTTGCTTCGATCTTATGATAAATGATCAATTAGTGCCCGAGCAATGTCGGAAATATCGGGTACTAGCAGGTATATTGGCAACTACACTCATACGGCATAAAATTCGAAAGCACTGAATATGAAGTAATAGATTATGACGGATAACCTTTAAACACAATATGGTATCAGCAAAGTGTATGGAAAGCGTTTATAGTTGCTTCTATTGCGCATTGTGGATTAGCAGAATGTTTAGGAAACAAAAACAGAAAATCATTTAAGCCTTGAATAATATCTGAAATAAATATTTTAGAAATCTTTACTTTAAACAATTACTATGAATAGCATTGATCAAACATTGACAGTTGTCATAGCAACGGTTTGTAAAGTAATGGACAACAAAAATATCACAAAAAATAGATTAAAATCTGTAGTAAGTGTGTAACATGACAAAAAAGTACAAATACTTGTTTATTTACAAAACACTAAAATCCACAAAAGAGCTTAAAATGTGAAAATGTGGACCAGATCTATCTAGTATATTCATTCACGGTCAACAAAGGTATCGCCCTTATCAAATCAACTTGTTATAACCTTATACACTTCATACGATATTATACCCACTTTGTTGTCCAACTAAATCATTACAATCAAAGTAAATTAAAACCATTTGTAGATATATTTCTTATATGTCTTACTTTGATCAGGATCAATTCTATACAGTACAGGCCTGTCGAAAGTTTAACATTGAATTAACCAAGTCCTGCTGCAGAATGGCTGAGATATCATTAACTAATGGCCCAAAAGCTGCCTAGAGATAATAACAGCTACCAAAAAGCTGTCGAGACTTAGCTAACGAAGAGTCGAGATGAACTGCTGTTTTGGCTGTAATTTTTTAGCTCATTGTTGTTAAACATTCAATAGGACTGTACTGTAGTTCACGTTTTAATAAATAAACGTGATTAACACAAAAACTTAGGTTTGTTTACATTTGTACCGTCTTATCTGGGTATCATTTACACAGATATATACAGTACAGACCTGTCCACACTATGGTAATAAATTGTAGCGGACATATATCTGTCCTGTGTTAGCTGTATCGTGACAGCTATGTGATATTACTTATCTATATATCTGCAGCTTTTGGGCTACTGGCTGTCAATACCTCGGACACTCGACAGGTGAACTGTGACTGCTATTCGTCAGCTCAGTGTTAAACTTTCGACATGACTGTACCGTGTATAAGTTTATTATCAGTATTGAACATGATAAGTATTTGTAGATTTAAGTGAAAACTTACACCATGTAACATTCTATATTGGTATTTATTAGCTTTATCGGGACTAAAATACCTTAACCTTTTACTCTATCAAACAGTTTTGGTGTCGGATAAATCGTCTATCAAACAGTAACGCTGTTTGGTCAGATATATATATATATATATATATATATATATATATATATATATATATATATATATATATATATATATATATATATATTAACGTTGTGCAATCAAAAACAACATACAAATCCATGTTCAAATCATAATCCAAAGCATAGAAAGCAAAGTAAAAATTTTGAATCTGGTAAATTAAGATTAACACGCGAATTTCCAAAGGGAAGTGAGACCGGGTGCTCCATAAGAACAAGCACCTCCATTTTAGCAGACGGTTTCTTGTTGCAACACATTTTCTTTTTTTAAATTACAACCTCACATAGAGTCTCTCCGTTAATTTCGACCTGGACTGATTACGCCGGGTTTTATAAAATATGTATATCAATTAAATTTGGTATTTACATTTTGTCTTTATGGTATCTGATATTGACACTTATTTATGGTATGGAAAAGTGTCAAGGATCAAACGCTACCACATAACATAAAACGGTTAAAGGTCTTCTTTTTGTAAACTCCCATAAACACATCACCACTATAACCACCCATTAAATTCTATGTAATTGTTTTTAAACAGAAATGAACAAACGGGCTTAATTCTACCAAATTAGGCTAAAATTAGATTTTAAGAGGAGGGTATAAATTGACACCCTTTTACAGATTGAAGCATTATATAAAAATGCAAATATTCTTAAACTTAATTGAAACATTCCGATTTCTCAATTATTTTTAGATTTACCAGGATGTGTTACTTAACTGAACCAAATCCCAACAACAACTATGAATATCTGATTTCTTCTGATAGAGGATAATATAACAAAGGGAAGCTTTAATTATCTGTCAAATGAATTCAGCACAACACTCCAAATCTTATAATAGTATATTAGATCTAGTTAAATTGTGAAGTGATCGTTTCATCTTTAATGAAACATTTTCTCAAGTAATAAGATCTTTGAAAAGTTGTTATTTTTAATATAAACGAAAACTCTATCGATAAAGTTTCATCTACAGAAACGTTCAAAAATACTGTTGAACATTTAAATGCAGACAAAGGCTAATATACCGGTAAAAAGAGGTTTTTACGTTATAGCTACATGCTAAATTGCCATAAGAAAAATGCGTTTATGTTATTTTACGACATTAGAGACATATTCAATGGGAACAAATATGCTCTCTGATTCCCCTCGAAGTGTTTATTGTTAAAACCAGCGAAATATCCCTTTATCATCCATGAGTCTGCAATTTTCATGTCTTTTGCTATTTAATTTACAACCATGCAATGCATCTCTACCCGAAGTGTTTAGTATGAAGTATTATTTAAAAAAAAAAAAAAAAAAATTAGGCGTTCATGATACGTTACTAGGGACAACAAGACGGGGAACCAGTCACACCCCCCCCCCCCACACACACACACCACCACACCGACTTTTTTACAAGGAAGTGGATTTTATCTTTGTACGGACCTGTGGATTTAAGAATTTATTGGTAATATAGATGAAAATAAATTTACTATAAAACAACAGCTTCAACCTGTATAATACATAAAGAGGACCACGAGAACAAAATATGTACACACGCCAATACGTATAACGCCATCTTGTCGCTTATGATATAAAGGAAAGAAACCAGTAAAACTGGTCTTTATATACAGGTTCAAATAATATGAATAAAGAACAATTGTGATATTATTCTACTGGCCTTTATAAAAAAAAAAGTGGCTCTTATAAAGAGGTGGCCTTTAAGGCAGGTTCAACTGTATATTACATTCTTTACACTTTGAAATTATGGCGATATTGATTTGCCGTCTCACAACTCTGATTATATATTCAGCTTTAATCGAACTAGACACCTTAAACTTCAATTATTGCTAATTATTATGACTGTTTAGGTTTTTATTTGTTTCCTTCTTATTTATGGAGAGAAGTGATTTTTTTAAAAATCCCGGCAATTTGATATTATTTTGAAATAAAAAAATTCTCAACCTTTATTCTGTCCTCTGGTATTTATTGATGTATTTCAATAACAAATATACAAGTCAGATAAAATCAATGCATTTCGATATTTAAAACAAATCTAAGCACATTGACATATCTTACTTTCGTGGTTATTTTCATACATCACATGTTTGACAAATGATTTCATCCAAAATGCAACGTATATGGTCAACGTACCAGACTAACTGAGGAAGTGAATTTTATCTATGTACTCTAAGACTTCATTTGGTAGTAGTCATGTAACTGATAATAAACTTATCAACCAACTTTTTGTCTTACATAATCACAAGGACATATACTTGCACTATTGTTACATAACTAAACAGATAACTGTAGCATTAAATTATGGTAATTAAAACATGCGGTTTGGGGAAACTGACAACTACGGATTACTGAATTGTCTTTTGACAAATCTTTCCCTTTTATACATAAATTTACATAATGAAATTCGATATTTAGGTGCTCTGAATCGCCCACTTTCTTTTGCCTCCTTGGTTCGTATTGCACTAGGGTTGTTCCTAGTGATTGTTTGTCAAGGTAGTTGGTTTCCTTTAGTTTTTTTACCATTTCTAAACGCTCTACTTGCGTATCAAAGCGTCTCGTTCGAATCCCCCACCATTCTTTTGTGCGACAGTTTGTTGCCGAAGGTAGCTATAGGGTGTTTTGTCTCATTTTCTTTACCATTCCTGAACTAACAACATAGATAAAAACGAAATACATGTATTCTTTATTAGCGCGTTAATCACCATTGCCATAAACCCCCATAATAAAACCCATACTATACAAGTATTTTATACAACAAAAAGAGAGCTAACTGCAAGAGTCTATTCTGTCATGAAAACTCTCAAAAAGGTTGCTTGCTCTAGTGGTTTGCTTTTTTAAGAATGTTTATACAAAACTTAATTTGACCAAGGATCGTATAACTTTATACTTGACAATAGTGTCACCGACACATTGTCTGCATGTACTCCATTTTTGAACAAATAATACAGTAAAATGCTGGATGCACAAGTACAACAGGATATTATGTGTTTTCTTTTTTTAAGTGTTACATTGATAGGGTAATCTGATATTTGACTGACAAGTTGCCAGTGTAACGTGAAACTGTTTCTGTGACAATTGAAATGTTGGGGTAAACTTTTTCATTATTTTTCACGGCTTTACTTACAACTAGCATTCTGTAAAGTTGTAAAACTTTTGATCGATATCGATGATTTAGCCTCGTCTGTATTCGTAAGGGGCATCGGTTGCTGAATGGTCTAAAGTGTGTGCTTACGAATCATAGCGTTTCCTACCCCCGCTCGGGACATTTCCAAGTGTGAAGAAGTTTGTCAGTTCGCTTTCCAAAGGTCGGTGCTTTTTTCCGGGTACGCTAGTTTTCTCCACCATCCCTGAACTGGAACCGCCGCCGCCGCCTCTATATATAGGAAATCGAAAGTGCATTCCATTCACTTTGCTCCGTGGAATATAGGAGTTGCAAGCTGAAGCAGTTTTACACTGAATAGAAATATTTGCAAAAAAAAGTGTTTTGATGCCTTCCAATACTTATATATCCACACCAACTGGACAAAAATACACCTACATACCCCCCCCCCCCCTTCCAACATAGGAATTGGCGGAGTATGTGTTTGTCTAATCTTGTAAGGCAGTTTAATTTTTAATTGTATTGTATCATGTTCTTGGTTCCGTTCGTTGTGACCAAGTTCATATTAGTAACTTTCTATAAGTTATGTTTTAAGTATTGCTTGGTGGAATTTGTAAAACACATTTTGGTCCTTTTCTCATTCAACTTGGTTCGAGCACTACTGATAAGGAATTTTATTCCGAAACGGGCGTCCAGTGCTGCAAAATTAAAACTGATTTAGTAATAATTAACATAGAAGAACAAAGTCCTTAACTGTTAAGTCATCAGTCTGTTTATCTTTGTATATATTTACCATCACCAACCCTCTCATATACAACCTTTGTACTTCAATGTTTTAGTCTCGCTTCATTTCTTGTTTCATGTTTTATATAAGAAACTGTAAGCGATATAACAAATAGAATTAAGTAACTTGTCAATCATTGTTGTTATATAGCGTGATAGTATGGTAATACTGTAAACTCTATGTACGCTAATTTGAGTTTGAATACAGAAGTAACATACACACCGTGTAAAAACTGATACATTTGTCAAAATATCAAACTAGGTAACTGATGAAGATTACAGCTTAACAAATATGTGTACTATTTAACTAAACAACGGATTTGTTATTCTTGATTATACGAAGCCTTTTACAGCCCGTGAGTGGAGTAATGGTTGGGTTTTACGTCTCGGGCTTGATTGTTTCACTTATAGGACAGTCGGTTATGCAATGGTGTAGGAATTCGAAGTGACCAGAGAAAACCATAAAAATGTGGCATTCTAACTAACAACTGCGGTCATAGTAGACCTGTCTGTGTCTGATTCAAACCCAGATGGTAAGAGAAGCTGTGATCCATAAGAAGGCGCATTATCTAGACCTAAACCTTATTGTACACCACATTCTTTAGCTGTAATTACTTTTCTTATTTCAAATCAAGTCTCTTAAGATACATGTACCCGACCATTCCAAAGTATTTAAATAGCAGTCAAGATATATTGTACATTTTCCAAAACAGAGATCCTTCTCCTCATTACTGTCAATTACAAATCTGACGTTACTATAATTTTGATTTACATGATGTTTATGTATAATGCAATGTGTTTTAAAATAAACCAGATACTTACAGTATATACAGACCTGTCAAAAGTTAAACACTAAGTAGAAAATTGACAGTTCATTTCAGCCCCGCTTTATCTACCAGTATATTTCGAAATATTGTCGGCAGCTGGTACCCATATCCCTGCAGGTTTTCGGTAACTAACTATCCTTAGCTAGCACGGTCACTCGGCAGCCGAACTTCGACTTATATTCGTTCGTTCAGTGTTAAACTTTCGACAGGCCTGTACTGTATATGTTCCCTGCTTTAATGCTCACGGGATAGATAAGTTTTACTTTAATATTGTGAACACACACGTTGTTACACAGTTGATGAGCAAGAATAACTTTTTCCAGATCAAATGTCAATTCTTTTATGCAAATAAAAAAATGGAATAAACAGCATACAAATAAACTAATGTTTAGACACTAACCTTTGAAAAATATGTAGTCGAATTTTTGAAGATAGCTTTGCGAAAATGTAGTGAATTTTAAAAAAAAAAAAACAAACTAAATTTTCGACCAAATTACTACATTGGTGAAGAGCGTCACTCATAAATTAATATAGCTTTCACAAAGTCTATAATTCTAACATACAAAAAATTGGTAATTTCAAGTTACATTTTAAATGACTATTGTTTTAATAATTCCAAAATATGATATACATATCTGCGTATGTGAGCAAGAATATTTAAATAACTTGTTTCATCACGATGAAGTAAATTTTATTTTTTTACTTGTCAACCCATTTTTAATATTACATGTCAACCCATTTGTTCTTATAATTAATTTTTGAATAAATTACTCTCTGGAAATCCAAAATTAGAACTTTTCTTTTCAACAGGAATTGTTAAAATTCTGTGAATGACGTCAATAATAAGACAACTGTCATTGTGAATCATTCAGTAATGATGCACTCACTACATGCGAGCCATACAGCGCTAAGTACAAGGAAGCGGCCGTAATATTGCAAAATGAACATTACCGCTTAAAGTACAATGATTCAAGTAACAACACAATGCACATAATGAAAGAGCAATGGGTTCAGGATATAGTACGATACGCAAACAAAAAATACATAGAACAATAAGAAACTGAACAAAAATTGGAAAATCCAAAATCTAAGGAACAATGGTTCAAGATACACAATAATACACACCATGTAGGTAGAATCACTTCAATTGATAGAACAATATATATATATACTGAGAATACAATGAACGTGTAATAACTGACTGAACAAAAATAGGAAAACTCATCCAAAGTCTAAAGTACAAAAAATGGTAAAGTTAAAAACAATACTGTCATGGATATCAACTTACAAAGGTTCAAGTTATTACACGATATACACATTGAAGGTACAATGAACAAATAAAAGACTAAACAAAAATAGGAAAACCCACTAAAGTCTAAAGTACAATGGAATACATGTCCTGAAAGTATTATCAGTTTCAAGCTATAGAACAAGGAACGTATTGAAAATACACTGAACAGTAACACACTGAACAAAAATATAGGAAAACTCCACAAAAAGTACAATGGTTCACAAACAAAACTTATAGGGAAAGAGCAATGGATATTAGTTATAAACAATAAAGATACTGAAAGTAAAATTAACAATAACGGCCTGAACACATGGAAAACTGGAAAACTCATCTAAAATTAAAAATACATTGACTACAAAACAAAAGGTCCACTGAAAGTACAATGCTTCAAGTCAAAGAGCAATATAACATTAATTCAAATACAAAACACATATTGAAAGTACAGTGGTTCAAGTATAGAACAATGCTATACACACGCTGAAAGTACAATGAACAATTACAGTCTGAAGAAAAAATTGAAAAACTAAACCAAGTTCTAAAGTACAATTGTCCAAGTTAAAAAACAATGTGCATTCCTAAAATGTAAAATGTACATACCTAAAGTACGTACAGTCGGTTCAAGTTACAAAACAATACACATACTGAACGTACAGTTGTTCTGATCATAGAACAATGTATATACTCAAGGTACAATTAACAATATGCATGCACTTATGAAAAAGGACGAGTTTCTCCAAACCCAAAGTCATACAAGTCACACACACACACACACACACACACACACACACACACACACACACACGTTAATTTATAATCGAAGATAATGTCTGTCTTGTCATTATCGTGTCTACTGTTTTGATACTGAGAACGGTGGTTAATGATTGAAATAAATGTTTTGACCATTGACCAAAGGTTCATTGTCTAGATTCCCGCAATGACACAACCAAATGTGAGGTAGTTTGTTACTTTGCTTTCCGAAGGCCACTAGTTTTTACAACGGGTACTCCAGTTTCCTTAACTATCCGATAATTGACTGCCTCCATATCACTTTGCAAACAAGTGAAAGAACACTGGGGCATAAAACAACATTGCTCTGTATCGCTATATAATGGATATTACTTTGTCCAATGTATAACATAATGACTTTTTAATCTATATAAATGTATAGAGTGTTCTAGAAGGGATCATTGATGCCTAATTTTGCTTAATGACCGCATTATTAAAACCAAAGCTGGCCATTTTTTAATTGCATATGGCATAAATGCAAAAATATTAGTGTTAAATTGATTTAGAGTAATGTTTTTTTGAAATATGACCTCTCTCGCAAAAATCCTTGATTTAACGCTGCATATATTATAGGTACAACATGACAATGAAATGAGAAGGCAGACACTTAAAGTAACGAATAGTAAATGAAAATATATTTAATGCAATAACGTGAATGAAAAAGTTACAAATATAAGTAATTTAACATCACTCCTCTTGTTATTTATTGACATATTATTACTTATGTACCATGTAGATCTTACACAATACTAAGTAATATCACAGTCAAACCATTTATCTGTAATTTGTACAAATTGCAATTTTCTTAAGACATTTTAAATCATGTGTAATGTCATTGGTAGACATGTTTAAAGCTAGTTTTCCCGTGTGAATAAATCATTCAAAATTGTTATAACCATTTTTATAATAAAGTTAATATAACACAGTCAGTGTCTATGGCTGTTAAAGTCGTTTATAGAAGTAATGCCTTCAGTGATTTCGTTTTAACAGTCACAAAAAAGGGGCAGGAAAACACCTCAGAAAATGTCAAAGTCACATTCAGGATTTCAGCCCAAAACCCTTGACTTATAAAGCGATAGAGTATATGTACTTCAAGATTGTCCATTTTTCATCCTTTTTATTTCATTTTCTTACAAAATAATAGGTCTACATAAAGAATGAAGTGGGTAGAGTAATGATATAACGTTCCAGTCAAGATCCTTTCACTTATATCGGGGTGGTCAGTTCTGGTTGAAGGAAACTGAAGTAAGCCCGAAGAAACTAAGCACATTAAGGAAGCAAACTGACAAACTTTGAGTCTCAAACAAACACCAGCCTGGGTATGAATTAAACTTAGGCGGTGTCAGGCACTGTGCTTTATAAGCGCATCTAGCTATAAAGCCCAATTAAACCAATGATGCTATGGATGTGTCTATAAAAACGTACTTGACATTGAAAAACCTTGGATATCAACATATCTAACTAAAAATCACACGCTCGTGCCTGTGCACGTTTATTTGTTTCGTTTACCACATCCAGTTACGTGCTGTAATTTATACCAATGATAAATGATGATTTGTTGTAAGAAATCAGGTAAGCCTGTTTTAATCACTAAATTAAATTGGTATGTATTTTCTTTCTGTGGATAGTAAATAATTAATTACATTCCCCATGCAGAGTAAAGCAGGTATGCAATGAAAAAAAGACATTATCTACCTGTGAAATGTTCTGATAGATTTCAGATCTGTTATGTAATATAAGTTTTTATCGGTGATTTGTTCTAATTTTGTCGCCGCTGTCTGTTATATTACTACCAAAACTAAGTACGAAACAATATTTTGATTGAAATGCTTATGGTGATTAAAGATCACAAACTAATTTTGAGATTCCATAAATCATCATCTCCAGTTTTATTGGAGATGTTCATCTAGTCGGTCACTATAAAATATTAACATCTCTGGTTTGATTGGAGATGTTCATCTAGTCGGTCACTGTAAAATATTAACATCTCTGGTTTGATTGGAGATGTTCATCTAGTCGGTCACTGTAAAATATTAACATCTCTGGTTTGATTGGAGATGTTCATCTAGTCAGTCACTGTAAAATATTAACATCTCTGGTTTGATTGGAGATGTTCATCTAGTCAGTCACTGTAAAATATTAACATCTCTGGTTTGATTGGAGATGTTCATCTAGTCGGTCACTGTAAAATATTAACATCTCTGGTTTGATTGGAGATGTTCATCTAGTCAGTCACTGTAAAATATTAACATCTCTGGTTTGATTGGAGATGTTCATCTAGTCGGTCACTGTAAAATATTAACATCTCTGGTTTGATTGGAGATGTTCATCTAGTCGGTCACTGTAAAATATTAACATCTCTGGTTTGATTGGAGATGTTCATCTAGTCGGTCACTGTAAAATATTAACATCTCTGGTTTGATTGGAGATGTTCATCTAGTCGGTCACTGTAAAATATTTAACATCTCTGGTTTGATTGGAGATGTTCATCTAGTCGGTCACTGTAAAATATTTACATGTCTGGTTTGATTGGAGATGTTCATCTAGTCAGTCACTGTAAAATATTTAACATCTCTGGTTTGATTGGAGATGTTCATCTAGTCGGTCACTGTAAAATATTAACATCTCTGGTTTGATTGGAGATGTTCATCTAGTCGGTCACTGTAAAATATTAACATGTCTGGTTTGATTGGAGATGTTCATCTAGTCAGTCACTGTAAAATATTTAACATCTCTGGTTTGATTGGAGATGTTCATCTAGTCGGTCACTGTAAAATATTTAACATCTCTGGTTTGATTGGAGATGTTCATCTAGTCGGTCACTGTAAAATATTTAACATCTCTGGTTTGATTGGAGATGTTCATCTAGTCAGTCACTGTAAAATATTTAACATCTCTGGTTTGATTGGAGATGTTCATCTAGTCGGTCACTGTAAAATATTTAACATCTCTGGTTTGATTGGAGATGTTCATCTAGTCGGTAACTGTAAAATATTAACATCTCTGGTTTGATTGGAGATGTTCATCTAGTCGGTCACTGTAAAATATTAACATCTCTGGTTTGATTGGAGATGTTCATCTAGTCAGTCACTGTAAATATTAACATCTCTGGTTTGATTGGAGATGTTCATCTAGTCGGTAACTGTAAAATATTAACATGTCTGGTTTGATTGGATATGTTCATCTAGTCGGTAACTGTAAAATATTAACATCTCTGGTTTGATTGGATATGTTCATCTAGTCGGTAACTGTAAAATATTAACATGTCTGGTTTGATTGGAGATGTTCATCTAGTCAGTCACTGTAAATATTAACATCTCTGGTTTGATTGGATATGTTCATCTAGTCGGTCACTGTAAAATATTAACATCTCTGGTTTGATTGGATATGTTCATCTAGTCAGTCACTATAAAATATTAACATCTCTGGTTTGATTGGATATGTTCATCTAGTCAGTCACTATAAAATATTAACATCTCTGGTTTGATTGGAGATGTTCATCTAGTCGGTCACTTTAAAATCTTAATATCTCTGGTTTGATTGGAGATGTTCATCTAGTCGGTCACTATAAAATATGAACATCTCTGGTTTGATTGGAGATGTTCCAGAAACTAGACCATTCGGTCAATATGAAATCTTAAAACTTCGGAAATATTGGAGATATCCTTCTAGTAGGTTTTAAAGTTCAGTTTGATTGAAGATGTTCATCTAAACAAATATTATAAAATCTTACTACCACCGGTTTTACTGGAGATGTTCATCTAGACGGTTACTTTTAAACCTAACTATGTCTTTCATTTTATTGTCTCATTAGAGATGTGCATCTACTCATTCACTATTAAATCTTACCATCCCCGGTTGTATTGGAGATGATGATCTTAGTTGACCATTGTCAAATCAGGGCATCTTCTGTTTTATCGGAGATGTTTATTTAGTGGTATGACGTTAGTTTTTTTTTTGTTTTGTTTTTTCTTTTTTGGGGGGTAAAGTTTTTTACTATTACACCTTACAGCCATTGATGTCGCCTAAGGATTCTGGCCACCTCCTTACCATCACATCTAACAACCAGTCCCCCCTGAAATATTTACCATAGTGGTAAAATACATCTTCGTATTGTGGGTTACGCTTTCTGGCCTTTACAACGTTAATTTATTTAAAAGGGTAATATCAATGTCCATTGCTCAACAATAAGAAATATGACATGTTATGAACGCTCAACAATAAGAAATATGACATGTTATGAACAACGTGTGCAATATAACAATAAGAAATATGACATGTTATGAACAACGTGTGCAATATAACAATAAGAAATATGACATGTTATGAACAACGTGTGCAATATAACAATAAGAAATATAACATGTTATGAACAACGTGTGCAATATATGACATGTTATGAACAACGTGTGCAATATAACAATAAGAAATATGACATGTTATGAACAACGTGTGCAATATAACAATAAGAAATATAACATGTTATGAACAACGTGTGCAATATATGACATGTTATGAACAACGTGTGCAATATATGACATGTTATGAACAACGTGTGCAATATATGACATGTTATGAACAACGTGTGCAATATAACTAAAAAATGCAGGTAAAGTTACATTAAATTTCACTAAGTTTAATCAATTGTGAATATACAATTCTCTACTGAAGTGAAATGTCAGAATAGGCCGCCCAACAACAGCATTAAAATACCTATCTAATATATATTATATAGTGGCTTTTCTGGATGAATTATTTCCACATCTGTGTATAAAAATATATCAGGAATAGTGTGTGATTTAACGCTCAGAAATTGTACATATAAACATTGAAAACCCGGATATCAAAGCTAGAAAAAAAGGAATAACCCTTTATGATAGAGGCTTTCTCATGCTTCATTTAATAGTTTTACACCCCTATTCTATAATTGTGACTTTGATCTAATATGTATTAAGACTTAATAATCAAGGTTATAGTATTTGGTACTTTCAGGGACCATTTCAGTTTCTTGCAATTGGGTTTCAAAGGGCGTTACTAATTACAACTTAATGCGTATACGTGAGCGCTTTTATTAGCTAATTAACCCAATTAACGTGACTGTTCAGCAAGAAAAAAACGTTTTACCTTCATCAACGATTATTTACAAAATATGAAGATTTTAGTTTTACAAAACTGTCTTTAAGCAATTTAGTCAAATTATAAAACTTTTAGGGGACCTTAGTTAGCCTAGGTTTGCAATATCCCTGGGTCAACAATTTATTTGCAGGCAGCTTACTTCAGTGTTTAAAGTTCCCGTAGTGGAAACAAGTTCTACCATAGCGCATTAGCTGTGAAACAAAAGCACCATAAACAGAAGAAGGTGCATGTATATTGCTGCACAGAAAAGAAAAGGTGACATTATAAAAATTGAAGTCGTCACGTTCGCCATGTAGCTCTCAATTTGTATTAATTGTGTCACTATTAAACTGTTCATTGTGTACTTAGTTGTATTGTATATTGACAAGTTTGTTTTTCAGTTAAGAGTTTATATATTCAATTTAGATTTACAAAGATTTTTTGTAAGTAATACATGCCACACATTGCAACACTCTGTATGAAGTTACAACACCTTTTATTAAGATTTATGTAAAAATGTCGTGAAACACGAATATGTCAGCATTATTTGCATTTACTTATAACTTGACCCAATGCTATGCAATTCATTTGCAAGTCTGTTATTTCCGGCTTATAGAAATTTACAGCATATAAATGAATTACAGATTTAAATGCAAGCAATGTACATTGGAATTATTTACTTAGCGGGCTACATGTACATGTGTGTTTGTTTAGTGATAAAAAATGAAGTACCAAGTTTTTGTGTTCGTGGGTCTATTGGTCTTTGCACTCTTGTTTATCAAATGCAACAGAATTACACATGTATACCATAGAACGTAAAGTTATTTAAGTACAGCCCTATCAGGGTAACGACCAAGCCTACTACGATTTAATATAAAAGAACGTCTTCAAATCTGAATGTTGTTTCATCATAAGAAATGCAAAATGTATTTTATAATATATAAGGTGTACTAGATGTAATAGCGACATGCCTAGACAAGAGTTGTACAAGCAAAATATTTTGAACATCTAAATGGAAACAGGAACCTTGTAAATATATATTGGAGAGAGAGAGAGGGGGTCAAATGTCTGTGTTTAAAGATTGTTTGAAATTGGTTGGATGGTCGACAGATTAGCCCCTGAACAAAAGTCATGTGCACCAAAGTTCCAAACTTAGCAGGATTTTAATCACGGTTTGTTAGAACAGCAAGAGTTAAGACCAAACACAATTCTTTCAAAAACATTAAAAAAAACAACTAATATTCAATTTTAAAACATATGGCAATTCCTAGCTAGTTACGCTGCAGTTTTACAACAAAATGTAATGTGTTTTTATATGATTTAGTTATTTGTCTGGCTTTTTACCAACAACCGATATACAGTTTTATAATGTATACGACCAATACATGTCTTAATTATGTAGGTTCCCCAATGGTGTTTAATGTTAGCAAATTTACTACGGATACCAACATGTTATTCAAGTATCTGTCGAAAATTTAACTCTAAGCTAACGAACTACTAGTGCCGAATGGGCAGCTAACTTCGACCCCTCGTTAACTATATGTAGGCAGCTGTTATCTATCTCTAGGCAGCTGTTATCTATCTCTAGGCAGCTAGCTGTTATCTATCTCTAGGCAGCTAGCTGTTATCTATCTCTAGGCAGCTAGCTGTTATCTATCTCTAGGCAGCTGTTATCTATCTCTAGGCAGCTGTTATCTATCTCTAGGCAGCTGTTATCTATCTCTAGGCAGCTAGCTGTTATCTATCTCTAGGCAGCTGTTATCTATCTCTAGGCAGCTGTTATCTATCTCTAGGCAGCTAGCTGTTATCTATCTCTAGGCAGCTGTTATCTATCTCTAGGCAGCTGTTATCTATCTCTAGGCAGCTGTTATTTATCTCTAGGCAGCTGTTATTTATCTCTAGGCAGCTGTTATCTATCTCTAGGCAGCTGTTATCTATCTCTAGGCAGCTGTTATCTATCTCTAGGCAGTTCAGTGTTAACTTGCGACAGACATGTACTGTAGCTATCCATATCTCAACCACTCTACAACTGAGCTTTGATTCCTTGTCGTCAGCTCAGTGTTACCTTGCGACAGACATGTACTGTAGTTATCCATATCTCAACCACTCTACAACTGAGCTTTGATTCCTTGTCGTCAGCTCAGTGTTACCTTGCGACAGACATGCACTGTAGCTATCGATATCTCAACCACTCTACAACTGAGCTATGATTCCTTGTCGTCAGCTCAGTGTTACCTTGCGACAGACATGTACTGTAGTTATCCATATCTCAACCACTCTACAACTGAGCTTTGATTCCTTGTCGTCAGCTCAGTGTTACCTTGCGACAGACATGCACTGTAGCTATCGATATCTCAACCACTCTACAACTGAGCTTTGATTCCTTGTCAGCTCAGTGTTAACTTGCGACAGACATGTACTGTAGTTATCCATATCTCAACCACTCTACAACTGAGCTTTGATTCCTTGTCAGCTCAGTGTTACCTTGCGACAGACATGTACTGTAGCTATCGATATCTCAACCACTCTACAACTGAGCTTTGATTCCTTGTCAGCTCAGTGTTAACTTGCGACAGACATGTACTGTAGTTATCCATATCTCAACCACTCTACAACTGAGCTTTGATTCCTTGTCAGCTCAGTGTTAACTTGCGACAGACATGTACTGTAGTTATCCATATCTCAACCACTCTACAACTGAGCTTTGATTCCTTGTCAGCTCAGTGTTAACTTGCGACAGACATGTACTGTAGTTATCCATATCTCAACCGCTCTACAACTGAGCTTTGATTCCTTGTCAGCTCAGTGTTACCTTGCGACAGACATGTACTGTAGCTATCGATATCTCAACCACTCTACAACTGAGCTTTGATTCCTTGTCGTCAGTGTTACCTTGCGACAGACATGTACTGTAGTTATCCATATCTCAACCACTCTACAAATGAGCTTTGATTCCTTGTCGTCAGCTCAGTGTTACCTTGCGACAGACATGCACTGTAGCTATCCATATCTCAACCACTCTACAACTGAGCTTTGATTCCTTGTCAGCTCAGTGTTAACTTGCGACAGACATGTACTGTAGTTATCCATATCTCAACCACTCTACAAATGAGCTTTGATTCCTTGTCGTCAGCTCAGTGTTAACTTGCGACAGACATGTACTGTAGCTATCCATATCTCAACCACTCTACAACTGAGCTTTGATTCCTTGTCGTCAGCTCAGTGTTAGCTTGCGACAGACATGTACTGTAGCTATCCATATCTCAACCACTCTACAACTGAGCTTTGATTCCTTGTCGTCAGCTCAGTGTTAGCTTGCGACAGACATGTACTGTAGCTATCCATATCTCAACCACTCTACAACTGAGCTTTGATTCCTTGTCGTCAGCTCAGTGTTAGCTTGCGACAGACATGTACTGTAGCTATCCATATCTCAACCACTCTACAACTGAGCTATGATTCCTTGTCGTCAGCTCAGTGTTAACTTGCGACAGACATGTACTGTAGCTATCCATATCTCAACCACTCTACAACTGAGCTTTGATTCCTTGTCAGCTCAGTGTTAACTTGCGACAGACATGTACTGTAGCTATCCATATCTCAACCACTCTACAACTGAGCTTTGATTCCTTGTCGTCAGCTCAGTGTTACCTTGCGACAGACATGCACTGTAGTTATCCATATCTCAACCACTCTACAACTGAGCTTTGATTCCTTGTCAGTTCAGTGTTAACTTGCGACAGACATGTACTGTAGCTATCCATATCTCAACCACTCTACAACTGAGCTTTGATTCCTTGTCAGCTCAGTGTTAACTTGCTACAGACATGTACTGTAGCTATCCATATCTCAACCACTCTACAACTGAGCTTTGATTCCTTGTCAGCTCAGTGTTAACTTGCGACAGACATGTACTGTAGCTATCCATATCTCAACCACTCTACAACTGAGCTTTGATTCCTTGTCGTCAGCTCAGTGTTAACTTGCGACAGACATGTACTGTAGCTATCCATATCTCAACCACTCTACAACTGAGCTATGATTCCTTGTCGTCAGCTCAGTGTTAGCTTGCGACAGACATGTACTGTAGCTATCCATATCTCAACCGCTCTACAACTGAGCTTTGATTCCTTGTCGTCAGCTCAGTGTTAACTTGCGACAGACATGTACTGTAGCTATCCATATCTCAACCACTCTACAACTGAGCTTTGATTCCTTGTCGTCAGCTCAGTGTTAACTTGCGACAGACATGTACTGTAGCTATCCATATCTCAACCACTCTACAATCCAGCTTCGACTCCTAATAAAACTTTCTACAGGCCTGTACTGTACTTTGTAAGAAGGGGGGGGGGGTCGTGTAGCTATAGGATTAAAAGTAAAATAAATGTGCAAGAGACAAGATGTACTGTTATTCTAAATAATCACAAATTAAGTTGGAGTAAGTTGATACAATTCGTAAACAGTGAAACTTATGTCTTTGATCATCAGTATACTTCAGTATAGTGGTGACTAATTCTTTGTAAGAATGTGTGTTGTTATTGTATCTGATGCAAACTACCTCTGTAGTAGATGAAGTTTTTATTTTTGTAGATGTCGGTGTTTGGTGATGGTGGTGATGGTGGTGGTGGACCCTCAGTCTTTCCAAATTGTATTTAAAACAGGGACTAGTTGTTGAATCAACGATTGTCATAAATTCAAAACATGAATTAAAATTCACATATTACTAAAACAATGGGTTTCATTTCGATGAAATTTTATTTTACTTCTAGTCTGTTTAGCAAGAAAGTATTTGATAGTAAGCAATTGCTTCTTACTAACCAACCGACCGATTGGACTTATCAAGTTTTGTACAGCTTGGTTCTGGTATAATAAAACAGTTTATATATAAAACAACCATAAAACTATATTTATATATATATAGAATATGGGTCAAATCTTTGCCATTGTTGTACGTATTCATCAAACGTCAATGTGAATTCATAAACAATACTAAACAAATTAAATACACTATAAAATAACAATAAGAAACTGACGTCTGGACTACATGTAAGGTCTATATACAGTACAGACCTGTCGAATGTTTAACACCGAGTCTGCAAAATTTGGTCCAATCTTGGCCGCCGAGTGGCAGAGATAAAAGGATTACTAGTGGCCGAAATGGATACCAGCTGTTGATTTACTGTCGTGTCGAGATCAGCTGCAGATTCGGTTTAGTGTTAAACTTTTGACAGGTCTGTATTGTACAATGTAATGTGTAAAGTCGAGTTCATTGTAGACACCTGGTAATTATAAATGAATACATAAAGCATCAAGTTCAGTGGTAGACATTGGGAATCTGTATACCAATGTCAACATACAGAGTTGGTAGGAATTAGTAAAACTGGTTTGTAAAATGCAAGTCAGTCGCAGAAAAAAACGTGTGTCTCCAGTTTTGATATATAATTGAATTTTCAGTAGAATTTGGGAATCTGCATTGTAAAATTAGGGCAACTGGTTTCTAAAATGTGAGCGAGTTGTGGAAATGACATGTTTACGATCTGATATGTTGGTTATGTGGCAGTAATGAACATTTTAATGGAAATAATAAAGTTAAATCCTTTTATTGATAACCACATTGCTTATCGAGAAGGGGAATAACATACTCTTGGGTGGACAGAGATACATATGTCAAAGAGCTAGACTTGTCGGAATGATACAATACTTAAATGCTTCCTTGTTATGTATTCCGATTTCACTCTACGATCCGGTCTAATGTCAGATTTCAGAATATTGGAGAATGTTTGGCAAAAGTTTTAACAAATTTACATAGACGACAGGCACATTTTATACAAATGCATTAAAATGTTCGCCCTGTGACAACTAAACATGTAATTTAAATTTAATTTGCAATTATAAATTATTTTTCATAACATTTGTATTGTGTAACCTTGACCTTGGTGTCATTGTCCTTGAATTGCAAACATCGGTAATTATAAACATCGGTGAAAAATCGACACCACACCACGTCCACATTCAGATACTAAATACATCCTTTAAATAATTTATTTATTTTCAACTAAAATATTTACTTCAATTCTTCTAATACTGGCCTAACATTATCTTTTGATTACATCTGAAATTACCGCCAAGTGCTTGTAGAAATGCCAAAAATATTAATGAATCTTAACTAATACAAACAAATTCTCTCAACATTTATACGAATTCAACTCTAACCATTTTAAAAGTTTTAAGATATCGCTCGTTATTATTGATAAAGAGTTTCTAGGTTTTATCTACTAATTCACTCCCGTTTAAGTAAACAATTCGTAAAACTGTGTGTAAGTTTACTAAAAGGTACAACCATTAGAACTTGTCTTAACTACTTTCCGTATCAATAATATATGTATACGGTATAAGTGGTCATAACTTGTGTGTAGAGTGTTTCATTCATCACTTTCGTATTTCCGGGTGATAAAATTATGTTGATCCAATTAACTCAGTGTATTTGCTTCTGGTCGGAAATTTCTTATTAGCCAGCAATTATAAAATCTAGCGATCATATGTATATAAAGAAAACACTTTCCACGTTAAGTATGCTGTATGAACTAAATCTGATTCCTTGTAACAATATACTGATACTAAAAAGTAACCCCTCGATTTTGTATTAACGTTGGCCTCATTACACGCGCGTTCTAACACGCTGTAAGTTATAACATCTGCCAATTAGTGTTAGATGAAGGTAAACCAAGTTCAAATGATATAAAAATGACACACCGGACAGATTTCATATCTGGTGTACCCCCACAGGCATAAAAATGTCCTAGATATGTATTTGATATCAACTTGTCAAGTATCGACTATTTACAAGTTAACCGTCCGACGATCTTTATTATCTAGCTATAGACTGCTTTTTATCAAACTGGTATGCTACTTATAAATTTATTAAATTTTCTTGCACGATAATCTTCCTTAAACATCAAATATATTTGTAAACCTGATATTATTAACATATCAACTTGTGAAATTCCATCATTGATTTCAGATTTATAAACAAATCGCCTTCAACTGGCTTCTCTCTCCCCTGGAATGCTAGGTAGGCTAAAGAGTGGAAATATAAAGGTGTTAACGTGTTCTTAAGTTACCTTAAAAAGTGCATAAATACACAAAATATAGTACAAACATTTAGCTTAAATGTTATGTCAAGCATTGATAATGACGTGCTTCATACCTCAATATACACGATTTTTACAACTTTAATAACTGTTTAAAATCAAATAAAAAACACATATATAGCTACCCACTTACCTTAAAGATTTTGAGTGTTTCTTGAAGGATTTATTATTAAAATCTTGTAATGTCCTTTGATGTTGTGGTTCAGCAGAAATCCCCTGAGCTCGGTGCTTCCTGGGTCTCATGGATGCTGTTATTGTCTGCGGAAGCACTGATTGGTACTTATCCAGTTGACTTTTCAATTCCTCAATTTTAGCATCCCTTTCTTCAATTTGTTTTTGAAGTTCACAAATTCTTTCATCCTTACTTTTAATTAAGGTTTGTAATTCCTGTAAACTTCCCATTTTATGGTTGTCCATTTTTGAAAACAGAATTTTTTTCCCTTCGTAACTCACTAGATATATGGGATTAACACTTGGTTATATTTATCCTAAGGCAAAACATATCGAAAGTAAACTTTCCAAATAAGATTACATGATGTATTCTGTTGATGTTATAATAATGGGAATCCCAGAAAACTCTTTAAACGGTGTGTGTAAATTTCACTTTAGGTAAGACGGTAACCCCTTTATGCAGCTGACATATAGTAAATGCACGTTGTACATTATTCAACAGCCCATCACAGCTGGGCTAGCTCTCGTGAACTTTTTTAGTACGACCGCTTGAATGTCATGTGACTTTAATAGTTTACTTCTTATCAAGGGCAGGTAATAATAAATCACGTTACCTTTAATAATGTTACAACTAGACAAGTTTCACCTGGGCGATTAACCTCAGAATTTTTGTCTTTAACATAACTGGCAAATAAGGTGGTTGTGTGTGTGTAACATAATTATTTTATATTCGTAAAATACAAATAGACGAGATAAACATGTTAGTTCTCTAGCTGGAACCGTAAGCATGTCAAAAATTAAGATTTTAATTGTCTCAATTTAAAGGTCAAATGTATTCTTGTACTAATGTGTGATTATCAACAGCGTTTTACAATGTAGTTAAGTTACATTTCGTTTTAGAATTTTGATAAATATATGAAAACATGAAATTCTATTATTTTACTCCATAGCAAAACGGTTTAAAATGGCCAATTACTAAATAAGAAAATGGTCTAGTTGTTTACACGGAAAACGTCTTTATTAGATTTAGGAGTAATAAAATAGGTGAAAATGATTTCTCACATGGATGTTAAATCTCGTTAAGCTGTGATTTTATTATCTTTTCTATATAAAGTTCTTTCATTATAATTCTTTATTGAAATTATTGACACGTTGATAAATAAGGGATATATAATAAAGTAATTTGTGGGTGTTTCGAAGTCATAAAATTAGTAAAAATATCACTTCTAAATAAATAAACACGCTTAATATATTATGTGTACTAAAAGTTTCAATGTGAACATGTAAACTTTTCACACAATAGAAAAATAAAGGAAGAAAACTGAACATTTACGTTTACATATTACAACAGGCTGACAGAAATAAAGAACGAATTTCATTTTATTTTGTTATAATAAGGGGGTGCATATTCAGTGGCAAGTTCATTTACTAATATCCTAAAATAAATAAGATTTTACGTTCCAGTTGAGTGCAATTTTAACTTATATCGAGACGTGACCAGCTGTAGGAGAAATGATTTTTATACTTTTGTCGTGTGCTCGGGGCAATGTGCAGGGAGGGTTTTTTAGCGTGCCACATCTGACACAGGGCACTGATTTTAAGGTCTGTTTCGAAGTACATCTAAAAGCCGAGTACTCGTCAGAAGCTATCTATTCCACTACCTTTTCCAATACCCGACCGACGTTCGAACCCCAACCTCCCACATACAAAGCGAACGTAGTATCAACTGAACTACTGTTATGGTTAAAAAATAATAATAAAAGACAAAATAAATAAATAATAAATAAATAAATAAAATTGACATGTCGATTATTACATTATTTGGTTGACAGACTTAAAGCTGACCCTATTTCCAAATGGCATTATTTTTATAACTATCTGTTAGATGTAAAAGTTTTGTGTGTCCAGGAAATTTTATATATTTTTATTTTCGTTAAACTGTAATATGACACGCGATAGACTTGATACTTGACAACAAAGTATTCACATTAGATATAGAGACATTTAGAAAATTTCTTTTTAAAATGTTGTTTACTAATGTCGGGACTTTGATGTTTGTAGATTTAATACTATTACTGCTTAGTGTATCTTTAATACTGCTTGTTGTTTAGTTTTTGATAAATGCATTTATATAGAATCCCATTTACGACTCCCCCATATGGTCACCACCCTCTTTGTTTGACATTGGAAACATGTTAATAGACCAGGTTTGATGGGACGCATCAATTGAATCCCGATTAGAATTTCAAAATACTTTGAACACTGTTAAATCCTAAAAATATTATAACTTGACAGCACGGATGTCATTATTGAAGTATATGTAAAATTAGAAGCGAAACTTGGAGAGCCAGGTGTATCTTTCATTTCAAGCTCACTGGGGTAGATTACATCAATAATATCACACACAATTTAGGATTAGAAAAAGTTTCATCTATATATATAGTTGATCACTACGGTAGCTCAATTATTAGAGTGCTCGCTTTGAAATGAAAGTCATGGGGTCCTTCGGAAGAGACCTTAAAATCGTTGTCCCTTGTCATGGAAGGAATGACAAGTCAAAAAAAAAATCTCCCTGCCATTGCACTTAGCGCACCACAAAGGCCAAAATTTCTGCCACTTCACCTATAGCTGGTGACGTCTCGATAAAAGTGAAATATTTGCCTATATATCTGTATGTAAAATTGAATGATTTGACAAATCTTCTTTCCAGATTTTACAAGGCTCTGCATAAATTCTGCTTCATAGGAAAAAAAGGAAAAAAATCAGCAAGCAAAGGTGTACAATATGTGGCCGATGAAATTAAAAGAAATAAACAACGATTGTCGTCAAAGTGTTGTTAATATAAAGATGATCATGGGTTTATACGGTACCGACGATATTTTATCCAAAAAATACAATTATCAATGGCTATTTAATTAAAAATAAAAAGCATGTTATGTGCAATAGCAATACACCTCAGTGACCTTGTTTTGATGATTGTATGCACAAACAACTAAAAACAGGTTAAAAGTGCAATCCACTTAATGTTACCACAAATAAACAAGACCAACGATCGCACGCAATGGTAACCACTGCATGGGCGTGTCTTTCATACAAAATAACCCCGTTCCAATTCTTATTTGTGCAATAAAAATATTCCAAAAACGTTGACATTACAGACTAAGTGCAAGATGATAAATTCTGAAATAATTTATAAAACAAAGTATATACTTGTATAGTTATATTTGTGGCTTTTCACCATTTGTGGTATTTGTGTTACAATAACTTCATTCCAGTTTCTGAACCATCTAAACCAAGCTTCGTAATGAGAACGTGACGTTTTTGGCAGACGCATGGAAACTGAAGAATGCAATCTATTACCTAGTAAACTCATGTCTTGATCACTTGAAACCACTGCAGTAGCTCAGTTGGTAGAGTGCTCGCTCCGTAAGTGGAAGGTTCTGGGTTCGAACCCCAGCCGTTTCTGACCAAGAATTGAAAGTGGGTAGTGACTGTTCTTTCGCCAAGCACTTGGCATTACGAAATGAAAGTCACGGTTCTTTCGGATGGGAATTAAAAATAAACGAGGTCCCGTGTCACGATGGGCTTGGTAGGTTAAAGAATCCTGCTGTATAGTGCCATCAGCGCAACGCACATGAAAAGTTTCTGCACTTTTGCCTATAGCTGGCACCGTCTCGATATAAGTAAAATACGCTTGACTGGGACGTTAAACACCATTACTCAACTCAACTCTTGATCACTTGACTTATGCACAGTCGCGTTGAATGACTATTGGTTACAAAATAATTTGGATGGTTAGGACCAAGTAGCCATAACATCCAAAGTCGGGAGTTTTATAATAAGTAATCTTAATACGTATTATATTTTGCCTTTGTTTTGTCGTGTACTTTGTTGCATTCACAAATAAAAAGTGAATAAATTTAAGCTACAAAACGACACAATTTATAACAAAGGAATCTAAAACAGCATTTGTGGAACATATTAGCTCTTTTCAATCCACGGACACTTTTTGACAATGCTGTTTAGATGGTTTCTTTAGTCCCAAGTCCAAACTGACTAAGCAACTGCGACCTCTAACTTTACTAATTTTTTCTAAAGCAAAAACAAATTTTGACAAAAAAGTCCTTTATCGATAGTACCAAGCACTTTATGCGTCTCGTGATACCAAGGAGCTATATCTTTGACGTCATTCAATCTGAAGTCCGGAAAGTGGCTCTCTAAAACAACATTGTGTATTTATCAAGAAATAATTGTACTTAATCAACAATAAACAAAATAATTAACATGTCAAATGTTGTTTGATTGTTTGTTTAGAAGAGCATAATTTATTATGCTACTTGACATAACAAAGTATTATAAACACAGTTTCTAACAAGTTATTTAGCTATTTCAAAAACATCCTTTATTGTAGCCAAAGAAACATTTTTAAAACCCAAACTAACACGCCAATCCATATCCAAGTCATAATTCCACAGCCAAGTAAAAACTTTGAAAACTGGAACATTAAGTTAGAGTAAGTAAGTGAGCTTCCACCAGGGAAGTGAATGATTTGTGTTGTTTACTGTTAATTAGCGACATCTCCAATAAACCGTTGTTCCATCTGCAGAAATTTTTACCTTCAAGTCAACACAAGTCAAGATTTGCAAAAAGAATCGATTTGTTTTGTATCTTATAATAAGGTGTGTGTGTGCGTGTGTGTGTGTGTGTGTGTGTGTGTGTGTGTGTGTTTACTATTTAAAACATGCGTTTGTTATTGTTATTGGAAATTTGAATACGGTGGTAAAGAAGTGGCGTAGAATATAATTATTTTTGTAAGACGTACGCACGTAGTAGACCAGTATTTGTGAGACGTACGCACGTAGTAGACCAGTATTTATAAGACGTACGCACGTAGTAGACCAGTATTTGTGAGACGTACGCACGTAGTAGACCAGTATTTGTAAGACGTACGCACGTAGTAGACCAGTATTTGTGAGACGTACGCACGTAGTAGACCAGTATTTGTGAGACGTACACACGTAGCAGACCAGTATTTATAAGACGTACACACACGTAGTAGACCAGTATTTATAAGACGTACACACGTAGTAGACCAGTATTTATAAGACGTACACACGTAGCAGACCAGTAGGTAATACATGTACGTGCGCATATAAAAACGGGGAATCTAGCTCAATTTGAATTAGTTAAAATAAAACTTAAAACTCAAATAAAGTTGACAAATTTATTCTATGTCGGAATTGTGACCTGGGTTATGCAGCGGCCACTTCCAGACTGACGCTAAACATAAAATAAAATACAAACAACGCTATAAAAAATACCTGGTCGTCATGGAAACAAAGCACTATAGAATATTAAGTAATTAGTGTCACAGGTAAAGTCTTACCCGGAAAGTCCGAAACAAAGGAATGACTTGTTTTTCCGACTCTAGGTATTTCACCTACTTGAAAGTCTTGATTAATCCGTTGTGTAATATTAGATTGGTCTAACGCGATTAAGATAAAAACATGAAGGAAACAAGTAAATTTATAGAAATAATCCGAAACTAGGGATTTATTTGAAATACGTGATTATGGTTAAAATAGTTAATTTGTGCACTGTCACAATATCCCTCTTCTCCGAAAAGTTTGGTCTCCAAACTTGAAACTAAATATCACATATAAAACTATTTAAATATAATACGGCTTTGCATATATTGTAGCCACTCAGGATCTTTCAGATGCACATTTGGAGATGACAAAGCTTCTGATGAAATTATGTGAACTGGTTTTCCATCCGAATTCACATACGGAGTGTACGGTTGGTGTCTTGTCTTTTGGGTTCCCGGTGCACCATTACTACATTTTTGCTGGAGTGTTTTTATCTTCTGTTTTAAACCATCAATTTCAATTGTAAAATTCATGTTTTCTTCAAAAACGAGGTCTAATTTTTCCGATAATCTTTCGTTTTCGATGCGAAGTCCGAATATATCCTCATTTAATTCCTCTTTAATTTTCAATTGATCGTTTCTCTGTTCCTGTAAGTGTTTTATTATTTGTCGTGAGTGAATATTTTCCTTATTACAACGGTCCAGACTGTTTTTAGTAGTTTTTAATTCCTCCGTTGTATTGGCCAAATTTTTCTCCAACTGCAAATTTACGGCTGTATTTTCCCTAAGTTGAGCTTTAAGTGTGACCCTTTCTAGTTTTAGTATTTTGATGTTGTCGGAAAGAAGTTCCAAATCAACATTTTTCGAATTTAAATTGAACACCTGTTGAAAATCTTTTTCGCCGATTTTTGAAAAAGGAAGATTTTGCATAAATTTCTTTTTGTCCAAATACTGTTTTAGTCTTTGTTTATCACGTGCTTTCTGCTTCCATGGTTTACGTTTTCTTTTTCCTTTGCTCACAACAATGTGATTTATCTGTGGTGTCCTGTGATAGTTGATAGTGTGATTTTGCACAGTTTCTGACCAGCAACATCTGGCATAATGTCCAAGACGTCCACAACGGAAACAACGGGCGTGTTTAGCTTTACATAGCCTCACATGTCTGGTGTTGAATAGAAATCCACATTTATAACATGAATTCCAACAAATATTGTCCACTTGTCTCCATTTAGAATAATTATCCATTTCTAATCATTGTTGGTTCGAAAAGTTCTTTAAACTAAAAGTCCTGTTTTGTATCGGGATCTTGTAGTGCAGCTTGGCTTACGCATCAATTTGCGGCAAACTACCCGGATTCTCCACCACTTATAAAAACGGGGAATCTAGCTCAATTTGAATTAGTTAAAATAAAACTTAAAACTCAAATAAAGTTGACAAATTTATTCTATGTCGGAATTGTGACCTGGGTTATCCAGCGGCCACTTCCAGACTGACGCTAAACATAAAATAAAATACAAACAACGCTATAAAAAATACCTGGTCGTCATGGAAACAAAGCACTATAGAATATTAAGTAATTAGTGTCACAGGTAAAGTCTTACCCGGAAAGTCCGAAACAAAGGAATGACTTGTTTTTCCGACTCTAGGTATTTCACCTACTTGAAAGTCTTGATTAATCCGTTGTGTAATATTAGATTGGTCTAACGCGATTAAGATAAAAACATGAAGGAAACAAGTAAATTTATAGAAATAATCCGAAACTAGGGATTTATTTGAAATACGTGATTATGGTTAAAATAGTTAATTTGTGCACTGTCACACATGTATCAACATATTGCGTGCGTACGTATTACCGGTCATGTGCGGACGTAATTTAGATAATACCTTTTATGTCACTTTTATGCTACTTGAAAGATTGGGACCATACTTTTTAACATAGCATATACATTCTTAGAAAACTAGCTTACCCACTCATGTAAAGGCCAAGTGAAATGTACAATCCGATAGGTGAAATAAAATTTGTTTGTTGATTGCATATTTCTTTTCAAGTATAGAACGAAATAATTCTTAGCTTTTTGGGGGATAGAAAACAATTTGTATGTCGTTTTACTTTTACTCTCTGTGTTTCTTAACTGTTTTTAGTTTAAAAGTTGATAAGAATATACAATATCTGTCCTGATATCAAAGCAGACCGTGTAACGGGACTTTCTTTATTGAATTTAAATTGAAATTATCTTATTTCAAAGGATTGTAGTGTTCAATAATGGTTTATTAAGGAAGAAGAAATATTGAAAAGGCGATAAATCAGATATCGGTAAAATTGGAAGTTATAAATACTCACTGATAAAGTAATACAAACTTCAAATTTCACTTTTTCTTTATTAACTATTTTAAAATTCATTTAATACATATCAGTACTATTCAAAGCACAGGCTCAAAGACGTTTTCTAGATAAAAAATGAAATAATGTCCGAATTACAATCCAAAAGCAAAGTAAAAACAAAGAAACCAATCCATGTCCAAAATCACATTTAAAAAGCAAGGGAAAAACAAACAAACCAATCCATGTCCAAACCACAATCAAAAAGCAAAGTAAAAACAAACAAACCAATCCATGTCTAAACCACAACCCTAAAGTAAAGTAAAAACAAACATACCAATCCATGTCTAAACCACAATCTAAAAGCAAATAGAAAACAACCATACCAATCAATGTCCGAACCACAACCAAACAGCTAAGTAAAATCAAACATACCAATCCATGTCCAAACCGCATTCAAAAAGCTAAGTAAAAACAAACATACCAATCCATGTCCAAACCACAATCAAAAACCTAAGTAAAATCAAACAAACCAACCCATGTCTAAACCACAATCAAAAAGCAAATAGAAAACAAACATACCAATCAATGTCCGAACCACAACCAAAAAGCTAAGTAAAAACAAACATACCAATCCATGTCCAAACCGCATTCAAAAAGCTAAGTAAAAACAAACATACCAATCCATGTCGACATTCTTGCAGCTGCCATGTAATGTTTTTCATCAAATTATTTCAGTTAATGTTAAAAAAAACAGCACCTGACGCATGATAAAAAGATACCAAAAAGATTTATAAAAAGTTACAAATACCCATCGAGCACAAACCAAAGAAAATGGAGTGCAACGCAAAATATATTTACAGTACAGACCTGTCGAAAGTTTAACGACGAGAGCTGCGAGAATTGCTGAGACAAAGTTAGTTAGTGAGCCACTAGATAGTATCTGTAGAAAAGCTGATGAGATATAGCGAACTATGAGCCCTTATTTGTTAGCTTATCGTTAAACAGATATATAAAGAAGGGGAAAATGCCCTCCAACATGACAATCAAAAAAATTATATACACAATGTAGAAGTAATGGTTGTTTCCCCATTATAAACTACGAGGCAGAAAATTATATATCAATTTTTATTTTCTAAAAAAGCAACTGTGACAGTAATCCCTTAATTATAACTAAATAAATAATAAGCTACTATAACGCTAGGTATTATATCAATGTCCAGTTTAAGTTGTAAATTTTTTTTTCAAATTCTTTAAAGATAATAGAAAAAACCAAGCTGTTTGAAACTTAAAAGTGGTCATTATTTATAAAAGGACCTGTAGTTTTGCCAACAATGAAACAAAAATTAAAAATAAACAAGAGATCGTGTGAAAATATTTTCGCTACTAGAAAACATGTTTTACATCCTACGGGGTTGATTATAGCAATGATCCATACGTAGAAAGCAAAATAAATTGTTTCTAAATGAAAATGTCTGTGGCTATTCTTCTTTTCACTTTTGTGATAATGCAGATAATTAGATGAATTTGACAGTAGTTACAACAACAAAGTAATATAAAAAGAATACCAAATGAAGAAGCATATGCTTTTATAAGCATAAGCATATAAAAAGAAACCAGAACAAAATGACATGCACCTAGCAATGACCAGCACTGCCGAGAAAAAAACTACAATCAAAACTCGTGTAATAAGAATGTAGATCAAACAAAGCATACTGGTCTAGAATACATGTTCATTTTACTTCGAGCTGAAGTATTGATGTGTGACTTATTATAATTAAAGGTATTTTATCAAAATTAATGCAATATATGTGCAGTTTAGCTAGATGTCAAAAACATATAATAGATGTATTTTAATCAGACGATTTTGTGTTAAACTCTTCACAAATTGTCTCGTGAAATTGCAAATGACTAGTAAAGATTCCCGCTTCAAAAGTAGGTTCATGTATATGCAATAATTATTTATAATTTGGTGATGAGAACTTTTGCGAAAATAAATTGAGGTATCCTAAGATATGGACATGATCAAAATCATGGGTATATATAAAATAAAAATAATCTAACTAATATTTAACTACTGTCAAAATTAAATATGTTTAATTGGATACATGTCCCGCATATACAATCTCAATTAATTACTTAATCAGCCGTAAAGATACCATAGAGGATACAGGTATTACTAGTAAGAAGATACTGTCATAATTCTATAAGTTAAACCTCCCAAAACTGGATGTCAGTAGATACCGGGTATATCATTAAATAATATCTCTTTTAGGTGTAATTGTTTTATTGCTTACATGCACATTTGTTCGTGCATAGACGTTCGCGTAATGATAGTAAAACGACGGTGTGGTATGACATGTCATGAAATTACTCTAAGGATTTGTTAACGTTAACATGTAGTAACAACTAGGCTAATCCAAGTTCCGACGCCTTAGTAATTGTTACAAAACACACAATGCTTATACTGGACCTATTGGAAGACCGAAAATTAGTTTTCTGCCGGGTTGAAAATTCAGCCAAGACCATGAAGACACTCGATGAGAAAGTAGATTTTGCCAGTGTTTTGTCTATCCTGACACATAACCAAAAAGATACGCGGTTTCAACCATGACATATTGAATTGAATAAGAAAAGACCAGATAATCGGTATTCAGAAATACTAATAATTTAAATACAAACTGTATATTCGCACAGGGCAAAATGTTAAAATAATGTCCAGTGGTATGGATGAAACGTTTTTTGGTGCGTCCAAACCATTCCATCACTTATTTCACCAAGTAGTCCCCTAAAATCTAAAAAACAATAGGATATGTAATGTCTTCACCATTTGGTATTGTTATTTTGTAAGATATAGATTAAAACTACAACTACAGTATTTAGGAAGCAATGATGGTATATTGCTTATAACCAGCTTCAGGTTGCACACAAGGCTCAAAACTAATAGTAGGTTTGTATTCGTTACTTTTTTCTATAAATCCCTTGATGTGATATCCTCAACACAGCTGTCCAACAAGTAACATATTTTGACGTCAGAATTTGTTACTTGGAGAATTACCAAAGCTTTATGCTAATTAATTAACATATGTATACATCTGGTTTTGTTATTTTAATCGTAAACAAACTTAAGAAATTTGTAACAGGTGATATTGCAACTCTCACGTCAGATTATGAACGTAGCGATATTGGTTTATTAAATGAGAAAAATAGAGAAGTCTCAATAAATTTTACATAATGTTTTGGCTGAAACCTCGGTGGCTGAACAGTCTACAATGTCGGGTTACGATCACAACGCATATCATCGCTTAGATTCGAATTCACTTGGGCTGGTTTTAATAAAGCAAGAAAGATAGTCAGTTTTCTTGATCGTGCGAAAAAGCTTGCCAGTTGGCTTGCCAAAGGTCAGTGCCTCTCCTAGTAGTCCATTTGTTGCCACCCTCCTAGAATGGACCACATGGAATCTTGACTGAGGCTCAAAACACCATTACTTCACCCTACTCTTCATTTGAGAGTTTAATCATATGTTTTTTCTTCTTTGCTTCTTTCTTTTGATAATTGTTACACAGTCTTGGTTACATTGAAAAGAATATGTTGTTGTTGTTTTTTCTTCTTGGTCACACGGGTTATTGCTAAATACATGCTTTTTCAATATTCTATATTATTGAGTACATAAACCAGTGCTAGCTTGCTTGCAGCGGAGCGTTCCATTTTCCAGATTTTACTTTGCAATCCATAGTAGTTGCCGCGGATTTAGTATGCTTTTTCACTCAAGTTGAATATATAACAACGACCCGAAATATTACTGCCGCCTATCGATAACATGTTCTCTCAATGTGAGGTCCCAGTTTGAGAATCATTCTTTTATATTAAGAGTTTCTCCAATTACTGGCTCCCAATCATTCTTTGACTAATATTTTCCCTAATTTAAATCTGAATAGTGTTGTCTATTTTAAAGATATTCATAATTAAATATATGTTCAAGTGTTGCCGTAGTACTACAAAATATTTCCAAAATTTGCCTGATTTAAGTTCAGGAAAATCTTAGTCAAAGAATGATTGTGTAACTGGAGACAGTAATTGGTGAAAATAATAGAGAAGTGGTTGCTTTTTATTTGTTATTTTCATAATTTTCAAAATTGTTTATTTGTTTAAACGATGCTGTTATGTTCTTAATATAAGTTTTGCTGCAAATTTTTTGTTACATGATTTTTGTTGTTGCTGTTGTTATTTGAAATATGAGTACATTAGGTTTATAGAATTGCTTCAAACTATATTTGTTCTAGCATAATACTGTAAAACCTTTCGAATGTTTAACACTAAGCTTACGGCAGCTCATTTCTGCTCCTTGTTAGCTTTAACTCAGCAGCTTTTTGTAACTGCTAACTATCTACCACTAGCTATCCATATTTCTGCCATCAGGCAGCTCAACATCAATTCCTTATAGTTTGTTCATTGTTAAACTTTCGACAGGTCTGTACTGGATATTGCGAATATAGCATTTTTATAGTTTGATTAAATCCCTTTGGGGTTATCTCGTGTTATTTATTGTGGAAGCTCTGTAATGTTTCCTCTCTTAGAACATTATAAATTTATTTTTGTATGAAGATATATGAGAAATAGTAACTATTTTAACACGTTTACAGAAATAATAAAAATGAATAAAAACAAAGATTTTAAATGTAGAGCAAAAATATAAGATTTTGACATTTATAATAAATTATCTTTATTTCTGGAGCAGAATTACGTCGTTTATTGTGCATCAAAGCTCATTTATATCGAGTTTTTAACCAGTTTCTGCATGCTTATATATGTAATTGTTTTAACGGTTATATAATTTATTTTCCATGTCAATACAATAAATACATTTACATGCCCCCTCTCTCTCTGTCTTAGTAATGAGAACTAAGTATTCACAATCTCGCTCTCGCTCTCGCTCTCTCTCTTACAATCACACACTTACACACACACACACACACAGAGTGATAGATTAGTATTTGGTACCTACATGTTATGTTGAAATGTCATTAGGTTCCTATGGGCTCAGGCGCTATACATCCTTATACAATACTTTAGGAGAGCAGTTTCCTCGGGAAAAGTCCATGATATGCTTTTTTGATACCCTAGTTGCTTTATTAAAGCCATGGCTACATACGGCAGCTACTTACATTGCTAGTGTGTCGTTATGTATATCTATTGAATGTTCATTAATTTATTCATATAAAAACAATTTTCATATAGCAAATCTAAGGATTTTATCAACTATAACTCTACATTTTATAATAAACAACTAATTTTAATTAAATTTCTGAGATTAAAAACAAATTGTTACGAATAAAAAAACATATCAGCATCTACATGAATATCGTTATACGCAATCATCACAATATTGTTAATAAGTATGATGTCTCCGTACCCAATATTATCCTGGATATATTTGATGATGTCTCCGTACCCAATATTATCCTGGATATATTTGATGATGTCTCCGTACCCAATATTATCCTGGATATATTTGATGATGTCTCCGTACCCAATATTATCCTGGATATATTTGATGATGTCTCCGTACCCAATATTATCCTGGATATATTTGATGATGTCTCCGTACCCAATATTATCCTGGATATATTTGATGATGTCTCCGTACCCAATATTATCCTGGATATATTTGATGATGTCTCCGTACCCAATATTATCCTGGATATATTTGATGATGTCTCCGTACCCAATATTATCCTGGATATATTTGATGATGTCTCCGTACCCAATATTATCCTGGATATATTTGACGTCCCAAATTATTATGTTCCTTTCATTCCCTATTTTGATTTCACAAAGGGCGAGTGAAACTAGCTTAACAGGAGGTGCCTACCTTTCCGCAGCACCCGACTTCATTTCCCTGGTGAAAGTTTACGTATGTAACTAAATTTGTCAGTTGTTCAAAGTGTTAATTTTCTTTTTATTTTGTGATTTAGACATTGAAATTGTATTTTTGTGTTTGATACCACATATGTTAATTTTTCCCAATGATTTAACAAGGTTAGCGAGTTTGTTTCGATTTTAAACTTCTAATTATCCGTGTTGACCAGATGTTGAAATGGTATGATGACCCCCCCACCCCCCCCCCCCCCCCCCCCCCCCCACAGGATAGCTATTAGAAAATTTATAAGTAACCCATTTGTGTCAGGTTTTTTCTCCCGACAGCCTGAGGGATTCCTTGGTACATGTACATTGCTATCACTAACTTATATTGTTTCCGTATTACTCCATACATTTGTTTTTCAGTGACGTCATTCACTTTCCTGTCAATAAGATTTACGTCATAAAACGGATTTTAGAAAGTTGAAAATAACACCCATAGTTATACAGTACATAACTGCCTTAAGTCTAAGACTAAGCTAATGAACTACTAGTAATCTAAAACCGTCAGCTCGTGTCTGTCCCTTGTTAGCTATGTATCGACAGAGCTCTGCTATTACTTTTCTGACAGCTTTTCTGCCACTACCTGTTTGTATCTCGACCACATGACAGCAGAACTACGACTAGCTCAATGTTAAACTTTTGACAAGTCTGTACTGTATATAAGGATATTCTGGAAAGTGGCATGGATGATAACACCTAACCCACTTTTAAATGTAAAATATTGATGAAGCCCATTGCGCGTAGGAATGACACATAGCATTTTCTGGTTATTCTGTTGACAGTCCCAGGTGATAAAAAATGCTTGAGTTACTGGTCGGCCCATAATGTATATGTTAACTCCAGGTGACTGCAAGAATTTAATTCAAAATGCGTATAAATGACCATTATTCCACTGAACTGACTATTGGGTTATTGGGCTAAGAATTGGATCCGGTGTTAAATACTACACACCATTAAGTTGAACGGAGAGTCGTAATACATACTTGTTTCTGCGTCTACCATTTATAACATTTGAATTCCAATGCCCTTTTTGGCAAAAAACACTAAAACAACTTTAGAATTTTTGGAATACAGTTCATGACAAGAAAATGTAATATTGACCATCCGGTCCGGTGAACTTTCAAGTAGAGGTGACATAAATACGTGTATATTTCTCTGAGATCGTTCCTTTAAAACTGTCTATTACATAGGGCTTTGGATAAGAAGTGCCTGTTTCGTAGTTATTTTATTACTAACCCTTTTACTCATCGTACAAGGGTGCCAAAAGATTCCAATGTTTAGTGTCATATTAGAATGTTAATGGTATTTTAGAGTTACGTTAGTATTTGTAGTAATTATAGATACTTGTAACAGAATATTGCCCCTCCATTAACTCAGAACTAAGAGAACATGTGAACTCTAGAATACTCATTAATCAGTCTCACTTCTCAGCCAGCTTCCAAACGTAATTGAGTGATATTTCTGGATGTGAATGGTTTTTTGTTGTTCAGACAGAATTGAGGATTTCTGTAAATAGAAAGGTGCTAATGTCTTCTGTAAAGGTGGTGTGTACTTATAGTGGTGGGGTATACGTACAAAGTGCAACAATACGTATCCGAATTGAAAAAGTTATAGTGGTGATAACTTGATGAAATGGTGTTGGATGTTGTCATAGTAACTATGGTGCTTTAAAATTAACAAATTCAGTTCTTTACTTCATGTCAAGCTAATAAAACTGCCTTATAAACTATGTTTTTATAAACTATTGTATTAACACCAAAATTCTATCAATACTATGCAATTTATGACGTTTACATTGGGTATCGATCGGATTACTACCAGAATCCTGACACCAATAACATGCAACACACATAGTGACAATAGTCTTTCATATTTCACATGTAAAGGAGGAAATCAAAAACAAACCAATTCATGTCCAAATCACGATCCCAAAGCAAATTAAAAACTTTGAAACAGGCTAATTAAGTAAACCACGCGAACTTCCACCAGGGGAAGTGAGACCGGTTGTTCCGGAAGGATGAGTACCCACTGTTATCTAGATAACCCGCCGCGTGTATAATAAAAATTGATAAAGATCATCTAACTATGGAACGTCAAATATATCCAGGTCAATAATGGATACGGAGACATCACATTTATCAAAAATATAGTGACGACGACCAAAACATTTTTTGAGCGTCTTGATAAGCCTATGTTTGCCATATCCTTGCATCAAATATTTATTTGTAAGCAGCTTGCTTCGTTGAGTAAGTTCCCTTAGTGGGAACACGTTCTACCATATCGTATTAATTGTGAAACAAATACACCATAAGCAAGAGAAAAAGTATGTTGCTGCAAATAAAGTTGACACTAGAAAAATTAAAGTCATCCCGTTTGTCGTATAGCTTTAAACTATTCTTTGGCGTCATAATTGGCATATAAGCAAACTTGAATAACACTTTGAGAAAGAAAGCATTGATCTTACTGTTTAATTCAAGTTATAATGAGTAAATGTCCATAGTCAAACTTCATTCAATCACTGTATGCATTGCTGCTATATTTAATTCAGACGATGTGAAGAAAAAATTCAAATTTTGCAATCATTTATGGTCACCGATAATGTCTTATCTAAGATTCCCGTTAACTTAAGTTTACTGTAAACCATAAATAAATATATTTTGACAAAACTTAATACAGATGTTTTAAGCTGGAAGTGACCTTCAAAATGACACCTTAAATTTCCGAACATCAAACAGTGAGTGGATGAGTAATGGTGTTTAACGCCCCAGTCAAGAATATTTCACTTATACCGAGACGTCGCCAGCTATAGGCGAAGATGCAGAAATTTTGCCTGTGCGTTGCGCTGATGGCATTATACAGCAGGGTTCTTTAGCGTGCCAAGCCCACCGTGACACGGGACCTCGTTTATTTTAAGTTCCCATCCGAAAGAACCGTGACTTTCATTTCGTAATGCCGAGTGCTTGGCGAAAGAACAGCCACTACCCACTTTCAAGTCTTGGGTCAGACCCGGCCGGGGTTCGAACCCACGACCTCCCACTTACGGAGCGAGCACTCTACCAACTGAGCTGCCGCAGTAATTCAAACAATTAGCATAATTTTCCCAGATTGAAGGTAAGGAAAAGCTCAGAAAAGAAATGACCTGTAAACAGGGAACAGAACAACTTAATTCTAACAAAGAATTCAAACATTTTCGGGAAATACAGGTGACATATCGGAAATTGCTTGAAACTAATAATTTTTGCATGTAGTTTTGTCAAAAGTGCTTTTTCGTAGAGTAAAAAGATTGTTAAAGTTTGCAAAGTTTAAGTTAGAGAAAATCTTAGCTAAGAAATGATTGCGAAAACTGAAACCAGGCCCCGGTTTCACAGTTAAGAAATGATTGCGAAAACTGAAATCAGGCCCCGGTTTCACAGTTAAGAAATGATTGCGAAAACTGAAACCAGGCCCCGGTTTCACAGTTAAGAAATGATTGCGAAAACTGAAACCAGGCCCCGGTTTCACAGTTAAGAAATGATTGCGAAAACTGAAACCAGGCCACGGTTTCACAGTTAAGAAATGATTGCGAAAACTGAAATCAGGCCCCGGTTTCACAGTTAAGAAATGATTGCGAAAACTGAAATCAGGCCCCGGTTTCACAGTTAAGAAATGATTGCGAAAACTGAAATCAGGCCCCGGTTTCACAGTTAAGAAATGATTGCGAAAACTGAAATCAGGCCCCGGTTTCACAGTTAAGAAATGATTGCGAAAACTGAAACCAGGCCCCGGTTTCACAGTTAAGAAATGATTGCGAAAACTGAAACCAGGCCCCGGTTTCACAGTTAAGAAATGATTGCGAAAACTGAAACCAGGCCCCGGTTTCACAGTTAAGAAATGATTGCGAAAACTGAAATCAGGCCACGGTTTCACAGTTAAGAAATGATTGCGAAAACTGAAACCAGGCCCCGGTTTCACAGTTAAGAAATGATTGCGAAAACTGAAACCAGGCCCCGGTTTCACAGTTAAGAAATGATTGCGAAAACTGAAATCAGGCCCCGGTTTCACAGTTAAGAAATGATTGCGAAAACTGAAATCAGGCCCCGGTTTCACAGTTAAGAAATAATTGCGAAAACTGAAACCAGGCCCCGGTTTCACAGTTAAGAAATGATTGCGAAAACTGAAACCAGGCCCCGGTTTCACAGTTAAGAAATGATTGCGAAAACTGAAATCAGGCCCCGGTTTCACAGTTAAGAAATGATTGCGAAAACTGAAACCAGGCCACGGTTTCACAGTTAAGAAATGATTGCGAAAACTGAAACCAGGCCCCGGTTTCACAGTTAAGAAATGATTGCGAAAACTGAAATCAGGCCCCGGTTTCACAGTTAAGAAATGATTGCGAAAACTGAAATCAGGCCCCGGTTTCACAGTTAAGAATGATTGCGAAAACTGAATTCAGGCCCCGGTTTCACAACCATTCCTTAGCTCAGATTTTCCTTAACTTAAATATGACAAATTTCATACCTTAATAATTTTGTTAATTATAAAGATTTTCAGGAATTTAAGGTCTCATTTTTAAGATCACTTCGAGCTTAAAGCATTTGTGTTTAGTTTAGACAAAAATGTTTCTTCATATTTTTAGAAAACATTGTCATAATTTGCTAAACATAAGTTAAGGAAAATCTTAGTTAAGGAATAATTGTGAAACCGGGAGCAGTACTGAGTTATAAGGCACAAATGTTGAAGTTGAGAATCGTTATATCAATGTAAAATGACTTGGATAAAGCTCTGTATAAATATTTTTCTGCCTTGTATTTTTATCTTTTTGATTAAATTACCAACTTTTTTCTCTTCCATCTAAAAATCTTCAAAGCAAAAATGAATGTTTTTACATTTGTAATGATGGCTTCAATTAATGCCACGGGTCTGACATCTTTTTCTCATCAGAAGATAATTCGGGAGCTTACACATTTGTGAAGATTTATTTTAAATTTATTTGTAACAGTACTTATTTCTGTGTTAAGTCTGAGAGAAGGTATGTTGTATCTTTTATGTTTGTTTTTGTGGGTTGGTGATCGTCTTTCAAATAAAATTAAACATCCTTAATGACCGAATTTATGTGCTACTTAGATGACTAGTCACATTGAAAACTATTGGCAGCATCAAATACAGAATACCAAAACATTTGGCAAAGACGTTATGCAAAATACTTGAAGTAAAGGAAAACAATTTGTAACTGGCGTGTGTTGAACCCCAGATTTCACACATACGAATAAGCCACACGTGTGAAAAATTCGTACGAATTCTTCACACAAGTGTGATAAATATGTACGAATTTGTCACATTTGTGAAAATTTAGTTCTGTACCTTTATCCTATCTCAAAGTAGAAACGTCAATAAATTTTGAAAATAAAATTGCTTTACTAAAATATGAACCCATAAAAAGTAAAATTTTCGCCTTAACAACTTCACTTCTACGCCATCGTATCTTCGCTCCTTCGTCATCTTGTTTTCGCTCTTTCTTGTTGGGATGGATAATGCAAGTTTGATCATTTTGACCATTCAGTGTTTGTATGTGTGCATATATTAGCTTCGATATTATTAATAAGTATAATGTCTCTGTATTTAAAATTATCATGGATATATTGAGGTTCCAAAAATCTATGTTTCTTTCATTTTCCATTTTATTTCACATGTAGGTTTGTAGCTTGCTGAACAGGAGGTGCCTACCCTTTTGAAGCTGCTTGTCTTCATTCCCTGGTGGAAGTTTACGTGTATAACTTAATTTTGCGAGTTCCAAGGTTTTTACTTTTGCTTTTGGGATTGTGATATGAACATGAATTGATATATTTTGTATCCGTGTTGTTGGCTTAAATACTCCATTAATATAAGCACCATATCATTTTATACGTTATTGTTGTAATGTTGTGGTATTCCGCGATTATCTTGTTCGTCGTCACATGTTTATTTCGTGAAGAGTTTTGTTGACTTTTTATAACAGTTATTTCCACAATATTATACGATGCAGACCTGTCGACAAACATCGAGCACAATAAAAACAGTTGAACCACGACTGCACGAGTCGCCGAGATGTATGGATAGATAGATGCCGAAAAGCTGTCTGGAGATATATAGCAGATGCCGAAAAGCTGTCTGGAGATAGATAGCTAATGAAATTAGCTGACGATTAGACAATTCGTAAGCTAAGTATTAAACTTTGGACAGATTTGTTCTGAAGTATTAAACATTTGACATGTCTGTAGCGTATCTGATTAGGTAAGGAAGAATGTAACCTGTGTAACCTGATCCTGGTATGTTTGCTACTTGTGGTTCTTTATCACCTATTTGTCATTAAAAAGTAAACATATTACAACTTGTTAAGATGTTAGATTGTCAACTATAGATAAGGTATTGGCTTTATCTACAGTACAGACCTGTCCAAAGTTTAATATTAAGCGATCGAAAAGGAGTCGAATCTCGACTGTCGTGTGGCTAAGAAATGTTTATCTAGTAATCGAAAAACTGTCGGAAGAAAGATAAACATCTGTCAAGATAGGATGGGTAACAAGGACTGGGTTTGGTCTGTTGATTCGGTACTAATTCGTTAGTTAAACGTTTGTCAGGTCATATTGTATGTTTACAAAAGATACAGGCCTGTCCAAAGTTTTAATACTATGTTATAAAGAAGTGCCAAATTAGGAGTCCTTGTTTGCTATATGTCGACAGTTTTCCGACAGCTGCTAACTATGTCTCTGTAGTAATTCGGCCTCTAGTTATCCTTATCTCAGCAAAGTTTCGACCTTTTATTGCTAGCTTTCCAAAGGTCTGTTTTGTACTCACCTAAATTTGAGTATTAGGAAGCGGTAAGATGATTATAGATGGGTCGTGGCTCAGAAGTCTTACTACCCGATATTCAACGCCAAGACTGAGTTTCACAATCATTTCACAACGTAACTAAACTTGGAAATTTTTAATCGTAATATAATTTTGTTAATATTTAAGAAATTTGGAAAGTTAAGGTGTCATTTCGAATATTGTGTCAAGCTAATAACGTTTGTATTTAGTTTAATGGTAGAAAAAATACGGGAGGTACTTACCCTTTCGAAACACCCAGTCTCACTTCCTTGTAAGCTATCAAAGTGTTTACTTTGCTTTTGGTACAGTGATTTTGACATGGATCGGTCGGTTTGTAGTTTTGATGAATAGCTTTAAAGAGGTGCGGTGTATGTTGGACACAACAACTTATGCAGTGTATGCTGAACTCATTAATATGAATTGCATGGTGGACTTTATTACGCGTCATTATGTTTCATAAGAAGTCACATTTCTTATGATGTCCCCTATTATATGCGTTATTGCATGGTGGACATCATTAGGTGCTCGGTATTAAGAGAACACGGAATTAACTGCAGTGTTCTATCAATTACAACAAATCCCTGTATGTGTATTTATCTTCGTGTGGTTAAGTGATATAATCAATTTCGGGTGTACACTTGTTGTTATATATCTCTCAGATGAGGTGTTATCGTCAGTTAATCTCCACTACTCACCTTTATCAGTCACAGTTATGTCCGTCGTATCCACACAGGCTGACGCAGACATATTTAAATATCTCTAACATTCCGATCTGAAGCTGTTCTAAGTCATCATACAAAATGCATTAAGTAAATAATCGAAATATTGAGTCTTCAGTACAGACCTGTCCAAAGTTTAACAATGGGCTAACAAATCGGCAGCTCAACCCTGCAGTTCGTTATAGCTATATCTCGACAGTTTTATGACAGCTAATTTTATATCTCTTGACAGATCTTCAGTCACTCTAGCTATCTATACCTCGGCAATCGAACTTCCGACTTGTTTTTGTTACCCCAGTGTTAAACCTTCGACACACCTGTGCTGGCTGTATTTCATCGTGGTATATATACTACCATTGTGATCGTCTTCGTTTACAATGCAAAAACATTCCATTTAATTTTAAGATTTCATTTTCATGTTAAAATTGTTATCAGTAGATCTCTAGATCTACTGTATATCCATAAATTACGTGCACATGGTTTTTATTATTTATTTAATTCAAATGACAATGTTTCCATTAAACTATCAATAAAATGCACTGACCTAACCAAATTTTTAAATGAAAGCAAAGCTATTCAGTTCTCCTTTGTATAAAGAATTTTTGGAAAATTTTGGAAATTTGATCAAGTTTAAAGACCAAGATCAAGTTTAGGACGGGCCTCATTCAAATTTACTTCAGGGTATTGAGGGCCAGGTTAGTCATTGTTGTGATCAGCATGAATATTAAAATTATGACATCACACTTAAAGTTTCCCCGAGTAAGAAGGTACATGTCTATTGTTAAAAATTTTACAGTTTGCACTTTGTACAGAATTAAATTCACTTTTGAATGAATGAAATTTATTTTTTCCTATTAGGTATTTTGTATCAAAATTTGACAAATTTTAGTTTGTTGGAATATACGACTTTAGTCTTGCATTTTACATGTGCACTTCATTTGTGGATATTGAGTATTTAACGGACCCAGTAAAGACTATTATTTCAAAAATACTCAATTTTTTATGCTTGCCACCTTTGTCGCTTAGCGATGCTCTTGTTGAATTAATTTTATTTTATTTTTAGCTTAATAGAAGCATTTTTAAATAAAAGAAAGATATAATTTACGCCAAGTGCACTCAGTTTATAATATGTAATCCAGTGTAAGGCGAGGTAACTGTTGAAAATGAATAACACGTAACAACATAACAACTACCTATCAGAGTCAAATAGTAGAAGTAAGAAAGACATAAATAATATTAAATTTAAGATTAATCAGTTACCTAAAACAAATGACCAATCATGTTGTTAATAACTCCACCAAATAGTACTATACATTATATGGATTCACAATTCTCAAGCTGCTTACAAATTGTAGGGATGCTGCAAGCACAGGCTTATTAAAAGTTTTATGGCCGTCATCACAATATCGTGTATTAGCATGGTGTCTGTACCCTCGATATATTTTACATCCCAAAGTTCCTTTCATTCTTAATCTCAATTTACTTTCGCGTAGCGTGTGTAGCTATGCTTACGTTTCCGTATCACCCGATCTCACTTCCCTGGTGGAAGTTCACGTGTTTGGCTAAATAGGCAGAATTCAATGTTTTGGTTTGGGATTGTCATTTGGCCATGGATTAGTTTTTTTATTTTGATTCATTGCCGCCTCTTTATTTTGAAATTAGTAACCAAACATATCAGTCCTCCACCATTTTAATAAATCGGTATAACATATGTCGCACAACACTGAGTACCCCTTCTCCTTACCTAATTGTCGCTGTGTGGCAAAGAGTCGAAACAACGAAAATACAAGAGCGAAATAACAATAATTATGGGGTCCCGAACGTAATTGTTTTACGTGGGAACTAATAAACATTGCGTGATACAAAATACGATGAATGCATGGGAACGTAATGGTATTGCGCGAGGAAATGACATGGGAGCGTAATGGTATTGCGCGAGGAAATGACATGGGAACGTAATGGTATTGCACGAGGAAATGACATGAGAACGTAATGGTATTGCACGAGGAAATGACATGGGAACGTAATGGTATTGCACTAGGAAATGACACGGGAACGTAATGGTATTGCACGAGGAAATGACATGGGAACGTAATGGTATTGCACGAGGAAATGACATGGGAACGCAATATTTTGCTTTGGAACGTAAAACTATTGTGTAGGCACGTAACGCTATTACGTCTAGACGAATTAACATTGAATTGAAACGAAATAATATTGTATTGCGTGGGTACCCAGACACATTAAAGTTATTTATTTTAATGTCCCATATACAGAGCATTTTACTCCTTGGTTAAATTAGTGGTGCAATGTAAATACAACTCAATGTATTAACATTGAGTTTATATGTTGTTACGGCTCTTGATTAATGGTGTCCTGTACGATGGCCGATAGCAGCCGACAGAAAATGTTGTTTTTAATTCTGCCTCAAACACTGTACCTCTTACCCTCAAGATATGACCGAGTACCAGGGACATATTTTGAAGGCACATGGGACAAATGTATGATTTCAAAACATGCACTGTTTGCCTTCAAACTGTGTACCAGGGACATATTTGAGGACAAGTGATACAATTGTTGAAGCATATTTACAGATTTAAAAACTTTTTTCAGCAGGCTGCTATCGGACATCGTAGTCACGTCACTTGTTTTTAAATGATAAATAGCAGAGAAGAACAAAGAAACACATTAAACATTCGGGATATTAATGATGTTTGTGTCACCAACTCGAGGCGCTACAATACAGACAACATAGGAGACTAGTGTATCATATAGCATGTGTAGCCTGTCTTATATATGTGTGTCTTATAAAAGGCATGTACAGTCCACACTCATTTTTATCATCATAGTTATACATGTATTATGATATTTTATTTTTAGCTGATAGTAATTACTGCGTGCAGCATCACAAGCTAGTTGCTTTTGTGCTGGTACCCGGGTTTTCTGTTTTTGACGCCAAGATACTTGTTCAACGTTAGATTCAACAACAGGCCTAGGGGTCAGTTGTTGGAAGTCTGATTAGTTTATCATATGACTAGTCAAAATATAAATCTGGCATAAGTTAAGATATATTGTGAACTTAATGTTACGATGTCGAAAATGAATAAAAATCGCATCAAACTAAAGCAAATTGTAATAAAACTATCGGTTCGCTAATGATATTATTATTTTTTTATGTTTTATATTCTGTTAATATAGAAATTTCGCGTAGCGAATTATGCATTGTGCAAAATGTCCAATTCTTTCATACTTCCATAACAAAAAGAAAATTTAACTTCATTTCTTATAATTCAATTTATAATTTAAAAAAAACAGCAAATAAGTGTATGTGATACTTTTACAACTTATACAATGGAAACATTAGGGTGTGGGTCAGAAAAGTAGTTCCGGCAATGAAAGTTGGAGAGAAGCCAATTCTGTCATGGAAATCTGACCAATCAAAATGCTTGAAACAAACGAAAATTGATCGAACAACTGGCCCCAGAATTTTCTGATCTACGGTTGCTATCAGAGATGAAATAGTGTACACATGTTGTAGAAGTTATGTTGCATACGCTACTGACATTAAGTGTTACAGAGCACAGAATCTTCACAGTTTCGCTGGGTATGACAATTTTGTTTAGCCACGGTGTTTTCCTGTATGTTCTCGATCTTATTGCCTTTCCCTAAAGCTTTTATAAAAAAGTAAAATCGGAACCTGCAGAAGAACAATCTTGCTTTTGAGGATGTGTACGATGGTGATGTCAAAGTTGGATTAGCTCACCGAATGTCTGATAACAACGTAACATTGTCAAAAAGCACATTATCATTCTCGAAATTAATAACTCACAAAATGTAGAAATAGTTAATCAACACAAACGTCATCTGATATCATGTGTTAGTTAAAATCTCTTTAAAATTCCACATGGATAATTATTTTCCTGAAGACGGGTCCAAAAAGCCTTTAGATCTATACGTAGTTATATACACCAATAATTTCTGAATAAAACTCATTCACGCAACATAATGTGATCTTGTACAGTCTCTTCCGAACCTATATCGGCTAATTCGTATCAGGTGTTACGGTTGTGTCTACAACAACAAAGTGATTGCCTAGCAGATTGGTTCAACACTAAAAATGCAAGAGGGTGTAAACAACATCCAAAACATATTAGCCACCCAAATGTCATTAATAAAGCATAGATATCTGTGTAATTAATCTCGGCTCTGGCACGATTCATAATCTCAAGTATCCATGACGGAGACCAAAATATGACAAATATAACTGTTATGGCCACCCGTAAAATTATACCCTGCAATAAAAATGAAAAAGATAAAGTGTTTTTTGTCACCAAAGACATAAATTGATTGATTGATCGTTTGACTGATTGATAGACGTTTTATCTTCAAGTCGAGAATATTTCACTTATATTGGGATATCCTGAACTATAGGCGAATTGACAGGAATGTCTACATTTACAGTGCGCTGGGACAATGGGCTTAGGTGTTTTTTAAACGTACCATGCCTACCCGAACACCGTGACTTTCATTTCTAAATCCTGAATGCCTTGTTAAAGAACTCTCACTAGTCACTAAATATTTTCAAGAGCTGGTGAGAAACGGACTACCAAACTAACTGCCAAAGCACAAAGAGAAATAGAGAGCGAGAGAGAGAGAGAGAGAGAGAGAGAGTGTGTGTGTGTGTGTGTGTGTGTGTGTGTGTGTGTGTGTGTGTGTGAGAGAGAGAGAGAGAGAGAGAGAGAGAGAAGTAAAAATTATGTATACAGATGAGATATAAATAATTATTGCATAATGACAGACAGGTTGTCCATACTTTGCGGAAAAGTTAAAAATCACATTTTCCAGTTTGCCCGGGACAAAGCTTACCTTGGTTACTTTCTTTGATGCTATCTTGATGACAAAAAACAGCATACTCATTAAAACAGCTGCAAAGATAGGAATAATCAGTGTCAAAACTAAAGAGGCGATATTATACGCTTTACTCAAGTCACTTGTACAAAATACATATCCTACATGTATTACTCTCGAAAATATTGGCACTGGCACTGATATCGCTACTGAAATAAAAATACTGGCAAAAATTACCAACATATCTATATCCTTGTAAAACACAAGATTTACGAATGAAAGACTTGCCAAGGTTGTGTATATAGAGGTCTTGACAAAAACAGAGTAAAATTGGTACACAGGACACATCCAGCCTGGCAATAACCAAGTACTTGTAGGTAATATCGCTGTCAACATAAAGTCAATCAATAAGCACATGTTCAGTACACAATACCATATAAACAGTACATCCCATGCTGACTTTTTATAGGACTTTTTACAAATGGCTGTAATGACAATTCCGTTTGTAATCAGTCCAGCAATGGACGTCAATACGATGACTATAACCCATGGCTTCCATAACAAGTTTTCAATTTCATTCTCATCTGTGTTGAACCTGGCTGTTAAATTCACAGCTAAAGATACCATATAGTCATATGTAGACGAAACCTCCATTTTCTTTCTCCTTGTACATGATTCAGATCAGGTAAAAAGCATGCGCGCAATAGTTTACACTTTAAAGAGCGTTTACAACATCAACCTTGAGGCATTGTTTTATTTAGAAAAAAAAACTTCAATCAAAAATTTTGATCAAATGCCCAATGTTTATACATACAGTGTTCTATGAATGCTTACAATAACCGACTTCTACCAGTGCATACAATTTGACATTAAAATTAATACCACTCTTAATTACCTTTATGATTCTGCTTTACTTTGGATAGCTGATAAAGTTAACACGAGCATATTTATCTCTTTTGTCAAGTGAAAGTTTGACCAAGTTTGCCCATGGGTTTGTTTCTAAATAAGATTCAATCTGTCAAGGGTTTAATTTTATTCTGTGTCGTCTTTCTGATGTGCATGTCCTCACAACTTATTAAAATATCTTGGTTGTCTAAGAGAACAATCGTACACTTTGTTACCAATTCAAGAACTAACTTTAATTAAGCCGTACTTAAGACATATATTACGTGACAATTAATACATCCAGCAGTGCGTGGTCACTTAAGACACAAATGAATAGCCCAACTATTGAAAATCAAAATCAAGCACACCAATCCATGTCCACACCACAATACAATCACAATGTTGTTATTAACAGTATGATAGGTCATTCATTTAATTTAAGTAAAAACTTTGAAAAAGGCATATTCAGTTAAATATGCGAACTTCCATCAGGAAAAGTGAGGCAGCGGGTGCTCATGAAAGGCAGGAATTCCTGTATAGTTAGTTACATGCACCAGATAACACGGATCCTATCCTATTCCTAGAAACGAAACCAACACGTATACATGTTACCAGTTTAGGCGTCTTTCGTCACTCTACGTAAATGTCACCTGATGGCACATTTAAACATCCGTTTTAAATAATACTACAATAATCATTACCCTGACGGCGGACAAATAGCCTTTTGCTTCATGTTATGTGTCTCAATGATTCCCGAATTCATCTCATTCCTGTTTTAATATTTCCAACATCTGGAATCTGTTTAAAGCCATAAATTCAGAAAATCGACCCAAAAAGCCTTTGGATCTACACGTAATGTTCATCAATAATTCCCGAATTCATTTCATTCACGCTCGCTCGTTTCCAACATAATGTGATTTTGTACAGTTTCTTCCATACACATATCGGCTAATTCGTATCTAGTGTTAGAGTTTTGTCTACAACAACAAAGTGATCGTCTAGCTGGCTTGTTCAAAATTAGGTAAGCAACAGAGGTTGAACAACATCCAAGACATATAAACCACCCAGATGTCATGTATATAGTATATAAATCTTTGTTACTAATTTTGGTACCGACGTAATGCATAACCGTAAGTATCCAGGTCGGGGACCAAACTACCACAAATATAACGGTTATAACCACCCGTAAAACTACAACCTACAACAAAAACAAAACAAATTATTGGTAAAGTATTCTTGTGACCATATTAAGGAGAAAAACGTGTCCAGAAATATGGATACATAAAAAAGTTGTAAATAGGATAACCTGTGTTTCATCAAATGCTAACTACATTATAAGTCATGTGCGTCTGGGCAATTTCTATAAATCCCGTGGGCGGGATTCATTAAAGAACCTTCCCTGCACATTGCCCAAGGCGTACTGCTAAAGTCAAATTTTCATCTCTTTACCTATTACAAATGACGTCTTGAAAGAAGTGAAATGTTCTTGACTTGAACGTAAAACCCCATTTAATTAGTCAACTGTGTCTAGTAATAGTATCTTAAAAAAGCCATAGAGTCCGATTGTGCAAATAAAAATATCATATATTTATGTGACAAATATAATAAAAGATAGCAATTGAAAAACATTCACTTGACAATATTTAATGCATCGAAGAAAACAAAATGAGATATAGGTGTTAAAAAGTTCTAATTGTGTTACGAATTGAATTCCAGTAACAGAATAAGGAAATGAAAAACTTGTGCTTGGACACATCCAACTGAACCAAGAACACAAAACACAAATTAAAGGTAAATAGAACTCACGTTTCAGATATACGTAACCAGCTAGACGTGACGTGAATGAGAAATTTTGCTCAGAACAATGTGAATTGTTCTTTAACGGTCACGCCGGCTGCGACAATGGACATCGGTTTTAAGTTCTCTTCAGAAGAACGTTAACGTCATTACTTCCATTTCTAAATTCCGAGGGCTTGGCGACACGACAGTCACTACTTATTTTCAAGTCTTGGTCAAAACCCGCCCGGGATTCCAACAAACAATCTCCCACATACGAAACAAGCACTCTTCAAACTGAGCTACCATAGTACTCAAATAACGAATAAGAATAAAACAAAGAAATGACAAACACATATATGAACTACCAATTATAAAAAACCTGCGAAGTTGGACGGACATGAAGCAAATGTCCAGTGGTACAGTTATATTATTATTGAATGTGCATCCGTTTTCACAGTTTAATTAAGCAAACTCTTACCTTAGTAACTTTCCTTGATGCAATCTTGATAACAAAAAACAACGAACTCATACAAACGGCTGATACAGGACAAATTATTGTTAAAACGTGAGAGGCTATATTATGCCCTTCATTTACATCACTTGTACACAAATATCCTGTAGATCCAATATGTATTACTTTCGAAAGTATTGGCAATGGCACTGACATCGCTGTTGAAATAAAAATGCTGGCAAAAATTACCAATAATTCAAATGGTATACACCTTTTCTCTTGATCCTTGTAAAACACTAGGCTTACCAGAGACAGACATGGCAAAGTAATATAAGTAGATATTCTGCTGAAAACAGAGAAAAACTTATACAACGGACACATCCAGTCTGGAAGGAACCATCGGTATTGCTTAATGTGAATTACCCCAATAGCTATATAATCAATCAATAAGCACATGTTCAGTGAACAAAACATCCCATGCTGACTTTATATAGGACTTTTTACAAATGGCTGTAATGACAATTCCGTTTGTAACAAGACCAACAACGGACGTCAATACGATAAGTACAAACCATGGCAACCATAACGTGTTTACGCTATCGTCTGCTTTAAATGTGTATGTAGAATTGTAATGTATAGACACTAAATCATATGTAGACGTAACCTCCATTTTGTTCTTCCGTGTATATGATTCAGGTTAGATAAAACACGTGCGTGCGCAATATTTTACCTGTTACGATAATGTAGTGCATTTTCAACTGTAAGGCATAAACACTATCACTTACTTCGATCAATAGTTTTAAAAATGCAACTTTGATAAAAGTTTACGCAATAAAAGTTTTCTATCACAGCATTCGGTGACCAATCTCTAAGAGTTTAAAATTTTACATGAAATAAAATTAACACTTTTATAGTATTAAACTTTTCTGAATTATCTTTATAATACTGTCTCCGTTGGGGATAGTTTACTGCTTACCCTTCCAGAGCATCCAGCCTCACTGCCATGGTGGAAGTTCACGTGTCTAACCTGACTTGTCAGTTCTAAAGTTTTTACTTTGCTTCTGGACTGTGATTCTGACATGGATAAGTAAGTTTGTTTTTGATTATATTTTTCAAGATAATTCAAAAGCTTTGATGAAAAATCTTTAATCGAGAAAACTTTCATTAAAGTGACTTTGGTTACACTATATGTTTGTTCTGTCAAAGGTAACAACATTCTAACGAGATTATAATTTCTTTATATTGTCATAGAAAACCCAATAATTTGATATGGTTTGATATTGTTCGCTTACTTGTACCTAGTCGTAACTGAAAATCTACATGCACTTTTGCGTTTGACATAAAGTATTTTCCTTTTGTAGAAATTTTACATGGCGAAAACGGCGATGTTACACATAAATTATACCCTTAGTGACTTTTTACGTTATATACGCAACAAAATTTGCTATTTGCCTCATCAAGTTAAATCCGACAACGTTTTACTCCATGCAGAATTAGTCTACGCTAATCGTGAATGCGCATAAACATTCCCTGTAACGACTAAATATCAATTTTTATTCATGTTTTTTTCTATGGAAATATAGCGTAATTCACTGTCACAAACACAGTGATTCAAACAATAAATTTTGAGCAGAATTTTTGGATAGTGTAAACCTACATTAAGGCTTGAATGTTAAATAGGGACGTATTGAAAAACTTAAAAAAGTTAAAGTCTGTCCCGACCCATGAGGCCCATCAGGCCGGAGCTTATCCCGCTTTCGGTGGCGTTAAGCGACTGAGAGTACAAGACTCTCCCCTGAATGGGACGCCGGTCCATCGCAGGGTTAACCCCCAGCATTTTACTAGTACTAATTTATTTTTCAGTTGAGTGAACTGGAACAACGTTAACGTGAAATTAAGTGTCTTGCTCAAGGACACAACACATCGCCCGGTCCAGGGATCGAACCCACGACCTTCGAATCATGAGTCCAACGCCTTAACCACTAGGCCACGCGCTTTCCAACTTAAACATTTAAAGTAATGTCAACAAAATATAAACGACTATTGTTACGATAAATGCTTAAAATTCTTACAAAATATACATGTAAAAAGAATACAAAGCAAATGACTGGGATTCTGATTTTATTATAAATACAAATATTTAAAGTACTGTCAGCAAACTATGAAAAAATATAGGTAATTTTTATTTAGCAAAATAAATGTTTCAAAATTCTCAATTTTAAAAAAAAAACAAAAAAAAAGAAGAAGAAGAAGAAAAGAAACAAATAACCGGAATTCTGTCATTGAATTATCCGTACTTTTTATCACTGTGAATTTGTCAATATATATATATACTGTAAACCATGTTTTTTTAGCGGCAGTTTTATTTTAACGCAATTGGCGATAAGAGTGTCGGCGCTAAAATAAAACTGCCGCTAAAATTACAACAAAAAAAGGTCAGTACTGTACAGCGCTTCTGTGACTATGAATGGGTATGGACGCACGTTAAATGGTTATATAGTCAGTGTTAAAATAATAATCGTTCTGAATGACACTAGTATGGCTTCCATCAATATACCCACATATGATAAGTAATTAGGGATTAATTACCCAGAGCCGGTAGACTGACCACCGACAAACGGATAAATTAGGGAACACTGGCATAGCTGTTAATTACTGGCCATTGTATGTTATATGTACAATCTGACAAGTCTCCTTTTCAGGTAATGAATTAAAATTTACCAGTAGTTGGCTTCAATCATTAAAATATTAACAATTATATCAACAAATTAGACCCGTTATGCGAAAATTGTTTATTTTTTCTGTGATGTCGGTAACATAATATAAATCCTAATTATTATTGAATTAATGATCTAAGCGGCTGTTATCGGGGATACATCGACAGTGTGTAGAAACATTTGTATTTAAAAAAAACCAGTTGGTATTTAAATGAATAAAAACAAAATAGGTTATTATTGATTTAAATACTTATTCAGTAAAATGTCTAATCGACGAGAGGGCCAAATTATGATGAAAGCTTCCTGCAGACATCTGTCTGTCTAGTGACTTCCTGGGTCAGTTACGGAGATTTTCTCTCAGTAAAAGTCAAACAAATTAAAACACAACGAGTATTAATGTAATGATGGATGCATCATTACAAATAAGGCGCCCAAACAAATAAAAGTCAAACCCTGTATTCAGAACTCATATTATTAGAAATTAACAGGTTTTTTTTTTACTTCAAGGTTTAAATGAAATAAAGATTCAAGATATGTAACCTTTTTGGTCATTTAGAATATATACTTGGAGCAAGCGTGTCTATGTATGGCGTCTCTCTCTCTCTGAAATTTTATTCTAAAAAATTATTGTCTTGGTGTCAAATGAAAGTAGAAGTAGTACATGAATCCAATTGGTTGAAATTCAAACAATAGACAAAGTTGTCTGACATCACCTATACCCAATATCACAACCTGTTTTTTGATGAGCTAATGATGTGTTGATTTTAAATTAATCCAAACATTTACCAATGTAATGTCCTATTGATAACTAAATACAGCTACTCTATCGAATTGAATAATAAATCACGCCCCAGGGATAAATGGCCATTAGTGTTGCTTATAAAAAAGATTTATCTTGAGAGGTTTTGGACATGGATCAGTGATTACTTAAGTATCCTTTACAATGAAAATTCAAGCTTGTGGTTTAATTCTTAAACAAAATGATGGCAGCCATCTCATGAAGAAAACTATAGTTTGAGGGTGGGGATCTCAAAAGTAGTACCTAGACCTACCTGTCCCCACCCTCCTATTGAATGACCATATGGGTTTACTTAAGTATCAATCTATTCAACTTTTCATAAAGAATAAGAAAATATATATGTTAGGGGTGGGGATCTCAACTGATCAAAAGTTAGTACCCAGCCCCACCCTCCTCTGGAATAACGTCATTTGTATTTCTGCAGTATCATTCTATTTAACTTTAAAAGCCGAACCGGAAAATATATAGTTTCAGGATGGGGATATCAACCATTTAAAGGTTAGTACCAAGCCCCGCCCGTCCCCACCCTCCATCAAGAATGACCCAATGGGACTTTCTTTAGTATCACTCTATTCAACTTTTCATGTAGAACCAGAAAATATATATTTTATGGGTGGGGATCTTAACCGTTTAAAAGTTAGCACACTGCCCCGCCCATCCCCACCCTCCCTGATACCCCCGGGAAAATCTTGCAATACAGACTTGTACATCTCGAAACACTGATCATGAATATATATGGTTTTATAGTACAAAATATAGTATAAATAGCAAAATTGAGCATTATTGTTTTTAAGACCCCGCCCTCCTGCCCCTCCCCTAATGACCCCATGGGCATTTTACCTTGGCCTCCAGGGAAGGAGATGGGGATCAACCTTCATGTGAAGTTTGGTTAAGATCGGACTAACGGTCTTCGAGAAATTGGTTGGACAAGGTCATGGCCGGAAGAAGAAGAAGAAGAGGAAGAATAATAAAAATAACGAGTACTAATGTAATGATGGATGCATCATTACAAATAAGGCGCCCAAACGAATAAAAATCAAGAATTTTAAACTTGTAATATTAAGATTTAATTTTATATATAGAAGTAGTACATGAATCCAATTGGTTGAAATTCAAACAATAGGCAAAGTTGATTGACATCACCTATACCCAATATCACAACCTGTTGTTTTGATGAGCTAATGATGTGTTGATTTTAAATTAATCCAAGCATTTACCCATGTCATATCATATTGACAACTAAATGCAGCTACTCTATCGAATTGAATAAATCATGCCCCAGGGATAACTGACCATAAGTGTTGCTTATAAAAACAGATTTAGCTTGAGAGCTTTTGGACATGGATCAGTGATTACTTAAGTATCCTAAACAATGAAAATTCATGCTTATTGTTTTAATTCTTAAACAAAATGATAGCAACCATCCCATGAAGAAAACTATAGTTTGAGGGTGGGGATCTCAAAGTTAGTACCTAGACCTACCTGTCCCCACCCTCCTATTGAATGACCATATGGGTTTACTTAAGTATCAATCTATTCAACTTTTCATCAAGAATAAGAAAATATATATGTTAGGGGTGGGGATCTCAACTGATCAAAAGTTAGTACCCAGCCCCGCCTGTCCCGACCCTCCTCTGGAATAAAGTAATTTGTATTTCTGCAGTATCATTCTATTCAACTTTAAAAGCCGAACTGGAAAATATATAGTTTCAGGATGGGGATATCAACTATTTAAAAGTTAGTACCAAGCCCCGCCCATCCCCACCCTCCATCAGGAATGACCCCATAGGACTTTCTTTAGTATCACTCTATTCAACTTTTTATGTAGAACCAGAAAATATATAGTTTATGGGTGGGGATCTCAACCGTTTAAAAGTTAGCACACTGCCCCGCCCATCCCCACCCCTCCCTGATACCGCAGGGAAAATCTACTGATACAGACTTGTGCATCTTGAGACACTGATCATGAATATATATGGTTTTATAGTACAAAATAAAGTATAAATGGCAAAATTGATCATTATTGTTTTTAAGACCCCGCCCTCCTGCCCCTTCCCTAATGCCCCCATGGGCATTTTACCTCGGCCTCTGGGAAGGAGATGGGGATCAACCTTCATGTGAAGTTTGGTTAAGATTGGACCAACGGTCTTCGAGAAATTGGTTGGACAAGTTCATGGCCGGAAGAAGAAGAAGAGGAAGAATAATAATAATAATAACGAGTACTAATGTAATGATGGATGCATCATTACAAATAAGGCGCCCAAACGAATAAAAATCAAACCCTGTATTCAAAACACATATTAGGACTTGTACTTTTGTTGCTTTTTTCCATTTCCATGGCAACGGCTGAAAATTTTAAACCTTTAAATAAGTTCTACACACAATAGAAAAACTGTTGAGAAATTTTAAACTTGTAATATTCTTTTCATTTTAAGATTTAACTTTATATAGAGAAGTAGTACATGAATCCAATTGGTTGAAATTCAAACAATAGGCAAAGTTGATTGAAATCACCTATACCCAATACCACAAACCATTGTTTTGATGAGCTAATGATGTGTTGATTTTAAATTAATCCAAGCATTTACCCATATAATGTCATACTGATAACTAAATGCAGCTACTCTATTAGTCGAGTAGGCATTTTACGAACCTAGAAATGTTCATTCCTATGAAGTTTTTTTGCTGTTTTGTTTTCCTTATGGGTCCTTGAATAAAACTAACTTAGTTGCCCTTCGGCAAAATTTGGGCAACTTGCACAATATACATAAATCCAAAATGGCCGCCAAACGTCAAATTCAAATATATACTGCGATATAAAATATCTTCCAATCGGTTGTAATATATCCTTTTAGATGTTTTCAGGCATGAGAAACCCATTTCTGGTGTTAATTTTTAAATATGGAACACTTAACTCGCACAATAAGCTATAAATACAAGATGACCGACGGACGCCATCTTGAAATATTGATTTTGTACAAAAACAAATTTATAATAGATTGTCATATATCTTTGCAGGGGTATTTAGGCAGGGGCAACTCAATTCTGGCATTAGTTTTACATTAAATACCTTAATGTCTATAATGACCGACCATATGTGTCAAATAACTATTCACCCTTGTGTAAAAATTTAAACACTCCCTTTCTCCAGAACAGTTACAAAATTATGTACAGGATTATTTTTAGGCAAGCATGTCCTTGTGTGTTGCAATTATGATTTTGTGCCTTACATTGACATAACATGACAAAGAAGTTCTTGGGGCACCGGGTATCCTTTCGCTATAACATGTAATGAGAATTGATCTTTGAATTTCAATCCGAAATCGGTTATCATCTCATACTGCTCAAGAGGATCTTGACTGCCGGTACCCTTTCACAACATTAACTAAAGGTGAGACAACAGAAAATGGTGTTTAGTTAAAACTATAAGGCTTTGGTGTTCTTTATGAAGAGCCTGAGGAAACGGCACAGTTTTCCCTGCTGGCTGGCAATACAGAACAATAAAGAATGGTTCAGATCCCATAAAGTTATTTGTGATCTTTGTTAACCAAGAACATCAGCTAAATGAGGAAAATAAGAGTTTGTAATTATGATGCTTATCACAACCACTAAGAACATGCATACATAACAGCTCAAGATATCTCGAACGAAGATCGTGTCCCTAAGAGCATGCACGCCTGGTAGTTTAAGACATCTCGATCCAAGACCATGGCACTGAGAGCATGCATGCCTGGCATTTCAAGATATCTCGAACCAAGACCGTGGCACTTCAAGCATGCATGCCTGGCAATTAAAGACATCTCGAATCAAGACCATAGTTAGTTTCATAAATGTTCAAAACTTCTATCCTATTACTCCATCTGTACCTCACATTGTTCTCATGCTTATACACCCAATACACTAGAAAAACAAAAATATCTGTGTCGTCAATCAGCACACAAATGATATCATGACCTGTTTGTGCAGCCTGGAGAACATACGATACCATAGTTATGCCGGATTCATCATGGCCGAATCTACCATCGTATACATATTGCTGAGATGTTTCCTCTGTCTTGGCTTCTAAGAATATGTGAGATGGTATTTGTCGAAAGACAAGATTTTCTTTGAAGTGTCTGGGAACCAATATGACCTTTTTGGATTGATGCAATGAAATCTGATGGGTTATTGCTATGTGATAAAGAGATGTGGTAGAAAAACTGTGAATCATTGTGATTGTGAGTTTTGGGTGAACTAGAGCTGACTTCATGCCTGTTCCAATGACAACTATTTTCAACCAATGCCAAAAAGGAACAGAACCGATTTCAAATGCAAGCAGAAGCTATGTTCAAACTGCCCTTGCTGTCCAAACAACGATAACCAAAGAAACATGTATCCAAGATCAATAACTGGCTGTGTTTTTGCATCTTGACAGCATCACTTTGAAACGAATTGTCTTTATCATCTTTATAGAGTTAATGATGGCATTATAAAACTCATTAAGTAGACTGGATTGTACTCTTACTCCATCTTCACATTCATTGCAACTGAATCCACCACATTGACACATTTGAAGCAATTTTGCGAGCAATTTTCTTATGACCTGTTTTTATTTAGAGGGAGTTTGAATAAGCAATACATTTTGGTCATATATATCGAATAAACATCGAGGATTGAACTCTTTGAGTTATGGTCCGTATCACACTCAGAATATATACTTCCAATCAGCAACAATCTACCCACTAAAAGGATCAGGCTAGAGAGTCATGCCATTAAAGGCTCAGTTTTCTCCAGACTGGTTCACCAAGACAGCATTCTAATAATCACAATGGTGCCGACATGCAAGATCCTCGACAGGACACGCATGTGTTTATAGCAGACACTGAGGAAGTTTACCAGCATATTGTACATGTCCAGCATCCAATAAAATTATTTGTTGGGTTTGTTAATCAGGATACAAATAGTTTTGTGCAGATGTAATTTTTTCTGCAGTCCAGTATAATTTATATGTGAAACAGCAGTTTCAGGTCTAGATGTCGAGATGTTGCTTAATGGTAACTTAGGTAAGTTGAGACACCAGAAGTAAGCCAAATCTTCACTGTGCACTACCTTTTCACTTATACCACATGGGTGTACATGGACGTCTGAATTCATAACGTGTGTCTCATAGCGGCCATTTGGAGTGGAAATAGTTAATCAAAATATCAAAACTATCATAAAACAAAAATGAGTTCCACTGTTCAACTCCAACCAAACAATTTGTGGAAGGTTGTGCATTATCAGGGACAGATTTTGCTGCAGATTCCCGAAACCATAATACTTCATTACATGACGTAATGTTTCAATGTTTATGTAAAAATCGAATCAATTCACTGCTTCCAAAGATTATGTTTTTAATTTCTTATTAAAAGGAATTGTTCGAGCCTCATTTATGACCTTTTAATCAAAACGTATCAAGATGCATGGTTAAGTTACACAGCATTGAATGTGATATGCTGAGTTAAAACCCTTGTCTGGTCAAAATTGTAATCAAAAACAAACATACTAATCCATTTCCGAATCACAATCCAGAAGCAAAGTAAAAACTTTGGAACTGATAAGTTAGGTTAGACAGGTGAACTTTCACCAGGGAAGTGAGGCCGGGTGCTCCGGAAGGGTAAGCACCTCCTGTTTAGCTAACTACACCCGCCACGTGTGTAATCAAAATCGTGTGAAAGGAACATGGAACTACGAGACGTCAAATATATCCAAGGCAATCCTGGACACAGAGACATCAAACTTATCAACAATACTGTGATGACGGCCATAAAACTTTTTGAAAATATACTTTCAAAAAGTCCCAAATGTTAAAAACAACAACGGAAATGAGTTCCTCATCCCTAAAAACATACAAAGCGGTATATTGCAAGCTATTGTAGAACAATTCTTACAAAAGATAGATTTTCAATATGGCGTCTGGCAGCCATCTTGGATATATGCAAATTATTCAATTTGCCCAATGTTGCCTCCAGGGCAACTAACCTAATTTTACTCTAGGGGCCCTATAGAATACAAAACAGCAAAAAAACTTCATAGGAAAAAAAATTTCTAGGTTCAAGTATTGAGTATATGGGAGTGTCAACTCGACTATATCGAATTGAATAATAAATCATGCCCCAGGGATAACTGACCATTTGTGTTGCTTATAAAAAGATAAGCTTGAAAGCTTTTAGACATGGATCAGTGATTACTTAAGTATCCTTGACAATGAAAATTCATGCTTATTTTTTTTAATTCTTAAACAAAATGATAGCAACCAGCCCATGAAGAAAACTGTAGTTTGAGGGTGGGGATCTCAAAGTTAGTACCTTGACCTACCTGTCTCCACCCTCCTATTGGAATGCCCATATGGGTTTACTTTAGTATCAATCTATTCAACTTTTCATAAAGAATAAGAAAATATATATGTTAGGGGTGGGTATCTCAACTGATCAAAAGTAAGTACCCAGCCCCGCCTGTCCCTGCCCTGCTTTGGAAAACGCCATGGGCATTTCTTCAGTATCACTCTATTCAACTTTTACAACAGAACCGGAAAATATATAGTTTCAGGGTGGGATATCAACCATTTAAAAGTTAGAACCAAGCCCCGCCCGTCCCCACCCTCCATCACAAATGACCCCATGGGATTTTCTTTAGCATCACTCTATTCAACTTTTTATGTAGAACCAGAAAATATATAGTTTATGGGTGGGGATCTCAACCGTTTAAAAGTTAGCACACTGCCCCACCCATCCCCACCCCTCCCTGATAACGCAGGGAAAATCTACTGATGCAGACTTGTGCATCTTGAGATACTGATCATGAATATATATGGTTTTATAGTACAAAATAAAGTATAAATGGCAAAATTGATCATTATTGTTTTTAAGACCCTGCCCTCCTGCCCCTCCCCTAATAACCCCATGGGCATTTTGGCTCGGCCTCTGGGGAAGGAGATGGGGATCAACCTTCATGTGAAGTTTGGTTAAGATTGGACCAACGGTCTTCGAGAAATTGGTTGGACAAGTTCATGGCCGGAAGAAGAAGAAGAGGAAGAATAATAACAATAATAATAATAATAATAATAATAAGAAACGGTGCAAAAACAATAAGTCGCCAAACTTCGTTTGGGCGCCTTAATAAGAAACGGTGCAAAAACAATAAGTCGCCAAACTTTGTTTGGGCGCCTTAATAATAATAATAATAATAATAATAAGAAACGGTGCAAAAACAATAAGTCGCCAAACTTTGTTTGGGCGCCTTAATAACAAAGTTATTTTTATTATTTTCTTGTAACCTGGCATCCCATTCTAAAATTTTATTTTGGGGCTAAAGGTTGTGGGTTTTAGGCGAGAAAATACTGTAATATAAAGAGGTATTAAACAGTTCAGACTGGAATTGATTACGCTAAAATTAAACTGCGCTAATATGTTTACCAGTCACCAATCGCTAAAATAAGTATGCGCCAATATAAAGCGGTTTACAATATATATATATATATATATATATATATATATATATATATATATATATATATATATATATATGCATTGTGCTTTAAACAACAAGATTTTGGAATGGCCAATTCTATCATAAATTGCGAACTCCAACATCTTGTTTCTATCCCCTTTAACCACAACAAATTGGATGGCCAGTGGCCCCCAATATTACTATAACCACATTTTATACATTATATTTAGCGTCTGTCGGGAGTTATATGGTAAGTCGTCCCAATATGTATTAGTCTTTTCTGTATTGCTTGCCTTTAACTTGTTATCTTCCCATGTGTAGTGTCCTCGACTGCTGCAAGGTACGTATTACAGTGCTTATCAAGTCCCTCACAAAAGTTCATGGCCTTCATCATTATATTGAACATTGATAAGTCTGATGTCCCTGTATCGAAAATTATCCTGAATATAGTTTCTTGTTCCGTTTATTCTCAAACACGCGTGGCGGGTGTAGCTAGAAAGGAATATCTTACTTTTCATGGAGGAAGTTACGTTAACAAAATTTACCATGTTTCATTGTTTTTACTTTTTACTTTGTTTTGAAATGTGACTTGAACACGGTGTATAACTATATTTTAAAGTGTTTGAATAATTAGTTTTTATTGACATTTAAAAATTGACTCTTCTGTTTCGTTTTCATTTTCACTTATTGTAATAGATATATATCATCCGATCATTTTTGTCCTTGACTTGGTCAAGCAAATTGACCCATACCGCAGTATAAACCAAACGTCAATGTAAGTTCATAACCAGTATGCGTCTAAATACTCGACAAAATTCATGTCTTAATTTAATGGCGTTTACTGGCCCGATGTACCCAACCTTTGCATTATGTAATCAATATATAGTAAAATTACAATGCATTAAAAAGCTAAAAAAAGCAATTGTTTATACAAAACATTGCCAAGCATACGATGAGAGTGATACATGAGGAATCGCATTTAAATCCTGAATCAATTCTTGTTGTCTTGATGCTGTAAGAACTAAGAATTTACTAGAGTATGGTAAATTAATAAAATAGACATTAATTTTGTTTTGCCAAACGCTAAAACGTTGTATCGGTAATGAATCTACTGATTGGAATGAATCGTATTAAAATCTTTGACCAATCACTGTTTTGTGGTTGTTGTAATTCTTAAGAACATATCAAAGTAAGCAAAACCACAAAATAGTTATTTATTACATTTTGCCGAACGTTGTTACGTTATGTACCTTTTTAATGAATTTTCCATATAACATTCTGGACATATCCTCCTTTTTTATGAATGTTATATATCACATTCTGTAAAACGACTGATAAACCTAGTAATTATTTTCTAGTAAGCTTTTGTAATCAAAAACAAACATACTTATCCATTTCCGAATCACAATCCAGAAGCAAAGTATAGGCAAGCAACATTGACCTCCTTCACAAATAAGGATTCACTCAATGCATTGGTAGTCTTATGAATCGCAGCAAATCATAGAATTGTATATAGTGTGTCAAATTTGACCTGAATCTGAATTTTCAAATATATCCATTGTGTAATTTAGGGGATATATAAAGCTAATATATAAGGATAGATGATAGTAATACTGGGCATCGGGTGTTTATGGTAATGAAACATGCTGTCCTACCCGAATCACACAGTAAATTAACCCGACCGAATATTAAAAATTAACGTCAAACGGCTAGGTCAAACTTGACGCACTATAAACCTAGTTTCTGAACACGGTCGAGTTTCAATTACGCATAGAGATGTAAGTAGCGTATCACCGTATGTGCAAAATCACGCCGGTTTACGCTTTATTACAATTACCCTAATACATGTATTTAAAAAGACTCGCTTTATACACTGACATCCGATTATGGATGATCTATAGTATATGCACATGATAAGTGTTCTCATTATGTAGACGAAATAAACACGTTTGATCCTCATACATAGATTGACTAGTCTGTCCACAGTAAATATTGAACTTAAAGGTCAAACGTACAGATCCATGTTGTTTAATCATACACTTCATTGCCTCTGGTTTGTTTGTAATGTAATGTTGTCTTCTGTCTCTTCCTCAGCCATGTCTGTTAATTCGTATCTGTTCTGACGATTTTGTTTACAGCAACAAAGGGATTGTCTAGCAGATTGGTTCAGAAACAGAAACGCAATGGGAGGTAAAACTGATCCGAAACATATAAGCCACCTGAATGATGAGTATATCTTGACAGTGGCATCTATTCCTATCTTATCAAATACCCTGCCATCGACATGAGAAATGATTGTCATTATCCAGAATGGTGATCTTGCTACCACAAATATAACTGTTATAACCACTCGCAAAAGTACTGCCTGAAAAGTTCAAAAATAAAATCATAATGGGTATTGTATTAAATAAAAAACAAATATCACATAAAACAATTTTCAGTAAATCTTATCAACGAAAAAGTCTTAAGAGAAACTACTTGAAGCATCATGATGGGATTTCATAACTGTTGATGATAAAAAAAACCCTCAAAATCAGGAGAAATCATGTATTTCCATCAATATTTGTCAATTTCACATGCCTAACTTTGAACTGTTGCTATGGCAACAAGACTGAATGAAAAAGAATAATTAATTTGTTTTATTATGCTTTATGAGTAAAGGTATAAGTAAAATAAGTATGGATGATTTCCGAGATTTGGCCATTTTTTATGGTTCATGGCTCAACTCATTTAAATGAGGCGACCGTCTTCATACTAATCCATGTCATTGACATCAATATTGTTTGTTTTTATGTTTGGTTTTCGCGCGTGTATATTACAAAAATCGATCAGAAAACAGAAGAGTAAAAAATAAATATATTGTTTATTATTAATCATATTAATGTTAAATTTGATAAAAATAATATCGTTAATAAATTGTATTCGCTTCGGAAGAACTTTAGTACGCTTGTCCAACTACGGGAACTTTATACAACGAGGTGCTTATAAATAAAATTTTGATAGGAATTTTGATAACAAGGTCCTTAAAAGTTATATGTGGTAAATTTGCCAGTTTTCAATGTTTTTGGTTTATTTGTGAAGGTGGTTTGAACATTGGTATGATCGTTTTTGGTATCAGTTTTCTAATTTATTTTTACACATGTAACATTTATAATTGCAGATGTAAAACACATTCGAATTATGGCATGATAAATTGATTTTTACATATGTGATAATCGATTTTCGTATCGATTTTTATATGGATAAACGACTAGTATTTTTACATATGCATCAATCAATTTAATGTACATATACCAAAATGGTATTTTAGATGAAATACTAGTGGGAGTAAATGGAATGTATTTGGCTATATAATAAAAGGATTATAGAATTGAAATTGTGAAATAACCCTATCATATTACATATCACATCACATCACATACCTTAGTAACGTTCTTTGCTACAATCTTCAGGACAAGAAAACATGTGGTCATATAAGCAGCTGCAAGAACTGTGGGTATAACTATTATAGCATTAAAGGCGATATTATAGGCTTGCATCGAATCTATCGAGTCAGTGTCAACTGTACACACAACATCATAATGTCCATAATATTCTACCTTCGAAAACACTGCTCTTGGTACTGTTATCACTGTTGAGATAAATATGCTGATAAAAATTAATAAAAGTTCAAATGGTAAACTCCTTTTCTCTATATCCTTGTAAAACACAAGGTTTACCAATGATAGACCTACCAAGGTTACATAGGTAGAGCTAGTAACATGAGTAAAGAAAAACTGGTACACAGGACACATCCATCCTGGCGGTAACCACGTACTTGTGGGAAATATCGCTGTCAACATGATGTCAAGTAATAAACAAACACATGTTCAGTACACAATACCAGATGAACAGTACATCCCATGCTGACTTGTTATAGGATTTTTTACAAATAGCTGTAATGGCAATTCCGTTTGTGATCAGACCAACAATGGACGTCAATACAGTAAATATAATCCATATAACCTTCCAACTAGGTACCCTCCATACGTTATCATTATTATTATTGTATGGAATGATAAAGCCTGTAAAATTGTAGTCTAAAGAATCGTCCATTGTTCACAGTGTGCAGTAGACTTATATTTTCTACTTCCAACCTACAGTCTATAAGATCTGTATCTTTAATTCTCAACCTGCGAGTGTATATTAAGTATGTCATGTGTTATAAGTACAAACATACATGCGCACTAATAATCTAAGCTGATGCCGACCGATGTATACGCGGTACAGTAAATACTAGTATCCAGTCATAGATGCATGTATTACAAACACGAACTGTCAAAAGTAAATGCAAGTGGTCCTCAAAAAATCACATTTCAACATATGCACGATTTTTTTATCATTTACGGTTGTCATCACAATATTGTTGATAAGTATTCTAAATTACTCTATATATATTTGACGTCCTATAGTTCTATGTTCCTTTTTTCATTTCGATTTCACACGAGTCGTCTATATCTATCTGTCGTGTGAATATTCAGCTGAACAGGAGGTGTTTCCCTTCCGGAGCACCTGACCTGCGTGTTTAACTTAATTTGCCGGTTTCAAAGTTCTGACTTTGCTTTGAGTTTGTGATTTGGACATGGATTGTATGTTTGTTTCAGGTTGTCTTACCCTTGTAGTCGTTTATATGTGTGATCAAGACTGTGCCTCTTATTTACTGATTATATAAATAGGATCTTTTTCAAGTTGATGGTAGTAGTCAACTGTTCGATAAAAGCCGACGCAAACAGGAACACAATACAAGTAAATTATAAGCCAGCCAAACAAGACTTGATAAACACATGTTGTAACATCTGAGCCACTGATGAAAGATTCCTGCCTTTGAACAGACACTAAAATAAATGTCCATTATATAAGGAACATTACAGTCTGACTCCAGTGAACCGTCCCACTAATGTTACAACTAAAGATCTATAAATTCGCAGTTTTTAAATAAAAAATACTTTATTTTACCGAAAAGCTACAATATATGTAATCAATAGAAAATTATGATTAATTTAATTTTATTCCTTTACTACTATTTTTTACTATTGTTAAGAAAAACACAAGTAGGTATGATAGTAAACCATTAAAATGGAAGCTTGTTAAGAATTATTAATAAGATTGTTGCGTTATGTAGGCTAATTATCAAGGTCACCAAGTCAAGTATTTGAATTTTTAGGGATTTTAAAGGCAAAGTTAAAGCTATAAAAACCTGTCAAATTAAGTTACAAACTTGAACTTTAACCGGGGAAGTGATGCGGGGTGCTCCGAAAAGCTTACACGTAGCTTGTTTGAATAGATCGGGGTATGTCGATCCATTTCATAAAGCAATTCCGCTATATGTAGTAACTTCGTTGTATGTAGTAAAACTGTTCCATATAAGTAGTAAGGGAACATTATGATAGGGTTTGATAGGGGATATGATGTCTTTTTTTTACAGTTTTACATTAATACTAATGCTACTGTAAACGTAAAAGACCATTTATCATATAAATACCAATTTACATATTATAAACATGTATAGTATATCTTGATGTTATTCCTATCACATTACACTTTTAAGGTTTATTAAATAATTGTACCTAAATACCAATGATTCTGTTATAACGTTATAAATGTCCAATTACAAGTCATTAATCATAATTTGAATTTCCATAATGAATAAATATTGTGTAGGCCTGTCAAAAGTTTAACACCGACCAAACTTAAAAGCTGTCGAAACTCGGCTACAGAGTGGCTGAAATATGGATATAAAGATATGGATAGCTAATCACCGAGATAAACCAGATACAACTGTCGAGCATTGCTGTTAAACATATGTAAGAAGGGGTGTCAATTTGGCACTTATTTGTAGGCTTAATGTTTAAACATTTGACAAGACTGCATTGTTGAATTTATTTTTTTGAAGAATTAATGATAAAATATCTTGAGTAAAGCTGTAGAAGTATACAAAAATTACGTTTACTCTTATTTGATCATTTTTGTGCATAATTAAATATATCTGAGGTTAATTAATTTTTTTCATCTTTTGACAATTCCTTCATTACAATTCAGCAAAAATTGTTTCAACAAAATAATTTATTTTTTACATTCCATATACATATTGCATCCACAATTTCATAATTTTATATTTACAACTAGAATTGTCCTTCTTTGTTTTAACTGACATTCAATGGCTCTTGAATACAATGTGGGGTCATGACCTCTGATTCCGTAACGTTTAACTATCCAACTACGTCACAGAATGTCATTCTTTTACGTCATGCATTGTTTGATTGGTCAGCATCCAAGTCTAGTCCCGACGTACCTATCCTTATTTGGAACAAGGCTGATCACAAGACAGAATTATCTCCATTTTCTACAGAAAATGCTATTGACAACTTTTGCAAAAGAGCCAAATTCCAGTGCATTAAATTTGTTAAATTTTTATGGTGCATAATCACACCTTTCGTGAAAACAATCAGATAAAGATTTTCTGTTGTAATTACTTTGAGGTTTGACCATGTTTTTTTATAGATTGACTGGACTAAGGATCAACAAGGAGGAAAAGGTAACTTGACACCGACTTTACCGGTTCCATTCATGGTTTTATAATCTTGGGAACAATCTCCAAACAAAAACAGATAACTAGATAACTACACACCGACTGGACCGGTTTCATTTAGGGCTGTATGATGCTTGGGGCGGTCTCCAAGTAACTAGACACAGACTGGACTGGTTTTATTCATCGTTTTAGGATGTTTAGGAACGGTCTCCAAGGAGGAAAAGGTAACTTGACACCGACTGGACCGGTTTCATTCATGATTTTATGATGCTTGGGGACGGTCTTCAAAAAATTAAGGTACATGCATCATAGGCATATAAAACAAAAACACTAGAAATAATAGGTAATATGCATTTATTTTTTACAATAAGACAGCCATATATTAGTTATAAAGTTATACATATTATTAGTTATAAAAAGGTACAGTACCGGGCTGTCTTAAGTTTAACATTGACCTATCGAAATAATTCTTTCTAGCTGCTACATGTATCTGTCTCTCGGCATCTTTTCTGGCCATTAGCTATCCGTATTGCAGCCACTCAGTATCCTAGGTTACCGAATCCTTTCAATTATATGAATGTTAAACTATTGACAGGCCTACACCGTATAGTAAAGAAAAATATTATTGTTATCTTCAAACACGATGAATGGTCAGTGTTTTGTCCAAATCTCACTAATTTTCTGTCAGTTTTTTGTTAATTCCATTCTTGTCTCATCCGCATCTCTACTGTCCCGTTTACAACATAATGTTTGTCGAACAGATGAATCCAATATCAAAACAGCTAATGCAGACAAACAGCAACCAAGAGTGATCAGCCAAGAGAATACGCCCCACAATACTACAATAGCATAACCACCATACAGTGATGGCTCAACAGACGACACAAAAGACAGAATCCAATGTGGCGACCAACAGACGATGTAAATGACAGCAATGAGAACTCGGACAATCAGTACCTAAAATAAATACATCAATAAATGCATCAATAAATAAATAAATAAATAAATATTTTAATCAATCAATCAATAATCAAAAACAAACACACCAATCTATGTCCAAATCACAATCCCACACTAAAGTTAAAACTTTGAAACTTGAAACTCGTAACCTTCCACATGAAAGAGTTGGTGAGCGGAGTCCGGACAAGCGCAATATCAATAATAATAGCAATCAATTGATTCATTGTTTGAACATCTGGTATATTCGTCGTTTCGTTTGCATATTCTTGACGAAACATTTCTTAAGACACGCTTGTGACACCATAGAGAGCATGTATTCAACTGACCTGAAGATATTGCAATAATTGTCTATAGGTGTATAGGACTGGTCCAAACATTTGAAAACCCTCACTGCTCTGGTGGAATTTAACATGCTCACATGCATACTTATTTTGCATTGGGGTTATGATTTGGACATGGTTTGTTTATTTTATACAAACTTGGTATCGTAGTTTGAATTTCTGCTGAATATTTATATATTTATTTATTTATTTATTTATTTATTTATTTATAATTAATATCGCACACAATTATGATAAAGAAGTAAGTTGTTTTTAGTTGTTTTAGGGAAGGTCCTAATTCTCCATCTAAACGCTGTCTCTAGTTTCATATGAAGCTAAAAAATTTATTTTCAAATAAATTCGCCATGCAACAACAATAGCGGATAAGGACAATTTTAAGAAAACACGTGTAGTTTCATTCGTGTACATATTATTGTAAAACTAAATTTATTTAGCTAAATATTTAACATCTTACAATTAAACATATGAAACTGAATTAGTTTAAATAGTTTAGCCATAGCTAAAAAGGACAAATTATTATAAAATACATCAAAGTAGAACAAAAGAAGGAAATTCTGTCTGTTAATTATATATAAAGGTTGGGTTTTTCGCTATATCTTACTGATTTTAACCTTAAATACCATCCTTTTATAAGACAAATTAAAATAAATTGGAAGTTTGCTTTGTAATGTCCAAGTGGGACTCACTTCTATGAAAGTCAAAGAGTGAAGCAAGGGAGTTTCATGCCTCAGCCACGATTTTATCATAAATTATCGATGTCAGTTCATAGAGGTACAATCAATATTTATAATGCTAACTGATTCATTACAGTGAATCCTTAAGAAGACTTGGTTCATTAATTATATCATTAATTAATAGCAGTTGTCTTACCCTTTTGCTTGTACATGCTCTGCTCAAGAATAACACAAGGATGGTTAAACCAATCGTTGCCAGCACTGGACAAAAAAAGAAAAGAACGAAATTTGCCCATCCATAAGCCTTGTATAATTGGCAAAACAAACAGTGGCAGAATGTGACGATCCAATGGTTGCTGTCTCGCTGTATATCGCGGATGGTATGGATATAATCGCTGCTACAGAACCCGAAAATACTATCAGAAATATCTCAACAGGTCGACATCTTTTGCTCAAGTCCTTATAGAACATGGCACTAATAAATATCAAACAGGAAACTGTGATGGATGTTGATCCGATCGCAAATCGGTCAAGAAACTGTATCACTGGACACATCCAGTGTGGCAGGTACCAATGTGAAAAGCCGACAGAAAACATAATATCTGACATAATAATGACTAACATGTTCTGTATACAGTTCCAAACAAATACAACGTCCCATGCTGATTTCTCGTAAGATTTTTTACATATACCAATGATTACAGTGATGTTCAAAGACATTCCCATCAAAAATGAAAGAATATTCAGAACTGTGAACAAAATATCAGGACTAGACATCCTAATACCGGCATCATTACTTGGTGGTGGTACATCGTAGGTATAAATGTCATACGAAAAGTTTAAAAACGACGTATCCATTTTGAACACTGTCACGATTTCTCAATATTTTCTGGATGAACTGTGAATGATGACGGTTGTTGGTTTATATTGGTATCTGTATTTTAACTTCCTCATATATTATGTATATTATATACTCGGCATCAAGACATCATTACTTCTAATTGGTTCACTTATCTTTGACATTTTGATGCATGTTGTTATATCCAATTATGCTATTATGCAAATATTCATCAAGATTATGTCAATCGTCTAATTATAGAGGTTTATGGATGCGTTATTCCATTTTGCACTTTGTCACGAGACAATGACGTTTGAATCATCGGCGAAGGACCCATAAAAATATAAATGTACATGTGTATTGTGTGATGAAAATGGTATTTTATTTTAGATTAAATACTATAGCCAAGTAAATTAAATATATTTTGCTATATACTAGTAAAAAAAAGTATTATTGAACTAAAATTTTGGAGTTCTCGAGTCTTCCGGTATCAATCTTAAAGAGGGAGAACTTGACCTTCCTTACTTGTATTGGATTCAATTTAAACTCCATGATAATCCATACAAGGACAGAGTAATAGCAGGCTCATATAAATGTACTAAATTATTATCAGTAACTTTAACAAAAAATTTGATAGTCCTCAAAGATGGTCTTCAGTCTTATTAAGAAAAAGTGTATTCCACATCTGACATCAAACAAATGTAGATACTAAAAAATTCTAAAGAATTACTTCAACATCTTGCTTCTAATATTTTATCTTGTGTAAAAAGTATAAAAGAAGACATTTGATTTTTCTACACTGTACGCCAATATACCTCATTCTAAAATAAAGAACGTCTTAAAAATCGTTTATTTATCATTCTTTTACAAAATGTTAAACAAAGATACAAATATCTGGTGCTGAACAGGGATTCTGGTTATTTATCAAGTATCAGACTGATTCGAAACAAAAATATACTGAAGATACTATCAACAATTTTTTTAGGTTTTTAATAGATATCATATTTGTTGTGTTTGATAATATAATTTTCTAGCAAACAATCGCAATACAAGTGGGTACAAATTGTGCCCTATTCTTTTCTGATTTGCTTCTTATTCTTATAAAGCAGAATGTAAGCAGAACCTAGTTAAATCTGGAGAAAAGACTGTCGCTAAATCATTCAATTCTACCACAGATATAAAGATGACGTTCTTTCTCTTAACAATCCTAAATTTCGACCATGTTAATATTATTTATCCTAGTAATCTTGAAATAAAACACAGATTCTTTAAATTCTCCCTCATATTTAGATCAAACCTGAATTATGACTTCAATTTTTCTAGAGTCAACTTTACTTTTCTATGCAGCAATATACTTGCTTCCCTGCTTATGGTGTATTTGTTTCCCAATTAGTACGCTATGGTAGAGCTTGTTCTCACTACGGGGATTTTGTACAACGAAGTAGGCTGCTTGCAAATTAATTGTTGACTCAGGGATATTGCAAGCCTAGGCTTATCAAGGCCCTCAAAAAGTTTATGGCCTTCATCACAGTATTGTTGATAAGTTTGATGTCTCTGTGTCCAGTGTTGCCCTGGATATATTTGATGTCCCATAGTTCCATGTTCTTTCATACAATTTTGATTACACACATGACGGGTGTAGCTAGCTAAACAGGAGGTGCTTACCCTTCTGGAGCACCCGAGTTCACTTTTCTGATAGAAATCCACGTGCCTAACCTGAATTGTCAGTTCCACAGTTTTTACTTTGCTTCTGGATTATGGTTCGAATATGGATAAGTATGGTTTTTTCATTGACACCGACTGGACTGGTTTCATTCGATTGGAAACGGTATCCAAAGGAACAGATAACTAGACGCCGACTGAACTGGTTTCATTTAAGGTTTAGTATACTGTAAGGTAGAATCCAAAGAGATAAGGTTTACACGCTTACTGGACTTGTTCCATTCATGGTCTTATGATGGTTGGGGGAGGTCTTAAAAAATTAAGATACATGCACCATACGGCTTATAAACATAAAAACTAGAAATGAAAGTAATGCGGTAATATGTTTTTATTTTTTACAATAGGACAGCCATATTTTAGTTATGAAGTTATACATTATTAGTTATAATCAGGTACAGTACCGAGCTGTCTAAAATTAAACATTGACCTATCGAATTAGCTATATATTGACAGCTTTCCGGCAGCTTCTACATGTATCTGCCTCTCGGCATCTTTTCTGGCCATTAGCTATTCGTATCGCAGCCACTCGGTATCCTAGGTTACCGAATCCTTTTAATTAGATGAATGTTAAACTATTGACAGACCTACACCGTATAGTAAAGAAAAATATTATTGTTATCTTCAAATACTATGAATGGCCAGTGTTTTGTCCAAATCGCACTAATTGTCTGTCAGTTTTTTGTTAATTCCATTCTTGTCCCATCCGTATCTCTACTGTCCCCTTTACAAAATAATGTTTGTCGAACAGATGATCCAATATCAAAACAGCTAATGCAGGCAAACAACATCCAAGAGGGATCAGCCAAAGAAATACCCTCCACAATACTCCTATAGCATAACTACTGTACAGTAATGGATCAACAGACGACACAAAATACAGAATCCAATGCGGCGACCAACAAACTATGTAAATGACAGCAATAAGAACTCGAATAATCAGTACCTAAAATAAATAAATAAATACATCCATATAAATAAATAGATAAATAAATCAATAATCAAAAGCAAACACATCAATCTATTCCAAAATTACAATTCCACACTAAGTTTAAACTTTGAAAATTGGAAATAAAGGTAACCCCGTAAACTGTCACATAAAAGAGTTGTCAGTGGAGTCCGGTCTAGCGGAATATCAACAATATTAGCAATCATTGGATTCAATGTGCGAAGATCTGTATATTCGTCGATTCTTTTGTATATCCTTGACGAAACATTTCTTAAGACAAGGTTTTGACCCTAAAGACAGCATGTAATTAAACGACCAGAAAATATTGCAATAATTGTCCTGTTAATATATAGGTCTGGTCCGAACATTTGAAAACCTCACTTCCCTGATGGAAGTTAGCATGCTAACATGTCAAAACACTTATATTGCATCGTGTTTATGATTTTGACGTGGTTTGTTCATTTTATACAAACTTGGTATCGGAAATTTGGATTTCATCTGATTATTTTTTATGCATTTATTCATTTATTTATTCATTTATTTATATTTTTCTAAGAAAATGCTTAATAAGAACATCCAATTAGCTTTTACAATGAAATACAGTAAAACGTTTATTTTGACTTGTACGAATATTTAATACCTTGATATACTTACAGGTTGATAAATACTGCAATAGGCTATAGAAACTGAGTTGAACTACAATTTACACCAATCAGACAACCTACCATGCAATCACATGATATCCACACATTTATGATAAAGAAATAAGTTGTTTTTTATATTTTTATGTTTTATGGAAGTTTTTAATTTTCCATCTAAACGTCCTTAGTTTCATATGAGGCAAAAAACTATTTTATTCAAATAAATTCGCAAAGCAACAGCAATAGCCAACAAAAACATTTTTATTAAAACACATGTAGTTTCATTCATGTACATATTAATCCAAACCTCAACATATTCAGCTATATATTTTACATCTTAAAATAAAACATATTTTGATATCATTAAATAGTTTCAGCCGTAGTTTACGAGAAGAAATTATAATAAAATACATAAAAGACAAACAAAAGAAGGAAATGTTGTTTGTTAATTATATCCATTTTTGATCTTCCCTATACTATCTTAAAGCATCTTATTGATTTTAACCTGAAATACCATCCTTAAAAATGACAATCTAAGAATAAATTGGAAGTTTGCTTTGTAATGTGCAAGTGGGGATCCTTATTATGAATGCTATAAAGTGGAGCAATGGGTTTCATGCCTAAGCCAAAATTTTATCATAAATTATCGAGGTCAGTTCATAGAGGTACAATCAATATTTATATGCTAACTGATTCCTTACAGTGAATCATTTTAGAAAACTTGGTTCATTAATAATTATCTCATAATTGTCTTACCCTTTTGTTCGTACATGCTCTGCTCAATAATGCCATGAGGGTGGTTAAACCAATCGTTGCCAGCACTGGACAAAAAAGAAAAGAAACAAAAATTGCCCATTCATAAGCCTGTATATAATTGGCAAAACAAACAGTGGCAGAATGTGACAATCCAATGGTTTCTGTCTTGCTGTATATCGCGGATGGTATGGATATAATCGCTGCTACAGAACCCGAAAATACTATCAGAAATATCTCAGCAGGTAGACATCTTTTGCTCAAGTCCTTATAGAACACGGCACTAATAAATACCAAACAAGAAACTGTGATGGATGTTGATCCGATCGCAAATTGGTGAAGAAACTGTATCACTGGACACATCCAGTGTGGCAGGTACCAATGTGAAAAGCCGACAGAAAACATAATATCTGACAAAATAATGACTAACATGTTCTGTATACAGTTCCAAACAAATATAACGTCCCATGCTGATTTCTCGTAAGATTTTTTACATATACCAACGATTACAGTGATGTTCAAAGACATACCCATCAAAAATGTAAGAATATTCAGAACTGTGAACAAAATATCAGTACTAGACATCCTAATACCGGCATCATTACTTGGCGGTGGTACATCGTAGGTATAAATGTCATACGAAAAGTTTAAAAACGACGTATCCATTTTGAACACTGTCAAGATTTCTCAATATTTTCTGGATGAACTGTGAATGATGACGGTTGTTGGTTTATATTGGTATCTGTACCTTAACTCGCTTATATATGTTAGTTATATACTCGTCATCAAGACATAATTACTTCTAATTGATTCACTTATCTTTGACATTTTGATGCATGTTGTTATATCCAATTATGCTTTTTTATACCGATATGATATTTAATGCTTCAAATATTCATCAAGATTATGTTAATCGTCTAATTATAGAGGTTTATGGAATGCGTTATTCCATTTTGCACACTTTGTCACGTGACACTGTCGTTTGAATCATCGGTGAAGGACCCATAAAAATATTAATGCACATGCGTATTGTGTGAAAAAAGGTATTTTATTTTAGATGAAATACCATGCGAGGTAAATTAAATGTATTTTGCTATATAATAAAAAGATTATTGTACTAAAATTTTGAAATATTGTCACGCTGTTCCAGGGGTTTGCTAGTACAATAACCTTATCACAGTATTAATTATCAAATCACATATCTTAGTAACGTTCTTTTCTGCAATCGTCAGGACAAGAAAACCGGTGTTCATATGAACAGCTGCAAGAACTGGGGGAATAACTTAATAGCATTATAAGCCATTTTACAGGCTTGCATCGAGTCTATCGAGCCAGTGTCGATTGTACACACAACATCATAATATCCATAACTTCTTATCTTCGAAAACACTGCTCTTGGTACTGCTTTCGCTGTTGAGATCAATATGAAAACAAAAAAAACTCCTTTTCTCTCTATATTTGTAAAACACAATGTTTACCAATTATAGATTCATTTGTCAAAGATATTTTCTAATAATTTTAAGATATTATAATTTTTTATCCAATTAACTTTAATAAGGTTTGATTTTGTTAACTTGTGCCTAGTCGTAATTCAAAATCTCTATGCGCGTCTGTGTTTGTCATAAAGTATATCTGTAGAAAGGGAAATGTTGGCGCTATTAGAATTTCACATGACGTAAATGATGATGCTTACACCTGAATTGATACCCTTGGCGGGGTTTTACGTTATATTCGCAACAGGAACTGCCATTTGCGTCATTATCTTAAATCACCATAACGACAACGGTTCAGTTACTCTATGCAAAAATATTCTACGCAAGTCGCGGATTCACTGTTACGACTAGATACTGTCACAAAAGTAGTGATTCGGACAATAGTATTTGAGCAGAGTAGACGTACTGAAAGGTCATGAAATTGATGTTATATGATTCAAAAACACCATAGAAAAATATTTGATTGTGAATATGAATATTCAAAGTCCTGTCAACAAAAAATAAGAAATTATAATTTTATTTATTTAGGAAAATAAAAGTTTTAACATTCAAAAAATAAAAAACAAGCAAATGAATTTGCCATTAAATTATGTATTTCTTTTTATTTCATCGATAGGTGTATAGGTAAACAACATTGGCCTGTCCGTTTGAACCTTTATTGCAAAGATTCGCAGTTAATTGGCTACGAAGATTCGCAGTTAATTGGCTACGAAGATTCGCAGTTAAATTATAGACATTTCATGTTGTTTCTCCTTGAAGTAGACCAAATAAATAGCTGTATTTCTGATATATAAATGGTCTACCTCACGATAAATATTCCAATTAAAGATTAATATTGTTTACTTTACACGACATTAGGATTGTCTTATTGATTATAACCTTATTACGCAATGTTCATGATCTAGTTTTCTTAATCTGTAGTATAGCTATATTGTTATCCATGTCCGTATCACAATTCAGAAGCAACTTAAAAACTTTGGAACTGAAAAGGTAGATTAGACACGTGGACTTCCACCAAGGAAGTGAGGTTGTCTGCTCCGGAAGGGTAATCACCTCCTGTTAAGCTTGCTACACCCGTCAGGTGTAATCAAAATTGTGTGAAAGGAACATGGAACTATGGGATGCCAAATATATTCTGGGCAATCCTGGACACAAAGACATCAAGCGTATCAACAATATTGTGATGAGACGGCCATAAAAATTAATGAGGACATTGATAAGCCTAGGCTTGCAATATTCCTGGGTCAACAATTTATTTGTAAGCAGCCTTCTGTGTTGTACAAAGTCCCTGTAACGGTAACAAGCTATATCAAGGCAATATATATCTATATATCTGTATGTGGAGTTGAATGAATTGGCGATAGTCTTCTCTCCAGATTTAACAAGGTAATGCATAAAGTCTGCTTCATGAAAATAAATCAGCAAGCAAAAGTGACACAGTTTTTACCAGTAGGTAATCCGATTGTTTAGTAGAAAATTATATTATCAAACACAACAAATATGTTATCTATCAAAAACTCTAACATTTTGTTGATGGTATCTTCAATATATTCTTGTTTGAATACCGTATGATGCTTGACAAAATAACCAGAAACCCTCTTAAGCACTAGATTTTTGTATGTTGGCTTACATTTTTTGTATGTAACAAATTATTACGAAATCCGATTTATTTTACAGTTATACCTAGATATTAATATTGATGCTAGTATATAAATTTTTTAAAATACTTGTGTTTATTTCCAGACGTTTAAAATGTTACTAATTTACTCAGAGGTTTGCTTAGGCTTCCGGATGAACTTCTTTATTTGGTAAAAACTTTACAATTTCTGAATACAAGTCTCGTTTGTGGTTCGTCCCACTATAGGCTCAACTTGTCAAGTTTTCGTTCGTATGTTGATCCATGTACTTTGGTCGTTCGTATGTTGACCCATGTACTTTGGTCGTTCGTATGTTGATCCATGTACTTTGGTCGTTCGTATGTTGATCCATGTACTTTGGTCATTCGTATGTTGATCCATGTACTTTGGTGTATTATTTATTGCCAAGTAAAGTGTTTAATGATAAATGATTTTAACATATTATAATCAGCGATCTTATACTCTACGTTTACGAACCAATGGTTGTAAAATAAATGGAATGGTTGAGAATCCTCCAATTAAGGATTGACGTGGCCATTCATTCAATTTGCGCGTAACCAACTGAAGTTATCACCCAATAAATTCAGTACAATCAAAGTTCAGTGGCGCCGAACGTGGCCCTGTTTGGACAGATTTTGGGCTCTTTGGCATTTCTTGTGTTGAACTATTGTAATTCAGTACAATCAAAGTTCAATATTTACAATAGTTCAACAAATACATGATGTATTTTTCAGTTTCAACATTTCTCTAACGTTATTCTTACCGTCATAGAGAATTGATAATACTTTCCCATTGTCACATTCATTTCTGAAAAAAGTTTTATAAAGGAGTTAGACAATAGGAAAGGTGGAAAATTGTTGTCAACTTTTCTTTTTGAGAAACATAGAAACTGCCACTCGAAACTGCCAATGACTAAAACACTTGTCTCTCGCAAGAAATGAAACAGTAAATGGTAGAGTGACCGAATGGTGTAACATAGCGTTTTATTCTGTCCAGTCTATATATTAAAATATAAACGGAAAAAGCCGCCGGGCTATAACTAATATTTCTCTATACCTGAGGCAATGGTGCTGCGGTAGTCGACCGCAGCTCGACTGGATTGATCCAGAATAAGGCAAGAAATAAACCTTCACTGCATCTTGTAGCGAATGTGAGCCGTGAAAGTTTGCAGTAAGAGATGAATTTCCACTGCTTTTGGTAGCAAGCAGCACAAGTTTGCAGCAGGGGATAAAATTTCACTGCTATGTCTCATAACAGAGTACAACTTGGGATAGACCTTCACTGCTGTAAGTCTGTCTTTAAGCAAAAAAAAAGTTTTAATTGATTTTGATTTGCAATCTAAACTACTGCTGGCTGTTAAAATTCGCACAAATTTTGATTTCGCTTTACACACAGTAATCGCGAACAGGTCTGCAACACGATGCACAAACAACTTGAGAACTTTTTGAGGTCCAGCCAGTTACTGAGGTTGTGCCGCACACTAACACAGGCCATATTTAGAGCTAGCCAGTTTCTTCACACCTTGAACACGAGCCACACACAGCAGCAAAGCACATACTAGTAGCAACAAAAGTTACCTTGAGGACCGCCTGTCTTTTCACAGCAGCACAGACTACCTAAAGGGATGGGCCTTCTGATTCTTTGCGCTTTGAGGGCGCACACTGGAACACTAGGGCGTTACTATCGTGTTTCAGGCATTATATTTCAATTTACCTCTGCGAACACTAGAATTCCTAGTGTCAAAACCGGCGTAGTTTATAAAACTGAGCGTCGACTCTCATTTTTCTTGAGCTGAGCTGACATTCGCTTTGATTTTCACTGATTAGTCAAAACCGACTGACCATGAATGAACTCTCATTCATAAAATCGTTGCATACGTACGTAAAATGCGTATTAAAGTATATAAACATTATAAATAGCCGCGGCTTAATTTAGAATTATAAATACGGCTGTTAACAATGTTTTAAACATCATTTGACGATCAATGACCAGCCAATTATTGCAGGAGATCCGCGAATTATTTCCCGCCATTTACAAACAGAAAGTAAATAATACCTTGGCCTAAAAAAGAAAGTTTGTATACATTGGTGTAGAGAGAGAAAGTTCCTAAGCTGTAAACAACTCTGGTCTTATTTGGCCTAATATAATAAAAACAAACATACCAATCCATGTCCAAGTTACAATCCAGAAGCAAAGTAAAACTTCGAAACTGACAATTTAAGTTAAACATGTAAAACTTCTACCATGTAAGTGAGGCCGGATGCTTGGGGAGGGGGAGGTAAGCTGTTTAGCTATACCCGCCACATGTGTAATCAAAATATAATGAAAGGAACATGGAACATGCAACCAATATAAGTCCGAGCACTACTAATAAGGAATTTATTCTGAAACGGACATCTAGCGCTGCAAAATTAAAGCAGGTTCAAAATTGTGGAAATCCATTTTATTAAGATGTTAAATTGGGAAAAATAGAAGTATCAAAATTTATTTTATTAAATCTAGCTAAAAAAAATACTTTGCATAAGAGATTATACCTTAATTTTTAGGATTTACTTAGCAGCAAATTAAAAATTACTGGAATCGTCGGAAATGCTTTGTCCACCAGCAGAGATGCCGACCTAGTAGTTGAAATAACATTTTGTACAAGTGTTAATTTTACAGCACTAGACGGCCGTTCTAAAATACAATTTATTATCAGAAATGCTTGAACTAAAAGTCTGAACCCAAAATGTTTACCAAAGGGTTGAAATAAGGGAGTTTACCTTAGTTTTTGAGGATGTTTAGGATATTAGCTGGCAGCAAGTTTAGACAATAGTATAGTGGGTGGTATTACTGGTAGCTCTCCCGTAGTACTTTAACCACACTGTAAACATTATAAACATCTGGAGTTATATAGTAAGTCGGTCGTCTTTTCTGTATTGCTTGAATTAAATTTCCATTTTGTCTTGTTCTTGGATGTTGCAAAGTACGTTTTACAGTCTTTGCAAAGGCCCTCAAAAATGTTATGGCTGTCACCACAAATATTGATCTAAGTAAGATGTCCCTGTATCTAAAAGTTAAAACTATATTCGTCCGTTTTTTCAGTCTTTTATTTATTATTATTATTATCTTAATTTTCATTGGAACATAGACTGGTATGTTTGTTTTTTTATTTTCACTTATTGTAATAAATGTATTTGTTTTCACTTCCGATCATTTTGTCCCGATGTCTTGGTCAAGCGAATTGACCCGTATACCTGTATAGATGATATAACGATCTATAGTCATAGATGACCAGAATGAGTTTTCATTTTGCAGCACTATACGGCTGTTTTGGAGCAAAATTGGTCATCAGTAGTGGTCGGACCGAAATTGTGGAGACCAAAATATTTTAACGTGCTGAAATGAAAAATAGAAACACCAACATATATTTCACCGAATCCAGCTAATGCAATACTTAAATACTTCAATACGAAACATTGCCAAGCATAAGATGAGGGTGATACATAAGTGAATAGCATTTAAATATCGGATCACACGTTGTTGTCTTCAATAGTAATAAATACTACTATATTAGAGTATGCTAAACAAATAAAATAACCATTAATTAAGCTTTGTCCAACGTTGAAACGTTGTATCGGTAATGTATCTAATAATTGGAATGAATCGCATTACATTCTCTCACTAAACGCTATTTCGTGGTTGTTGTAATAATTAAAAAACATCAAAGTCAGCAAAGCGACGAAAAGCTTTTAATTAGATTTTGCTGAACTTCGTTACGTTTTGTCAACAATGAATTTTCCATCTAAAATTCTGGATATATCCTTCCTTCCATGAATGTTTTCATATCAGATCCTGTAAAACGACTTAACATATCAATTAGTTTCTAGTAAACCTTTGTAACAATGTTTAGTAATGTTACTATTTTTTCTGTTATAGACAAAGAACATTGATCTTCATAAAGAAGGATTCAACCAATGCACCGGTATATGTTATGATTCAAAGTTTATCATGGTATTATATACATAGTGCATCAAGTTTGACATGGCCGTTTGACCTTTAATTTGAATATTCAAACAAATACACCCATTGGTTCAGATAGGGGATATATTAAGTTGATATAAGGATAGATGGTAGTAATACTGGGCACCGGGTGTTTATGGTAATGAAACATGCTGTCTTACCTGAATCACACAGTGAATTAGCCCATTCTAATATTTAAATTTATCGTCAAACAGCCAGGTCAAACTTGACGAACTATAAACCACGATCTGACGTCAAACTGTTTATAAACACGGTCGAGTTTCAATTACGCATAGAGATGTAAGTAGCGTATCACCGTATGCGCAACATCACGCTGGTTTACGCTTTATTACAATTACCCTAATATTTAAAAAGACTCGCTTTATACATTGCCATCAGATTGTGGACGATCTATATACAAAATGCACATAAGTGTTTTCATTATATAGACGAAATAAACACGTTTGATCCTCATACATAGATTGGCTAGTCTGTCCACAATAAATATTGAAATTAAAGGTCAAACGTACAGATCAATGTTGTTTAATCATACACTTCATTGCCTCTGGTTTGTTTGTAATCTAATGTTGTCTTCTGTCTCTTCTTCAGCCATGTCTGTTAATTCGTATCTGTTCTGACGATTTTGTTTACAGCAACAAAGTGATTGTCTAGCAGATTGGTTCAGAAACAAAAACGCAATGGGAGGTAAACATGTTCCAAAACACATAAGCCAATTAAATGATACGTGTAATTTAATATAATCCTCCCTTTTCATCCCAACAAGCACCATGTCATCGACATAAGAAATAATTGTAAGTATCCAGCTTGGAGACCAAACTACCACAAATATAACTGTTAATACCACCCGTAAAAGTATTATCTGAAAAGTTAAAAATAAAAATAATAAATAAATGGCGTTGAATCAAGTAAGAAGGGCGCCGCCTAGCGGAGCATTATACGCCCGCGTCATATCAGGTATTTGCCAAAAAGTATAGAGTAAATCAGGAAATACATGAAACAAGAACACATGCTTAGCCAAAACATTCACACCAATTTGTTATATCTATACACAATATATGTCATATATGAGGCAGGATGTTTAGTGTTAAACAGTTGCCATTTTCCATGTTTTTAGTTTATTTTTAAAGGTGATGTGAACATTGTTCGTTTTTTATTTTTATTTTCCAATATTTATTTTTACACATGTAAAATTGATATTTTTATATACATGTATAAAATACATTAGATTTTACATATGTGATAATACATTTTTGCATATGTGATAATTAATTTTTGCATACGAATAAATAACAGTATTATTACATATGCATATATCAAGTTTTACATATGCAAATATATTTTTAAAAATGCCGACAAAAATTATTAATGCTTCTCATACACGTTGATAGCTTTTTTTACGCGTGTCGTCTGTAGCTTGCTACGACAAGACGCTTCAATTCCCTAGTGAAAGTTGATCTGTGTTTTACTATCTTTCAAACTTTTTTCTAAGTCAGTCGTATCGATATTTGTACACAAACATTGTTTGCCTACTTTTTATATATTGCACACTTTGTCACATGACACTGACGTTTGTGTCATTACTGAAGATGAAAAAAGTTCTTATATCCATCTACCAGGACAATCTCAACATTTATGTATTCTGTAAAAAATATATTTTAAATGAAATACTGATGGGAAGTAAATAAAATTTATTTTCCTATAGATCTATAATAAAAGAGTTATTGAACTAAAATTTTAAAATAGTTGGTTGGCTCGGTATTTGTAGGAATTAACGAGTTCACTCACACTATCATATTACATATAAAATCACATACCTTAGTCACTTTCTTTGCTGCAATCTTCAGGACAAGAAAACAGGTGCTCATATAAACAGCTGCAAGAACTGGGGGGATAACTATTATTATAGATGAAATTAAAGTTCTTCGCCGAGTTCATGGATCCAGTGTCAATTGTACACGCAACATTATAATCTCTATACCTTATTACCTTCGAAAACACTACTCTTGGTACTGCTATTGCTGTTGAAATAAAAATGCTGATAAAAATTATCAACAGTTCAACTGGCAAACACCTTTTCTCTATATCCTTGTAAAACACAAGGTTTACCAATGATAGACCTGCCAAGGTTATGAAAGTAGAATTTCTAACAAAAGCAAAGTAGAACTGATACACAGGACACATCCAGCCTGGCGCTGCCCAAGTCCTCGTGGGTAATATCGCTGTCAACATAAAGTCAATCAATAAGCATATGTTCAGTACACAATACCAGATGAACAGTACATCCCATGCTGACTTGTTATAGGATTTTTTACAAATAGCTGTAATGGCAATTCCGTTTGTGATCAGACCAACAATGGACGTCAATACAGTAAATATAATCCATATTACCTTCCAACTAGGTACCCTCCATACGTAAGTATTACTATTGTATGTAATAATGGATTCTGTTAAATTGTACTCTAAAGAATCTTCCATTGGAATAGAGTTTACAATATACTTGTATCATCTGTTCCCGACCTACAGTTCGGATGTATCGTCCATTGATGTGTATTGAGTATATGGCTGCATCATATACATGCGCATTATAATTATAATATAGGTTATCGATCGATGTATGCGTGGTGCAGTAAAGAAATTATACATATTATCCTGTAATTCATGCACGCGCCAAAAGAACCAAAAATAAATTATGCAAGACGTAAGATTGAAAAAAAAGAAGATTGAAAATTGTGTCAATTTTAAAACCAATGATACATGACATAGCCCGTTTTAACATATTTTTACATAAGTACACCACATGATAAAATGTAGGGTATTAATCATCATAGACTCTTTTTTTGTATAGTTTCTGATTTCCTTATCAACACGCGCATGACAGCACTTTTCTAGTGTTTTTTTCGGCTCAGGAACTACATGCACTAGTATACTCCCAAAGATAATACTATAGTAGCAGATGTTCCTCGGGAGAACACAAATTTAATCATATCAGTGTTTATAGTAAGACCAGACAGAACTTATATGCATGATTTTCACTTTTGATAACCGTCAATAGTATGGTGTTTTTGTATTAAAAATCGGAAATATTTGACGTCCCTAGTTGTATGTTCCTTTTATTCTTAATTACGATTTTACATGTAGCGGGTTAAGCTAGCTAAACAGGAGGTGATTACCTGTTTGGAGAACCATACCTCTTTTCCCTGGTGGACGTTGACGCGTTTAAATTTGTTACTTTACTTTGTGATTTTGGCATGAATACGTATGTTTGTTTTGGATTGAAGGTTATTATTACATGTCTTATCCGTATGTTCGGTGATATGTTTCCTTAAGATTTTGGCTCTAATTTACTGATGCTATCAAAAACAAGCTTACTCATCCATGTCCGAATCACAATCCAGAAGCAAAGTAAAACTTTGAAACTGTCAAATCAGGTTGGATACGTGAACTTCCACTAGAGAAGTGGGGCGGGGAACTCCGGGGGTAAGTACTTCCTATTTAGCTAGCTAATAATAATGATATCAACAGTATGATGTAATCCAGCCTTTCAAAAGGCACTAGAGTCAATGTACATTATATAAAGAATATAACATGCTGACTTCAGTTAATCGTCCCACTAATTTCTAAAATCTGTTATATCATGCTGCAATGCAAACACAACGTTAATGCACGTGCTCGGTTTTCATGTTATACTCCAATAAAATAACGCAACCATAGAAACGCCGTGATTTACTTTCACTCTGATCAGCTAGGTTCAGGGGTCACATTATAGATCGTTCATCTCGTATGTACGTAGTTATTTTTAAGAAGTTCAATTTTCTTCACAATGAAATGAATCAATTTAGGTTACAAATAAAATATAAAAAAAATAACCATGACTTTTTTTTAATTTATTTTATTACATCAATGATCGGGTAAAATCAGAACATAAACATGGACCAGGGTGCATAAGTCCGCTATTGGCGATTTTAATCTGAAAGAATATGACATGGAATATATTTCAACCATCGACTTTCAAGCTTTTTACAATAGTTTTTTATTCAGTTTATGTCTTCTGGGTTTATGGCAAACTCATTTATGCAGATTTCATTTCGATGATAGATTACAACCTTTGATTCAACACTGTACTGCTATATAACATGCAGACGTTCTGTTTGACGATCGATTGACATCAGTGATTCAGGCGTTGCTTGTACCTCGGCCTTTTTTGATTGGTTGATGATTGATAATTTGCCGACAGGTCTGACGCGGAGAATTTGAATTTTACTTTTATTATTTAGAACAAAATGCACAGGACTGAAACAAAACCTCGTTTTATGTTTTAGCCTTAGTGTTGAAAAATTGCATTATAAGGAATAACAAGTTTTTCGTTACATTTTTTTCATAACGCACTACGCATATTGAGAAATGTGCAGAACATTTTTCATGTTATGACTCAATAATCTTCTTAAAACAGAAGTTATTCCTTGAGTAACTCAAGTGACTCTGGATAAGTTTGACGCCTAAAAGTATTTCATTGTCAATTTTCTTTACGTATGGTGGGTGTATTTAACTAAACAGGAGGTGCTTACCCTTCCGAAGCACCCGACCTCACTTATCTGGTGGAGGTTCACATGTATAACTTTTCTGTTGTATTGTGATTTGGACATGGATTGGTATGTTCACTCAATATACATGTATTTTTGTGATTTATTGTCGAACATTGGTACACAGTAACATACGAAGACTGCTCGTCCCGCAGAGATATTTGAATTAGGACGTCAAATTAGGTTATATCGACGGAGCTACTAAGAGGTTAGTTCTATTATTTGATTTGAAAAAAAATATTAGTTGTATTTGAAGGACCCGCTGTGAAGAGGATAGAAAAAGCCTTTCTGTGACAGATGTCGCATGTTACCCACATGACGAAATAGATTAATAGCTCGTCTACAGGTTGTAGTGGATTTCATTTTAAGATTCTATCGTATTTGACCAGAATGCCTAGCGATTCCCATACGCTTGTCATCATAAAATTTCTGATATTTACTATTCGCGTATGTTTTCAATGTTTGACTTGATTGCAAGTTGCATTGGCTTACTTTAATATTTATTCTATGGGATGATATAGGCATAGAGCGGTTATACCAATATTTCGGTCAATATATTAGAAATTTTACGCATCTGCTTCGATAGATCACGTGCCTCGTGCTTGAATTTGAAGTGAGGTTTTGCTATTCTAACATTCCTTATTTGCGAGAACCACGGGCGGTTTAGCAATTCTAACGCAGGGGCGGATACAGGATTTTTTGAAAGGGGGGGGGGTTGAGAACTATCCAGGATTTTTTAAAAGGGGGGGTTGAGATCTATACAGATTTTTTTAAGGGTAGGGGCGAGAATTATATCAATGCTAGATGCGAGCGCCGAAGGCGCGAGCTTCCAGAGACGATGGGTCTAGGGCAGAGCCCCGATGGGGGCCAAGAAAATAATTTTAATCAGTCAATATCTCACTCTCTCTCTCTCTTTAAATTTTTCAAAGGGGGGGGGTTGCAACCCCCGCAACCCCTCCCCTAAATCCGCCACTGTAACGTGGTAAGGTTTTTACACAGTGGTTATCGTCTCCCCAACCATACTCTCCAGATCAAGCCCTATTTTTCCTATTTCCAAAACACATACAAGCTCTTATCTGCTCGTCGTTACAAGTCCCGACAAGACCTTGGCTCAGCCAACAGTCAGTGCGTCACTGGTCTACTTAAATCAGCGTAACGTCGCGAAATGAATGTAGAAATATGCAGAACCGTTAACAAAATATCATTACTAGGTAAAAATTTCTTACGAATAATTTAAAAACATCGTATATATTTTTAACACTGAGTTTTTCAATATTTTTGACGATTTTTGGTTGACATTGGTATCTGTATCTAAACTCGCTCATATATAGATGTATTATATACTCGTAATAAAAACATAATTACTACTAATTGAATCACTTATTTTTGACATATTGATGCATGTTGTTAGGTCCAATTATGTCATTTAATACCGAAATTATATTTATTGCTTCAAATGTTCATACAGATTATAAAATTATTGTCTAATTTTAGGCAATTTTAAAATTGAATTAATGCCATTTTGTATAATAATCGTGGTATTTGTTGAAACTATGCATATGTCAATTATATGTTCATTATTTGCATATAAAACTACTCTCTTTAGCAGGGTCGTATTTCGTATATATGTCCTTGTCGTAAGTGAGAACAATTAAAGCGCTTTTAATTTGCAAGTTACATAGTTTATAGTTTCAAATAATGGAACTAAAAGAAAAGGTATAAGGAGGTATAGAGTGGAGTGATAGATTCTGAGAGATTAAAGCATCTACCTTTATCAATCACACTGAAAATGTTCGTCAAGCTATGGTCTGCTCTTGCTGAAATATTAACACATAAATGTAAATGGAGTTGGTATCTCACTTAGAAATGGGATCAAAAGTTTATATCATAAGATGAATAGCCACAAACGTCAACAGGTACGATTCCTTTCTCTATATTTATACCCGTGACATTATAGGGGTCCCACAGGTACACTTAGTGCTTTATACAGTTGTTAATCAACCTAATATATTCAATACTAAGTAATATTACGAATCGTTTGATATATTTTGTAGCTCATTATTTTTATTATGTTTTGTACTTTAGACAGCACAGTGAAAAAATCTACGAATTACTGAAATTACATTTTAGGTTTTCAGTGCTGTGATCCAAAACCAGTCCTTAATTATGTTGGTTTTTTCTCATGTCGACCAAAGGTAGTTTTTTCTCCTCTAAATCAACCACATTGCTTATACATATTTTGCGTATGAGATTGCATACTTGGTATAAATACACAATTTTAACATGTATTACAAATAATTTAATTTATAATTTATGTATAAAAGAGGTCCAAAATCTAGTAATTTATAATCATTGGTCTCTTATAATGTATCTATAGACATATTACATATTATTTATAATATACATATTATATACATATATTATAGCGGTAGCGTTGATAAGTACGATCATCTTCTTATTAAAAATAAATTTTTGCAAAATTACTTATGGTCATTATTTTAATTTATTGAATTGTTAAATCATCAATAATTAAAGATTAGCGAATTATAGTATTTCAACTTTCATCGTCAAAGATAATTTTATCATTCCAGTGTAATATAACATTTAAAAAACTGAAGAATCACAAAATAAATATTTAATATTATAGTAATCTCTGTCAGTGTATAAGCAAACATTGACCTGTCTGCTTGACAGTAGGAGGATCCACCCAATAATTTGAAGTATTAAGCTTCGCAGTTAATGCATAAACAACTAGTTTCCCCTTTGTGTAGACAAAATAAACATCTGTTTTTCTATACATAAATGCACTGGTTAATAATAAATATTTAACTAAAAGGTAAAGCGGACAGGTCAATGTTGTTTGCCCATATATGCATTTAAACATTCATTTTTATCTTTTTCTCCATTCTTCACAATATATAGGTCAAAGGCTTAATTCGGTTCAATATGTATAACGCTGTACTTGACATAAATAACACCGCGGAGAAGTCAGGACATTGTAAGACGGTCAGCAAGATTAATTCTTAAAAGGTATGTCATAGATACTACTTTTGATGGGTTTTTTTTTTTTTTACAAAATAACGCATTAACATATGACCGGTTTATATTTTTCGTCACCTTTGTCCTATCGCAATGTAGCCATTTAACACATTTTATGTGGCAAGCAAATATCAGATCTCATACTAACACTGGATATCTGATATACGGCACCCTGCCGTCTCCGTGATAGGTAGCAAACTACTTTGTACATGTACTTTGTTAACACGAATAAACTCCATTATCCCCATGTTAATATTAACCGCCAGAAATTTAAAATTCCTTATTGTAATAATATGAGTTGAATAACTGTAACAAAGTTATTTGCAATTATTTGGTTTGTTTGCATCATGGTTTGTCGGGTTTATTTATCGCTATTGTTTACCTGATTCGAAGATTTGACATGTGAAATTAAAATAAACCATAAAATCAGACAGCTTACGTTTTATGGTATATTCAGTTCATAATTTGAGTCTTGTTTAAAAGTAATGACCGTTTTCATTTGGTCATAATAATAAGACCATCAGATCGAACACAAATGTGCCAGTTTAAGTCCAAATATCAATTCCAATTACAACGTTAACACTTTGCAAACTTTCAAATTAATTAAAACGTCAACTATCACCAGGGAAGTGAGAATTGGTACTCCAGAAGGATTTGCGCCTTGATCTAGCTAGATATATTTATAAAAAAAAACATGGGAATAGTAACTAAAAAGAGTTGATTTTAACGTCAAATTCAAATATCTAGACAAGTGGTAACTTTTTGTGCATAACAGTTATCTATTGATTAGATCATTTGCTTCTTTTTTTTCTAACATTCTTGTATATATATTATAATAGCTTTTTAGATAATAGTAAGTCCCTTTTTTGATATTATTAACTTCGCAGTAATAAGATTTACAAACATAAGTAAATGCATGTAAATGTTGGTGTTAGTTAGTTGTGTGAGTGATAGTTTGTTTTGTCCAAATAAACATCATAGTATTTTTGTGTACAATGTCTCTATTTGATCTGTCATATGCTACTTTTGAATTCTTATGAAAGAATATAAAACAAAAATTGCGCTACTTTTGAATTATATTATTTCATAAATTTTCAAAAGTAGCACATGACAAATCGAATATATATAAAATGAAAAATAAAAATAGTCTTTCAATAATTTTAAACTATACGACTTGCATAGAAATTAATTTGAACACATGCTGTCTACAATAACGTGATGAATTTATAATATTTACAAATACATGGAACTTATTTTGCTTTATAATTTCAGTGAGAAATAAGAAATTACCATGCAGGTACAATTTACCAGGTTCATTCTCGGCATTGTAATTCTAGCTGTGGTTTGTGTACAATGGGTATCGTCTGCTCGTATACTGGTAATCCTTCCTCCAACATACAGTGTCATCACACCGTTTTTACCAGCTGTAGAACTACTCCGTACTAAATATGGTCACCAGTCCACCATAATAACGAATGAAGAGCTAGCAAAAGGATACAAGGATTCTTCTTTTGATTATATTATTTCTCAAAACGTCACGAAATTCAAATTCGCAGCTGCTGTAGAAAAAATTGTAGAATCTGGAGCAAAAGGCAAACGGTTTGAAACAATTGGTAACATCATTAATGCCTTCTCTTCACTTTGTAATGCTTACATAAGTGATACTGATCTAGCAAAGAGGTTGTTGAAGGAGAAATTTGACCTAGCTATCGTCTGGAAAGGACCCCCTGGAATGTGTCTAACCCTTATACCGTATAAACTTTCAATACCTTTTATTATGTTTGGGAATGGTTTTGACATACTTAATGATAGAATACCATTTTCACCATCATTTGTTCCACACCAGTTGGTACAAGTTGGTGATAAGATGAGCTTTACGGAGAGACTAATAAATACAGTTGCCCATACAATGCAATTCTTCTTTTATGACATTGTTACCCCTTCCGGTGCAATGAAAAATTATGTCCCGGAAAAACCAACTATATCAACAGCGGAACTAGCGCGAAGAGCTGAACTTCATCTGTTGGATTTGGATCCACTCCTTGATACCATAAAACCTATATTTCCTCATTATATATATGTTGGTGGAATGGTGGCTAAACCCGCAAAACCATTATCTGGTCAGCTGAAAGAATTCATGGATTCTGCAAAACATGGCGTCGTTATAGTATCATTTGGCAGTTTATTAAAAGGTTTTCCAGATAAAGTAATAGATAGTTTGACAAAAGCTTTTCACAAAATAGAAAATCTAAAGTTTGTATATAAACAAGGTAAAGAAACAGTACAGAAAGGAAATGTGCTTTTCATGCCTTGGATTCCCCAGAATGATTTGTTAGGGCATCCTGCTACTAAGTTATTTATTACCCACTGTGGGAATTCTGGTCAAATGGAGGCTCTATATCATGGGGTCCAATGCTTGGGATCCCAGTTAACGGAGACCAGTTTGCCAACGCTAAAAGAATGGAGTCAAAAGGCTACGGTACCAGTATAAAAATAACGGATGTAACAGTAGAAAATAGTGTCTAGAATTAATTACATATTGAACAATGAGAAAGTGACAACAACTATCAAAAAAGCTGCGAAAATATTCCGATCCCGACCACAATCTCCAACGGAAAGAGCTGCATATTGGATAGATCACGTATCCAATATGGCGGAGGATATTTGCGACCAGCAAACCTTGATATGCCATTTTGGCAGTATATTTTACTATGTAATTTTAGTTTTGTCGTTAGCTATTATTATTGTTTTATTTCTCATTATATTTATAACAAAGAAGATTTGTTCTTTTGTTGCGGCAAAAGAAAGAAGAAAACGGATTAACTATGTTCTGTAAATCTAGATCCGAATTTCAATTGTATTTTTGTAAGTCTTAAGCTTATCTTTTAACTTTCGCGTTTCAGTCTCTACATTGATAACTTGCTTAAATAGATACCTGAAGGTTTTTGCGACTTTAAATTGGGTTGATATCTGGAAATTAGTAATAATGGGTTGACACAGACCTACATAACGCAAAAATTACATTTGAAACCAGATCTACCAAAAGGTTGTTGAAGTGTGTGATAGACTAAGCAAAATGTAGATTTGTTATACATAGGTCCAACTCAAAAGTTTTAAGAACCCTTACCTCCCTTATATAATCGTGAAGAACTTATGGGTGGAAATATTTGCAAAATACATGTTTTGCCATAAAGTATGATGTTAGGTTATTTCGTAACATTAACTCCGGTCTCAGTATCTGAAATCATATTTCTAAAATGTAAAGAACATGTTGAAGCAAATCTTTTAGAAAGAGAGATAATTGATTTTTCAGTCGCGTTTACGCTTAAAGATAAGTGCGTTGATTAGTAATTGACACTGTCACGTTTGCTTTTTATCATATCAGTGAATCATTTTAAACGTAAAGAATATCGGCTTTAATACATTTTGGGTTGGACCTGTATATTACATAGGATGGCATTAGCATTGTATATAGACAGCTTTCAAAGTTTGACAATATCATAAAAATAGTTCACGCCGTATTATGCAGCTTTATTAGTGTTGAGTATAGTTATAAATATTTTATCATGGCATTTTGATTTGTTTCCATGACAATTTGTTTGCAATAAATTGCGTTTTTCATTGATAAAAAATAGGGTAAATGCTCTTTTATTTTTAGAACAAACTTTACATAAAATAAATTGTATTTCATTGTTTTTAGTCGGGAAAATTATAAACACAAAATTTGTATTCAATTTATGTTGTTGATAAGTTATCGTTTATTTTAGGAACAAACTTTACATTGTCTTGAGTCAGGGAAATTATTAACATAAATTTGTATTCAATTTATGTTGTTGGATAATTTATAATTTGATGAGCCTCATTTACAGCATAATTACTGACCAACAGCCCCTTATTCTGAATGGAATCTGGATAGAAGGGTGTCCAGATTGATGTTTAAGTATTTTTGATTTGATACGGGTTTAAAGCATAAGACACGAAGATTGAGACGCTCAGAAAATAATCACTAATTGCATATTTTACTTAAAAAGAGTTTTTAATACAACATGACAGTTACAATATTGATTTTTAAAGCATTATTTGGATTCAATTAAAAAATCTTTCCGTGAAAATCATTTTTACGATTGGATATATTTTATTTTTCACCATCGCTTTATCTGTTAATTAAAGAAATTATAGATTATTGTTTTCATTTTGATTTCTTTTTTCATTGTGTCACACAAGAATAACGTGAAGACAATACGAATTCCACATGCGATCCTGAAATAGATTTACCATTATTTTATTGGACAGAAGAACATAGACATCTAAAAATTAAATGTAGGGCGAGTGATCTAATGTGAAGTTATATCACAACACCTCTAACCATTTATGTTCAAAATCTACTCGGACAGAGCTTTATTTTGTTTTTGCTTGCTGAAGGCCAGTGTGTTTCCCAGACTTTGAATCCCAGGATTGATCGCCTCTATATAAATGTATACATTCAATTTCTGTTACTGCTATCAAGCTTTAATTACTGGATTTTGTGTCAACATCTACACGGACTCTCTAACATTTATAACCTGTATGGCTTAATCAAATACAACCATACTGATGCATGTCCTAATCGAAACCGCAAATCTGAGTAAAACTCTTGAAAACTATCACGTAAACCTCCACCGCGGAAGCGAAGTTGGACGCACCTGAAGAGTAAACATCTTCTGTTAGGCTAGTTACAACGTCTACGTGTGTATTGAATGCCCTTTTGAAAACTCTACACGGATTGTTTCTAACAAAATTTAACCTTTGTGTTAATGGACAAGCTAGTAACAGAATGAAATTGATACTCTAGTATGTTTTGACAGAATCGACCAATACTTTGATGATGATGATTTAAATATCTTTAATCCTTAATTTAAAAAATACATCCCTGAATAAGACCTGATGAATACCAAATATCAATTAAATATACATGGATTGATGACAGATTATAGGATCCTGGTGGATTTGAGTCTTTGAGTTTTAGTTTTTGATCAATCCGATGAACTTTTAAAAATAATTAACTAAGAAAAGAGATTGATCTTCTTAAAACTGTTGTAATAACTAGAATGTAGATTATCAAACAAGAGATTAGAATTCGGAAGTCGCTCATATCTGATAATACCCCCGTGTATAATTTGAAAGTTTTTAAATACAAATGTATAAAACATCTAATTTAGACGCGTGTGTATAGCTAACTAGGAAGAGACGCTAACTCTTTAGTAGCATGCGGCCAAAATTTCTGATGGAAATTAATGTATTACTTAAGTTATAACTTAATTAAAATTATAAAAATGGATTCACGATTTTGGTCCAATGAAATCGTATTCCGGCCAGTGCTGTGTAAAACTGGCATAATATGTAATTTATCAGTTTGCAAAGGTTTTAGCTTTTGAATCGATTTAAACATGAATCGGTATGTAAGTGATTTGCAAATACATTGTTAACGAAAGGATTTGTAAGCCTAGGCAGTCATCACAATATGTTGATAAGTATGATGTCTCTGTATCCAAAATTACCCTGAATATATTTGAAGTCCCATAGTTCCATTTACTTCCATTCCGAATTTTGATTACCCTTCCGGAGAGCCCAAACTCACTTCCTTGATGGAAGTTCAAGTGTTCAACCTTATTTTCCGGCTTCAGCGTTTTTACTATGCTTTTGAATTGTGGTTTGCATATGATTAGTACGTTTGTTTTGGATTGCAAACAGACGTTGTAATGCTTGGAGTTGCTACTTTACGTTTGGCATTTTATTTATCCGTAAGAAGGATTTATTAAAAATTTATTGTGGTTTTATACTTAATACACAACACAATCTATCAAATTCTAATAAATATAATCTGTCGAAGAAGAATATGAAAAATATCTGTAGTCTGTCGATAGAGATTTCACGTTTTGTCTCAAGTATATATATCATGGACCGGTATATATGTAACGGGGGGGGTGTGTGTAATAAGATGACACACCGTTTGGTTTACGCCGCAGCATTTATTCATTATCTTCTTTATGTAATATATACATGTATTATAGCCCTAAGAAAATGTAAAGGAAATATCATTACCATTTTGCGTAATATCACAAAATATAAGCATCAGTAAAAAATATGTATTATCAAAAATATATCATAATATTATAAAAATCACTGATTGTATTGAATCAATAACATCAAACAATAACTATTTAAAATTATAATGGGAAAAAGAATTAAGGGGAGATAATTCTAATGCCTCAACAACTATATATATGGATATCAACTGTAACAACGTTAGGGCTATATAACACTGACTATATGGAATATTTGTATGAAGTTCAATAAAATAATAAAAATACAATTAGGAAACCTTCAAATCTGATAGTCTCACCATAGATACAACGAATTGAATTGAATTTAAATGAACTATCATATTTAACGAATCCATATGACATCACATGAATAAATATACATCGTACACATATAATGTTAATAAAAATAATGTTTTGATAAAAAGGGTTTTACCATTATGTGGTACTGAGCATTACACGGAATTTCTTACGCCAAACTCGACTTCAGACTATATGTATAAACTACAAATATATAAATAATTCAATACTCAATAGCCGAGCCGCTATATACACCTGTACATATATAATATAGGTCAGTTCACGATTACTTAATATTAATATATTTCACGGGTATAGTCTTGCTGTGACCGGAATGTAAACAATAGATACATGTTACATTATTTCCAATTACTATTTATAAGAATACCAAAAATATCAAAATTACATAATACGCGGTTACACGGAATAAATATATAATGAAGGTAGCATATTAATAGGTAATAGATATAAGTATAGTTAGTTAAACTTACAGTTTAAGCTGTCATTCTACACTCCGTCTTTTATGTCTTTGTATGTATTCTATTATGGCGTCTGTCAATAATTACTTATGTCATGTGACAGGTAAGTATAAAAGAAAAGACCGGGAACTCGAAAACGAGAATAAAGGTAAGGCCAAGTGAAAGGTAAGTTTGTGTTTAATGTATAGAGATATATGAAAAAAGAAGTGTAAGCTACAACTATGAAATATATGAAACTATGAAACAATATATGTACAAATTCCAACACCGCTACATTCTCCCCCGCCCGAGAGAATGTCGTCCTCGACACTAAATAAACATGTTTCCTGTGAGAAAAACTAAATTTCAAATATCCATGTTATAATAAGACGTCAAATCCTGGTTTATATTGATAATTGGGTAAAAATCCTTGTATAATTTATTGCTAGTCAAAAGGCTTGGTGACGAGTTGTATCAACGCTGATGTTACTTTATCCCTATCATTCTCTCTCAAATTAGCTGAGCATGCCAGATGTTGTATTTCAACATCCTGATCCTCTTCCATATTTCCTCCATTACTATACTTTCCTCTGGATCGTTATTATCTGTTAACTGCTCCGGAGCATCCTTGTTGTATCCAAACACATAAACTATATCATTTTCCGATGTATCATTATCATCCTGTGCAACAGTGACTGTTGAATCATTGTTGTCTTTTTCTGTTGTTGTACTATTTCCTGTTCTATCTCGTCTTTTTCTTGGTGTAGGAATAGGTCTTGTTTCCTCTGATATACAACTGATGGGTAATAATAGATTTCTATGCAATGTTCTCTTTCTGCCTTCTCCTGACTCCTTTTTGACCTCAAATACTGGGATGTTCTTATTTGGTTGCGATGTTACTATATATGGATCTTGTTCCCATCTGTCAGCTAATTTGTGCTTGCCTTGAAACGCCAAATTCTTCACTAAAACTCTGTCACCTACATTTAAAACTACTCTTCTAACTCTGTCATCATATCCTGTCTTCTGTCTTGCTTTAGCCTTTTCCGACGATCTTGCAGCAATATCATAAGCATTCTTCAAATTGTTACGGAGTTTTCTGACATATACATTTAATGGTTCTCTGCTGGTTCTAAAATCCAATCCAAATGCTAAATCTATTGGCAGTCTCGGGTTACGTCTAAACATTAAATAGTAAGGTGAATATCCTGTAGATTCATGTTTTGTAGACTTGTAAGCGTGTACCAAAGAACTGACATGTGATTTCCAATCTTGTTTTTGCTTGTTTTCCAAAGTTCCCATCATTCCTAATAGTGTTTTGTTAAACCGTTCGCAAAGACAATTTCCTTGTGGATGATATGGCGTCGTATGTGTTTTATTAATTCCTGTAAGATGACATAATTCTTTTATTAGTTTTCCCTCAAAATTTGGACCCTGATCTGTTAATATTCGTTGTGGAAGACCATAGTGTACTATGAAGTTATGGAAGAATGCTTCTGCTGTTGTCCTAGCGAGTTGATTTCTTGTGGGCACTGCTACTGCATATCGGGTGAAATGATCCGTTATAACCAGTATATTACTTTGTCCTCCCTTAGATGTTTCAAGTGACAAAAAGTCCATACAAACTAATTCTAATGGTTGGTATGTGTGTATATTCACCAAAGGTGTAGCTATTTTTGCAGGTGTCTTCCTTCGTATACATCTATCACATGACTTGATCCATTGCTCAACATTCCTGATCATTCCATACCAATAAAATCTTTCCTGGATCATTGACAAAGTTTTTTCTCTTCCCAAATGTCCTGTGTTGTTGTGAAGCATATCCAATACTGTTGTGATCATAGACTTTGGTAACATTACTTGATGTCTCATTTCCTCATCTACCTGTGTCTTCTTATATATAATACCATTGTAGATAAAATACTTGTCAAAATTCTTCCATATAGCTGTATGTATTGGTGATAAAGGTATACTATTCTTCAACGGTAAAGTGTTCGTATTGATAAATGGAAACCACCAACTCAAAACTGGATCTGCCTGTTGTTCTTTCTTGATATTATAAGTTGAAGTAGAACTCTGTGTATCTATCGGAATATCTAAATTGTCTACTACATTCTCAGATAAACACAAGTTCTCCACAAACATTGGTGTCATAATTGCCGAATCACACAATGCTTTGATCGATTCATTCTCAATTACTATCGGTTTATCCTCCAATAACGGGTGTCTAGACATACCATCAGCGTCAGCGTTACTATGTCCTGGTCGGTATGAAATTGTAAAATCATAGGCTGCTAAAGCCGCAATCCAACGTTGTGATATAGCGTCTAACTTTGCGGTTTACAAAACATACGTTAACGGATTGTTATCGGTTTTTACTTCAAACTTTACTAGGAATTCCATCTATGTGTTGGGTACTTCTTTTCAGCTTTACTCAAACCTCTACTTGCGTACGCAATAACTCTCTTTGTATCTCCCAGTACTAAACGCTGAAAGCGCCATAAAACGTATAAGGATCAAGTCCCGTCCGTTTCCTATTAAACAATTATTATCTCGCACTTACTTCCTACACCTTGGATCGATAGAACAGATGTACATTTTACATGGCAGTCGAAAGGCCAGCTTCCAATATGGCTGATTTTTAATCACTTTAGTCACGTGATTTTCAGTTCAAATTTTGTTACGCAATCGGAAATGGTAGTAGGTCTCGAAAATTTAAGTATACTTTTAAATGGGGTCGTTATTACTTAAAATCATCAAATATTTTGAACAATAAATATTTTTTCCTTCAATTTATGTAAAAAAGAACCAATTATATACAGAAAATTACGAGTAATACGTCTTGAAAGTGGAGGTTGTGTCACAGCTGTCGGCCGACGATCTCGCTTCAGACACATTTTTTGAAAATATTAGGGCGAGTGATGGGTTCTAATAATTATTTTCTAAAAATTTATTCATTTCTGAACACATTCATAAAAGACATGTCCGAAATCGGTGTGGGATGCGATTCTGTCAGTTGAGAAAACGGCAGGTGTGGCTCCTTTTGCGGGGTTTGGTTCACATCTGTCGGCCGACATTCGTGCTTCAGACACAAATTATTAAATATTAGGACAAGTGATGGGTTCTAATAATTCAATTCTGAAAATATATTCATTTCTGAACATATTCATATGAAAGACATGTCCGAAATCGATGCGGGATGCGATTCTGTCAGTTAAGAAATCAGCAGGTGTTGCTTCTGTTTTGTTTTGTTTTTCGTATGATGATTATCTCCCTTGTTTACATGTCTCTCGCATGTATGCGAATAAAAATAAAGTGATTTTACTGTCTTATTGATTGATATTTGTTTTAATGTAGGGAAATGTAAAAAAAATAAATAAATAAAAAAATAAAAATAAAAAAAAAAAAAAAATCTAAAAAAATTGGCTTCATTTAACATTTTAATCTTAATCAAATAAAATTATTTTCCATGGGAAATATTTCTTCAAATTTGATACACAAGAGAAAGTTATATAATTTTCTTTTCAGTGGTGTCATGTGCTGATTTTAAATTTTATTAAAATAATGAATTTAAAATCAGCATATGACAACTAGTTGCTATGTGCTGATTTTGAATGCAGTATTTAAATAAAAATTCAACAGCAGCACCATGACAGTGGAACAGGAAGAAATACTGTTTCCACACCCCAAGTTAATAACTAGAAATTAAAATCTCTTTCTATAAGATGGTCAGGTCAGTTTTACCGGTGTAACAGTTAATTCTTTAGTATCTGTGGTTCATTTTTTCACAGATCAAGTGCTGCTGGTAGACTTTTTGCAGCTAAAGTACTAATCAGTCTAATGCAAATTCTGACTGTCTCCAAAATGACATGGATCAAGTTCATGTATCTACCTTCAGTCCAGAGGATGCTTCATGTCTTTTGGGTAAGGAGTAGAGTAAAAGTCAAGATTCTTTCACTATCAAACATATTTAGAGATGGGGAAAAACTGTAGAGCCCAAAGAAAACCAACGACATTCCACAACAAACTGACTAACTTTCTCACACAAAAACTGTCCTGAATGAGATTCAAACCTATACAGTAAGAGGCCATCCCTACCAATATTTCAAATGTTATGTTGGACAGGTGCCAGTGTAATGCACAAAAATAATTATGCATTTATTATGTCAATTAGCATTTATTTTTCCTTAAAGTAATGATAATTTTAAAATGCAAGCAAAACATCTTTATTGACATTGTACTGTGTGTTGACCATGTAATGTTATCTGCAATAAAAAAAACAAACAAACATAGTCATTGTTTATTCTGTAGTCTCTGTCTTGTTTTTAGCATAGCAATAGCATTAATAATATTTAATCTACAAATAAAAATGTTATCTATGAATAATCTGAAAATACAATGTTGGCAAATTTGTAAATAAAATTTGAAATATGCATTTCACCTGTCAATAAATATAAAAAAAGTTATCTGTAAATAAAATGAACTAAAAATTAACTTGTAGGAATGCATAATCTGAAAATAAACTGTATAGGTATTGGTAATCTGAAAATCAACTGAAATGATTATACATGTATGATGTCTATGTTTCCATTCCTGGTAGCCAAAATTGCCATTGGCTACTAATTTCTGAGGAATTCTTTCAAAAAGTAACCTATTTTAGCAAATTTGTGGAGAGATACTTTAAAAAGGACTATATTTTCACAAATTTTGGAAATTTGGCTACTAATTATTTCAAATTTATGGAAACCTAGTGATGTATCATAAAATCATATGAAAATAAACTACACATATTCTGCATTCTTGAAAATAAAAAAGAAATTAATTAAAACAGAATAATTTAATGTAGTACCAGTATAACATCATTCACCACACAAGAATGATACTGTGGGACTGTCAGAACTAGCCATGATGTGTGCAGCAATGATCCATGATTTAAAGTTTGGCTCAAATTAAAATACGGTAAAAGATATTTACATAGATTCTTGCACAATAAAAGTGAATGGGTTATATTGTGATAATTTCATAAAAAGCTCAAATACATGTACATGTATCAACTTTAAAAATATGAAATGTTTGAACAGTAAATCTAATACATGTAGTACAAGAATCTTTGTGATCCATTTCTGAATTTTCTGTGTTATCAAGTATGTTTTCTGCTGGTACATCCATACTTGCTGTGGTTACTGTGGAGAGAAAACATTCAAAATTAGCATCAATGTTTTAAAAACCTATTTATAGGTATTTGTAGCTGTGGAATCATCAGCAACAGTAGCAGTAGTGATAGCTGAAGGATCTAGAATGCATTAATTACAACTTTTTGCAATTGTGCATTTGCAACCTGTACCTCAATATCTGCCAACACCGTCACCAGTTTCTGAATAACTAAACTGAACTTTGGCATTTAAAATCCATCTTCAACCCCTTGAAGTGGCAAAACTTTTCAAATTACTAAAAAAAAAAAAATAAAAATAAAAAAATAAAGTAATTTACAGTCTGAAAAGTGTAATTGAAAACATTTTATGTAATTTTCCATATCATGACTTCTCCTCTTCTGCAAACTTTCTGAAATTTAACAAACTATAATTATGCTCTTTGTCAGCCTGCCTACCTGTAAATATGTGATACAACTGCCAACTTCTGATCTGAAACATTAAAATCACAGTTTTAAAATTTGCATGCACTGCAGCAGTTAAATCAACACCAGATAATTGTTTTCAGATGGTTTTCTAGCAAACTGTCCCTCTTGTGACTCTAAATGTAATGAAAGTGTAAAAAAAATCCAATATCAGCTGATTTCTGAGTCACATAGTGACTACATGGGGCCAGCTGGGCGATCTGGATGTTTGATTTTCGTGGGATTTTTTCTACAAAATTGAACTAAAATTAAACAAAATGTTTAAAGATTATATTAAAAACACACCAACAAATATCTAGAGTAAAAATAAACAAATTAGAAGATGTCTAGACGCAATAAATAGCAAGTTTTGTTTTCCAAATCATCGGCACGCAGGGTCAACTTGACAATCTTCCTGTGCAATAACCGGTGCGAGTGATGGTTTCTATCCGGTATCAAAATGACCGGTGTTCTAAATGCTACCGATTACGACTATAATTTTTAACCCAATCGGTGTGGGATGCGATTCTGTCAATTCAATTTACCGGGCATAAACTCCGAATGCACCGCCCACTTGATTTTGACCTTTCACGATACCGCAGTTTATGTCTATGATTCCAGCATTTTAATTAGTTATAAGGAGTGTTTAATTGTTGTGATCGTCTAGAAAAATCAATTTGCTATCAAACGGATACAAAAATATATATAGTTTAAGTTAAAAACACCATTTAATTAATGATTTATTGCGAACACTAAAATGCAAATTCTTCGAGGTGACGACAAAGCGCCATCTGCCGACCAAATTTGAATTACCCCCTTGAACGGCCCTGAAGATTAAATCGCGGGTTTAACGGAAAAAATCGAAGCTGGCCTTCAACTGATGGTAAATGCTTCTACTTGTTTAAGTAATACTATTCGATTGAATTTTATTTGATCATATATATAATATATATAGATTATTCCATTTTTATTTTGATCATCTCCCTTATTAAGATGCTCTTTTTTGTTTTGTGTTGCCGATTGAATATTACAGTTGGCATAATATTAGACATTTCCCTCTTCAATTTACTGCCAACTCTGACTGTATACGGTATACGATTAAGCGGGGTTCATTTCAAAAGATGTTATTGAACGTATATATTGTTGATACACAAAAGTTTAATACAAACATGATTTACTATAGCCCGAGATTCCTCTGGCCCGAAATTTTTTTTTTTTTTTTTTATCAATTTCGGGCCCCGAAATTGATAAAAAAAAAAAAAAAAAATTCGGACCAGAGGAATCTCGGGCTAGATTTACTAGTAAAGCATTCATCATTTTTCTCCTACAAATTAAACTAAAGGTTATTCACAATACGGTTTTATGTTTGCATGGTAGATGACGTCAGATGTCATGCAGTATTTTGAACACTTTTATATCACTGTTGAACATTCTACGGGAATGAACTTTGTAAATTATTCTTTATTTATTTTGAAAATCGGGATTTTATTTGAATTTTTTTATGTTTGCAAGGATACGTTTTGTCACCCAGAATACTTTATTCGGAAGGAAATCTTAAAGTCATTCCTCCTCGTTTGTTTGTTGTGTGTGATTTTGATGTCTCAAAAACCCGCTATATAACGAAACGACCTAGCGGTGCCAACTTTACATGTATTGTATTTAAAAGAAAATAAAAAACAGTAAATAAAAGATTTAGAAGAAACGTATATCCAGACTCAGATTTGCTTATGTAATCTCGTATTAATACCCAAGTCCAATGTCCAGCAGTGCATTGCGAACGCTGGAAGTTTGAGCTCCGGTTTGTCCCGACTAACCATAGCAAATAGAAAATTGTTTTACCACGTACTTTTTGAAAATGAAAGGAATAGAGTCCTCCAGATACCATAACATTAAAATTAAAATGTTCAGTTGTACGTTAGGCAAAAATAACGTTTGTTGTACAATAAACTAAGAAGCTACAAAACTTTAAATGTCTGGTAATGTCGCGATACAAGTGAAAGCAATTCACGTCAAGAAGATAAAACAATATTTATTTAGTCAATTTATTAGCTTTGCTAACACAATTCAGAAAATGATAAAATCCGTAGTATTATTGACTTATTTATCGTACCATAAAACAAATGACTGTATAATCCATGTGCCAATGTAAGTTTGTGCCAATATTATCAAACACGCTATCCTTTACACCTATCAAAGATATACATTCACATGAAGCAGTCAGTTTGTGGGTTTCGATGGAAAATAGATATCATACTACTGCAAAACTGATTGATTGTTTCGCTGATTAAACTGTTCTGAGAAGGGATTCCGATAAATTTCTAGTCGGCTTTATATTAGGATGAATGGAAAAAGGCGTGAGAAGGCGTGAATGTATACATCTTATGACATTGGAAATTTTGAACAGTCATAGTCAGCAGAATATCGATGTGGGAAATGTCTAATACACCGATTGTTTTTGTTGATAATTACGATGAGTTACAATTTTCCATTGCTATCTTGAAATGTCAGATTTTGTGAGAAATAGAAAACTGAATGGGAATGTAAAATCTTCGGTCATGGTCAATCAAATAAGAAAGGGTATCATACAGTTGTCATCACAAATCGATTAATTATCATCAATGTATATAAGGATACAAACTGAAGATATTTACCAGTTACTTTAGGAATGCTAAATATAAAAAATATTCAGACAAATATTTATGCACCAAAGACAATCCGACAAATGAATATTCTTTAAGATAAATTAAAAGAGACTAATATAACGATAAAATCAATAAATTGACATGTTTGTTTTTGATTGATAAAAAGGAATATTAAAATCTAATTCTAGATACAGGGAATATTTATATTTATGAAAGAATTCCACCCTATAGATATGTGGAGGTCTCTGAACACTAAGAAACCCTGTATATGTTTTACAAATCATCATTCAGTGATATTTTTTTACGCTGATTCATATGTTTTTCAAAACAAAACTTTACTAGCTGAAATGAATAAACAATATATCACAAACATGACGATAAACTCAAAAGCAAATTAAAAAACTTTGACAACTAGACTATTTATATATTATCTTTCTTTAAAATAAAAATGTAGAAAAACTCGAGATGGTCTTGAAGGACACAAAAACAAACATTGCAGTCATATTTTAGTTGGTGTGTCATTAGGTAATTAGATCAATTGTTTATATTATAATAGTAATATGTTGACTTGTAAATAATTGTTATAGAACGGAAACATTTTAAATTCACAGAAGTCAACAGGTGCAGTTCTCGGCTCTATATTTATACATGTGACATTATTCGGAGTATGTACATAAAAGGGTACACTTTGTGCCTTAAACATATGAAGTTATTAGCTTTTGTATTCAGAACTATAGATGAATTTCGTTTTTGTATTTTGTTTGTGCTATCTGCTAATTTTGATTTTTTTTATGAAATCAAGTATTTAAAAATTAACGTTTTTTATTTTTAACTTATTGAATACAAAGATTATCACCTGACAGGATTTCATTTTCAAGCCATTCTTTATTTTCTAAATTCCCATCTGAAACTACATTTACAAATGCTAAATAACCCGAAAGATAAGTTAAATGTTTTGCATTATAGTAATGATTGTCAATGTGAACAACATGATATAATGCATATAGTTACACGTCTGTTTTATAGGTATAGGTCCAAATATAGGTCACAGGGTTTATTTAGGGTCGATATGTATGACGATGTACTGAAAATAGACAAAACATCTCATAGTATTTTTGCTATTAACGCAGTGGAGAAAACAGGACATAGCAAGGCGATAGACAAGACTTCATCTGAAAAGGTATAAAATATTGTCACATTTGCATAATCGTAATTTATCCATTTAACATATCTATTATTAATCTATGTTACAAACAATCATCGTCATACCAACTCTGGATACGCTATCGTGTCCGTGGTAGGAAGTTACTTTGTATATGTACATTTTAACAATAACCAATTTATGTTTTATATGAATATAATTCCATATAAATATTAATTTCAGAAAATTTACTCCCTTATTGGAATTTCTTAGGTTGTATAACTAACAATTTTTGAAAATTAAATGTGAAATTGTTTACATTTTAAAGTGCTGATTTAATACGATAATTTCCCTCTATACTCAGAATTATCTGTGATATTTAGAACCGTTTATGTATGTTTATCTGAGAAACATTTTAGTAGTGATTGTGAATACGTACAAAAATACTAAATCTATAACATTTAGGAGACATCAATTTTGTTATATCAAGAAAGACACATGTATTGTATAGTATAATGGTATGTCAGTTACTTGATAAATGAAAAATTGAAACTTTAAAAAAAAAATAAAAAAAAACTTATTACATAATGCAATAGCGTTCTTTTGGCGCTAAATATTTAACAAAGAATTTACATGTAAGGAGGAACAAAATCACTACCGGTGCATGTCTATTTCACAATTTCAAAGCAAATTAAAAACGTGAACGTGGACTTTTACCAGGGAAATGAGGTCGAGAACTCTGAAGAGTTAGCACCTCCTGTCTATCTTTCTACGTATACGCCAGTCACACGTGAAATCAAAATTAGGAATGAAAGATACATGTTCACATGGATCTTTGGGACCTCAAATTTATCAACTAGGATGACAGCCATAGAATTTTGAGAAATTATACGCGCTTGTACTGAATTCTGGATCATATTAAAATTTACAAATACAAACAACACATATCCATAAATCTGAAAAAATAAGCAATGCATGTCAGTGTCAGTCTTTACAAGTTTTCTGAAAACGAGGTATTTGCTTAAAGATATGTTTATTGTTATATAAACCTCTACGATGGAATGATAGGTTAACGACTTTAGTTATACATACTGTAGATTGATGTGTGTCGCGTAGGGTATAAAGTAAATGAAAGGGAACAAAAATATACATTAATTCCCTTTAGTACATCGAGAAATACGGTGCAACCCATATTCTTGGTTGTTTTCACTACATTAATCAGTGTGTAAATATCAAGCAAGAATATAAACTTAAAGTTCACGATTCTCTTTATTTTTTCTCTGTTTCCTTGCCAGGAAAATCCAAACTTAATTTTAAAAGAAAAAATTGTAACTGAAAAAACTTGTATTTAGCAACAGACTCTACAATACAGATAGACAAGATACCTATAGAGGGACCACCGATTATAAAACTCCCTATTTTGCAGGACCGCTGAAGTTAATGCCCATTCATGTGGTTTAGAGCCGTCGAATATCTTTATTTTAGAACCAAAGTAGCATAAATACGTTATCTTCTACTTGTTTAATTACTAATTATTTCTTGAAAAAAGAAATTAGTAGACAATCTAGCAACAGTGAAAAAGAAAGTATTCAAGGAAGCACTAATACACACACATGAGTTAAGGTCTCATGAAATACCTAGTGATACAGTACATGATATTGTATGAAACGTTACTTGGTGTAAATGTTATTACATTGTGTTAATGATTTTTTTTCAGACAGTATTAAACAAGAACCATGAAGTGCAATCTACCAGGTCGGTTGTCAGTATTACAATACTAGCGGTGGTTTGTGTTCAACTGGTATCGTCTGCTCGTATACTGGTAATCCTTCCTCCAACATACAGCGTCATCACACCTTTTCTACCCGCGATAGAAGAACTCCGTACTAAATATGGCCACCAGTCCACCATTGTCTTGAATGAAGATTTAGCCAAAGGTTACCAGAATTCTTCGTTAATTACATTATCTCGGAAAGCCTCACGAATTCAAATTTGCAGCCATTGTTGAAAAAGTTATGGAGTCCGCCTTGAAAGGTGAGCGATTAGCAACTATAAGTAACGTTCTGAATGGGTTTTCTTCACTATGTAATGCATATATAAGTGACAAAGAATTAGCAGAAAGTTATTGAAGGAGAAATTTGATCTTGCTATCATTTGGAAAGCACCTCTTGGAATGTGTCTACCTCTCATACCATATAAACTTTCAATACCTTTTGTTACGTTTGGAAACTTTGATGATTAATGATAGAATACCATTCTTACATCATTTGTTCCTAACCTTTTCTTACCAGTTGGAGATAAAATGAGTTTTACAGAGAGACTCATGAATACAATGGCTTATACCATACAGTTTTCTTTAATGACATGGTAACTCCTTCAGAGCAGTACAAACATATGTCCCGGAAAAACCAGCTATATCAACAGCGGAACTATTGCGAAAAGCTGAACTGCATCTGTTGGATTTGGATCCACTTCTTGATACCATAAAGCCTATATTTCCTCATTATATCTTTGTTGGCGGAATGGTGGCTAAACCCGCAAAACCATTATCCGGTCAGCTGAAGGAATTCGTGGATTCTGCAAAACATGGCGCCGTTATAGTATCGTTTGGCAGCTTATTAAAAGGTTTTCCAGATGAAGTAATAGATAGTTTGACAAAAGCTTTTCACAAAATAGAAAATCTAAAGTTTGTATATAAACAAGGTAAAGAAACAGTACAGAAAGGAAATGTGCTTTTCATGCCTTGGATTCCCCAGAATGATTTGTTAGGACATCCTAATACTAAATTGTATAACTCACTGTGGGAATGCAGGTCAGATAGAAGCTTTATATCATGGCGTACAAATGCTTGGGATCCCAGTTAACGGAGACCAGTTTGCCAATGCTAAAAGAATGGAATCAAAAGGCTACGGTACCAGTATAAAAATAACCGATGTAACAGTAGAAAATGTAGTTTCTAAAATTAATTTTATGATGAACAATGACAAAATGGCTACTGCTATCAAAAAAGCTGCACAAATATTCCGATCCCGTTCACAATCTCCAGCAGAGCGAGCTGCATATTGGATCGATCACGTGATCCAATATGGCGGAGGATATTTGCGACCAGCTAACTATGATATGCCATTCTGGCAGTATATTTTACTAGATGTAATTTTAGCTTTGTTGTTAGTTATTATTACTGTTTTATTTCTCATTATATTTATAACGAAGAAGATTTGTTCATTTTGCTGCGGAAAAACGAAGAGGAAAACGGATTAACACTGTTCTGTAAATCTAAATCCGATTTTCAATTTTATTTTTGTAAGTCTTAAGCTTTTTTTAACTCTAGCGTTTCTGTCTCTACATTTATAATTTGCTTATATAGATAGTTGAAGGTTTTTGCGACTTTAAATTGTCTAGATATCTGGGAAATGGGTTGTTAATGGGTTGACACAGACCTATTTAACGCAAATATTACATTTTACAACGGATCTACAAAAATGTTTTTGAACCAAATCTCTAGTGTGTGATGTGCTATACACAGGTCAACTTCAAAAGTACAACAATCCCTGCCTTCCTTATATAATCGTGAAGATTTTAAAGGTGAAAATTTACTTTAATGTTTGGGAAATATTGCAATAAAGTATCATATGAGGTTAAGTATTTTTCAACCTTAACTTCAGTCTCAATATATGAAAACATGATTCTAAAAGGTTAACAACATGTTGAAGCAAACATTCTACAAAGGGAGATAATTTAGTCTCCAATCACGTTTACGTTTAAAGATATGTATCGGCAGCTATGTGTGTTGATTTATCATTAACATTCATGTTTCTTTTTATCATATCTAAGGTAAATTAGCTGTGAATCGTTCATTATAAACATTTTGCGCGTTACAAACTCGTATCTTTTTAGCTGATATCGGTTTTAATACATTTTTGGCTGGAATGTATATTTCCTGATAGGATGGCATTAGCATTGTTAAATAGACAACTTTCAAATTTGATAATGGTCATTGTTACACAAGATTATGTTCAAAGTATTTTGCAGCTTTATTATACGCCCGTCATATGACGGGACGTATTATGTTACGGTGCTGCCCGTCCGGGCGGGGGGTGGGGGGGGGGGCGGGGCGTCCGGGCGGGCGTCTGTTAACAATTTGTATTCCGTTCAATAGAGACCACAAACATTTATGGATTCAAATGAAATTTGGTATACAGCTTTACCATGGTAATACCTTGTGCAAGTTCGAATTACAACTTTTTCGGATTATTTTGGAGGAGTTATGCCCCTTTTTTAACTTAGAAATTTTTGTATGTATGACCATGTGGTTTCCGATCATTAGAGCCTACAACTCTTTATGGATTCAAATGAAATTTGGTATACACATTTACGATGTTAATATCTGGTGCAAGTTTGAATTACAACTTTTTCGGATTAATTTTGGAGGAGTTATGCCCCTTTTTTAACTTAGAAATCTTTGTATGTATGACCATGTGGTTTCCGATCATTAGAGCCTACCACTATTTATGGATTCAAATGAAATTTGGTATACACATTTACGATGTTAATATCTGGTGCAAGTTCGACTTACAACTTTTTCGGATTATTTTTGGAGGAGTTATGCCCCTTTTTTAACTTAGAAATTTTTGTATGTATGACCATGTGGTTTCCGATCATTAGAGCCTACAACTATTTATGGATTCAAATGAAATTTGGTATACACATTTACGATGTTAATATCTGGTGCAAGTTCGAATTACAACTTTTTCGGATTATTTTTGGAGGAGTTATGCCCCTTTTTTAACTTAGAAATTTTGTATGTATGACCATGTGGTTTCCGATCATTAGAGCCTACCACTATTTATGGATTCAAATGAAATTTGGTATACACATTTACGATGTTAATATCTGGTGCAAGTTCGACTTACAACTTTTTCGGATTATTTTTGGAGGAGTTATGCCCCTTTTTAACTTAGAAATTTTTGTATGTATGACCATGTGGTTTCCGATCATTAGAGCCTACAACTATTTATGGATTCAAATGAAATTTGGTATACACATTACGATGTTAATATCTGGTGCAAGTTCGAATTACAACTTTTTCGAATTATTTTTGAGGAGTTATGCCCCTTTTTAACTTAGAAATTTTTGTATGTATGACCATGTGGTTTGTATTCCATTCAGTAGACAATACAAACATGGATTTAAATGAAATTTGTTATACATTTGGTATACACATTTACGATGTTAATATCTGGTGCAAGTTCGAATTACAACTTTTTCAGATTATTTTTGGAGGAGTTATGCCCTTTTTTAACTTAGAAATTTTTGTATGTATGACCATGTGGTTTGTATTCCATTCAGTAGACAATACAAACATGGATTTAAATGAAATTTGTTATACAGTTACACCTTAATCATGGTAATATCTCGTGCAAATTTGAATTACAACTTTTTGGGTTACGAGTTATGGCCCGAACACGGAGTTGGTAATATATTTTTACATACATATATCCTAGTTGTACTTATACTTCTCAGTAAATAGTACTACTCGATCAATATAACACGGGCGTATAATGCTCCGCTCGGCGGTGCTCTTGTTAGTGTTTAGTATAGTTATAAATCTTTTATCATTTTGATTTGTTTCCATGACAATTTGTTTGCAATTGGGTTTTTTCATTGACAGTCTATGAAATAAAGGGTAAATGCTCTTTTATTTTTAGAACAAACTTTACCGAAGATAAATTGTATTTTAATGTGTCGGGTCGGGGAAACTATTAACACAAAATTTGTATTCAATTTATGTTGTTGATAAGTTATCTTTTATTTTTAGAACAAACTTTACATTTCATTGTCTTGAATCGGGGAAATTAGTTACATAGGATTTGTATTCAATTTATGTTGTTGTTAAATTCTGTTTTATATTTTAGAACAAACTTTACATTTCATTGTTTTGAGTTGGGGAAATTATTTACATAAAAGTTGCACTCAATTTATGTTGTTGATAAGTTCTCTTTTATATTTTAGAACAAACTTTATATTTCATTGTCTTGAGTGGGGGAATTATTTACATAACATTTGTATACTATTTAAGTTTCTGATTAGTTAATCAACTGGATAATTTATAATTTGATGCGTTTAAGATACAGCATATTTACTGACCAACAACCCCTTATTCTGAATGAAATCTAGACAGAAGGGTGTCCAGATTGATTAAGTATTTTTAATTTAATACGGGTATAAAGTCGAAGACATGAGGATTTAGACGCTAAGAAAATAATCATTACGTTTAGGGTAATTGCATATTATATTCAGAAAGCGTTTTTAATACAACATGACAGTTACAATATTAATGTTAAAATGTTTGTTTGGATTCAATTAAGATACCTCTTCCTCATTATAATTTTTAAAATTGTATATATTTTATTTTTAACAATTGCTTTATCTGTTTATTAAATAAATAATAGATAATTGTTTTCATTTTGATTTCTTTTTTCATTTTATTAGAAAAGAATAACAAGAAGAGAATACGAATTCCACATCCGACCGTCAATATTGATTTATATTTTTTATTGGACAAAAGTACATAGACATTTTAAATTGTTTCTTTTTTATTGGTGGAGGAGTGATCTAAAACATGAAGTTATGTATCACAACACCTCTAACCACCTACGTTTAACTTCTACACGGAGATATCTTTGTTTTCTTTGTGCTTGCGTAAGGCCAGTGGTCTTTTTTGAATCCCTGTATTGACCGCCTCGATATAAATGAAAGGCATATTACTGTAACTCTCAATTTTTCTCTATACATAATTATGTAAGAAGGTTTTTTCAAGAATGTTTGATATACCAACATAAATAAGCATATGGTTACAAATGTTATCAATACAGCATACATTCAATTTATGTTACTGTTATCAAGCTTTAATAACTGGACTTTGTGTCAACATCTACACGGACTAATCTGTGTGTCTGACTCAAATACAATCATATTGATCCTTGTCTAAATCACAATCTCAAATCTAAGTAAAAACTTTGAAAACTATCAAATTAAGTGAAACAAATGAACTTCCACCACAGAAGCGAGGTTGGGTGTCCCAGATGAAGTAGCTAGTTACAACCGCCACATGTTTATGGAATGCCCTTTTGAAAATATATCTACACGGATTCTTTCTAACAAATCTAACCAGTGTGTTTGGATCAAACACAGCCATACTCGTCTATGTCAAATCATAAACTCAAATAGAAGAAAACACGTCAAGAAAGTATCTTAATCTAGATAAGGGAATATTTTAGTATTTATGAAAGAATTCAACCCTATAGATATGTGGATATTTCTAAACCCCGATAAGAAACACCGTATATGTTTTAAAATTATCATACAGGAGGTACTTTCCCTTCTGGACTCGGGAGCACTCAGTCTCACTTTTCTTGTGAAGGTTCACTTGCTTAACTTAGTTTCATACACTTCTTTCTCAATTTGATAAATCAAGTATTCATACTAATATTAAAGTGGACCATAGTGTCATTAACATCTAATGCCTTCTTATTAGAAAACATGTTTTGTTTTGGAAACAGATTAAAGAATGCCCAAGTTTATTAGAAAGTATAAGAATTGTGTTGAGAGATGGAGTGTGAGGACAAAGTATCTAACTTCGGCAAGTAAACTGAAATGTTTTCGACACTTAAATTATATTTTTTCAAACCTCAGAACGGGGGAACAAAAAACTCTACTGGCTGAAATAAATAAATAATCTAACACAAATATGCTGATTTCAAATCATAATCTCAAAAGCAAATTACAAACTTTGACAACTGGATTATTTATATATCATCTTTAAATGTATAAAAACAAAAGATTGTCTTAAAAGTAAATTACAAACATTCCAGTCCGATTTCAGTTGACGTGTCATTTAGAAATTAAACCACATCTTTATTTAAAAATAGTAGTATGTCTACCTGTAAATAATGGTTATAGCACTGTAACAATTTAAATTCGGAGTATGCACGTGAAAAAGAGGTAAACTTTGTGTTTGTGCTGTCTGCTAATTTTCAATTTTTTATCAAATAAAGTATTTAAAATTATCGTTTCCTATTTTAAATTTATTGAATACAAATATTATCATCTGACAGGATTTCATTTTCAAGCCATTCTTTTTTTCTGAATTCCCATATGAAATTACATTTTCAAATGCTAAAAAACCCGAAAAATAAATTAAATGTTTTGCATTATAGTAATGCGTGTCAATGTGAATATGTATAATGATACACGCGTTTTTACATCTCTTTTGACTACCCAATACATCGGTCACATGCTTTTTTGCGGGGGTCGACATGTATGACGATAGAATGAAAAAGAGACAAGACATCACGTGATATTTTTGCTATTAACGCAGTCGAGAAAACAGGACATAGCAAGGCGATAGACAAGACTTCATCTGAAAAGGTATAAAATATTGTCACATTTGCATCATCGTAATTCATCCATTTAATCTATCTATTATTAATCTATGTTACAAACAATCATCGCCATACCAACTCTGGATACTCTATCGTGTCCATGGAGGAAGTAACTGTGTACATGTACATTTTAACATTAACCAATTTATTTGTTTTATGTGAATATATTTCTTTGTAAACCAAACCATAATTCCATATAAATATTAATTCCAGAAAATTAACTCCCTTATTGGAATTTTTTAGGTTGTAAACAATTTTTGAAAATTAAATGTAAAATCGTTTACATTTTAAAGTGCCTATTTTAATACGATAATTACTCTCCATACTGAAAATTATATATTCATGACATTTAGAACTGTTTATGTGGATTCTTAAAAATTCTAAAGGATAACTTGGAAATCTTGCTTCTAATACTTCATCTCATGTAAAAAGGTAAGCCAAGATACAAATATCTGGTGCTGAACTTGGATTCTGGTTATTTTGTCAAGCATCATACAGATTCCAAACAAAAATATACTGAAGATACCATCAACAAAATGTTGGAGTTTTTGATAGATAACATATTTGTAAACAATATTATTTTCCAGCAAACAATAGGTATACCAAGGGGTACAAACTGCGCACTGTTGCTTGCTGATTTGTTTCTTTATTCTTATGAAGCAGTATTTATGCAGAACCTCGTTAAATCTGCAGAGAAGATTGTCGTTAAATCATTCAACTCCACATACAGATATACAGATGACGTTTTGCTTCATATTTAGACTTATAGCTCAATTATGGTGCCAAAAAAGACTACATTTGAAGCTTTTGAGAAATGTGATCACTTTAATTTTTTATCATCAACTTTCCTTTTCTATGCAGCAATATACCACAAGCACTTTGGGTCAGGTATTTCATTTAATTTATTATTTTATCGACCTAACAATGATATATATTTCTATTCATTCATATCTGACAACGTTACAAAGTAAATGCATCAGAAATAAAACTAATTTTATTTCCTGCTTTTCTTGCTTATGGTATATTTGTTTCCCAATAATTTACGCTATGACAAAGCTTGTTCCAACTAAGGAACTGTACAACAAAGCGGGCTGCTTGCAAATAAATTATTGACCCAGAGATATTGAAAGCCTAGGCTTATCAAGGCCCTCAAAAAGTTCTTTGGTCGTCATCACAGTATTGTTGATAAGTGTGATGTCTCTGTGTAGAGGATTGCCCTGGATATATTTGACGCCCCATATTGCACGTCCCTTACACACAATTTTGAGTACACACGTGGCGGGTGTAGCTAGCTTAACAGGTGCTAACCCTTCCGGGGAACCTGGCCTCACTTCCCTAGTGACTTACCTGACTTGTCAGTTCCAACATTTTTACTGTCCTTGTTGATTGTGATTCGGACATGGATTAGTATGTTTGTTTTTGATTATCTATTGTTATCTAAAGAGGCATTTTAAAAGTGATTGTGATTACGTACAAAAAACTACTTAATTTTTAATATTTAGAAGACATCAATTTTGCTTTATCAAGAAAGACCTGTATTGTATAGTTTAATATCATGCGATTTACTAAACGGAAAATTTAAACTTTTCTAAAAAAAATGAACTTTATTACATAATATAATTTGGAATGCAATCGTCAACACAAATCCGTTCTATTGGTGCTAAATATTTAATCAAAAAGAAACCACATAAATAGAAACAAAAACATACCGGTGCGTGTCCAATTTACAATCTCAAAAGCTAATAATAAACTTGAACGTGGACTTTCACCAGGGAAATGAGGTCGAGTACTCCGGAAGATATAGCACTTCCTGTCAATCTTGCTACGTACACACCCGCCACACGTGATATTAAAATTGGGTATGAAAGATACATGTCCATATGGAACTATGGCACGTCAAATATATCAAAAGACATAGAACTTGTACTAAAGTCTAGATCATATTCAAAGTTACGAATACAAAAGACACACCAATATTTATTACATAATAATTATTACATGTTAGTGTCAGTTTGTATAAATTTTCTTAAGACGGGGTATTTGCTTTCAGATATGTTTATTGTTATATAAACCTAAGAATGATAGGTTAATAGCTTTAGTTATAGATACTGCAGATCACTCGTGTGTCACGTAGGATGTAAAGGAAATTTAAGAAAACAAAATTATATCTTAGTTTACTTTAGTACAGTAAGGAAAACTAAGTGCACTTTTGTGTCAGTACATGTATATACAAGTTTTCTTGTCGAGGTATTTGCTTTAATATATGTTTATTGTTACATAAACTTCTACAACGGAATTATAGGTTAATGACTTTAATTAGACACACTGTGGATTTATGTATCACGTAGGATATAAAGGGAATGAAATGGAACAAAATTGAATAATAGTCTACTCTAGTATATTGATGAAAATTGAGTGATTTTGTTTATCTTGACTGTATTAATATTGTTTTATTTTCCATTACCAATCTATGGCACTCGTGATTACATTTTCCCTATACAAGTATATGTTTGTCTTGTCTTTCTTTATTTAACTGATAGCATGAATGTTGTCAACCGAAATAGTTTTGTTATTTATACACTTGTCATGCCAATCAGGATACCCATCCTTCCTTGTCGTAGCCATTTTGTGAATTGTTAAGGCTTCATTTGTAGTATGGAAACATCAACCAAGAAAATACAGATAATCCTAACTTAATTTAAAAAGAAAAAAGTTACAATTAAAAACAACATACTATTTCATGTCTGAATCGCAATCACAAAGTAAACTTTGGAACTGACAAGTAAGGTAAGACACGTAAACTTCCACCAGGGCAGTAAGGCTGGGTGCTCCGGAAGGGTAAGCACCTCCTGTTTAGCTAGGTACACTCGTCACATGTGTAATCAAAATTGTGTGTAAGGAACATGGAACTATGGGACGTCGGCTACATCCAGGGCAATCCTAGACACAGAGACATCAAACTTATCAACAATACTGCGATGACACCATAAACCTTTTTAGGGCCTAGGGCCTAGGCTTTCAATATCCCTTAGTTAACAATTTATTTGCAAGCAGCCTGCTTCGTTGTATAAAGTCCCCTAGAGGGAACAAGCTCTGCCGTTGCGTATTTATTGGGAAAATACACCATAAGCAGAAGGAGCAGGTATATTGCTGCATAGAAAAGGAGGTTGACATTAAAAACATAGCACTGCCGTGCTGATGTACGGCGTAGTTGGGAAAATGGTGTTGTTTGTAGCACTAACACCCGGGTGAGAAGGTGTGTCGGATGGTGTTTTTTGGGAAAAAAAACCCATGTACATGTATTGCTATGAATAAACGGCAGAAAATAATAATTCCATTGATATATGAAAAAGATTATCAGTAATTAAAAGTTCTATAAAGTGTATACCTGATCGTTGTAATTTTAGATAAAAAGAACGTAGAGTTTTTGCAGACCCGATCGACCCTATGAGGGGGTTCATTTAACTGGATCATTTGCTGTTTAATCTGGTTTTTAATAAACTTCTGATTATCACTCACAGACTCCAGACGGTAACGTTATTATTTTCGATCACGGTATTTTTCCTTGATTTTACTAAATGCATTTACTAGCTGTTTTCGCCAATATTAATAAACAAACATGTGATTTTTTAATTTGAAATAAAACAAATTAAATATACGAATCTATCTGTAATTTTTTTATATTGTGTATTGTTTTTATTTATTAATATTTTCCGGTTAAAAAACGTTCATTTACGATGACAAAAATGAACCCCTTGCGATGATTTATAAAAATCAGGAAGATTTACCAAAAGAGATAAGAGACAGGGGCATCACATACACAGATCTGATCAATAAATCAATCCAAGATTTGGAAACTCCGTTGCCTTTAACAAATAGAATAATCATGTATCTTCGTCAAATTCAGTTGCCTTTGTCTTATACTGCATATTGGTTAGCAACATTTATGGACACCCAACCTCCATAATCAAAATCAATAAAAATTCAGTGGAACAGGCTCCATCATAAAGTCAGAGATGCTTCTAAATCTAGAGACAGTATTTTAGACCAATTGTATAAACTACCTCATGCAAAACCTGATGATGAAGCACATTTTGATAACAGAAAAATTGAAGTAACAATTGAGAACCAACAGAAAGAAATAAGAATCTTAGAATGGAACTTGTGGAATCTTACAAAGATCTTATGAAAACTACAGCTGAACTTAATGGACTCTTAAGTCAGAACTCTGAATTATCATTTAAACTTAAAAAATATGAAAAAATGAAATGTGAAATTGAAAATCAAAGTAAAATCATCAAAATTCTTCAAAATAAATTAGCATCTTTTAACAAAAGAAATATAAATAAAAAGTTGAAAAGAAAGCAAGAAAAAATTAACAAGCTGTCTAGAAAACTTGAAGATAACAAAACAAGTTTTCAGGAGCAAATTGATATATTTCACAATGAACATGTTCAATTAGAACATGATTTAGAAGTTTTGAGGGTAAAACTGAGCAGAAGTATGAAATTAAAAAGTTATTACAAACAAAAAAGTCAATCCCAGTTTGTTGAAATTGTTGAACAATCTTCTACAGTTCAACAACTTGAACAATCTGTGACTGACTTGGATAGCAAGATACAAAATTTAGAAAAAGAGCTTGAAAATAAGGATGATACAATTGAGTTATTTTCTGATGGCAAGTATAAAAATGAAATTAGAATTGTTTAGTACATGGATCTGCTTAATATGGGAGTCTCTATTGAAAATTGCCAGCATGTTGTACAGTCTGTTTTAAAAAATTCGTGTAATGTAAAAGCAGACCGCCTTCCAAAAAAGTCCCTTGCTTCAATGCTATCCATTGAAGCACATGTACTGTCTCAGGCACAGGCTGCCGAGGCTGTGCTTCGACATGAAAACAATTGTCTTCATGTTGATGGTACAAAGAAAAAATTTAATGATTTCTCTGGATATCAAATTTCCAACCCTGAAGGATTTTTTTCTCTGAGCCATGAAGTCATGGCATCTGGTGATGCTTCTAGTTATCTAGAAGCCACATATAAAACTTTCTCAGAACTGGCAGAGTCATTGGTTGAAACTGACACAGAAAAATTGGAAATTTCTGACAGACTTAAACACAATGTCAATACCATCATGACTGATAGGCATATTGTAAACAAATCATTTCACAAATTGTAAGAAGGAGAAAGAAAGAAAGCTATAGATAGATTAGATAACAACATAACTGAGGAGGGGGCTGCTGTAGAATCTAAAATAACAAATCTATTCGTGGGTTACATATTCTTCCCAATATGGCCACATCTGCTCTAACTGGATTAAATAGCTTTGAGAGTACCCAAAATTTAAAACACATTTCCTCTCCTAAATCTCATTGTATAGCCAATGATCTTATTCATGAATGTACAAAGGCTTTATTGAAGTGTCTGGATGTCAAAAATCTGGGGATGCTGCAGATTTTAACAATTTTTTAAATTTTATTAATGAAAAAAAACCATCTTGTGACTTTTTTATATAACAGATTTAATATTCTTTTTCTTGATGGTGGAGCAGTGTTTTATCACAAATATTGCAGACTATTTAACATCAGTTAGGTCTAGTAAAAATAATAAACTCCTTGAGTCAATTTCGGTTAAAATTGTAAATTCAGTGTTAATGTCAGAATGTAGAGCTTTGGGTATAATCGACAAGTTGTCTGTGGTCCATTGTGGCGTCTCCTGAAAAATGAGGACAACTCTTATTTTGATATGAATAGGTACTGGCAAATTTTAGTGGACAAGGTAAGTGAGTTTGTGGAAGACCCCTCTCCTCTTCTGACTGGTCAGCAGTTGTTTGGTACCATTTCACAAGATTGCATCTATGAGAGCCTGTTTCAAGGTAATGTGAAACTTGACATTTTAACCATTTCTGCTTTAAAATGTATATTTACTGCAATTCTCCCCATGTTACAAAGGCAACTTAAGGATCAACTTCCTGCGGGGGAGTATTATATCCCTACTCCTGAAGTAATGGCCCAGTGTTCTTCATTCCCCACAACAAACAGGTTAGCCGAGGCAGACTTCTCATTGCTTGACAGAATTGAGAAAAATGCACCACAAAAAGCAAGATCAGGTAAATCTGGGACCATCACCTACATTAAAAATAAAACAAGTAAGTCCATTCAGTCTATAAGCACAATAAAAAGAAACAAATATTTTAAAATTGCTAGAAAGATAGCTGCACGTCGAGCAGAGTTGGATAAATTGTATAAAAAAGAGGTAAGAAATAAGAAATTGCTATTACAACAACAAAGATTGGAAAATAAACAAAGAAAAACAGAACGCACAAATGAATACATTAAAAAAATAGAAACCAAAATGAAGCAAAAAGGGGTGTGGGTGAGTAGCACTGAGGTAGATAACAAATTGCATGGTAAAAGTCCTACAAAGGTAAGACAGCTTGTAAGAAGTCAGATTACATATCATATCAAACTCCTTAAGTCCAACATACCATTTACATCTCTGATCAGGTTTCAGAAAAACAACATCCTATTAAGCAATGCTCAACTAATTGAAAACTTAAAAACCATCATTGCAGTGAACTTCAGTCATCATATTCCTGAAAATGTACTTGCCATAAATTCACATTAGTCCAAAACTGTACTTTCATCACATTTAATTTTTTTAGTTTATACAGCCCCCCCTAAATCATTTGAATATGTCTTAGTTGTCCATCTTAGTAGTCCACATACTTAACCACTGAGTGAGCTATCAAAGCTTATTGGATACAAACTGTAACTGTAACAAAATGCATTCATACAGTCGAACCTGCCTTAAAGTCCTTCTCTATATAAGGGCAACATGCTTTTAAGGTCCAGTCAAGTTTTATCCCAATTTATTTATTCATGCTATTTGAACCTCTGTATAAGGGTAACCTGCCCATTAAGGTCACTTTTACTGTTTCTCTTGGTGGCCTTTATAGACATGTCTGACTGGTTTTTTAAGAGATTTAACTCTGACCTGTATTTTTGCTTTGTAGTTTGCTGTAAAAAGTTGACTAATTTCCACATTTCCCATGCTTGTTTATTGTAAGGAAAAAAGAACTTTTATGAAGTTTGGCTCATAATCTTGTAAAAGTGTCATTTTATTAAAGATTACTCTTTTTTTCTGTTGAAATTCCTCAACAGTATCATTAAAATGAGATCAATTGGGTTATATATAAAACAGGCTTCTTTTAAATATTGTATTATTCTTCAATGGCGGCCATATTGGATCGGCCATATTTAATAAGTGATCATGGGAAATTGTTTACTTAACCATTGATACAGAACCTTATGATCTAGTGTTTGTTTTAATGTCTAGTTCATTTTTGTATCATTGCAAATAATGTGCAATCTTGAGCAATAAAAATGTGAAAAATTGCAGTTTTTAGTGGGGTTTTTTTTTCTATATGGTGCCATGTAAAAATGACTAATTATAATGGGGTTTTCCCCATTTTTCTTACATTTCTTGCTTAAATATGAGAACATAGAAATGTGACAACCCATTATTGTATCTGATACATTGAAGTATGTATAAAGAAGATGTGAATACTTGATTTTTAAATAAATTTAAAACATCTAAGTATTATTATCATAGGTTGTACAAGCTACATATTTGTAAATTTCAATGTTTTATGGAGGTTTTTTACCAAAAAATCCAAAAAAGACCCCTTATTTATTGAACTTTAACTTACTATAACTTTTTTATTATCCTAACGATTCTTACCCAGTTTTTCGTATTTAATTTGGTGTAATGAGTTTTATAATAATAAATAAAAACCAAGACAGTGCTTAAATTAATGAATTTTTGTCTGGAGTCCCTAATCTAATCAATAAATCAGTTTCAAAATGCGAGAGAATACCTCTACACCAAAATACGTAATACCCTTCAACATAAATTAAAATTAACGCAGATTTCATAATAAATTAGTTAAATTACCAGCCATTGCTGTTTGATTCATAAAATGTTATGATTTTTAAGTATTATGCTGCACATCGTAAGAACAAACTTCTAGGACTAGTTTTTATTGTTGTTTACCAGATAAGTTCGCCGGACTGCACAAATTATTTTGATGCAACCCACCGCGACATGTTAATAGATTCCGAATTTTTTTTTCCCGATGTCCATATGTCAGCAAATGCATTACACGTCTCAGAATTCATATCTCACGATAGAATGGATAAACATTTGTTCCTTTTTCAGGTTAAATCACAAGGTGCACTATTTCTCTAACGTATTGTTTCATAGTAAAGAAGTCTGGTCTTAGCAGAAAGCCATAGCAATCTACGCTATCACTTACGTGGACGCAGTACAAAAATTGAAGTCATCACATTTGTCATAGATTTTCAAATGTAGCCTTTCGTGGGCGTCATAATAGAGGTATAAGTCTTAATATGAAGCAGAACTTGAGAAATTAGTCGTATCTTTTATTTCAAGCTCACTACGATAGATGCCATTCACATAGTCCCCAAATTTAGGATTATTAAGAGACATCGCCATCTGTATATCTGTATGTCGAGTTAAATGATTTGGCGATAGTCTTCTCTCCAGATTTAACTAAGTTCTGCATAAATTCTGCTTCAAAAGAATAAAGAAACAAATCAGCAAGCAAAGGTGCACTAATTGTACCCATTGGTATACCTATTGTTTGCTGGAAAATTATATTTTAAAACAAAACATATATGTTATCTATCAAAAACTCCAACATTTTATTGATGGTACCATCAGTATATTTCTGTTTGGAATATATATGATGCGTTACAAAACAATTAGAATCCCTTTTCACGACCACATATTTGTATCTTGGCTTAACGGTTTGTTTTTTTTTTTTTTGAAAAAGAATGACTAGTGAATAATTTCTTTAAGACGTTCGACGTTCTTTAAATTGTAATTTAAGGATAGTGGTGTATAGTGGAGAAAAATAAAATGTTTTTATACTTTTAACACGAGATAAAGTATGAGATGCAAGATGTTCAAATAATTCTTTAGAAGTTTTAAGAGTCCACATTTTGTTGATGCCAGATATAGGATAGACTTTTTCTGAATAAGACTGAAGACCATCTTTGACGACTGTCAAACTTTGTGTTAGGGTTACTGATGATTTAGTAGTACATTTAGATGAACCTGCTAAATATCTTTCCTTCTATGGATTTTATGGAGAAACTTCTATTTAGCAACAGGCAACATAATAAACATGACAAAACACCAGTTCAATACAGACAAGATACTTATAGAGGGACTATTATAAACCCCCTATTTTGCAGGAACGCTGGAGTTAATGTCCATTCATGTTTTAATGGCCTTCGATCATCACCTTTATTTTAGAACTAAAGGAGCATAAATATGTAATTGTCTACGTGATGCAAGATATTGCGTGAAATGTCACTAGGTGTAAATGCAATTACATTGTATTCATCTTTTTTCAGACAGTATTAAACAAGAACCATGCAGGTGCAATCTACCAGGTTGGTTGTCAGTATTACAATACTAGCGGTAGTTTGTGTACAACTGGTATCATCTGCTCGTATACTGGTAATTATTCCTCCAACATACAGTCTCGTGACACCATTTCTACCTGCGATAGAAGAACTCCATACAAAATATGGCCACCAGTCCACCATTGTATTGAATGAAGATTTAGCCAAAGGTTACCAAAATTCTTCGTTTGATTACATTATCTCAGAAAGCCTCACGAAATTCAAATATGCAGCCGTTGTTGAAAAAATTATGCAGTCCGCCTTGAAAGGTGAGCGATTAGCAACATTAAGTACCAGTCTGAATGCATTTTCTTCACTATGTAATGCATATATAAGTGACAAAGAATTAGCAGAAAGGTTATTGAAGGAGAAATTTGATCTTGCTATCATTTGGAAAGCACCCCTTGGAAACTGTTTACCTCTCATACCATATAAACTTTCAATACCTTTTGTTACGTTTGGAAACTTTGACATGATTAATGATAGAATACCATTCTCGCCATCATTTATTCCAAACCTTTTCTTACCAGTTGGAGATAAAATGAGTTTTACAGAGAGACTCATGAATACAATGGCTTATACCGTGCAGTTTTTCTTTAATGACATGGTAACTCCTTCAGGAGCAGTACAAACATATGTCCCGGAAAAACCAGCTATATCAACATCAGAACTATTGCGAAAAGCTGAACTGCATCTGTTGGATTTGGATCCACTTCTTGATACCATAAAGCCTATATTTCCTCATTATATATTTGTTGGCGGAATGGTGGCTAAACCCGCAAAACCATTATCCGGTCAGCTGAAGAAATTCATGGATTCTGCAAAACATGGCGCCGTTATAGTATCGTTTGGCAGTTTATTAAAAGGTTTTCCAGATGAAGTAATAGAAAGTTTGACAAAAGCGTTTCACAAAATAGAAAATCTAAAGTTTGTATATAAACAAGGTAAAGAAACAGTACAGAAAGGAAATGTGCTTTTCATGCCTTGGATTCCCCAGAATGATTTGTTAGGGCATCCTGCTACTAAGTTATTCATAACCCACTGTGGGAATTCTGGTCAAATTGAGGCTCTTTATCATGGGGTACCAATGCTTGGGATCCCAGTTAACGGAGATCAGTTTGCCAATGCTAAAAGAATGGAGTTAAAAGGCTACGGTACCAGTATAAAAATAACCGATGTAACAGTTGAAAATGTAGTTTCTAATATTAATTGTATGATGAATAATGACAAAATGGCTACTGCTATCAAAAAGGCTGCACAAATATTCCGATCCCGTCCACAATCTCCAGCAGAGCGAGCTGCACATTGGATCGATCACGTGATCCAATATGGCGGAGGATATTTGCGACCAGCAAACCTTGATATGCCATTTTGGCAGTATATTTTACTAGATGTAATTTTAGTTTTGTCGTTAGTTATTATTACAGTTTTATTTCTCATTATATTTATAACAAAGAAGATTTGTTCACTTTGTTGCCGCAAAAGAAAGATGAAAACGGATTAGATGACAATCAAGTTATGGAGATCTAGATCCAGTTTTTGTTTTTTAGCTATAAGCTTTAATTGTAGCATTTAATACTGCGGATCTAGATCTGTTTTTTTTTTTTTTTTTTTTTTTTTTTTTTTTTTTTTTCAAGGTTAATGCTTTTACTTAAGCGTTTTAAACTGCAGATCTACATCCGATTTTTTGTTTTTCAAGGTTTAAGGTTTTAATTAAGGGTTTATTACCGCAGATCTAGATCTGATTTATTTTATTGTTTATGGTTTTACTTAAGCGTTTTTAAGTGCAGATCTACATCCGGCTTTTTTTTTTTCAAGGTTTATGGTTTTACTTAAGCGTTTTTAAGTGCAGATCTACATCCGGCTTTTTTTTTGTTTTTCAATGTTTATGGTTTTACTTAAGCGTTTTGTACTGCAGATCTAGATCCGGTTTTTTCAAGGTTTCTAGTTTCACTTAAGTGGTTTTAAGTTCAGATCTACATCCGGTTTTTTTTTTTTTTTTTTTTTTTTTTTTTTTTTTTTAGTTGTAATGTGTTTTTATTCACAATCCTTCACACAATATGTTTGAGTAAATTTGTTATAATACAAAAATATATAAGATAGTATATACGAAATTAATTAATAAATATAATACATATATACAGTACAGATATGTCATAAGTTTAACATTGAGGTAACGAAAAGAATTGAGCTGCTGAAAATCCGATGTATGAATAACTAGTGACCGAAAAGCTGCTGATATATATATATATATATATATATATATATATATATATATATATATATATATATATGACAACAGCTGTTATATATGTTACGAGAGTAGGTGATTAGCTTTCGATTCGACATCAATTTGTTAGCTCAGTGTTAAATTCCAAACAGGAATGTTTCAATATAGTGTATAAGTGAATTTATATTTGGCTTTTGTTTTTGTAATCTTTTGCTGTAGATAAAACATTTAGTATTTAATATTAACCAGTTCAGTGCTTTATTTTTTACCAGCGAATTCTGTACAAAAAACGATTGTTTGCTTATCTAACCGAAATGTTTTTCTTAATTAAATTTCAAGCATTTTTGTAAGCTGTCCCATATTTTGTTTACGTAACTACATTGGAAAAATAAGTGTTCAATGGTTTCATCATGGATATTGCAAAAAGTGCACAAGTTTGAATAAACAATTTTAATTTTATACAGGAATGAATTAGTAGCCAAAATTCTGTGTAAGATTCTATATTGTAACCATTGTACAGCATTTAAAAGATAATATGTAGTTCTTTTTCCATTGTTCTTCTGGAAAATCATATCCAAATTCTGTCCACTTAGACTGTGCCGTGGGAATAGTGTTGCATTTGCATAAAATTTTATAGATTTGTTTACAACCTGATTTGTAAATCATCAAGACTTTCATATTTTGAGGTATAAAGGGCTGTGATGCTTTGGAAGATATATTATTCCCACCATATCTAAATAAAAATAGCTTTATTGCTTTAATTAACGTGGCATATTCCAAAAAATTGATTTTATTCCAAATGTCTTCTTGAAATCTTCAAAATTTTGAAATTTACCATTTTTGTCTAAAATATCATTTATATACATAATACCTGCTTTCCAGTAATTTTTATAGAAAAGTGTTCCCCCCCCCCCCCTATTACTATGTCCTTATTATACCATGTATTATGTAATTCTAAATTTTCTCTTTCTGATAATTTAGCTTTATTTTGTACTATACCCCAGCTATACAACACATCTTTCCAAAAAGGGTACTAGTTCTTTCCATCAGCAAAATAGTATAGTCATTTCCGAAATTCATAAGTTCATTGATACTAGAATTTGTTTCAGACTCAAACAGATATTTCCATTTTGATTCATTTATAATGAGTCTTCTTATCCATGATGTCTTAAGAGCAATCAAAAAATTGTATATATTTATCATTTTTAAACCCCCTCATCATGGTTCTTATTTAATATCTTTCTTTTAATTTTTTCTATTTTTGATTGCCATATGAAATTATAAAATAGCTTGTTTAACTCATCTAAAACTTTAACTGGCGGGTTGGGCAAGGATATAAGTAAATAAACCATTTGAGAAATTATTAGAGTTTTCACAAGTGTAATTCTGCCAATCACAGTTAATTTTCTCTTACCCCATTGGTTCATAATGTTTTTCATTTTCTGGAGCACGTCTATATAGTTTAATTCATTCATCTTAAATAGGTCAACTGAAAAGTTTATACCTAATAAAGTAAAATTTTCCGACCCCTATTCCAGTTTCCACCTATCATGGTGATAAACATCTCTTGAAATTTTTTTCTTACCTATCCATATAACTAGTTTTTAACGTGTTAATACATAAACCCGATATTTGAGCAAATAAATCCAATACTTCAAGTCCACTGTTTAGAGACTTGGGAGACTCATCTAAAATGAGACTTGTGTCATCCGCATACTGCAAAATTTTATATTCTTCTCCATTTATTTCAATACCTTTAATTTCTTTAGAATTTCTTATAAGGATAGCCATCACTTCTGCACACAGAATAAAAATATAGGGCGATAAACAGTTTGTTAAGTTTGTTGATATCTAGCTGGGTTTCAATCTTTTTTAATATTTGGCCGTTTTGTGAAAAAATTAGTTCTCACATTTGTTACTCAAGAGCATGAAGATGTATAACCAGGCTTTTGGCAAATAGAACTAATTATATGGTATATTGTGCAGCTTTATCAGTGTTAAAATAGTGAATATACACATTGTATTATTTATCATGGCATTTTATTCCGTAACCATGACAACTTGCAATTCTCAAATGTATTTGTATTATTGACAATCTATCAAATATGTTATTTTTTTATTTTCAGAAAAAAAATAACATAAAATATTTAATAGCTTACTCTTTGTTTTTATATGTCTGAGAATTGTTTTAGAATTTAAAACATCTGTATTACATCTGTATTGAATTTATTGTGTTCAGTAAATCAAATGAATAATTTACAATTTAATGAGTTGATGTTAAGAACAATGACTGACCAAGACCCTGATTCTGAACTAAAACAGGACAAAATGATGTACAAAGTTGAAGCTAAGTATTTTATTGGATACCGGTACCACACTTAAGATATGAAAGAACATGAAGGTTGAGATTTTAAAGCATGACAAAATCTATTAAGGTAGATTATACTACATGTAATGGGACACAGGTTGGTATCTTTGTGGTTGATTTGTATTTTAGGATTGTGATTGGGACACAGATTGGTATGTTTGTGGTTGATTTGTGTTTTGGGATTGTGATTGGGACACAGATTGGTATGTTTGTGGTTGATTTGTGTTTTGGGATTGTGATCTGGAGACAGATTGGTATGTTTGTAGTTGATTTGTATTTTGGGATTGTGATTGGGACACAGATTGGTATGTTTGTGGTCGATTTGTATTTTAGGATTGTGATTGGGACACAGATTGGTATGTTTGTGGTTGATTTGTATTTTAGGATTGTGATTGGGACACAGATTGGTATGTTTGTGGTCGATTTGTATTTTAGGATTGTGATTGGGACACAGATTGGTATGTTTGTGGTTGATTTGTATTTTAGGATTGTGATTGGGACACAGGTTGGTATGTTTGTGGTTGATTTGTATTTTAGAATTGTGATTGGGACACAGATTGGTATGTTTGTGGTTGATTTGTATTTTAGGATTGTGATTGGGACACAGATTGGTATGTTTGTGGTTGATTTGTATTTTGGGATTGTGATTGGGACAGATTGGTATGTTTGTGGTTGATTTGTATTTTGGGATTTTGATTGGGACACAGATTGGTATGTTTGTGGTTGATTTGTATTTTAGGATTGTGATTGGGACACAGATTGGTATGTTTGTGGTTGATTTGTATTTTAGGATTTTGATTGGGACACAGATTGGTATGTTTGTGGTCGATTTGTATTTTAGGATTGTGATTGGGACACAGATTGGTATGTTTGTGGTTGATTTGTATTTTAGGATTGTGATTGGGACACAGGTTGGTATCTTTGTGGTTGATTTGTATTTTGGGATTGTGATTGGGACAGATTGGTATGTTTGTGGTTGATTTGTATTTTAGGATTGTGATTGGGACACAGATTGGTATGTTTGTGGTTGATTTGTATTTTGGGATTGTGATTGGGACACAGATTGGTATGTTTGTGGTTGATTTGTATTTTGGGATTGTGATTGGGACACAGATTGGTATGTTTGTGGTTGATTTGTATTCCGGGATTGTGATTGGGACACAGATTGGTATGTTTGTGGTTGATTTGTATTTTGGGTTTGTGCTTAGGATACAGGTAGGTTTTTTGTGTTTGATTTACAACCAAAGGATCAGGATTTACAGTCTTGCAAAAATTAGTCAAAGGCAATAAACATTAGGTAAAAGCTTCAGCTACAAAAGAAGACATATTTTTTAACAAATAGACCTAGATACTTGGCTACAGTCAATGCAACTAAAAACATAAACCAAGCTTTGACAAACACAGCTAAACAAGACTAAAGGACAACATGTACTGGGACCACTGCTTATAAAATCCTGACTTCAGACATGCACCGTAGTTATATGTTTAGTGGTGTGCTTATTGCAAAAATTGTAGGTTCCCAGCTTACCCACTTATTTAAGAACCACTGATTCATAAATGCACAAATTTTAAAAAATTAAAATAAACTACATTTGCCAAATAATGCCTTTCACAACTACAAACCTTCATGGATGCTGGCTGTATGAATGTATGATCACATCAGCAATTTTTCAGCTATTCGCCACATCTTAACAACAAAACCATTTTTCTCATACATCTGGAGGATTAATATAAAGACTAACTTCATGTCTAGATAATTTTCGAACAAACTTGTATTTATGCTCTGCTTTGTAATATTGGCAATTTTAAAGACCCTCGGAGTGCTAGCTAGTGCACTCAAGCATAACTCCATACAATAATATTGTTTTTTGAAATCTAAAAAGTTTACAATATCTGTCTGGTCTTTTCAGAAGTGTTTATTCTAATTTTACAATTTCTGAACTTGTCTTAGAATGCTGCTTTGGGGGGGCCAAGTGGTAGAGTGTCGACTTTGATAATTGGGAAGTCATGGGCTCGAAACCCTGGCCAGGTCATAAAATACTTCTAAATTTGAGACACTAATGTCTCGCCTGGCACTCAGTATTAAGAGGACAGATATCAACTGGTTCAGTTAAAGGTCAAGTGTACAGGTCATTGTTACTGAGGGAGTTGTATACCTGTGTGTCTGAGGTTTACTGGATTTGTGAGCAAGTACCTTAAAACTACCCTGAGAATGTGCTAGTACAAGGCAGACCATAAAATGTACTAACACATCTCAACCATACACATAATGGTTCATTAAGTAATTCTTAGCAATTATTAAAAGTGTTCCCATAGTAAACAGCTGATAAATTGCTGACATGATGTCAACATAACATCTTAACTTAAAATGTTTAACACAATATAGACATCTTAAATCCTTTCTTTACAAAATAAAAATTTTAATTTAAATATGTTTAAATTATATTTACAGTTTGTATCACATCAATAAATTCTTTACAACAAAATCACAAATTAAGACATTAAAAAAGTAAAACATCTAGTGTACCATAACTCCATAAAACTTAATAACTGGTATAGGCAAACAATAATTGACCTGTCTGCTTGACCTTCCATCAGGAATATCCAGGTGATACATCCAATATATATCAAACAATAATTGACCTGTCTGCTTGACCTTCCATCAGGAATATCCAGGTGATACATCCAATATATATCAAACAATAATTGACCTGTCTGCTTGACCTTCCATCAGGAATATCCAGGTGATACATCCAATATATATCAAACAATAATTGACCTGTCTGCTTGACCTTCCATCAGGAATATCCAGGTGATACATCCAATATATATCAAACAATAATTGACCTGTCTGCTTGACCTTCCATCAGGAATATCCAGGTGATACATCCAATATATATATATATATATATATATATATATTATATATAGTGTTATCAACACCGAATTATTGGGTCGGGTGTTATTCTAAGACCCATGCTATTGGGTCTTGCATTGACTATTGGGTCATAAATTGACTATTGGGTCAAAAGACCCAATAATCTAGCGACCCAATAGTCAATTATTGATAGAACGACACAAAATTCAAAAATAATTAAATGTATCTCTACCATTTTATACCGTATTATTGGGTCAAAAAAAATCAAAAATCACCCCCACCGCCGACCTACTGTAAAATGTCATATATATGTATAACTTCTCGGTAATCTTCGGAAATTCTCGGCAACCAGTCGTCCAATCAGCACACAGAAGAGATATGCCGGAACCAGTGAACATGGCTGCCATGACACAGTCGCCTCGGATGACATGATGATGCTGTGTATGTATTTTTTGAAGATTTCTTTCTAACTTTCAGTTTATTTAATCACTGTTCGAAGTCATCAAATACCAAAAGAAACGTTTATTCAGTTGCATATAAGAACTGCAATGTTTAACCCATCAGCGTCAATGACCCAATATAACAAAAAACAGCAACACGTGATTTTCAGATATATCTGTCAATCGAGCACAGGCACTTGTTTCTATGAATAAAGAGGGGTAGGTCAAGACCCATATTACTATATAGTAATATGGGTCTATATAGTAATATGGGTCTTGACCTACCCCCTTTATTCATAGAAACAAGTGCCTGTGCAATCGAGGCGACAGCCGAGGTCAATATTTATTTTTCAGGTGAATATCACGCCATATACAACCACTAAAAAGTCCATAACTGTTTTATAATATAGGCCTAATTTAGCCACTGTGGCACTTGGGTTGACAATGTTTTCTCAAACCTGTGACCGGGCAATCTTGTTAGATTTCCCTGCCCACCCTGGTTGGTCACACTAAAATTATCCTGCATTAGTTAGATCAATCTGACTTTTTAAGTCAGATTCTATGAAAAAATAAATTGCATTCTGGATCAGACACAATCAATTACACACTACATTGTAAATTGATAATGCCATACATCAACTTTGTTAGCCGTCAATAAAGACCCTACAAAGATTGATAATATAATTACACGCATACACATGCAAGGTTTTACGGGACACACAATTCTGCGTTTTTTACGCAAAATAAATTATGTTGGACGCAAAATAATTATCATATGCGTCCAGAAGGACGCAAAAAATCTGTAAACCAATTTGAATTGAATTGGAAAACGTGTTTTAAATTTCTGTTAATATGGACAAGGATTTTTCGAAAACCCTCTGGATGTTGAAATTCCCCGCATACTAAAAATACATTGGTGTGTAAAGATAGCACTCGCAAATTTCCGCCAAAATTTTGATTGGCCCGTAGTGAAATTCGCTCACGTGATGCTGATGTCCTTGACATCAGTAGCTTGCAAGAACTGTCATAATGGCTAAACGGCAAAGTAATATTGGCGATTTTCTAAGTGTACACCAAAAGAAAAAGAATCAAATACATCCGATTCAGAACCTGTGCAGTCTGGCTCATCTGACTTGACATTTAAAAGAGAATAAGGGTTTTTTCAACAGCATGGTTAATGCGGTATCCATGTGTGAAATACTATGCAAAAAAGGTGATGGCTTGTGATACATGCATCGAAAAACAATGCATTCACAGTCAGTTGTAACAATTTTCAAAATTCAACATTATCGCGACACCAGGACTATATAATCATAATTATATAATTAATACTTTTAATTTAATTCAGTTATGGGACCTACATTTGAAAGTTTGGACCCCATTTATTTTTTTATTGGAGTCCCAAAAAACCACATTTTTGAAAAGTTGTGTAAAACCCTGCACATGCCCTCCCATTTTGAGAAGCCTCGGTGGTCTAAAGTGTGCGCTTACAGATCACAGCACTCCGGCTTCCTCCACCACCTCTAAACTGATCACCACAATATAAGTGAAAGAATCTTGATTAGGGCGTAAAACTCCATTACTCCACTTCACTCCTCCCATTTTGAGTGTCATTCACAACTTCACACTCCTTTTATCTTGGCATTTGGATAAGTCAAACTGTTTTAATTCCCATGAAGTTTAAGATAACAGGATTCAACTGTATTAAAGTTAGAGTTGTTTATCCTAAATTTGATCTTACCATCCAAATTTTTAGGACGGGGTGGTAAAAACACATTTATTCTTAGAAAATGACAATTATGATTTAGCATGTTTAGGTGACATAAATTACAATATTTTTTTTAATTAAAACAGTTTCAATATGCTGAAAATGAAAAGAACTAAAAGAGAAAACCCTACAGCCAAGGCTGTTCGCATAATAAAAGAAGGAAAAGACCAAGAGGGTTTTGATATAAAATATATTAGCAAGATTAAAGGTATGTACCCATCTATATATATGTAATACGTAAGCACTGGTAATAGCTCAAACAACTTAAAAGATATTGCTTAATATTGCTGAGTAAAATTGCTTACTACAACTTTACCATAGTGAGCATCAGATGATCAGATAAAATCATGATCTCTTGTTATGGTAATGTGTAAACATGATCTTAAGTCACTTGAAGTCAGATAAATCATCTGACGGGTACCACATATTAGTTGTGTCACCACTGTATTTCACTTTTTTGTGGCAAAATGGCATAAACATGTAATAAAAATTTTTCCAACCCTTATTTGAGCAGAAATTTAATTCAAGGCACATTCAAGACAAGTAAGTGTCCATTTGGCTGATTTTAAAGTTTTTAAGTGTTTTCTATTGTCTGAAATTAAATCCCGGATCTCGATTTGATATTGATTTCTCAGGATGATATCCAACACAATATGGAAGAAGGAAAGGTGATAACATAAATCCAGTCTTCCAAGTGCTACTCTTGATCATCAAATACTGTGAAACCTTGATTCATTGCTATCATTTGTTCAGTGAGATTTTGGCATTATAAGGAAGTTTGGTGTTATATATTGAGGGACACTTATAAAGAAAAACATAGAAGAAATCAATTTTGGAAATTCTAAATGGTGTGGCAATAAGTGATGTAGCAAAGTTATTGAGGGGCAATACAACTAGGTTTTACTGTATATGCACAATACTCTATTATTGATATATACATGCATATACATATAATATGTAATGTTTGCATGTATAATCTATTTTCATGATTCATACATGTATGTAACTTACACATCAATCATGAAACAGTAAAAAGTCCTTTCTTAATTATTTTAGGATATGGTGTTTTTACAAGCAAGTCATTTCAGAAAGGAGATTTCCTGCTGGAATATGCAGGTGATTTACTTTGTAAGGAAGAGGCAGATTTGCAAGAAGAAAAGTACTTGAGGCGTCAAAGAAATTCCTTGTATCCAAGATGCTTCATGTATTATTTTAGACACAATGATAAAGATATGTGGTAATTATATGTTATGTATACATGTATATCTGTATATGCAAGTTTGGCTTGGTCTTGAAGAATTTGGAAAGTCGTGTTGTCATTCTTGGGTCATTGTCAGCATTTGTTAAGATATGGGAGGAAGTGTTGGAGTTCACCAGAGTGACATTTATTGTTTAGCTAGCTGTATGTTCTTTGATCATGTTGAATATTTATGAAATATATGAAAGTCCACCTCAGTAATGAGTATAGACAGCTCCTGCCTTACATATGTGATTTCTTGGTACTTCAAGACAATCTTTGTATAGATCTATTAGACTTATTGTCCAACTTTGGTGAAAATTGGTACACTGATACATTAGTCTGTGCAGACAAATTTCATGGTTGTATTACTACCATTTCTAGCTTTTATGATATTTTATGCCCATTCAAGATTATTTTGCTCATGGGTAGTCACTTTTTGGTGGAGGAAACCGAAATGCCCAGACTATTGACAAACTTTTTCCGCATGAAATAATTTGTCCTCGCAGAGGCTTGAACTCAGCATTTATATTTTTAATTTTCACATACACAAAAACATGCTTATAAGTAGTAACTAAGTGGTGTAACTTATTAAAGTTATTGATTTTGATAACTTGCACTTGTAAGTTATTTGAAAAAACACAAATATATACACAAGTTATTGCTGAACATTGACTTGTGTTGTTTCCACTGTTCTGACCAGCCTTATCTTATTTTCTATTCGAATTCTAAGTTTACGCCAGGCCATTTTCAAATTACATCACAGAAATGTTTAACTTGGTTGTTACTTTTTGAGAGATTATAAGTATTCAAGCATGTTAACTGATTTTATTTTGGAGAGAAAAAAATTGAAATGTTTATTTTGTGCTTGCAGCATTGATGCTACCAACATGTGTGGAAGGGCAGGTTCACTGGTAAATGACTCTGACAAAGATGCCAACTGTGCAGTTAAAAAAGTTGTGGTGGATGGAAGATGCCACCTTGCCATTTTTGCCAAAGCAGACATTGACATAGGGGCAGAACTGCTATATGATTATGGTGATGCAACAAATCTTTGGTGGAGGAAGGTAAATAATCTTTATCTCAAATTGAGGAAGATGCAGAGACACGATTATGGCTCTGTGTTTCTTGTTGATATTAATGCCAAAACATATGGGAGGGTGTTGTGCTTTAAATGGAAGAGTTTTTAATCTTTTTTCTTTGTTGATACTGTGTCAGTTTTTGTGCCTGCCACTACTAATGTTGCTAATGTATGGATCATGAAGTCTTTCAGCACTGAGGCTGCGTGTTTGAATCTGACTCATGTCTTATCTGAGAAAGATTTCACAGTGGGTCGATGGTTTTATTTGGGTACTCCGACTTCCTCCAACATTTAAAATTGACTTCCCAGATATGTGTGAAATAATCTTGAAAGGGTATAAAACAACTTTTTTTTGCAATATAGAACTGATTGATTTCAATAAAAATCAATAAAAGGTAAAATCAATAGCTAATAAGAAAAGTCTTGCTTTACTGGTGCTAACAGATTAAACAAATTTTCATCAACCCATAGTACACTGTTTTCCACTGATGTTTCTAATCACTTTTGTTTTCATATCGATATGGTGCCAATCCTATCTGATCAATATATCAATAGTTGTTTTCAACTGGGGAGACAATAAGATCAAAATGAACTTACAAAATTGAAAAAATGTTTTCTCTGAACACAGACAAACTAGGGAACATACAGATTGAACCAGAATTAAATTCTGTTGTGTTTTGAAATACAAAATGAAATTATTTAGTTCATTTTACTCAATGTTATCAAATTAAATGAAAAAGGAAAAACAGGGTGTGATATATGTATGGACGTATAATAGTGAGTTTACATTGTGTGCACTGGGGCATGTTGCAACTCAGTTGATAGTATAAACCTTCATATGTCATTAAAATCTTTTTTTGTAGGATGGATATGGTGATATCTGCGGGAAAATCACGCAAAAATGTTAATGCATATGTTATACTGCCACCAGATGCAAAATCTGCGATTGATTTGCTAATAAAATTCAGAAAGAAGTTGGAATACCTGAAACCAACCCATATATTTTTGCAAGATTAAATGCAGATACCCCATTTAGTGGCAACACTGAAATGGCAGAAATTGTTTCTAAGTGCCCTGGTTTGCAGCATCCGGAGAGAATCACCTCTACTTCTCTGAGGAAATATATTGCAACTGTTTCCCAGGTATGTTTTGTTTACTGTGAAATCATTTATTTCTGAGGTACTGTGTGACTATTTTCAGAGTAATTCAATGTTTTGTTTGGACTTGGATTTCATTGATTAAATAACAACTATAATTGGAATGTCTCATATAATACCTTCAATTCCTCATCATATGTATCATAATTGAACAATATAAGTTTGTTTACATTAGCAATGACCATTATTTATAGAGGATCTTAAATTCATGTTATGTAATATTGATTTGAAAATTTTTCGTATCAAGTTAATTATCTTGCATTTTGGATTATATTCTATAATTTACTATTTTATGAAAGTTATGCCTAAAAAAAACTTTGTATAGTTATTTGGCATTTTACAACAAACATGAACAAATGCCAATATGGTATTTTGGAAAAACACTTTATATACCCCTTCCCTTTTGCTGACATATCCAGAATTTTGTCAGCATTTGCCTTTGTAGAAAAGGCATCATAATTGAACAACTAAGATACAGGTATTTTGGAAGAGTTTTAGAGTGTTGCAGACTAAATTACGCTGTGGTTATAGGAAAAGATTGCAAGGATTGATTTCTCACATCAAGTTGGCATGCCAGTGTCCAAAGTGTAGTACAAACATGTAAAGCGTTTAAAAATTTGAATAATTTTGGCAGCACAAAAATAACAAGTATTGCTTGTTTTTAGATTTTGGATATGACAACAAATGAATTTGAGATGCTGGCCAACCATCTTGGTCATGATGTGAAAACCCACAAGGAAAATTATAGGTTGAGCCATTCAACAGTAGAACTTACAAAGGTAAATGTATATTGACCACAGTTAATTTCTATTAAGAACATTATCCATATTCCAATAGTTTTATCATTGAAAAGTTTTAAAAATGTATATTTGGGCTTGGTTGAGACCAAAGTTGTGTCATCGGTAGTTTTCTCGAAAGCTTTGCTTGTGTGGGTATACGCAATATAATACTATACCACTTCTTTGCTAATGCTTACTTATTTTCTTTTAACCATTGAAACTGGCTGAATTTATTCCGATTGTCTGTTGTGATGTAAGGATGCTGACATTTGCCAATGAGGCTCTTTGGTCAAAGATCAACTGATGGTCTTTGAAGTTAACGATCAATGATAAGTGATTTGCATCTGGATTTTTACAAGTATATTTCCACACCTGTATATGTAAATCTCTGCATGGGAACAATAAAATTTATCAAATTTGCACTTAATCTGAAGTAGATGCAAAAAGTATTTTTGCATACATGCGGAAATATTTATGTTATTTCCTAGCATCTAACGAAAATTTCCAAAGAATCGTATGATAAATATGTCAGTCAAATCTTGTGTTATTGCTTTCCTTTTGTTATTATTTGTTCTATGGTGAGTTGGCATCATTCAATTCATTAATTCAATTTACATCTGAATTACAGGTCTCTCATTTACTTCTTGCTGTTGAAAGTGGGCAAGTTAATAAATGGAAAGGGAAAAAATTAGAGGACATCACCTTAGATGGTATTTACTCTATAATACTTTACATACATTGTATATTTTCTCATTGTGGCAGGAGGTAACTGGTGTTGGTCTGTTCATAATTCTTACCAATCAGAGTTAAGAATTTTATTTTCTTCCACATTTGCCTTTAAAGAACAATTACTTCAAGCCTAGTAACTAGGTAAATTTTAGCCAGGTTTTCGTAGAAACCTGGTTCTTAGATTAACGAATGTTGGCAGGTGTGCAGGCGGGTGGGAGGGCAACATCAAATTGGTTTCTGGATGATAACTAACAAATTTTTTTCAAAATAACTTTGTATGTGAATACATAGTAACAGATTTTGGTTAGGATTACTTTTGGGTCAGTGTGTCAAAGGTCAAGGTCACATAGGCTGAAAAATCTTAAAAAGTTGTTTTTCAGTTATGAAATAGTTATTCAGTGTAAGTTAAGTGTGGAGATAAAAAGTAAATTCTGGGTTGTATGGCATTTATCTATAGAATCTTATAGGTGGTTATTTTTCAGACTTGTGTAGGAAATTTACCAGTTACATGTACTTCTGGAAGGTAGCAAGTCTGTATAGTTAGTATGGATCACAAAGCCTCACACCTGAAGTACAAGTTCGAGCCACAGCGAAGACAAATTATTTCATGTGGGAAGATTTAATTTATCCTAGGTTGTTGGTTTACTCTGGACACTGGTTTTCTCTACACCCCCTCCAAAAAATATACTGCCCCTATATTCATGAGTGAAATAATCTTGAAGAGATGTAAAACACCAATAAAAAATCCATTTAAAATACCAAAACATGAATATAAAAACACCAAGACTCACTGATATGGATTTTTCTTGTCAATATAACCCCACCAGATGCTTCTGATAGATCAAATTTTCAATGTTGTCTAATTTAAAACAACATTTTGACATTCATATTCACATATATATTTCACACAAGTATTTAAAGAATAAATTAGTTTGTTTTCTTTCTTTTGATAGAGATATATTCATTTACATAAGTACATTAAAAACCATGTAGTGACATTAAATCAGCATGTTGGTTACTTTGGACACATGGTCTAATTCTTATCACTGTCTAAATGTGAGTTTGAATTTTGCTAAGTATGGATAAAAATTTGATTTTATTTTTCCTGTTTGTATTGGAAACCAATTTGCAAGTTATGCTTTGCCACAGTGGTTGCACTCAGACTTTTATCTAATAAAACTGGCATGTCTATTAATGTGCCCAATGTATTGTATTGTGTTATTCTGCCATGGTCGGTTGGTTGGTTGCCTGTTGTTTTATGTCATCAGTAATCTTTCAGCCTTTTGTGACGAAATCAAGTTTTTACTTATCTCAGGATTAGTCTTCATATTTTCTTGTGGTAATGAGTTTGTGCTTTGTATTAGTGTGCACTGATGACAACTATTTTGGTGTTAGTTCACAAAAGCATTGCCAAGATATACACAACACCCCACTCGGTCACATTATACTGACAACAACGGTCACATTAAACTGACAACAAGCCAGTCAGTAAAGAAAAAGTAAGGGAAATTCCAACTCACAGTGGTGAGAGACCTTGGGTTTGAAGACTAACGTCTTAACCCCTCGACCACAACAGCCCTTTATTCAGCCATGGTGTGCTTATTATTAATACAAGACTGATATTTGATTTGCTATGTAGCTTCTTGATCTCTCCTAGTGCCATCTTGTAGTAATCAACTTTAATGTTGGATCATTACTTAATTTTTTATGTCACTAACATATCTGGTAGTCTTTATTATTTCCCAAATAAGAGACATTGCATATTTGTGATGATCAATGTTTCATTTTCTTGCAATAGGTCTATAATGGTTTAGGTAGACATGTTCTGAATACTGATGTTCACTTTTCTATTATTTTGAAAGAATTACCAGTAGTTTACGAAGAGGGAGATGTAGAAGTTGATGAAGAGATGGATGTAGAGGTTGACAAAGAGGATGTAGAGGAAATGATAGAACAACAGGGATGCTCAGGTGACACAAATGAAGGTAGTTATACTGGTATATGGTGACAAAAGATTATGTTAAACTAAATGCTGATAGCATATTCTGTGGATGTTTAATGACATCATTCACATGATGTTTTTAGGGTGATTTTTCCTTTAAATGGCCCTTGGTGTAGTTTATTGTCTATGTAGTATATTATTTACATGGACTATCTAGTCATTGTGCAGACCTTTGCTTTTTTGTGTTTCCTTCTGGATGATGGAGCTGGAGCTGGGTGCTATGGTTGGTAGTTGAGGTGGTGCTGCTGCTTGTACATCTTTGCTTTTGTTGATTTCATCAGTCTGTTGCTGGAGCAGTGATGTGCGGCTGTCTTCGCGCTTCTACTTACGTTATTTGATGTTGAGCTGTTTCTTTTTGTGCATCGCTTATCACCTGATGTAGGTATTGCGACCACTGGTTTGCAATGGTATGCTTTGGTTGCATGGTTGGAGATGGTAATGGTGCTGGTAGGTTTAATTTCCAAACAGGTGCTGGAACCTTTTTCTTCTTTCTTACTGTCTGTGTCTTTGCCTTGATCTTTGACTTTTTCAATCACCACTGGAGCTGGCTGGGTGGTCTGTGCTAGTTCCTGCTGTTCTTTCCTTTTTCTCCAGCAGGATTTATTCTGCCAGAGAGTTGATGGTGACTTATTTTTTCGTTTTAACAGCAGTTTCCAGCTGGATTGTTCGGATTAATCCTGGTCCCCCTGGCCTTTTTGGTCCATACTAAGCTGACAATGTATTTTCCCATGTCTTCCTTCAGGGAGAAGGTAACCAGTAGTTCCTTTAGTTAGCATGCTATTTAGCAGGCAGTTGAAAGCTGGAGGCAGGTTGGCTACACAAAGGTCATTGTTCATATCTGCACCTTCCAAGCTGTAGAACTGTGTAGAATTCCCGTTTACAGATGTGATATTAGGTCAATTTTATACAGTATAACAATCTTGGGTCTTTGCTAAGACATATATATAAACTTTACATCCCCTTTGTCATAATTGCAATTTTCATTGGAGAGGTTTTTTTTCTCGATAAAATCAGATGTATATGTTTGGTCCAAATTGATTTTGAGTTTAAAATTGTACTTTGTGGTGCAAGAAATAGAATCAGTCAAAATTTTTTCCCTATCTTGACCACAGTTTGTGGTAGATTCTATAATCTAATATAATTATGTACATACACTTACCATATCTTGTAAAAAAGGAAACATCACTGTAATTCTAACTCTAATTTCTAATATACTTTTAGGACAGCCAAAAAGAAAACGATGGACACCAGAAGAAACCAATGTATTGCGTAAAAAATTCAAGATGTATTTGGACAATACAAAAAATATAAGCATCCACCGTGCTGATCTTATAGAAGTGCAAAAGACCTGTCCTTCTCTTCAATTGCGAACTCTGGCACAGATACGAGCAAAGCTGAACAACATAAAGCTTGGGAAATCAACATAGATTTTAGCTCACCTGAGCGGAAGGCTCACATGATCTTTTCTGATCAAAATTTGTCTTGTTGTTGTTGTGAACTTTTACATTTTCCACTTCTACGCTAAAACTACTGAACAGATTTCAATGAAACTTGGTATATTTGGGCCGGTGCATTTCAGATTTGTTTGTGGTGTTGCTATTGTAACAAAAACTAGGTCACAGTGACCTAGGGGTGCAAAAATCTTTAAAAATCTTTTTCTCCAAAAGCCATGATGAGAGAAAAAATCTGATGTGATATTTGGGTTCTCTGGGGTCTTAAGACTATAAATTGTTCATTTCATAAAATTTGTTTGAGAAATAGGTTACACATTTTTGCGTTAAATTTTGAAAAATTCTTGAACTGGCTTAAAATTTTTGTAACTTGATTATTTAAACAGATAATGACATGTATACATGGAAATAATATGTAAAAAATACTAGGGCCAAACTCAAAGACTTAAAATGTTAATTTTCTCAAATGTGACACATTCTTAAAATGGATAGACATAAGATATATGCATGTGAAAGTTGTAGAAACTTAATGAAGAATACTTAGACCACATTACAATGCATGGGAGTTCAAAGGGTGATAAGTTTAATTTAGCCCACATGTAGGAAGTGCAGAAGGGCTTCTTCTGTTCTACCCCTCCGTGTCTGCATTAGTTCCCAATGTTAAGTTGTTGGGGTAAACTTTATAAAATGAAGTTTATTGATCTAGATTTGCAGGTGAATGTGCAGGAAATCATAAAGAATACTTGAGTTAAGTTTCAAGGTCATGAGGTCAAAGGTCATTGAGGATTCAAAGTCTGTTAACATCAGTTTTTATATGTGTATTATTTTACATTTGATTTACTCAACTTGAGAAAATTGTCCTCTATAAAAAGGATCTACTGTTTGGTTTGAACACAAATTATGCATGGCAATATTATTTTCTTGTTGATGAAATAAAGGACCTTAAACATACAATTATTATGTTTTTTTGTTGGTGGCAATGGCAAAATCTAAATGAATTGTTTTCATATTTTCAGTTCCTAACAATCAGTCCATAACAACAAGTATTGTCTTGCCTTTTAAGAAAAAAGAAGACATTAGAGTTACTGTTTCGAGGATTTTAAATTTAAATGAAAAAGTAAAGTTTTGCATTTAACTCTTGATTTTCCAAAGGTATAGGAGCTGCATGGACCAAACCTGACAAAAAGTACCTTAGGTGGTTTCCTCCCCACCCCAGTTTTTTTTTGTTTCTAACTCCCCACCACACCTCTTTTACATGTGCCTCAAGGTGAAACAAATCATTCTGCAGAATTCTTGTGTGTAGCTTACAATTTTTATTTACATGTATTCAATGCTGTAATAATATATATATATATATATTATGTACAAATGTTTCTATTTTGAAACTGATAAATATAGCAGAACATCACTTTCTCAATCTCCATGTATTGCTCTTGAATTGCAACACTGGAGGAGTCCTTTTTGTCCCAAACAAGATCATTGCAATTATATCGAGATGTCACCAGTTATAGGTGAAGTGACAAAAATTTGTACTAGTGCTTCGCATTTATAGCTTATGCAAAGAGGGATCTTCATCTGCCGCACCTTTAGTGACACAGAACCTTAGTTTTTAAGGTCTGATCTAAAAGATCAGACCCCGGTTTCACAATCATTCCTTAGCTAAGATTTCCCTTAACTTAAATCATTCAAAATTTCAAATCTTTATAATTTTGTTAAATTTCAAGATATTGAGGAAATTAAGGTGTCATTTTTAAGATCACTTCTAGATTAAAAGATTTGCAATTTAGTTTTGACAAAAATATTCACTGGTAGTTCCAAAAGAGATTACAAAAATTTGCTTAATTTAAGTTAAGGAAAATCTTAGCTTAGGAATGATTGTGAAACTGGGGCCAGTTGTTATTACCTCTAAATTAAAGGCGGATGACCCTTCAGTAAGCAATAACTTTCGATTTTAACATCTTAAAAATGACGTGGCTAGTAATCGAACTCAAAACCTCCCGTTCTTGAATTGGACACTCCAACCATTACGCTACCAAGAGTGAATGGAGTAATGGTGTTTAACGTCCCAGTCAAGAATATTTCACTTACATTGAGACATTGCCAGCTATAGGCGAAGGTGCAGAAATTTTGCCTGTGCGTTGCCCTAATGGCATTATACAGCAGGGTTCTTTATCATGCCACGCCTACCGTGACACGGAACCTCGTTTATTTTAAGTTCCCATCTGAAAGAACTGACTTTCGTTTCGTAATGCTGAGTGCTTGGCGAAAGAGCAGTCACTACCCACTCTCAAGTCGTGGGTCAGACCCGGCCGGGTTCGAACCCACGACCTCCCACTTACGGAGTGAGCACTCTACCAACTGAGCTACTGCAATGGTTACGCTACCAAGACACATTGAGGAGTCGCAACTTTATTATGATTGAATATTCTAGGTGTTTTGTTCTGTAAACTCTTGTCTTTAATGTGAAATTTAAGTGATGTCCCTATTCCCAATAAAGTGGCAAGTAATTGGCAGGTTTTTTTTAAACAGAAAAATATGTGGATCGTGTTAACTTTCATTTGAACCCACGCATCAAAATTAACAGGCAGTGATCATCAAAAGTCCACAACTGAGTTGGCTTCATGCACAGATTAAACATTATGAAAGTGAATTCCTCAAGTTTTAGCAATATAGGAATCGTCCTTTCCGTCCATTCATCTAGTCCTGCTAACACCTCCAATACTATAAGACTTAATGCAACGAAACTTAACACACGTGGTCAATGATGTGTAGCTGTGCATCCGCGGGTCACTTTAAGGTGCTACTCACTTGGGTTGGTACACAACAGAAAATCATACCACACCCCTTGTCATTCTGACACAGGGTGAACCAGTTGTTACTCTTGTCCTGCTAATGCCAAGAACCAGACAAGGGAGCCTTATCTCGAATCTTAAAAGTCTTTCTTGTGTATGATCCAGACTGGGCTCAATCCATAACCTTTTGTACTCGAGGATGACTCTACCACTGCGGTTTTACATTGAGTATAATGAAAATGAACATTAAAAACACAAACCATAGTCAAAGGGACACATTCCCTTCAAATAGTCGCAATAAACAGAATTATTGGTGGGGAATCCAACAGTATATTTTATAGATAGCACTATTGGGGCAATGACCCAATAATATATATAGCATTTTTGAGTTTACTCGATACATATGCTTCACTACACTAGTACATTGTACTACAGTGTTTGGGTGGTTGAACAACAGTGTGTTTAGGTGGTATCTAGTGTGTTTGAATGGTTGAACTAGTGTGTTTGGGTGGTTATACTGCAATGTATTTGAGTGGCTGAACTAGTGTGTTTGGGTGGTTGTACTACAGTGTGTTTGCGTGGTTGTACTACAGTGGTTTGGGTGGTTGTATGACAGCGTGTGTGGGTGGTTGGCAACGTGTTTTAGTGGTTGTATGACAGTGTGTGTGTGTGTATTTATAGATAGCACTATTGGGGCCATGACCCAATAATATATATATATAGCATTTTTGAGTTTACTCAATACATATGCTTCACTACACTAGTACATTGTACTACAGTGTTTGGGTGGTTAAACAACAGTGTGTTTGGGTGGTATCTAGTGTGTTTGAGTGGTTGTAATACAGTGTGTTTGAGTGATTGAACTAGTTTGGGTGGTTGAAATAGTGTGTTTGGATGGTTGGACTACAGTGTGTTTGGGTGGTTGTATGACAGTGTCTTTGAGTGGTTGTATGACAGTGTGTTTGAGTGGTTGTATGACAGTGTCTTTGAGTGGTTGTTTGACAGTGTGTTTGAGTGGTTGTATGACAGTGTCTTTGAGTGGTTGTATGACAGCATGCTTGAGTGGTTGTATGACAGCGTGTTTAGTTGTTGTATAACAGCGTGTTTGAGTAGTTGTATGACAATGTGTTTTGGTGATCGTATGACAGTGTCTTTGAGTGGTTGTATGACAGCATGCTTGAGTGGTTGTATGACAGTGTGTTTGAGTGGTTGTATGACAGTGTCTTTGAGTGGTTGTATGGCAGCGTGTTTGAGTGGTTGTATGACAATGTGTTTGAGTGGTTGTATGACAGTGTGTTTGAGTGGTTGTTTGACAATGTGTTTGAGTGGTTGTACGACACGACAGCGTGTTTAGTTGTTGTATGACAGTGTGTTTGAGTGGTCGTACGACACGACAGCGTGTTTAGTTGTATGACAGTGTGTTCGAGTGGTTGTATGACACGACAGCGTGTTTAGTTGTTGTATGACAGTGTGTTTGAGTGGTTGTATGACACGACAGCGTGTTTAGTTGTTGTATGACAGTGTGTTTGAGTGGTTGTTTGACAGCGTGTTTGAGTGGCTGTATGACACGACAGCGTGTTTAGTTGTATGACAGTGTGTTTGAGTGGTTGTTTGACAGTGTGTTTGAGTGGCTGTATGACACGACAGCGTGTTTAGTTGTTGTATGACAGTGTGTTTGAGTGGTTGTTTGACAGCGTGTTTGAGTGGCTGTATGACACGACAGCGTGTTTAGTTGTATGACAGTGTGTTTGAGTGGTTGTATGACACGACAGCGTGTTTAGTTGTTGTATGACAGTGTGTTTGAGTGGTTGTTTGACAGCGTGTTTGAGTGGCTGTATGACACGACAGCGTGTTTAGTTGTATGACAGTGTGTTTGAGTGGTTGTATGACACGACAGCGTGTTTAGTTGTTGTATGACAGTGTGTTTGAGTGGTTGTTTGACAGCGTGTTTGAGTGGCTGTATGACACGACAGCGTGTTTAGTTGTATGACAGTGTTTGAGTGGTTGTATGACACGACAGCGTGTTTAGTTGTTGTATGACAGTGTGTTTGAGTGGTTGTTTGACAGCGTGTTTGAGTGGCTGTATGACACGACAGCGTGTTTAGTTGTTGTATGACAGTGTCTTTGAGTGGTTGTATGACAGTGTGTTTGAGTGGTTGTACTACAGTGTGTTTGGGTGGTTGTACTACAGTGTGTTTGGGTGGTTGTGGTACAATGTGTATGGATTGTTGTATGGCAGTTTGTTTCAGTGGCTGTACTACAGTTAGATGAATGAATTGTTGATAGCACGTTACACAAAAACAAAAATTATATTTCACGTTACCGGTTAAATAAATTCATGTTAATATTACAATAATGCCAAATGAAATGAGGCGACAAAAATATGGTATTCCATCGACATGTTTTTGAGATGGTTTGAAGACAATATTTTATTTGAATTATAATGGAAAACGACATGCAATGCATTTTTGAGTACGATAACGAAACATAATCACAAAAAGTATAATGGTGGAAAAGTGGTCTAATGCGTCCATGTGCTGTATATGAATTGTATTGCTTTTTCCCAGCGAAGTCAGAATTTGCTGTATCGCTAAGGGAATCTAGTTACTTGCAGTGTGAAACTATATGTGTACATTTAAGATTTCACAGTGACTGAGTAGATGAACATATGAACATCTCAAAAAAAAAAACCGGAGATGATAAGCGTTTTGGCATGCATAGGCCTGGCTTGTGAATTGTTCTAGTGATTTCTACAGTTTTCCAAACCTTTCTACAAAAATTTTGAATGGGTATATGTTGAACCAATTCTGACTTTATTTACCGGGCTTATATTGAACAAAATGCAGAAAGAATGAAATTGAAATAACAATTCCCCAACAACAGGCTGGACCATGTGTAATGGTGTAAAATTAGGTGTAATTTGTTAAAGTTAAATATTGGTTAAATATTAGATATTAAAAGAAAAACCTTAATTTGAATGTTTAAATTTAGATTCTAATTAGCCATAGTTTTATGAAAAATTAAGATATTAAGAAAGTTGTCTTTAAGTTATATAATTGATAAAAATCTATAGTGTTAATTAATTTCTTTGAACTCGGAAATAAGGTATAGGGTGTAATATTATTTTTAGCAATTAGAATATATCACTTGTCAAATTGACCCCTTGGTTGTAAAAGTTGTGTTCGATTTAACAGTCGTTCTGACGTGTAAATTATCCTTATAATTCGATAAACCCAGAGGTAAAAAGATAGAAATCTATCGTCTTAATAATAATTAATAAATAATAAATAATCTTTAATGTTGAAATTTGGAAAAGTTAAAGAATAAATCGTTAGCATCTTTTGTCTTGATAAATAAAATTGTCCTAGTTGAAACGTTGGGCGGCAAATTTAAAATAAATAGAGTACGCACTAAAATTTGACTACAGGGCAGTCCAGGTCCGTTAAATAGTTTGGCCAGATTGTCCATCCTCACATTACTATGCGAGATGGAATAAATATAATAAAATGGATCTGGATTTGTTTGTTTTAAGATCTTAGACATGCCAAGCGAGTGCTCGAGAAACATGAGCTAAATTCCCCTGATAGATGAGATTCGAACCCGAGTCAGAGCGAGGATGTAACACCCGCAATCCTGCTCCACCGTGCTGTGTATTATCGAGATAAGAAGGAAAAACCGGCGACACGTCCCGAGAAAGGAATGCACAGCATAATATGTTTGGTGGATGAAGAGTGGAAGTAACGGTACCAGGACGAAAACTACAGAGCTAAAGAAATGAAGATACCAGGTCCATCGATGTAAAGTCACATCCAAGATGTCTGAATCGGAAGGTAACGTACAAGTTTTTACTTCTATTGTTACGCCTCCTATATTTAATGGTTCAGGCAATCCTTTAAACTGGGTGAAATATTTTAGGAATTGGATTGAAATAAATAAAATTACTGAGGACAAAGCGCATTTGTATGTCCCATTTTATTTAAAAGGATCCGCTAAAGTCTGGTTTGATGAGTGAAAGAATGGTGCTTAAAATAACTATAAACTTCTTGTAGAAGCACTTTGTAAAAGATTTGGAATTGATTTAGATCTTGAAGATATCGAAATTAATTTTTTTAATGAAAAGTTTTGGAGAACTTTGATAGGTTAAAATTAAAAGCATATTAGATTTTGAGATACCGGAACATTTGGAATTTAAATTGGCAAAGAAGGGTTTAAAGCCAGAGTTGGAAATTACAATTATAAAACAGAACCCTAAACCTTTAGAAGAACTTGAACACGCTGCTGTCATAGCAGAGAAATGTGTTAAGTTGTCAGAGCTAAATGTAAATTCAATAGATGGTAAGGATATAGAACATGTACACAGAGAGAGATGTCAAAACTAGTAAGTAAGTTTTAAAGTATTAAAAATGACTCTAGACAATTAGCCAATGAAATACATTCTCAAGTAAGTAGAAAACGAAATAAATTTGTAGATTTTGTGGTAGATCTAGTTGTACTAGACAAGCTCATTGTAGAGCTAGACTGAAAGAATGTTATAAATGTAGAAAAGTTGGCCATGTAGCTAGGGCATGTTTTGAAGTTAAAAGTCAGATTAGGCACAAAAATACAATGCACATATAGGCAATAATACTCGGAATAGGACTGAGAATACTAGTCGTGTAGCAAATCAAACTGATAGCAGGAACAATTCGACACGTACAACAGAGGAATCGAGATTACAAGTAAATTATACAGGAGCGGCAGTTAGTTGTTTGTCAATGTCCTTGTACAATAAGCTAAACGATGAACGTTCTAAGATCACTCTATCAGCAACTAGGATTTATGGGGTAGATGGAGTAGGTTTACAGATATGTGGTGAAGGTTTTTGAAAAACTGACAATTTCACAGACATTTTTAGTAGTGAATAATATTGAATATCCAGTGATTTTGGGTCATGATTTTCTAAGTGAAAATCTTGCTAATATAGATTACCCAACTAGAACGTTATATCTCAATGACGGATCAGAACAAGTAGCACTAATTAATTCAATTCAAAATAAGGTAAGAACAAACTATAAGACAGCTATATAGGGAAATAAGATGACTTTAGTTCCTGTTAAGATACCAGAGAAATTCAGAGGTAAGAATGTTATTTTGAAACCAAATGATTATTTGAAAGCTTTAGAACTGTTTAGTGAACACTAAAGGTAAGACTGCAATGGTGCAGATAGTGAATCTATATAATGAGAAGATATATTGCCAAGAAATAGATCTGTGGCATCTATATCAGAGATCGAGCCGGGTTCTATAAAAAACTGGTCAACAATATTGAAAGTAAATCAGGTAAGAGGCAAAATAGCTTAAATTTTGACTTGCCAAAGTCATGTCTTTCAAAGAATGAAAAGGACAAATTATTGAAGTTCCCCAAGGAAAACAGACAGGTTTTCTCTACATATTTATTTGAAATAGGTCTGACAGATGTATATAAGCATGAAATTAATACAGTTGAGAACTCTCCAGTTAGTTTGCCACCGCACAGGGCAGCACCAAAGGCAAGACAGGAAATAGAAAAACAGATAGAAGAAATGCTCAAAAACAATATTATCAGTCCTTCTAACTCTATTTTGCATAGTCCAGTTGTAATGGTAAAAAAATCAGATGGTAGTTTCCGGTTCCTTTGTGACTTTCGTCTTTTAAACCAGAACATAAAACCAATGTCATTCCCATTGCCAAATTTAAATGATGTTTTTGACACAATTGGAGGGAGGAAACCTCAATTTTTTTCCACAATTGGTTGATCTCAATCTTTTTGGCAAATCTCTCTCCATGAAAATAGTAAGGCCAAAGCAGCGTTCATAACGCATTCAGGAATTTACGAATAGAACCGTATGCCCTATGGATTATAAATAGCAGTATTTCTTTTTCACAAGTGATGAGAGGTTTGAACTGGAAAATGTGTTATGTTACATAGATGATTTACTGATCTTGAGCAAGGATTTTAATGAACATCTTGAGCATTTAGAAGAAGATTTTACTAGGTTAAGGAAAGCAAATCTAACGCTAAAACCAGAAAAGTGTCATTTTGGTGTCACAGAAGTGAAATATTTAGGTCACATAATATCAAAAGATGGAGTCAAGGTAGATAATTCAAAAATTGAACTTGTCAGAAATTATCCAGTACCACGAAATCAGCATGAGGTAAGACAAATATTAGGATTATGTAATTATTATAGGAGGTTCTCTAAAGATTATGCAAAGATAATCATTCCTTTAAATGCTCTTCAAAAAGATAAACCTTTTGTTTGGGATGATAAATGTCAGAAATCTTTTGAAGCTTTGAAAACTGCACTGCACTTACGTCCACACCTATTTTGTCTTATCCAGATTTGAACAAACCATTTATTCTTACAACTGACGACTTAGGTTCAGCTATAGGGTACATTTTAGGCCAGTTAGATGTTGAAAATAAGGAACAATATATTTTATATGGTGGGCGTACACTTAGAAATAAAGAGAAAAATTGGACAATAACTGAAAAAGAATGTTTGGCTGTATTAGAAGGTATTATGAAAAACAAAGTTTATCTCTCACATGCTAAGTTTCAGGTTTACACTGACCATCAAGCGTTAGTTTGGTTATATAAATCTAAAGATACAAATTCAAGGTTAGAAAGGTGGGCTTTAGAATTGCAAAATTATAGTTTTGATGTTATTTACAAAGAAGGTAAAAAGAATCAAAATGCTGATGCTATATCTAGAATACCTTATGATAATGTAGACAATAACGAACAAAAATGAGTGACACATGTAAATAGTATTGACAGTAGGTCAGACGTGACTGTAACAGTTGTTATGTTTGAATATATACAAGGCAAACCGTTAGTCGCGGTTATTGACAATGACACCGTAGAATTAAATGATGTGCCCAGTATTTGTTAGCTTCAGGGACAATGTCCAGAGCTAAAAAACTTGATAAATTATCTTAAGATAAATGAACTTCCGGACGACCCGAAAAGAGGTCGAAATTTATGCTATGAAAGAGACCACTATAGGTTAGGTGCTATGGTCGAGCTTATACACTTATATCGATCACGTACTAAGGGTGTACATAAGGCAGAAAGTATGATAGAACAGTTGGTTCTCTCCAAGACATTAGACAAGACGCATTACGTGCTTACCACGACTAGTACTGTAAAGCAGGTGGTGGACACACAGGTGTTAAGAAAACTTTCAGTGCTCTAAATCTAAAGTATTATTGGAACGGTATGACTCAGCAAGTATATGATTATGTAACAAGTTGTGATAAGTGCCAGAGAGCTAAACAACCGACTCATCATCGGCCAGATTCATTAATGCCCTTACCCACAGAGGGCACTTTCTCATGTTGGCACATGGACATACTCAAATGTTTGCCTAAATCAAAAGAAGGGTACCAGCACATCTTGCTAGTTGTAGATAGTTTTTCTAGATGGCCTGAAAGTTTTCCCTTAAAACGCAAGAAGCGACTGAAGTAGCAGAAGTTCTATATAACGAGATATTTAGTCGCTATGGTGCGCCAATTGGTAAGTGATCGTGGCCAGACATTTATGTCAAAGTTAGTACAAGCACTGTGTGAACTGTTTTATGTAAGTCGACACCACACTAGTTCTTATCACCCACAGTCCAATTCTACTTGTGAAAGGATGAATCGCACGATAGCTCAGACGTTACGGACATATTGTGGCAGTGACCAGTTAAATTGGCCAAAGCTTTTACCAAGTGTAATGATGGCAATGCGTATGTCTCCAAATACTGAGTCAACAGGGTTTTCTCCGTTTTAATTGTTATTTGGTAAAGAAATGAATTTACCCTTTGACATAAATGTTCAGCCAAAACCACAAATGGGTAAAACTGCTAAGGAACATTTGGAGGAGTTGATTGATAGACTGAAAATTGTTAAGTCGATTGTAAAAGAATCAAAAGACCAATCACAAGTGAAGGCCAAGGCGCCTGAATTTGAAGCTGGTGATATGGTAATGTTAAAAGCAATGAAAGTACCTAAAGGATTATCTCCCAAGTTACATGTAAAGTGGGATGGTCCCTTTTACATTGTAGACGTTAGAGATAATCATACATGAACACCGTCTTAGTTTACAGTAAAACAAGTTTATAATGAAGCCCTAGGGACTCTACTTTTAACTTTGTTATATAGCAACTTTGTTATATTGTTATATATAGACTTATATAGAGAAGCCAAATTATTGACTTCGTTCTATCCATGTATTCGTTTTAAGCGTGTTCGTTATATTCGTGTTTTATTGTAAACTAAGACGGTGTTCAGATCACAAAATGGTGAAATCTCGTATTCACAATAATAGATTAAAACTTTACATTGGCCCAAGAGACCACAGAGAATCCCCGACTGACAATGATGTTACTGTAAACGATGACAGTGACGATGTACAACCTGCTAATAATGATCAGAATAATAAGGAGAACAGTCAAAATGTTGATAATAATGATGTGGTAGATTCTGAAATTGATGAAAATGTTAATGATTTTGAAGCTGATAAACTTATGGGCAAGAAAAGGTCTAATTGTAAAAATTATTACAAAGTGATTTAGTGAACCTAATTCTCTCATATCTAAATTTGTCAAAATTCTTCAAGAAAGTTGGTTGTCATACTTTAGAATATAAGTTAAATTGCCAACATTTGATGATGTTCATCAAAGATATTGCTCCACATAGTGGTAATAAGAATGGGAAAATCAACATTAGAATGAATGGTTGAAAATTAATCAAAAAATAAAAATATCACTATATGTTTTGACGAAGGGTATTCAAATAGCTAGATAAGCAAGGGATTTTTTGTAACATAAAAGTTGTTACTTGTGATATTGTTTGTAATCAATTTAATTTAATTTCAGGTTGTTAACATTTATCTTTAGGGGAAAGTAATCATAGCGGTCAAAGTAGTGATGCATTCGCATCCAATTGTTGTATATACATTATTTAGTTTCAGGTACATAAAGGATTGAGTTGCTGATGTGAGGCATTTGCCCCCAATTGTTTGCCCAACGTGTATTGTAAATATTGTAAATTATAATGTGGTTTTTTTTATTTACATGACTGGTTTGTGAGAACATCGGCTGTCGAAGGAAGGCAACGAGAAAACTGACGATAAGAGATGGTTGAAGAAAAACTATGTTAATGGAGAAAAGGCCATGACTGATGACAGAGGGCGACAGTATCAGCTGACAGACTGGATAAAAAGACTTTAAAACTGAAATGCTGCTATGGAAACGACTGACTTCTTGATCTGAGTTTGGAATATAAAGCCATAAAACGAGAAGGACTTGTGTTTTGGAATTATGAACTTAACTATGAATTCAATGTGATTCCTAATTTGCGACCATAATATGGACTAACTTAAAATATTGACAAAAGAAATTAATATTATGAGCTGTAATCTGTATCAAACATGATAGTACCAGGATCGTGTATGTTATCCGCTTTGATGTAACACCCGCAATCCCGCTCCGCCCTGCTGTGTATTCCCGGGATCAGAAGGAAAACACCAGCGACACGTCCCGAGAGGGGAATGCACAGCATAATACATGGACCATAAGATACACGCAGTTCAGCGTTTGGCAACCGGCCTGGGGTTACATATTAAATGATGCCGTGTATGACAACGTTGGGATGGGGTAGAATTATCTGAATAAAAAAGTATACTGAGCTACCGAGGCAGTTGGGATCCCAATTTATATTTTATAGATTGCATAATTGGGTCCATGGCCCAATAATTTATAAGATATATAGCATTATTGGGTCTGACCCAACTGCATATGTGTATAAGAAATGGAAAATTTGCAAGTATCAGAAAATCCAACAGTAGACAGATGCTACTAAGAAACAGCCGCAAGAAGATTTATAGTATACAAAAGACAAAACCAAAACCTGTTAGGACCCAACATTATTGGGTCCATGACCCAATAATATATTATATATATAGCATTATTGGGTCAGACCCAATAAATAATTGGGTCTGACCCAACAAGTAGGTTTCAGAATCATCATTGATAACTATGAAATTTCCACATTTTTTCGTGTATATATACGTATACATAGCTACTTGTGCCACTTATCTATAATTCCATAAGATTTACAATCGTCTAACTATAGCACTTCTACTTGGACCCAATAGCAGTGTAATATATGCAAGACCCAATAAGTGGGTAAGTTTAAGTATATATATATATAATATATATATATATATATATATAATGTAGTCTCTCATGATTTTAACAAAATTGACACCTGTGTACCCCAAATATAGATGCACTCGCTTATAATAAATTGTTAAATTAAAGGTTATGCGGACAGGTGAATGACGTTTGCCTATAACAAGGCATTATATCAAAACTAAAATACACTATCCTAGATAATTCTAACTCTTAGATCTGAACTCTTTTGGTAGAGGTCAACTGTTTTATGCAATTACATTGATGGTCCATGCATGAAAATTAATCATAGTGAAAATTAAATATGTTATTATTAACAGCAGTAAAACTATCATGTATAGATAAATAAATTATATTTGTTTATAAGAAGTAAGTCTGAATGTAACTTCAAAAATGTGCACTCAAATATGCACTCTATAATGAAATAAATGCCTTAATGACTGTATGGTTGAACTGTCAATAATGAAAAAGGCAATAAGTATGTTCAAATTCTTAATTCATGTATTATATTAAAAAAGAAGGTATTCATTATTCACTATTGGTTTGCTTTTGAAAGACAATAGAAATTTGCTGTCATTTCAAAACAGTCAAATGATCAGATTGCTTTGCATGGCAATGGAATTAACAGCACAAATACTGTCATTTCAAACCCTTTAAATGGTCCTATTTATATTTTTTCTTATGTGAATTTAATGATCCATAAAGAAATTCCAATTGCTGCTGCAAATGCTTAATGAAGCTATGCTAGAATCTACTGAAATATATTGTCAACAATGAGTTAAATATTGGGATGATGATCACACAAATGTCACTGGTTACTCGTAAACCAGCAATAATGTTACAATGATTGTTATTGTGTACAGTAAATCTACATTCTGTATATAACATCTTTATAATGGGTCTGCTTTAACACATGACACCCCTTAACATTTGTGCGAAGCAATAATATCCATTGGATATGGAATCATATCAGTTCCCATTTGCCCATAAAAAATATATTTGCAAAGTTGGCGTTTTCCAAAATTCCCCACATAAACATTAAGGGAGTTGATCATGAAGTACAAAGGCAAAGATGTGAACAAAACACAAGATGATTAGCTCTGACAAACAAAAAATGTATATATGTACAGGTAATATGTAAATATAAATAATTTAGTGAAAGATGAACAAAAAAAGTATGATACAAGTATATTATATAAGATTTCATTTGTCTGACACATAAAACTTGATACTGTAAAATTCTAAATATTTGCGGAATATTCAATATCGTGGTTTTCATGGATCATTGAATACTTCAAAATTTAATGTCAAGAAATTTAATTATTACTAAGGTCCCTTATGAGATATATTTTCACAAGACACAATTCCACGCAGTATTCTCTAACCAAATTGTTTATAAATCACAAAATGGTTTTTTATTTCCCCAAAAAACTAGAACTGTCTCTTGAGAGCCAAAACCCCCCACCCAACCCCAACATATACAAGGTTTAATGTTTTCCCGCAGCCTTGACCTTTCTGATATGACCTTGGACCACGAAGATTATTTATGTGAAGTTTTATGACAGTAATCCGAAGCAATTATAAGATATGGACCAGATACAATTTTACAGGCATGGTGATTCCTATATACCCCCTCAAACTAGTCTGGGGGGGGGGGGGGGGAGGGGGGGGGGGGGTAATAATAAAAGATTCTACAGCATCATGACTTGTATCACACCTCTTCTTATGTTATTAGTCAAACATTATTAAAGTTCACTTCTGTATCAATGACAGTTATAGAAAGTTTGATTTTATTTCTTTCCTTTTTAACAACGTACTTGTTATTTGAAACTCTATATAGAGGTGACACACTAACAAATGGTCATCCCATAGGTTTTCCTCATATAATAGATTTTATCACACTTATGACAAGTCTGTTCATCTCTGTTCATCACCAAGCTACTTGTTGTTGTTGCTGTTGTAAGTGGGGTTGTTGTTGCACTGCGTCTTTTGGATCAGCTTTTACCCATTTTCCGTCAGGCTGTAACCTGTACCAGTGAGGTTTACCATTCTTAAACACGGTTTTCATTGGGTCTGGATGATCTCTTATCTGTTTTAATGCTGCTTTCACATTATCTATGAAATAAGGTGGCTCCTGGTCAGGAGATGTTGAAAAGTTCTACAAAAAAAGGATTTAAAAATTAAGAAATACTTTTACATACATATAAGCTGCATTTATTTACTTGCCATCAATAATCAGAAACTATTATATATGGCCAATGACTGTGTCCTTTTCTGATTTGACTGAGAACAGGTTTGGCAAGCCTGAATAATTTCATTAAAATTAAAGATGCATTTACCAGTTATTTGAAATTAAAGATTTTGTCATTTTTAAAAAATATGACTAGATGCCCCTATGTTTGCGAGTTGAGTGACAACAAAAGTGTAAATTAAAGTGTAAAATTATCTTGAAGCTTTTTAAACATTTCAAATACATGAAGTGGTAGGTATTGGGTTTGAGTCCCTGTCAGGTCTGATCAAGACTTAAAAATAGGTAGTAACTGTTCTTTCGCCAAGCACTTGACATATAGAAATGAAAGTGATATGGTCTTTCGGAAGAGACCAAAATTTCTGGCCATTCACCTATAGCTAGTGAAGTCTCGATATATGTAAAATATTCCTGACTTGGATCAATCAATCAATCAATCCATATACATGATATAATTTACATATAGTAGCATGTAAATACCTACTGGTTGTTATACTACTAGTACATTTCATGTTTCAGATGCTGCTATTTGTAAGATAAATGCCTTTTACAAAGAGTCCAAAATCTCAAATAAAGATCAATATTAATTGTACTTAATTCTTATACATCCAAACAACAAACCACTGCCTCAAGAATGGGAGGTTATGTATTGGAACCATGGCTGGGTTATACATAAGACTTTTAAATTTGAGATACTTCTTCCTCATCTGATGTTTAGTATTCGTAGACAGAGTATTGAATGGTTCACACGGTACCAAACTCATGTGACTGGGTGAGTGGTATGCCTTGAGTGTGTACAAATAAAACGGAGACCATCAAACACACTCTCACATCTTAAACATACACAAACTTTAATTAATCCCCAAGATTTATAAACTGCTCTCATTATATAAAGCTGAAAAATGCTGTTAAACGTCATTACAACAATAACATGTAAATTTTCAGAAGTTAGTCAATGAAAACTATGCAGTGTATGACTCAATGTACTTACATCTAACAAGAACCTGTCAGGAATACCACATAATATATCTATCTCAGAGATGTTGTATACTCAACGGGCAATCTTTAACATCTTTAATTGTGGATCATATATGTTTAAGATCTGTAATAGATAATTTAAAACAAAAATATTAAAAGACAATTACTTCGTGGACCAAGTCCAAGGACTGTGTTGTTCACATACCCAAGCTCCACACATTGAACCAAGTCCAAGGGCTGTTGTTTGTTCACATACCCACACTCCCACACATTGGACCAAGTCCAAAGGTGACAACTGTAAAATGTAAAACTCACTGGATCAGAATGAAACATAAACTTGATCTGTAACTCATTGTGGTAGGTGCCCATACCAAACATCAGTTTAATAGCTGTAAGGATTTAGAAAAAAAGTGTGGAAAACTGTTCTTGCAGTATCATTTTAATATTTTAAGTTGTGTGGGGTATAATTAGAGATCATGAAATACAAGTTACATGTACAGTAAAACCTTGTTATAATGCCCCTCAATAACTTTGTCACAACTATATCACCACACTATTTTGAAGTCCGCAATTCAATTTCATCTAGGTTTTTCTTCAAAAGTTTCCCTCAAATATTGCTAGACCCATTAATAATGCTCACTTCTGACTGAACAAATGGTGACAATGAATCAACATTTTACATATATACACAAGATATACTGTACCCAACATTTAATTGTAAATTGTACCCTCATACTGTCACATCAGTAAATCATTAAAAAACAATACATCATTTTTATTATTTAATATTAATCAAGATCCTGTTTACCTCAGATGCATATTTTCATGGTCAGAAACTTGTAACCCAAATCTATATAACAAATCATTTGACTGGACAAGGCTTTAATTAACAATTCACCTGATAGGTATGGCTTTAATAACAAATCGTCTATGATGGGTATGGCTTTAATTAACAAATCATCTGATTGGATATGTCTTTAATTAACAAATCATCTGTGGATATGGCTTTACTAACAATCATCTGATTGGATATGGCTTTAATTGACAAAAACACCTGATTGGGTAAGGCTTTATATGATAAATCATCTGAAAAGACAAATCATCTGATTGGTAGCAAAAAGCCCATAAATAAAAGACCAATATCACATGGTATGATTTCATTCTCAAGTTTGAAGTGGCAGGTGTAGCTTCCTAGACAGAATGTGCTCACCTGCAAAAGCATCCAGTCCTACTTCTCTGTTGAATGTTCACATGTTTAACTTAATTTGCCAGTTTTCATAGTTTTACTTTGCCATTGTAATTGTGATATGGACATAGACAGGTATGTTTGTGTTTGATTTGATACAACATAGTTAACATACTTATTTCAGTTAGCAATGTTGTTTAGTTTCCTCTTTACTGTATAAGTCAATATAAAAGTGTGTAACTGTATGTCTGTTTATCAGTTGATAGTAATGGTGTTTTACAACCCAGCAAAGATTACTTCCCTTGTATTGAGGTTCCCATGATGAGTCATGGAGTTGCAAAAGAAAACGAAGAATAGAAAATAATCGGTCTTTGGCAAATAAACTAATAAATACAATTGATTATTCTTAGACTGGGATCTGCCTTACCGTGGATCTAACTTAGGCAGTGAGGTATATTGTAATCTGTAAGCCTTATACCCACTCTCTCAAAGAGGTCCCTAAATGGCTTTACTGACCTTTTCTGAACCAGTAAAATGTCTGGCACTTCTGATTGGTTGATCTGGTCCATGTGATGTAAATTTTGCTCTGACTATGTTTCCTGATTTTACATTTACAGCTAAAATGGATAAGATAAATTTAAGTTTAATCATTACAAGTAAAAATTTGAGAAAAAATATTTCTTCTGAATTGTGTTTTCTCTTACATGGAAAAAATAAAATAACTACACAACCAATAATTAAAGTTTATTTTACAGTGCAAATTTGTATAGACAATTACTTTCAATATTTTGCTGATTCTTCAATATTACTTTTACAGGCTGCGGTGGCCTAATGGTTAAGATGCCAGTCTACAAATCCAGTGTCTCTCACCGCTGTGAGTTCAAGTCCCTGGCCTTTCATTATGGTTAAGATGCCAGTCTACAAATCCAGTGTCTCTCACCGCTGTGAGTTCAAGTCCCGCTCAGACCACATGTAGGAAAGTGAATTTTCCTTGCTGTTGGCCTTTACTGATTAACCTGGTATCAGTATAATGGACTGGGGGAGTGGTACGCTTGTCTGTGGCATACTGACTCTGTGAGCTAGCATGTTAAAGTCGCCCTGAGTGCGTGCTAGTACAAAGCACCCCATACAACACACTTGCACTTCACATGCATACATAAATTTTTGTTCATAGATTAATCCATAGAGATTAATAAAATAGTCTCGTCGTGAATAGCTGAAAAATTGCTGATGCCACGTTAAGCAACATTCAACCATTAACAACCATTCAATATTACTTTTAAATCTGCAGGTGGCAAATTCAGAAGCATTGGGCTTTTATAGCTCTTGTTATGCTTGTTTTGCTTAAACAATACATTCTGAGACATATTTTTAAACTAACAAAACTTATTTTTTCTCAGAATGTCAAATTACTGACCATTAAATATTTTACTATATGTGTTATCTAAATCACTCACCTGACAAGAGCTAATTTTATTTGATTTTTAGACCCAATATGTGTACATGTATATAAAATGTAATCTGCACATTCACTTTGATAAATCTTAAGTCAATGTTACTAATGTTAGCATCTGATTAAAATGTGTAAGAATGTAAAGGTCATAGAAGGAAAAGGTCACAGAAAAACTTGACTACAAACCTATTCCATAAACTATAGGCCAGGATTTCCTTTCTTTCCTTTCATTATTCCAATCTGAAAATAAAATTTTTAAACGACATTATTTCTGATTTCATAGATTTCTTCTCTAGTATTCTTATAAGGGCCTCAGTAGTGTGCTTATAACTGACAGTGCTTCTTAACATCTAGGTTTCTATCCCACTTAGGACAGATGCTAATGTGAGAAAGTTTGTCAGTGTGCTTGCTATGGTGGGTGGTTTTGTCCAAATACTCTGTTTTTCTCCACTATCCCAGAACTGGCGGACTTCATATAAGTAAAAGAACTTCAGGCATAAAACACCACTACTCCACTCCTCCTAGTATCCTTATGAAAGGGTTTGTTAACTTATAATAACACCCCCACCCCACCTCAGACTTCAGTGTTATAAAATACATAAAGCTGATTAAGTATTGTATGCCATGTACAGAAAAAAATATCATATAAAAAGCATAACCAGCAACATTTAACAGGTAAGTCGAGTTATAACTGAAATTGGTTGCCATTTCAAAAGTATACCCCAAGCAAATCCCAACTTGGAAAGCCATGTTTTTCCAACCAGGAACATAATCATTATACAAAAAGACAACAGCTAATCTACCCATAAATGTTCCTGTACAGTCACAAATCATAAAGATCTGTTAAATAGTTTTCAAGAAAAGTGCCAGGAAAATGTTAGCTGAAGAAATGGAGTAAATACTATATGTACCCCTCCCCCCTTAAACTTGGGAGAGGGGGAGGTAATAATAATAAATACAATCTTCACAATACTGGCAAATAGTCTATTTTTACAATGGGCTAACCACAGATATAAATATCACAGATCTTTCAACTATAGATTCCTTTTCATTGATGTTCAGTTAATGAATTCCATTTTACCTGATATACAAGCTGTCATTAAGTATAGTTCTTCTTTACTTCGATGAAATGCTCCTAAAATTAAAAATACATATAAACTTTGAATTACTCATTCACAAGACTATCTATATATCTATTTTCAGTAAAAAAATCTTTTCAAATTTTAGATAAATGTTTGTTATCTTATATTTCATTATGGAAAGCAAGAAATCGATAAATATAACATTTTTTCTGATCAAATCAACCAACTATACAGGGTTAATTATAATATGCTGATAAAATATAAAACAATACATGTATTATAAATTTGGTGTATGTGGAAGGTAGGTCGTCGGTTTGAACCTCAGCTTGGGTCCAACAAAAACTTGAAAATAGGTAGCGAGTCTTTTTTTGCCAAGCAATCAGCATTTAGAAATGGAAGTCAGCGGAGGGGGGGTCCTTCTAAAGAGACCTTAAACACTGATGCCCAATGTCACAGCAGGTGTGGCACATTAAAGAACCGTTCCTGCAAATTGCCCTGAGCGTACTGCAAAGGTAAAAATTTCTACCATTTCCTGTATAGCTGGTGACATCCTGATATAAGTGTGATATTCTTGACTCTTGACAAGGATGTAAAACCCTATTCAATCAGTAAATATAAATCTGGTGGTACTGGGTATATTACATTTGAGTAGGATATACAAGTACTTACTGATAACATTTTTAGATAATTCTCTGGATGTCTCACCATCATCACAAAATCCTCCAAACAGGTGAAGTTCTAATCTGTAATAATAATAATAATACATACATGTAATAATAATAATAATAATAACTAGAGCTATCCCCATCCCTAACAATTTCGAGTTCCTATTTTTTAGATTTGACCTTTTGATCTTTTGACCTTTACCCATTACCTTTATGACATTTATGCAATTTGAGACAGTCCATTACACTTTGCAAGTTCATAAAGACATTGGACAATTACTTTTTTTCTTAAATATTAACTCACTATTAAATTATCATTGCTAAAATTGCTTCACTCATTTTTTGCTTATGCATATATACATTGTATACATGTGACATTATTGATGCAAAATAAACTTATCATAAGAAGTTAATTCAGTTAAACAGTTCAATCAACAAAATTTGAATATAGATGTAAAAAGCTCAAGTGATCTTCAAAATAATGCCTTAGATTTATGAATATCTTGAAATTAACAAAATTATTCAGATTTCAAATTTGCAGGATTTAAGTTAAGGAAGGTTTTAGTAAAGGAATTAAAGTGAACGTGAAACTGGAGCCTGAATGGGTATAACTAAAGTACATTGTTACCTTCCTGGTGGTTTACCCCTGGATAAATTGTTTACAATGTCTATCATATCATTAACTCCTTCCTCTGTTCCACAACCATCAAAATGTGACACACATACTGCTCCTGAACCTGTGTGTAAAACAACATAAAATAAAATAAAAACAACAGTGTTTGTCAAATTTCTTATCAATGTTGTGGTTTCAATGTTTTTTTGTTCTTGTCCATTCCAGGATTAACTGACCTTATACACACAATATTAAATCAATTACAACATGTACAAGCTTTGTAATGCTTATACATTACCAAGTATCTTTCAAGAAGAATGTTTATTTCAAGGATTTTTATAGTCAAGATATTACAAATCATTTCTGTCAAACCTCCTTGGTCAGCCATAATATTGTCATATATGCTTTGTCAAGGAAAATATATGTACATACAGAGAGTGCAAAGTTGTTCAGGAGTAAATACGGGTTTGATGGGATCAGTCATGTCAAATTGTTGAACAAACTGATGTAGTAGTGGGTAAGATATCATTTTGCTTTACATAAGAATTTTCAGAATGTGTACCATTTGAAGACTGTAATGAATGACTATTAACATTTCTAATAAACAGGTTTGACATAATGCAGGTGATATAGCCACTATACACATACCCATACATGCCATATCTTACGCCGTGAGACAAAACCTCACAGATTTTTGTTTATTTTTGAAACTCCCGGCGTTAGATCGATTTCTCACGGAAAATTGCTATTACTCCCTTTAATTTTTTTCCAAACAAGCTACGCCAGTCAGTTGGGATAATTACTGAATAAACATGGTTTGAAGTGTCCAAAGTCGTGTGCAATGTTTCGTAGCGGCAAGCTAAGTTTTGAAAAATTTATGTAACCTCTGAGGCGCCTCTGTATCTGACATGCATACAAAGGTAAACACAGGTAACTCCCGATATCTACAGGTGTTTTAATCCGATAATTAGATTAACTTTAGATCATCCATGCATGTCATGGATTCATCAACCTGCTGATTGATGTAATTGAATGCCATCTCGATGAAGAACCTCTAATATTTGCAATAAAAACGTCTCTATCAGAATGGAAACGGGGGGGGGGGGTGAATTGAACAAAATAGTAGATCGTTTTTTGTATGAAAATTTAATAAAATAACAGACCTTATCAGAATGTTGCCTCCTCAAAAAGGAATCCATAAATAAAAGCATTTTCCGATTGAATGGTTGAAAATGAGTAAAATCATCTCTAGAAATTTGGAGTCAGAAAGCAGCCATGCCAAACAGGGGAGGTAACTTAATCAGTAAATAAAAGTGCAAGATTTATTATTTATTTTTCATTTATTTTTGTATTTTTTATGTTTATAATTATGGTATTTTTAACTTTAATTTTTTAAAACAAATTGTACATGTACTTCACATTTACATTGTAATCTTAAGACAATGAGTGATGTGAAAATGTAATATTATTAGGACATGTTTATATGATCAATGTGCAAGTACAATATGCACTCAGCTTGTACATCATTACAAAATAAATAAATAAATAAATAAATAAAATAAAAATTAAAAAAAAAAAAAAAAAGAAGGAAAAAGGAAAATAATAAGAATTTTACATCTAGGTTTATTTGGATTAAATAATATTACATTTATTTAAGATGCAAGTCATAAATAGTGATGCTCCCATTTAAAAAGTCAAACAGCTTGGAAACACACGTCGTCGCATATTAAATATCGCGGCAGAAAAACTTCTCCCTGTTTTGAAAATATTTCTCTCTAATCTTGGCTGAGGGAGAAGTCACTTCTCCCTTCAAAATCTAATTTGAGCCCTGATTACAGGTTAACGTAAAACCTCCCTTATTTTTTTCAAAACTCCCTTAAAATTGCCACCAATCTCACAGTTTGCTCCCATAAAAATATGGCATGTATGCATACCTGTATGTCTAAGTACAACCATGTGACAAGTTGTGGCTAAAATCTGACACTATGCAGGTGGCACTGCCACTATACACATACCTGTATGTCTAAGTACAACCATATGACAAGTTGTGGCTAAAATCTGACACTATACAGGTGATATAGCCACTATACACATACCTGTATTTCTAAGTACAACCATATGACAAGTTGTGGCATCTTCTGTACCTATTGTTTCTATGGTATCTGAAAATATATCAAATGTCAGATATCTACATAATCAGTGTTATAAGTAAGGTCTCTTTTCAGGTGTTGGCCATTGGTCAGTGCTGTGCTTTTGACCACTCAGCCCAGGTTATTCCCTTACACAGCAACTACATGAACGAGAACTTTGATGGCAATAATTTGTGATATTTATATTAAAACCACTGATTCTTCACATAAATAACAGCAACCTTCCATCATGTCCATTGTCAACAAAAACTGTTAATGACACAAACATTTACATTTAAGATTCCTGATTCTTATCTCCATTTCTAGCAAAACGGATCAAATTTAGCTGGGGATGGAACCTGCATCATCCTTGCAGGCATGGCATGTTAAAAACCCCTCCCTGCGCAATGGCCTGAGCGCTGACTGCTAAGGTCAATATTTCTCCCACACCACTTATAGCTGGTGACATCTCAACATACCGGTAAGTAAAATGTTCTTGACTGGAATGTAAAACCCCATTCAATCAATCAATCAATCATTGTTTTTATGATGCCAAATGTCTTTGCTAACAGGTCTTAAGTGATCATCTGAAGCCTAACTTTATTTTTGTTGATGAAAGCTGTCCTTACCATCCTCAGGTGTTGTTCCTGCCATTTCTCTTTGTCCTACATACAGCAACCCTATCTCACTGGTAGTTCTTACTTTCTGTTTACAAAAATCTTCAGCAATACACTGGAAAGGATAAAAAAGTTCTTATACACATTAATATGGGATTTTTGGTAAAAGTCTAAAAGGAAAATAATGCTTTGAATCTAAATAAAACAAAATTTGTGTTTTGCTTAATGTGATATGACACACAAATTTCAGATACACATCAGACAAAATAAGACATTTACAAACAAACTAGCAACGAAACAGTTTAAAAAGTAGTACAAAGAATTTTTTATACAAACTATGGCACATATAATCATAGGAATCTGTGTTGAATTCTTGAATTTATCATCAATTAACAGCAACCTTGATGCTTGTATCAGAAATAATAACTAAATTTGTTTTAATTTTGCAGCACAAGAAGGCCACTTCAGAATAAAATTCCTAATCAGAAGGGCTCAAACTAAATTAGTTTCAAGATTTTGAAATAAAAAAAATAGATGGACCAAAATATATTTCACCAAATCCACCTAAAGCAATACTTTGGATGGTAAAACATAGCTATTTGAGGAATTTTAAATTAAGAAATCCTTTTCACATCATTGATTTTAAACACTATATATTTAAACACTATTAAAATCTATTTGATTGTTTTTGTAGCATTTGAAAGTAAAGTTTTACTGTTACTACTTACTAGAACAAAGAGACAAATATATGACAGGAAATACAAATTATATTATAATAGAAGTGATTTTTATCTTATTATCACAAATCACTTATTATGGACCCGGGAAGCCAAGATGCATGTCTAAACCATGCGCTTATGGACCACAGGGATTCTGACCACCTAGAAACCAATCCCACATCTGCAGATCCTAGTGTGAGAGAGTTTGTCAGGTAAATGCCGAAGGTCATTGGTTTTTCTCTGAACCCAGGATAAACTTTATACAAGTGAAAAACATGTTTACTGGGATGTAAAATACCATTAGTCATCCCGGATCTATAAAATATTTTATCACAGTCACTTTATTTTTTATTAATTTAAAACATTTATAATGTACAAGTAAACAGGTTATGATTGAATTATGGTGCTACATTATAAGAAATCCACGGATATTGGCTAGATTTAAAATGTTAAGATTTTCTTTATTAGGGATGAATGTATCTTCCCGAAATAGGAAAACTGTAAAAGAGATTGCAAATTTTTTGATAATTACTAGTATTATCTTTTAATTCTTGTGTCATTAAATACAATCTTACCCTTCTGGGGCAACCTTGGGAAAGTTCACATGTTTAACCAAGCTAATTGGTTACTTTTCAAAGTTATAAGTTTGCTTTTAGGGTTGTGATTTGGACAATGACCCATGTGTTTATGTTTGATTCTTTGTAAGGATGAAATGGACAAAAGAATGTGTAGCTAGTAGAACATGTAGAAGTTTGTGTGTCCTTTCAGTTTTCAAAGTTTTTACATCTTGGGATTGTGGTATGGACATGGACCTGTATGTTAATGTCTGATCCTTCGTAAGGATAAAATATCAATGATCAAATATAAAGCCTAGACTATAACTTAAATCACTTATCAGTAAATGTCAAATCAGCTATGTAGGTATTTTGTAAAAGTTTAATGTCAGAATTTGAAAGGTGTTTTTCACAACACAGTATATTAAATTTGTACACTAAAACCGACCACCTCTATTCATCAGAGCACAAAAAGCTATATTTTGGTGCAATAAAGTGTACAATTTTTATATAATCCTGTTCTTTTCAAGTCTGTGTAGACCATTAAAATCCTTTATTGATGCTCAGTACGTCAAGTCAAGCTTGATTCACATATAGAAGATTATGTAAATACACACACACAAACATACATGTATATATATTATATCTCAACAATCATTTTTATTACTAGATTATTTTAATGAAAAAACATGTATTACCAATTGGTATTAAAATCAAGCATTTATGAAAACAGTAAAAGAACATAACTATGAATATAAACTTAATACATCTACGTATATAACTATGCAAGTATAATGTATAATATGTAATGAAACAGCAAATAAATATTTTTTTAGGAAACGCACAAAAAAAATCTATGACACGCACTTAAGGTTTTAAAAAATGCCATTTTCAGAAAAAATATTTGGTACTTAGCAATTGAATTTTTAGGTCATTTACTGTATGCAAAAAACATCTTAACAATTTTACCTGCCATCTTTGACAAATGGCATTTATTGACTTTAAGTGTCAACTAAAACACAAATATGGTATACATTTCAGTTTTAAAAAATGAAAGCAAATTGACTATTTTTCTGAGCTAAGATTTCACATATATATAAATATTATTATATGGTATCTAGTTCTTTAATGTCTAATATATTCATACTCTACAGTAATCAGTTTCCTGAAGGACTTGTCAAACATTGGCTTTAATATGGTGATCTTTTAAAGACTTTGTGTATACACACAAACATAATTTAAAAGTCTCAAAACAAACTATTATCATTTTATTAATATTGCTCAGGAAAAGAATTATGTCTTTTTGAATATGTACCTAATTTTATCTATATATTGGGGTCTTGTTTGGCTGAGTGGCTTAATCACAATGCCTATCATTGCCTATATAGATTCCCACTCAGGACATAAATTTTGTCAGTAACTTCGACTTTAGTCAGGGTAAACCATACTTGTAATATGCAGGCGACATGTCCTAATTATATTTTAATGTAAATAAAATGCAAAAGTAATTAAAAAGAACTTAAAACCTGCATCAGTATCAGTAAACATTTATGTATAGCTGAATTATGATACTTCTTATACACACATGTAAGAGTGGAGTGATGCTGCTTTATGTCCCAGTCAAGAATCTTTCAATAATACCAAGACAGACAGTTCTAGAATGGTGGAGTACACCAGAGTACCCACAGAAAACCAACAATCTTTGGCAAGTAAGCTTACAAACTTCCTCTCAATAGGATCTGCCCGATTGGGATTTGAGCCTTATATAGCTAGGCAGTAATAGGCACTGTAGGTTGCATTCTGTGTCTTGAAAGAGCCATCTTAAGTAAAAGTTTCATTTGAAATGGGTACTATATAAGCTCAACCTACCTGATACTCTGGGTATCTTCTCATAAATTCATCAAATGAGTCAGGAGACTGTCCCATTGGTTTATTTCCTAATGTGATGATGCCCGGCATTTTTGCAAATTCACTACAGCATTAACAGTAACTAACTGGTATCAATAAAACTGCAAGCAAAAAAAGTATACTAATATATTACAAAAGTACCTAGCAAACCTAGAGAGAACTGTTAATATTCAATGTATTTTCAAATGTTTCAGTTTGCTTATGTAATATTGTACATATTTTAGGCCTTCGTGTTCCACTCATATTATGAGTATCCGAGAGCAATATACTGGATAAACATTTTTAATTATCTTTAGATCATGAATTCTGCAAAAATAAAACAATTTTATAGATTAATTTTTGAACATTTTTTTCACTATTGTGTACATGTAAACAAAAGAACATGTGTCAATGCATGTATAAATATGTTCATTCTCACCTCCCTGTGCTGAACAGAAATTCTGGACAATACACTATAATACATGTACCGGTAGGTACAAAACAGGCCTGTTCAAAGTTTAACAATGAGCTGACAAAAAAGGAGTCAAATCTCAGCTGTTGAATGGCAGAGATATCAATATGGTAACTAGTACCCAATATTTTGTCAACAATAGATAAAAGTTGTGGAGATATAGCTACCAAAGGGCTGAGATGAGATACCGATTCCATATTAAGTCTTTAACTTAGTGTTAAACTTTGGACAGGTCTGTACTGTACACACACAAATTCTCATAAACAAATTATAACTGGATAAAAATCTACAGTAGTAAGATAGGATCTGTTGTTTATATAGTTAAATCATTAGGTGGGAACTAAACTGTTTTTATGGTCTCCGAGTGTGACAACTGACAACAAAAATACTGGTTTTGTCTGATAAAACAATGTAAAATAAACACTGATTACATCTGAAAATAACCAACTTAAGCCTGAAATAAACATCAGAATATTCATGTTTCATTTACATATTCATTCCAGCATTATTAAAATGGTTAAGACTGTTATAATTGCCAGATCAAGACTGCAATTGTTTTAATGTGATTCAATATCAATCTCAAGTTCAATGAAATGTAATCGAAATCTTTGAGTATGGAAAACCCCTCCAATGATCTTCAATTTATCTTCAAATATATAAAATGATCCATATGTAAACATGATTACACACACATGCATGTGTGCAGTTGTGCACACACATGCATGTGTGCAGTTGTGCACACACATGCATGTAAACATGTTTACATATACACATGTACACACACATGCACACATGTTTACACACACTTGTAAACACATACATACTTACACATGTATGCACACATGCTTAAACACACACTTGTAATCAAGAGACCGCAGTGGCCTAATGAACAAGATGTTGGTCTACAAATCCAGGGTCTCTCACCGCTGTGAGTCCGAGTTTCGCTCAGACCACATGTGGGAAAGCGAATTTTCCTTGCCGTTGGCCTTTAAAGGTTCACCCGGTGTCAGTATAAAGTGACTGGGGGAGTAGTACACTTGTCTGTGGCATACTAACTAAATGAGCTAGCACCTTAAAGTTGCCCCATGTGCCCGCTGGTACAAGGCCACCATAAGACACACTCCCACTTCACATGCATACATGAACTTGTTCATAGATTAATCCATAAAGATTAATAAAGGTTCATGTTGCAAATAGCTAAAAATTTGCTGATGCGACGTAAAGCAGCAATCAACCAACCAACTAACCAACACTTTTAAACACACATGCATGTGCACACACACACACACACACACACACATACACATGCACACACAGTAAATGAAAAACCAATATATTATTTGTTTCATCTAGCTTTTTAAATGGCTGATATACACAATGAGATATTGATACTTATATGAAAACTGCTGAATAAAACATTTTTATCTAAAATGACAAAACAATGAAACATATGATAACAGATCTAAAATGATACTATCAAAATAACAAATTCATCAAAATTAACATTTTTGTTAATTTTTTCCCAATGAGACCAATAGTACCTGGTATATAAGTAAATTACCTGTGAATGGTTGTGTTAATTTTTATGTCCAAGGTGAAATTCCTGGGTTAAAACTCCAAACAAAAATGTACTATATACCCTACAAAGATCCCATTCTATAACTTTGACAGGATTTTTTATTTAATAAGATTAAATACACTAAATACGGGCTAGCTGTTGGCTATAATTCTGTGATATACCACCAGTAACTTTGGGAATGAGCCAATTTAAATGCAAAACTTACTAGCCAGATTACAATTATTTGTTTATAAAATTACATAATCTTACAAAAATCAAATACATGCAGATTTGCAACGACTGTTTAAAAAATATATGGTTTGAGAAAATAATCCCTTAATAAATAAAATTTAGCTAGAATCATATATATTTATCAAAATAATAAATTAAATATATCATGTACATGAATACACCTCTTTGCAAAAATATCAACAAAATAAATATTTAAATAAAAAAATTAAATATATTTGAAGTTAAAAATTTAATAAATCTGCTTTTTAAATAGACATAGTATAGAATCATGATGCAACATAAGTTAAAATAGTAGCGATTTATATTTGAAAATATTTAAAATAAGACGTTAAATTTCGGCACTTAACTTTGTCGAGTGTTGGTATTAGACCTACCTGTTATGTTTACACGTCCCTGACAATCTCACGACAATCTCACGGACGACAATCTTACCCAGTCGATCAATACACTCTTACCTATTTTATACTGAAACACAACTGATAATTTTGTGAAGAATAATTGTCCAGTATTTCAAAACAATTATCAATTCTCCAATCAATAGTTTGAACTATTTGTTCAGATTTGCATGACCAATACAACAAAAATCTTTTCAAATTTTATTATATAGGTGTATATATATATACATACCTACATGTGTTTATATCAATGAATAAACTTAAATTTGTATTATAATACTACAGAGCTAATGTTTACCCTAACCGATATTTATTTCCAAACTTTTCAATTATACCCATTAAATTTAGATGCATGTTATGATCTAAATGTGGAATATAATATTTCAGTTAAATGTCCATATTCTATAGCTAAATAAAGAAATAAATGCATTCAAGTTTTTATTTTTACAATACTGGTTAGCAAACATTTATAATATTGATTTCTCACTGTAATAAAACTATGATTATCTGACCCAATATATATGTATTTTAAAATACTTATCATCAACCGGTTCAGCTATTTAATATTCAAATGACAAATTGCATTAACACAGGACAGAGAAATATCTTTGACATGTCAAAACTAAAATTTGATTGCCTAGTCACAATGAGTCCGTGATTAACCTATAGAAAACTTTTGGTCTCTTAAGCTTATGACAATGACAAACAGCAATGAACAATCCCAAGTGATATTTCCAAGTTGGTACCAATGTGCCAAGTGGTATCTCAATGTATGAGTCCTAGCTGATGTTATTGTTCAAAAACTAAACACTGGTGACCATTCACCTGCCTGCCATCATAATTTCCTAATCTAAATACTAGGTTTCCACAAATTTAAAGTTATAAGTAACCAAATTTTCAAAGTTTGTAAAAATATTAATCATTTTTAAGGTATTTTTCACAAATTTGCTGAAATGGGTTACTTTTTGAAGGAATTTTTCTCAGAAATAAGTAGCCAATGGCAGTTTTTGCTAGTCAATGATACATGAAATAAAGGTCAAAGTTACCTATATTAAATTTAATTGCACAGAAGTTTCACCCACATATGTAGTAATTGAAGCTTGAAATATGAGTCACAGTGACCTACTTTAAGTCAATAGCACAGAAAGTTTAATGGCTTTTCAATGTAGATAACAAAAGAAAACATCATTTTTTAAAATCTTCACATTAAACTTAAGCCCAAGAAGTACAAAATATGGGTCACAGTGACCTACTTTATTTTAACTACACAGAAAACTCATCAATTTATGTCCACATCAAGTTTCAAGCCCTAAAATGTATAGTACCAAAAGAAATAACTTCTACATGCTCCTGTCCTGATCAAGAATTGTTAAAATCATGTAGTTTCAGAGGAGAAGTCAAAATAGATGTTAAATAATACACACACACAGGCACACAGACATGCAAACAAACACACACTGCATTATGCTATAAGCCCACTTGACCTTTTGGTCAGGTAAGCTTACAACACAACACTTTATCATTCAAACAAGAGTGCCTTTATATAGAATATAAATTCCAATTTCTTAACAAAATGCAATTGTTGCTCTCAAATCGCTGTAGCTGTAAGAGATGATGTAATAACAGAAAATGACAAATACCAAGTAAATGGCAACTATAAGGAATCAAACAAATAGGTTCTTCCAAAGTGACTAACCTCCGTAAGTTAGAAGCTTGTGCATTCACTTACCGTAATAACAATCTTTAAATTAATTTTATGTATCAGTGCTAAGTCACTTAAATTATCCATGAAACTAACACAGAAACTCAATTTGTTTTCTACAATTATATACCACACTATCTCCTTTTTATGAGATTTTAAGAAAAATGTTAAGTATACAATAATTATAATGGTGATTAATTGGCACTAACCGAGACAATAGACCACTATATCTATTACTGATATATCAATAGTGTATCACAATCAATGTTCCATGTATAATGGTTACCAATAAGGTTATACTCATTAACATTTTCATTTTTGTCATCTCTATTAACTGCTATAATTTATATCTCTTTATATTAAGTTGTTATCTTTTAGACACAACACCGCAACACATACAATTGACAGTTATCAAATGGGAATATTTCTAATTTGAAGAGTCTTTTTGAAAACAATCAAAAATAAATTAACATACAGTGTAGACCTGTCTACAGTTTAATATTGAGTTTACAAAAAGAGTGAGAAGTTCGGCTCCTGAGTGACCGAAATATGGATAGCTAGTGGCTGAAAAGATTCAAGACATAGAATCTGATTACAGCTGAGAAAAAGTTGGCCAGAAATAGCTAACGAAGCCCCGAGTTTAGTAATAAAACTCTTGACAGGTCTGCACTGTATATGTTGGCCAAATATAAAAAAAAGTGATGCAGGATATAAAACCAATGGCCAATCAATCAGTCTCCTTGGTTGCGTTTAATCTTAAATTGTGTTCAAATTAATTAAAATAACTACCGAACATATTGGTTTGTTACAGTAATTATTTTAACTAACTAAGCAATCGATAATGAAAATTAAAAACTGATAATTGAAGATTATGAAAAAGATTTTCCCCACAGAAAGACAATGTAATTACTCTGAGGTACATATAAATGCGAGTCATTTTAGCTCTTGGATATTTATTTTACAAGTCAGAAAATTTAGATATATAAACAGGCCACTTGTAACCCAGTTGAAATAGAACGCTTTGAAGGGGTACTATTTAGAATATCAGGAGATATTGACTTCCCATAAGGGAATGGTAGGAAAGTGGGAGATTCCCAAATTTTATTCATGATATTGGGGGGATTGTCAGGCATGCCACTGAATTTCTTTTAATTGCATGCACAGTCAAACCTGTCTATAAAGGATACCTAAGGGAACCAATAAAAGGAAACAATAAAAGTGGCCTTTATGGGCAGGTGGCCTTTATAAACAGGTTCAAATAATATGAATAAATAACAATTGGGATAAATTTCATTGGCCTTTATAAGCAGGTGGCCCTTATATACAGGTAGTTTGGACTGTAATTCCATATTAATTATAATAGTTTTTTGGGTTTTTTGTTTTCGTTTTTATTTTTTTTTTTTTTTTTGTATCTAAAATTTAAGAATTTTAAACCAAAATATAAAATCTTACAGAAATTATATTTGTGTTAAACACAACATAAAACAACAAATAAATAATTTAAAATTGAAGCAAGTTTTGATATAAGTCTTTATTATGTATACATGTATTGTTAAGAAAAATATAGTTACAGTACTCAAACATCAGACCTTGTACCAAATAAGCAGAAGCTAAGTTCATGTAATGTAAACAAACTTTTATTCATGTGCAATTTTAACTTCTGTGTGTCACCCCAAGGACAAAATAATCACAAAAGTTAATCTGTGCAAAAGTTGCTTCCTAAAGTGGTATTAATTTTACCAAATATTCAGCTATAGTCCATATTGCTTAAGTTTGTAGTAATGCGAAACAGTTTTGGTAAGAGAATGGCAAAAGTTAAAAGCTGAAAACAAAAGATGGTTTACATTAAATTTGGCAAGATTTAAACTCTCTGACGATATGTACTTGTATTTTTTTTTAAATTGAAAACTAAAATAACATTTTGTGATATTTTTACCTACCTTTGATTTCACAATACAATTAATCACAAAATCCTACCTGCGGCCAGATGTGGTATAACAAATGTTTAGCTAGCTAGGTATATAAATAAATCAAACCTTAGTGATAAGTATAACTAAATCAGAATGAAAACCTTATGATAACATAAATACTTATCTTTTATACTATAACAAGTAAGTTTAAATACCTCTACTGATACTGTTTGTGAAGTTATCACTTCTATAAATTATTGTCACTGTGGATCAAGTTATCCCTACCATAAATCACACCATTAAGTATCTCCACAAAGATTATAAAAACCTATCATCTTAACACTTTGATGTGACGTTTTATAACAGAGGTTTTATATCTATATTTAAAAGGGAAAGTAAAATATTAACAAACAAAATTGGTGAATTAGTACCCCCACCCCACACCCCTTATATATTTCTTCAAATCTGTTCAATAATATGCACATCAGTGTTTATCCTTTCCACCTAGTTTTATAAACTCTTGATAATTAAGTTTGGAGAATTTCCCCGAACACAAATTTCTCATTGAAAATTTCAAATAAACAGGAAAATTTGGGAAACAAACGTCACTGTTGATACTTTCCAACAAGTTCCGTAAATTTCTGATGAATCATTTTAGAGAAATGATCTGGATTGAAACTTCAAAGGGCCATAACTCTATGAGAAAATTCTTATCTAGTATCCTCCTTTCATTGAAGAAGGTGTATAAAAAAACCCACAAAAGTGAGCAAATATGAGGACTATACCATGAGGTCTTATGGCACTAGAAAGATCATTTGTAAGCTGGATATATCTATTTGCAGGATAACAATATTTTGCATATGATTAACATTTTGAAGGGTATTTTCAATTTATTTATCTTTTTTTTTTTTATCATTTTTTGTTTTTATTTTTTAATTCCTTTTTTTTTTTTTTGCTGGAGGAGCTGCATCCTGCTAGAATTAAGAAAGCCCTATGTACAAGTTGTTTGGGCACCCCAAAGTTCGAGTCCTGGTTTGGGCAGAAACAAAGAAGAGCTGACAAGTTTGTTTACCTGGGCAGTGTCATCAGTAAAGATGGGGGTACAGATGAAGACATCAAGTGCCGCATCGTCAAAGCCAGATTTACTTTCAATTCTCTTCGACCCATCTGGAGATCAACAGCCCTCTCAATAAAAAACAAGATCTGGATCTTCAACACCAACGTCAAGTCCATCCTACAATATGGCTCAGAAACATGGAGGGTAACCAAGACCAACACCCACAAATTCCAGACAAACACCCACAAACTCCAGACATTTACAAACAGATGCCTCATCATCCTCAACATCAGATGGCTCGAAGTTGTCTAAAACAAATAACTGTAGCAGTCTGGGTAGCTTAGTGGTGGAGCACTTGCCTATAGTGCGGGAGGTCCCGTGTTTGATTCCCGGTCCGACCCTGCATTTTTTCTCTTTCCTGTTACATTTGAGGGCTCGTCCGACCCTGGGAAGTGACTGATCAAAAGATTGGTCCCAGGGTGGAACCTGGTGGTTTCAATTCAAGGGAGTTGAATCGAAAAAAGGAAGGGAGGAATGTAGCGGTCTGAGTAGCTCAGTGGTAGAGCACTCACCTTTAGTGCAGGAGGTCCCGTGTTCAATCCCGGTCCGACACTGCATTTTTTCTCTTTCTTGTTACACAACTATGAAACAGGACCAGACAAGTTCCCATCTAGTCTGAGATCAGGAAACGAAAATGGGGATGGATTGGCCACACGCTATGCAAGCCTGCATCAAATGCCACCAGGCAGGCTATTGACTGGAAGCCACAAGGGAAGAGGAAGAGATGCCGGCCTAAACAGACTTGGTGTAGAAGTACCGACACAGGGGCACAAACAGCTGGAAAGACCTGGGCCGAACTGAAGAAGATAGCCTAAAAACGTGTTAGATGGAGAGGTAGTATAAGTCAGCTTTACTGACAGTGGTAGATGATTTTTATATCCTTTTAGTCCAGGGCTAAAAGACACTGGTCATCATCACTTCAAAACAATCACATAAGTTCCCCTTGTATCCACACTAATCATCTAATGTTTCAACAGCAAAAACCACACGATCCTGTAATTTATTATTTTATACAGAATCCCACATCCAGTCATACAAATAATACGGGAAATGTCCCGGCGCAAAGCGCCGGGAATTTCCCGTCTATAGGTAACACGTATGTATTATGACGTCATAGAAAATTGTGGAAAAATTCTATAGACCGTACGTCCAAATCATTTGACGCCGCGCGTGCACCACTTTTTTCACTTTTCTCAAGGCCATTGAAGGGGTCAAATCGACAGGAAGTGAGCTCCATATGGGGGAAAATCTCGCCCGTCTCGTTCATCAGAAATGAAACCAAGAAACGATTTTCGTGAAAATAATTCATTGAAACAAGTAATAATTTAAATAGGTTGATCGAATACCAAATATTTACGTTTCTTTCGCCGTTCTGGCTGATCTCCAAGTGTAGCGTTTCAAGATTCGCGATGACGTAATTTCTTTTGATTGGGTCAAAGTTCAATTCAGATCGATAACCACTGTAAGCCAATCAGCGACCGACTTTCCCACGTGCATCAACCATTATCACACAGTATACAATGCGGGAAGATACAAAATTTGCCGATTTCAAGTTAGATAAATCATAACCATAGTTACCTGACACAAAACTATTACGAGGTTAGCATAACCACAGTGTACGACTTCTACGGTAACTCTTTTTCACATATTATTACTTAATTGAATCAAAATTTTGAGTGCATCTGTGACCCTCGCTGAATGCAGTGTAAACAAAAATGGCGTTCGTCAGGACGGGAAAGACGTTTTCACAAACGATCGATTTTTAAGAAAAATAATAAAATGCGTTTTTCGAAAGAATTAATTAACAGTTCTTCCCAATAATCATTTTTATGAATATACAGATAAAATTTATTGAATTTATTCCGAATTTAATGTGAATATTGACAAATCCTCTTGTTTGTTTACATGTGACGTGGATATCATGATCAGCTGATCAAGCTGGACCAGTTTGACTTTAAGGTGCTGACTAAAACTGACTTCAACTACAATGGCTGCACTCATCAAAAATCTAACTTGGACATAACTGATGAGGAAACTGTACATGTTGTGCAATGAGATGGACCGCTGTCCAAAAAGTTGTGATGAAAATAACGATAATGAAACATTCATGTTGAGTTTAGCAGCTGACTGTAGTTGAGATCCACTTAGGTAAGGTCTGAATTGACTCCTTGAAAACCTCCAGGGATGGCGACTGGACTACTGATGCTGGCAGGGGATTCCAATAATTTAGTTCTCGGAATGAATATAAAAATTTTAACTAGGGTAAAATCAACATTACCTTCTTCAATATCCCAGACTTGGTTCTCGAAAAAAAAGTTGGTACAAGTGAATAAATGCCAATTTGAATTTCCACTCCACCATCCACATAAGCGACCATTTCAATATAAATCTTAAAGTACCATCTTTCTAGTCTAGTATATCATCCCAGAATGTTTCATTTCAATTTAGGTGAATAATGAATAATCTTGACTGGGGTAAAAAAAACTCCAACCCACCATCCTAGAATTAACCGTCTCGATATAAGTGAAAAAGCATGTTTAACTCTCCCGGGCTGGGGCTCTTCATGCAGTGAAATTTAAAGGGGCTGGGCTAAAATTAACATTATTTCGGTACAAGCCTGTCAAGTTTTAATCATATCATTTGTCACTTGCAATGGTCTGTGCTTTAGAAAATTCTCATCATGGTACTATATGCCTGTGAATGTTGAAGGTGTAAGAGGAGCTTACCCTCATACCACTGTATTCATATCGGGTTGTGGGTTAAAGGTGCTGCCTAACAGAGTCACAGACAAGCATTCCACTCCCAATTAATATAATTCTATAACCAGTCGATAATCTATCCTTTAAGCCAAATGTGGCTTGCAAAATGAGGAAGCAGTAACTCAAATTTTGAAGTATTGTCATGTGTAACACAAGTCGGGTTGGAACCAAAAACCTTCCACTCTCCAAGAGGATGCTATACCATTGAGCAACCAAGGCAGTCACAAACAGAATAGATTGTTGACCAAGGGATATTGCAAGCCTAGGCTTATCAGGGCCTTCGGCAAAAAGTTTTATGACCATCATCACTGTATTGTTGACAAGTTTGATGTCTCTGTGTCCAATATTGACCTGGATGTTTTAGTTCCATGTTCTCTTCACTTAATATTGATTACACACGTGGCCGGTGTAGCTAGCTAACAGAAGGTGCTTACCCTTCCAGAAAACTCTGTCTCACTTCCCTGGTGGAAGTTCGCGTGTTTAACCTAACTTGTCAGTTTCAAAGTTTTTCTTACTTTACTCCCGGATTGTGATTTGGACATGGATTAGTATGTTTGTTTTTCATTGGTATAACTGCTTCATTAATTGAATGGGACAATCTTGAACTGTGATATGATACACATCTTGTTTTAAGAAACAGGAGTAGTTATTTATGCAATCCATAAATCAGTAGATTAAATTATTCACATGGTATGGTAAAAGGTGATTTAAGATGAGAAGACATTAATACAACGTGAGAATGTTGTCGTGATATGGATTAGTATATTCACTATATTGGGTAATTGAATAGCCTTTTTGTGTCCCTGGAAATATCATACCAAAACTCAGTTCTGTGTGACAGAACATGATTGAAAGATGACGCAAGAACTCGGCGTGGTAGTTAACTATAGTCAGTCCCACTAGTATTTGGTAAGACAAAACAATGTGTGCCATCTCTTTTTTGGGTGTGTGTGTTTGTGTACACAATAACCCGATAATAAATTTGGACATTTCCCGGGATAGGCAATGCCTATTTTCATATTACAAGGTTTTTTTATATGTCTATATTTACAATCGCAATACTTTTCCTTATATGAAACAGGTCTTCCTGACTATCTCCATAACTTCATGGAGAGAGTCGCACACGCTACCAAATTCTGACTGGCGTATGAATACATAACTCCCAATACACATTACAATACACATAGCTCACAAATTTTAAATCCGCAGTTGGGTTTTTCGTTGACTTCCATTCAGCCATCAATGCTTACAAATTCAACATTTAATAGTTGTTCGTTTAATTTTAATATGAAAATGTGACTCTTACCATTGATTATCTTTTAAGTGAAATAAAATATTTACGATAAGCTGAGGGATTATGTTTATTTTTCCGTCACCTGGAGACGGGTACGGGCGGAGCTTCACGTCAATCACGTCAAGTTACGTTAGAGTGGGCGGAGCTTCACGTCAATCAAGTCAAGTTACGTCAGAGTGGGCGGAGCTTCACGTCAATCAAGTCAAGTTACGTCAGAGTGGGCGGAGTTACAGACCCAATTGCTGTTCTATCAAATGATGTGCATCCAGCCACGGAGAGTTGGTAAACAAGTAAATTTAAGTGTTATCCAGAAAAACACTCATGTTTTTCGTATATTTTTGAAAGATTGTAAATATAAGAAATGGAATTTTACTTTTTTTCTACCATGAGGTCATGGAGAGAACGAGAATGGCGTAAATTTAACATGAAGTGCTTCGCACTTCATGTTAAATTTACGCCATTCTCGTTCTCTCCATGACCTCATGGTAGAAAAAAAGTAAAATTCCATTTCTTAAGTATTTGGGATCTAAAAACATAAATTCCTGTGCAAAACATCTTTATGCAAAAAAAAATAAAAACTGAAGGAAAACGCACAAAACGGTCATTTAACGGACATTTCGACATATTAACATATTATTTCAAACAAAAGCTATCCATAGAAAACACTTACAGATGTCTTTATCAATACAGCGTTGACAGTAAACTCCTCGTTCTTTTTTCCCCGAATAGCAGACAGCTGCTTCCGGTTTCACTTTCGACATTTTGTTCGATTTAAGCATCTAAACTTCAAACTGAAAGGAAATCTTTGAGGAATTTCATATATAATTTACATTGCATAGGTATTTGTTGGAATTTAAGTTGATTAAGATACTTTTAAAACTACAAATATTTTAAATCAATAAAATTTATGATTGAATATTAATGAAAATTTCATAATTACATGATCAAAGCATTATCTTAAAAACTTAGTGCCAAAAAACGAACCATAATTATTGGAACGGAAATTGAAAACCCCGTAGCAAGCACGTTGTACTTCCTTTTCTCGTCGATCTCCATTTGGCGTTAACGCATTTTGTAAGATATTTACGCGAAGCTCTATCATACTTACTGACTCGCGTTTAAAATTGAAATGTTTTGAAAATTAGTTTGATTCTATTTAATCTACACTTTTTAAGCATTTAAATTTTGAATAAAATGTTATGCGGAGAAAAACAAAATATTCTTGTAAACTAAAAGGTGGGGGGAGGGGGGGGGGGGGGGGGTGCAGTCATGACTTATTTTAAGAGTCCAGTGTTGAAATTTGTAATGATTGATACAGCTCCCTCCAGTGACAGTAATTATGGACTTTCATTTACATTTTGTATGGAGGGGGTTTCCAGGTTGAATACTCGCTTCATTGATCCTTTTTAAAGACATAACTGAGATATCTTGACTGTATGATAGTTTTGGAAAGCATATCCTCGACCGTCCGTGATTCGAGACTCTAATAGAAAACGAACTAAATTTGCTAACGCAACAAGATTTGAGAGCTGAAAAATAGCCAACTGATTTTTCTGGATAGTTTCACAGTAAATACCTAAATTTTGTCTTTAATGCATGAAATCGTCACTGCAGAGACGATACTCGCGTATAATGACTGAAAACAAAAATGGCCTCGAATCTTAGGACGCTCTCGATTTTAGGACGGTCGGCGATACTGATTAGCATATCCAAAGTAAAATAATTCAGATTATGAACTTCCATGCTGAACTCGGTAACAGTGACACAATTTATATCTGAAAGAATTGGTTAGTGACTTGATGTCACCCAATTATGATTAAGGTCATGATTGTCTTTTCTCATAATCGATTATCAGAGGATTTCAGAATAGGTGCTTCCCCGTTTCTTTTAACATGTTTTGCTAAGTGTTTGTGCAGGGATTGAGATTAACAGGGGCCCAGTAGGGTGTTTGGTCAACTCGTTCCAACTGATTTTCACCAACTCGTTCCAACTTTTTTACCAACTCGCATACATGCCATATCTCACGCCGTGAGACAAAACCTCACAGATTTTTGTTTATTTTTGAAACTCCCGGCGTTAGATCGATTTCTCACGGAAAATTGCTATTCCTCCCTTTATTATTTTTTCAAACAAGGTTTAGATAATTACTGAATAAACATGGTTTGAAGTGTCCAAAGTCATGTGCAATGTACCGTAGATAATCCCCTAAATTGTCGCCAAGTGGACACGCATTGTCACCTTCATGGTGTACTTGGTCATTTAATTTAAGACACACGTGTATGGAGTATCATCTGTGATAGATAAGTAAACAATTACACCAATTGTTCTTTGTGAAAATTCGATTCAGATATCCGGCACCAGAGGCAGAGAGAAACTATCTTTTCTGCACATGGAATTTGTTGGATGGAAAACGATGTGAATATAGCACAAGACAGATTGAAATAATTACCTTTTTATGTATTCCTTATTAAAATGAATGCTGTATAACGCAATTAAAATCATGATCTCTTTATTTTTCCTCTAAACATACCCAAATTTAATGAATAAGACTGTTTAATGTACAATGTGCCATGCTGTAGCATCCATGTTTTTTAACTCTTAACCTGATTAAATAGTCGTTAACCAGTCTGCTTTGAATAAAAAAGGGAAATAATCATGTTTCTACAGAAAGTAAACAAACACATGGCAGAGTCTTTTGACAACTTGTTGGTGATTGTTTGGATGAATAAACCTTTTCATTGATAACCTGAATATAGAAAGGAAACACCTGAAAGCAGGTTTTTGTTGTGTAACTTTTTTATTTTTCCAGACATGAAATAAACTTTCTTTCATGGAACAATTATTTTTCAATATTGAATATGTACTAAACCATATAAGATCTTATTGTGTCCCATGAATTTTCTATTAGTCTTACTTGTAGCTGAATAATCAAAAGTCTTGAATATGTACTGAATAAATTTTTTCATTGATAAAATGAAAATTGTTTGTTATAAAAACCTAGTCTGGTGTTTTATCATCTAATGTTTTGACAAAATTCATATCTTTTGAATTTTATATATAATGTAATGGACACTAAATTATTTTTCATGAAAATTCAGATGAAAGATCAAAGTCTGAAAAAGACATTAAGCTATGACAAAATACAATAGCATTTATAGTTGTAAAAAAAAACCTAAGAATACGCGAAAATTGTCGGCATTTCAGGTTTACGTAAAACCTCCCTTATTTTTTTCAAAACTCCCTTAAAATTGCCACCAATCTCACAGTTTGCTCCCATAAAAATATGGCATGTATGAACTCGTTCCACTTTTTTATGCAGGGTTTTTACACCTGTGTTTTAATATACCAACTCGTTCCAACTAAATTACCAACTCGTTCCAACTTTTTTACCAACTCGTTCCAACTTTTTCACAAACTCATTCCAAACTTTAAGAATTTTTAATGATTTTAGACGTTACCAACTGGTTCAAACTTTTAATATAATTAAATAATTAATTTTATATAAGATGATTTAAAAATCAAGGATCTTCTAATTTTTAATTGATCACAACTTTGCCCAGCTCTAACCACGTAGAGGTATCCTCTTCAAAAGCCATAATAGTCCAGAGTTTCAAAAGATAATATTGCAGAGATTTGGGGTTTTTTACAATTTTTCTTTATATTTTATTTCTTTTGTATCTTTCTTCATTTCTTTTCTTATTGTGTTTATTATTTTATTCATTCTGATTGGTTCGTTGTTATCGTGAGTACTGTTTTCGTAGATTCGTTTGATTTTGTTTAAGAATACTTTGTGTTTTTAAACCATTTTCATGTATTTTTCACGCACACTTGTCGGTAAAAAGAGGGAAAAAACATAATTTTTCAATCGCACACTAATGTTTATAAAACAAGTAAAGGGTATATTTGCGAAACTAAAATTCCTTTAAAAAATAAAAGATGCGCTGCTAATACGCTTGTTAGCCAGACAAACTATATCCGTTTATCTGTTTATGGTGCCGATCTACCTAATAGTTCTGACAGTCTATAGCAATTAACTGTGATCACAATACGTAATATTATTTATTATTTATCTGTTATATAATTTATTTGTTAATTTAATTGTTTATCTATATTGTGCATCAGGTTTAATAATGTGTGTTAATAATCACTTGAAATTAAAGGAAATTATGGGGAATATTTATCTATTAAAAATAAAATTAAATAAGATAAAATAAAAGTAAATTAAATGAAAAATAAAATAAAATAAAAACGCATGTAGATCTAATCAACCAAATTGAGAAATTTGGTATGAGTTGGTAGTTGGAACGAGTTGGCAAAAAAAGTTGGAACGAGTTGGTAATTCAGTTGGAACGAGTTGGTAGTCAAAAGTGGAACGAGTTGGCAAAAATCAGTTGGAACGAGTTGACTAGTATTCCCCAGTAGCCCATGGCCCCCAGAAATTTGTCTGGACCCCAAAGTTTTAAAATATTTTTGTTATGTATTGCTATTTCAATTTCTCTTCAAAGGGAGCTGGACCCCCAACTCTAAGTAGTTTAGCTTCATTCAGAATTACAGCACCCTCTAGCCATGTTGTGTATTCCAGTTTTCACAAGCCACATGGCTGATGCGAGGCTAAGCCATATACGACCATCCCAGAACAAATTGGCACTAAAATCAATATTATTTATTTTCAAAATATAATTTAATGTTTTATAGACGCTAGTTATGTCGAAATTGGTCTGAAATTAACAACTGTAAGTCAGAGAGACATGCATACTTTATTAATAATTGTAATTTAAGGTACAAACTACAGCTGAGTCTGACCAATACTTGAAAATAGGTAGTGACTTGCTGTTCTTTCACCCAACACTCTGCATGTAGAAATGAAAGTCATTAGGCCTTTGTGAAGCGACCTAAAAACTGATGCCTTGTGTCACTACAAGTCTGGCATGTTAAAGAATCCTCCCAGCACATTGCCCTGAGTGATGTGCGAAGGTCAAAATTTCTGCCACTTTACTTAGAGCTGGTGACGTAATGATATAAGTGAAATATTCTTGACAGGGACATAAAACTTTAATCCATCTGTTAACTCAGTTAAGTTAATTATCCAACCTAGAGAGTAATCCATTGTTTAACAGTTTTGTACATGGAGTGTTTCTTGTTTCAGGTTGATCACCGTAACTCACTAGATCAACGCTACAATGTCCGGAGGATTAGACGTACTCACTCTCAAAGAAGAGGATATCACCAAGTTTTTGGCCTGTAGTACCCATCTTGGTGCACAAAATGTTGATTATCAGATGGAACAGTATGTGTTTAAGCGTAAACCCGACGGTAAGTTAATGTCAATTTTATTTTAGGCGGAGTCTTGGTGGTCAAGTGGTCTATAATGCATACTTGTGGATCACAGCATCTCTCTCTGCCTAGGGTTGAACACCACTAGGGTAAGTTTTTCATTTCTCTTGCCGAAGGTAGACAGTTTTATCTGGGGACTCAAATTTTCTCCAGCATCCCTGAACAGACCCATTTTAAAATTTCTAGCAGTGATATATTTTTGACTTGGGGGGTAAAACTATTACTCGATCCACACAAAAATGAACTTGTGTTAAGATTAATCCTCAAGATTAAAGAAAAAAATTTGTGTCACAGTTACCTGAAGTATTGTCAATGTCATGTACAAACAAAATTCAACAAACAAATCCAGTAACAGTGAGGGATATAAGATCAATTTTATTCAAGATAAAATCTTTATTAGATATCAAAATGTATATATTTAGATAGTTATGAAATAAATGAAGTGTGATGAGACAATTCTTTAAGGTATGCATAAAATCTTGAGTTTAATTCGATGCTAAACATATCATAATCAATTGAAAAGTACACAAAATTCCAAATATTCGGCAACATAATGGTACATAAGAGTTGTCTCCCTTCTCATGAATTGCTATTTCTAAAAAATTGAATTTGACAGTTGTCTCCCATTGCATAAAATTTGAATATATTGCAGAATTGTAATATTATACACATCTTCAGCTTCAATTAAAATTCTGCTGTCTCTGTTTACAGGTGTTTACATCATCAATCTAAGGAGGACATGGGAGAAACTCCTCTTGGCTGCCCGAGCTATTGCAGCTATTGAAAATCCAGCAGATGTTTGTGTAATATCAGCTAGACCTTATGGACAGCGTGCCGTTCTCAAGTTTGCCTCGGCTACTGGTGCCACCCCCATTGCTGGTAGATTTACACCTGGTACATTTACCAATCAGATTCAGGTATTTATTTACAAGAAGTCCACTTGACACATTGACTAATCCTAGTAGAAGAAAGTTGATGAGTTTTCTTGCCAAAGATCAGTCATATTCTGCAGGCACACAGGGTTCCTCAACCATCCCAAAACTGACCATCTCGGTATGAGGAGGGATGTAAGCTGTAAAGTATACTTATCTGACATCTATAAAGTTATAAGATGTATAAACTTGTAAATCAAAACATAGTTTGCTTAATCATGTTTTATTTTGAAGTATAAAACTATAATAAATGGAAAGTATATTATTCTGAAGTTGCTCCACATTATATTCTACTGATGCAGATGGGATTAGGGTTGACTAATTTCTTTTGCTAAATATCCATCATACCATGGTACTTATGTTTGTTATGACTCAACTTGTTTATTTGTAGGCTGCTTTCAGAGAACCCAGATTGTTGGTAGTGACAGACCCTAGGACAGATCACCAGCCTGTAACTGAGGCCTCCTACGTCAACATCCCAGTTATTGCTCTATGTAATACTGACTCACCAATGAGATATGTTGACATTGGTATCCCATGCAACAACAAGGTAAAATTACTGCAAGTGTATGAATATTTCAAACTCAAGATATGGCTCACCTAATGTTTTATTATACCCCTGCTTCAAAGAAGAGAGGGATATACTTCGGCTTGTCCAAAACAAAAAAATTCATAACAGTTTTCTCAGCAACTACTTAACACTACCACTTGAAATTTTGTATGCCAGTTAAGTATGAGGTCCAGTGCCCAGACATCTACTTATTGTATACCGCAGGAGTAAAACTGAGCGAGCAGTAGCTCTCAGATTTGTTACTGTTGAAAAGTAACCCTTCCTTATCGAAAGTTAACAATCCCAGACTGAGGGACTTGCTGTTTGGAACACTTCAGTGGTCTTCATAGATATAAATGAAGGATGGGGGACAAATATTAGTTAGGTTTTCAGAATGATATCAATTCATAACTCGTTTTGCTCCAGTTTGTTTTAAAATACAAATATATTGCTAATGTACTATATGAACAAAATGTAAATAAATATATTAAAACAGAAGGACAGGTGGGGTTGAAAATCTAGGCAAAAATTAGTTGTGATGTAATTATTAATATTTATTTTGATCTAATTTAGGGTTCCCACTCTATTGGTTTGATGTGGTGGTTATTGGCGCGTGAAGTATTACGTCTACGTGGTACCATTAGCCGTGAACATCCATGGGATGTGATGGTAGATCTGTACTTCTACAGAGATCCAGAAGAGGTAGGGAGACTCAGTCATTTAGATTGGCTTATTAATACCAATTATTATTTTCATGGTTTTCTTTAATCCCTGAATTGACTGCCTCAATAAAAGTTAGAAAATCCAGTGTAGTAAACCTTGTAGAGTTTGTAGTATTTCAAGTAATGTCAAATTATTCTTGCTTGATTGGTTAATTGATAATATAAAATAAAGAATTGTTTTGCATTTTTAACTGCAAACACTGATAGGATTCAGTGATGTAAACTAATATTTAGTAACTGATCACTACAGATTTGTACATTGATTTAAGAAGTAACATCTTCTGGACTTTGATTTTTCGGATTGCCTATTCTGAAATGCACTAAGCCAAATTCAGTTGTTCAAGACAATTTTGCAAATATTCAAATAAAAAATGATGATAAATCAGGATAAATCATTATATTGATGGTTTGCTATTTTATAGGCTGAGAAGGAAGAAACAGCACCTATTGAAAAGGCACCAATGAAAGAAGACATGGGTGACCAATGGGCAACAAGTGATGTGGCCATGCCAGCGGCCCCAGAGGTCAGTGACTGGGCTGCAGAATCCATCCCTGTTGTGCCACCAGCACCTGCTCCATCTTCATTCACTATGCCCCAAGCCACTGAGGACTGGACTGCTGCTCCAACTAATGATGATTGGTCTGCAGCTGCTGCTGGTCCACCAGCAGCTCAAGACTGGGGTGGTGCAGTTCCACAAGAAAACTGGAATTAGATGAAAACAAAAGACTTATGTTTAAAATGAACATTGGCATCTGTTAGAAGTTAAATAAGTAAAAGCCAAGATCAGTAAATGTGAAAAATAAATGAAGAAAAAAATGTTTTAGATTGTCTTTGTTGTATAAATAGTATGTAGTCAACATTCACCCTTCATTCCTACTAGCATACTGTTGCTCCTTGAAGTGTTTCCATCTTACCTGTACTATATTATATGGTAATATTCAGAAAAGGTTCACAACATATAAGTAGTTTCTATAATACTGCTTGCAATTATAGACTGCACTTGCTGTGAAATAGGTGTATTGAAGATATCATAGCGACTCAACTGTCTAATTGAAAATGGTTTTGGTTTATAGTGCTAGCAAACATTTGACATAATCTATCTTAATTATTAAGTATTTTATCGAGATCCGTGATTTTCAAGTCTTGCTTAAAATACTGATATATAAAAACTTTGGGCAGTGAACCGTAACATGGCATTGATACTAGGGGCTTGGGTCCATGTCTGATGCTTTTCTGGTAATACCAAAATGGATGTACAATGGAACTTCTAACCTGGGTGCCTTTAGGGAGAGATATGTTTGATAAGAGATTCTATAAAAAATATACCACTGCAGTAGTTCAGTTGGTAGAGTGCTCGCTTTGTAAGTGGAAGGCCATCTGTTTAAACCCCGACCGGGGCTGACCCAAGACTTGATAGTGGGTAGTGACTGTTCTTTTCACAAGCGCTAGGCATTACAAAATGAAAGTTACAGTTCTTTTGGAAGAGAAATTAAAATAAACGAGATACCATACATAGCAGGATAAATAACCCTGCTGTATAATTCCATTAGTGCAATGTACCAACATTTCTGACCTTTGCCTATAGCTGGTTACGTCTTGATATAAGTAAAATATTCTTGACTGGGACGTTAAACATCATTACTTAACTAAATTATTAAGTAAAAAATACATGAAAATGACTTGTTAACAAAGACGAGCAGATCTTCGGGATTTACACACTGGTCATTAAAAGAAGTGTAAAGGTAGAAACGCACCCAGTTTTCCGACCATCCTAGAACTGAATGCCTCATCCGTATAAGTGAAATAATTGTTACTGACAAAAATTATAAACAAATGCCTAGTCCAACATACAGGTTTGTATAAGCAGTCCAAAATGTTGATCATTTCAGTGTCGGTGTTTGTTGGGCAAATGATCTCTGTGTCATGATCTTGAAGGACAAGCATATTTCAAAATTGTGTTGGGACAGTATATTGCTGCTTCCAGGAAATTAAATGCAATTGATTTCCATAGTTTCAAGGCCATAAATATAGGTCATATTTAAAGCCCAGGTCATAGATTTTGCGTGTTTTCGGGCCATAACTCGAGAATTTCACATATTGTCCAAGCTTGTGTCACGGCTTTAAGCCAAGGATCAAACCCAAGACCTCCCGTTTCGTAACCACTGAGCCACGAAGACAATTACCCTGGAGTGGACAATTCTGTATTGACAGGACTTTTTGTCATATTTAACATTAGTGACGCTTATCTATTTAAAAACATTTGTTCTTAGATGGTTTTGTGTTGTTCCTTTTGGGACACAATAATTGTGGAATTTTGTTTTCAGGGCACTAGCACTAACTATAATCCTAAGTGAGCGGTAGCCCACAGATTGTTTTCACACAGTCCCACTTTAGGTTGAAAGTCGCGTTTTGTGCACTATGACGGAGTAAAGTAGAACAACCGACAGAGATTCATACAACCCTTGTCTGATCAAGTTATATCTCTGCTTCAAAAACAGAAATATCGATTCTCATTGTCTATCCAGGTCCCGGTTTCACAATCATTCATTAGCTTAGAATTTCTTTAACTTAAATCTTGCAAAATTTCAAATCTTAATAATTTTGTTACTTCTCAAAATATTCAGAAATTTAGGGTGTCAATTTTAAGATAATTTCTAGATTAAAACATTTGTATATTCACCAGTAGTTCTAAAAAAGATTACCAAAATTTGCTAAATTTAAGTTAAGACAAATCTTGGCTAAGGAATGATTGTGAAACCGAGGCTAGCTACATATAGTCCCTCATAATAAGTTGAAAAAGTAAGGAACAAAAGAAAAATCATTGATATCCTTAACAACCACTCGGCAACATACTTTAGACGGCGATCTGAATGTAGACAGTGACCTGTCTACGGTAAGCATTGAAACACCTACACATGCAATACCAAACAGATACACATATTACATTATGAACGGTATACATAGCAAATGAGAATGAACCAAAAAATGGACAATAATGTAACCAAATAGTTTACCTAATATCTCCGTTTTAGATTACTTTGAATTCGCCAATACAACTACGGGTTCATTCCAAGGCAAGCTACTGAAACAATGCTATCCACATGAAACTGGTTTTGTCACCAAAAACAAATGAAACAAAAATAGCCAAACAATGAAGCCATGAGAACATTTTTGGTGCCTACAAAACCTAACTTATTTATATATAGAAACCGTATAGTACCTAAAATTTTAAAGATTGTACCTTGCCGCTTCAATTTTATTATAACTTTATTTTCACGATCTAAAATTTCATGAATAAGTTTTCGTAGAATATGGATAAAAAAATGTCCAACTGTTTTCTCTGTGGATGATGCTCTTCATAGCTATAGGCGTAGGAGGGTTTTTAATATTGGGGGGGCCAAACCGAAGGTATGTCTATGTCGTGCCGCAGGTACGACCTCGTGCCTAAGGCACGAGGCGGGGAGAGTATGAGAGGGGTGCTAAACCCCTTGCATAGGGGGGGTCCGGAAAATTTTCAAAACTAAGTCCTGTCTAGACGCATTTTCATTGTATTGTGCATCGTTTTGATATGTTAAAATACTGTGATATCAAGGCAAGATTATATAAAATCACCGTATGACACAAGTTCCATAATTCCCCCACTCATAAGGGATGGAAATCATAGACTGATCCCGAATTTCAAAAAGGGGGGTGGGGACGTATAATGTACGTGAGAGCCGAAAGCTCGAACATTCTAGGTGGGTTCGGGGGCATGCTCCCCCGAAAATTTTTGAAAAAGTGGCGCAAAAATCCTGTATTCTGGTGCAATCTGAGCTGAACAATATGTGTTATTAGCGACTTAAAGGGAGAGGGGGGTACGCTGAATCCGCCACTGGATATGGGGGTACCCCGGAAAATTTTGACGCCCTTTTACAAGTATAATGATCAAATTGATAATTGATTGGTTACCAGATGGACATTTCCTGTTAAAGCTCTTGGTTTTTTTTCTTTTTTAGCACTTACACTATAAACGTAAACTATGATACAAAATTTCACACAATATATTGCAGGGGCCTGCCCCCCCCCCCCTTCTCTGACATTGGGGGGCCCGGCCCCCGCTGGCCCCCCCTGCTCCTACGCCTATGCTCTTTGGAAACCGTTCCTGATGCCAAGATACCATTGCTATCCAAAACACGTTGTTTTTATGATGGTACATGGAAACGTTCCTTATGCCAAAATATTGCTGCTTGCCAATAAAACTGTTTCAATGGTCGATGGTCTGTGGAAACAGATCCTAATGTCAAGATATCAAAGCTAGTCATTGCATTGTAACTGAGCGCATGTACATTCATTAACTGTGTCTGCTCCTGTATATACTGGTCAGCTTTTATAGCTAGATCAATGAGAAATGCTGTGTAATGAAACAACATACAAGGCACTCGAAGTGTAATGCACAAATGAAGGATTCCCAAGAAGAATTTATAAGGAATCTCTACAGCTTGGTTAACTGTTATAAAAACTGCTTTAAACAGAAATAGTCGGATTCTGATGACACTGGTTTCAGATATAGTTGGATTCTGATGACACTGGTTTGTAGTCAATTTGCATGGTGCATTTTGTTTTCGAGAAGATTGAAGCCATCATCTTATTGACTATTTCACACAGTTCAACAGCTGTCAAGTGTCTGACCAAGAAGCTATACAACAATGTTTAACGCTTTCATTTCATGAATAGCTGTTAGCAGGGGCTAGTACCAGCCATTCATCACAAATATCATGATTCATATTTATTAGATGCAACTAGTGATGAGGACATTGCCCAATGGTTTTGGAAGTCAGAATCCACAACTCGTCTGCAATACTCCTAAACGTATGGACTGGAGAAGCGTCCAAATTAAAGGTGTTACTGTTCCAAAAGAAAATAGAACACATCCGTATTGCTGAGTTTGCTGATTCTTCAGTTTCCAATTGGTCAATCTATCTTCAAACGGAACAGACGTCGGCGTACTTTTGCTAAATTGAAATGCAAATAAATCCATTTATATATATTTCTAAACCAAACAGATAATGATTTTATCAACAATATCGGGGGAAATAGAAAAAAAATTATTGATCTTTATAAAAGAAATCCTCATTGAATATTTAATTGGTTTTATTGTAAGTAAATTCAAAGCGAGTTGATTTTTTTTTCTAAAATATGCTTTAAAGGGTATAGCGTATGGATGAATAAATATGTCAATAAAAATAGAACTAGATTTAAAATTTTCAATTTTAGATTGAATCTCCATTTTAATGTGGAATGAAGGTAAAATATTCAGCATGGTTTTAAAACAATATTTGTATAGATATTGTATTATTATGAGTTAGTTTAGTGTTTATACATATATATACCACATTGAGTGACTTTTCCACTTAAGTTATATTTGATATACATGTTTGTATATTTATAAACTTATATATGTCTTTATTAATAAGGTCAAATCTGGATCATTGTACATATATAATATCTATACAAATTATTAAGACATTATACTGCCTATCAAAGTGCCAGGAACTTGGACCTTTACAGATGTGTGCATTGAACCTTACGTGTAATTAATGGATTAGTATTGGATTAAGAGTTTAACCCTCTAAGTCATAGAGATACCTATATATAATACACACTGCCAATATTGGTAGTCGCAGTCTTCACAGATTTGTCTGGCAATTACGTCTTTGGCTTATTATTTGAAACAGGTGCGTATTCATATAACGTATTTTTCTCTAATTCTTTATGTTTGAAATATTTGCTATATTTTTATTGAAAAACATCCATTTTTCAAGAATCGGATTTTAAAAGACTTAAATTGTTTTTAAATTCAGAATCATTGATTTTTTTCTTGAAATTTTGAATTTTACAATGATATTTATTTTATTTTTCAGAATACCATGCTTTATTGACAGAATCGTTTCGTTTAAAGAGATGGCATTCATGGACATTTAAACGAGAGATATCCCGATAGTTACGCAGTTAAAATCCTTTACAAGGAATACTAGTTAAAGCATATGTAAAATTACAGATATAAACAGATTTATACTGTATTTATGAATGATCATTGAAATACACAGTATTAGACAATGGCAGGTAAACCTTATCGCATTGATTAAACAATAAAAGGGATTTATATAGTTTTAAATGACATGCTACAAAATATCCCCCCAATGTCTAATTTACTCCAATCCGCCACAGTTAAGTTACCACCTATCAACGAAAGCGGTCGAGGAGACCATGGCTCTCTGGTGGCAGGAACCGATACATACGCTAAGGCGGCAGGGCATCAGCAGTTAATTTATAGGAGTGTGCCACCTAAACAAGCTAGTTACACATTCACAGATATGTTTGGTAACAGTGTCACCCCCGGGAGGTATCAAAGAAGCAGTGTTCAGGCGAGTTTACCGTCGGACTATGCAAAGAGATTTAAAGAACGTCCTACAACCAAACCTAAGATTGTACATTTTAATGCAGGACAAGTTGTTGCCGAGGGAGTGGGACGACCGAGGGTCAACGGATTTTTCCCGCCAGTAAAATTACGGAAAAACAAGAAAAATTCACAAAATGAGCACGAGGTAACGTTATATATACACCAGTATAACAATATATATATATATATACATATTGAATTTATATAACATAACATATATATCTTCTCTGTAACTAACAATAGATAAACAATTAATCAAGGCATTTATTTGTAAACGTTTACTGTGTACATGCAATTTATCAATTTTCAAATTTTAAAGTGTTCAAAAAACGATACTTATCAGTGTTTTTAATCTAAATTATTTAGTGGGTATTTTGTTAACCTTTTGTTTAGTTTATATACAACTTATATGTAAAGTAAAGAAGATTAATTCTCACGGTTTTAAATAGAGAGCAGAATTATAAGATTAGTAGTTAATACTTATTTACTGTTTAATGGAATTTTTGCTCTTTGATAAAAGGTCGTCTAGGGTTAGACAGAGAGTACTTGTTTGTTCGTTTGTTTCTGTGTCTTGTTCTCTTATTTCGACAGTCTTTGTATCTAGTGCTTGGTTTCCACAGTATAATAAGTTTTGGTGTTTGATAAAAGGTCGTCTAGGGTTAGACAGAGAGTACTTGTTTGTTCGTTAGTTTCTGTGTCTTATTTCGACGTTTTCTGTATCTTGTTTCTTATTTCGGCTGTCTTTTTATCTTGTTCTTGGTTTCCACTGTATAATGTAGTTTTGGTATTTGATAAAGGTCTTTTATTGTTAGACATAAAGTAATGTTTGATTGTCTTTTTCTCTTATTTCAGTTGTTGCTTTTTCTTGTGTTTTTGATTGCTTTGGTTGTTACCAAGTACATTTTTCTCTTATTTCGGCTGTTTCCGTGTCTTGTTCTTGGTTCTTTTGACAAAGGTCGTCTTGAGTTAGAGAGCAGTTGCATGATTGTTGCTTTGTCTTGCGTTATTGGTTACTTTGGTTATTACCAAATGCATTTTTCTCTTATTACGGTTGTTCTGTGTCTTGTTCTTGGTTCCTTTGATAAAGGTCGTCTTGAGTAAGACAGAGAGTAGTTGCATTATTGTTCCTTGTCTTGCGTTATTGGTTACTTTGGTTATTACCTAATGCATTTTTCTCTTATAAGTTCTATTATTACGGTTGTTCTGTGTCTTGTTAATTATCCCTTTGTACTGTTAAAAGTAATTCCTGTTGTTTGATAAAGAGGTCCTTTCGGGGTAATTAAAGTACATGTACTTAGTTGGCACGTCTTGTTGTTTTATTTCGGCTTTTTGTGTCTTGTGTTCTCGAGTGCTTTGCCAAGTGATTTTTTCTCTTATAAGTCCTCTTATTTCGGGTTTTTTGTTGTTCTTGGTTCCTTTGTACTATTCTATGTAACTTTTGTTTGATCAAGACTGATTTGGGTTAGACAGAAAGTACTTGTTTGCATGTGCTGTTCTTTTATTTCGGTTGTTATTTTGTGTTGTGTTCTTGGTTCCTTTGCACTACTTCATGTAATTTCTGCCGTTTGATAAAGGTCGTTTGGGGTTAAACTTGTTTGTTTTTCTTATTTTCTTATTTCGGCTGTTTTTATGTCTTGATCCTGATTGCCTATATTAACTGGCAAAACATTCTTCAATTGTATCCAATTCTATAACGAAGAGAATATATTCTTGCGACAAAATAAATCATTTTGTTCCTTTAGGGAAAGATTTCCTCATGTAAATTTTATGAAAACTTATTATTTAAAAAATGTTCAAAATGGCTTTATTCCGTCATATTTTTTTTTACTTTTTCAGTCGAAATTGAAAAAAAGTAGTGAAGTATTCAAATGGAAGTCTTTCCTATATTTGCATTTGCAAAACAAGCAAAGGGGATACAAGTTTTAACTGCACCACCTTTCACCTTACTTTCGTTATGCCCAGTATCAGTTGTATTAATTTTCTATACACGAGTGTTATGTCTATGTTCTGATGTTGTTTTTACCAGGTTTTCATTTGCCAAACACATGGGTACAGTTACAACGTTTTATATTTAAGTTTATCGGTACCGAACACGGGCATGTATGTTGTTTGAAAATCTTTACACATGACACGCATTATTTTTTTTTTATAAAAGCAAAAAAAAAAAAAACAAAAAAAACTGTAGTACTTAAATATTCCCCGTCTTGATGGCTTTGTATTCACGAATCAAGTCCACCCTTACTTCAAGTAACTTTTTTTGCAATATTGCCATACGGTGATTGCACAACAAAGCCAACAGTAAAGTTTATAATGCTTGTGTTTACGTAACGAAGTGCATACTACAAAACTAAAGTCTTTTGAACAACTCAAACGTTTTACTAAAATGTACAAGATTCCCACAAATGACTTATGACATACATTATTTACAGTTATGCCATATAGGACTACTAGTTTTTAAATGTGTTTAATGATAAAAACCTTAAACATGGTATATGGCAGTTATATAATGTTTTTTCACTTTAATTACTACTTACTTATCAAGTCTAAAGCAGGACCAGATTTCTATCTTATTTATCTTTCATATAAACATTTTTGTCTCCATTATATAAAATGCATTAAGTTTTCAGTAATTAGTCTGTAATTAAACTCTTTATGGTATTTATGTAATGGGTATTTAATGTAATTCTGATCAATATCAGGCTATAATTTTCATTATGTTATACACATCATATACTAGTTGTTTTTATGAAGCTAATATGTCGTAATTTGATATACTAACAGTAAAAATAACGCATTTCTTCCAACATTCCAACCCATGAGTACTGGCAGCAATATTACTTAATGAAAAACAAACATACCAGTCCATGTTTAAATAACAATCCAAAAACCTTTAACATTGGCAAGTTAAGTTAAACATGTGAACGTGAGATCGGTTGCGCCGGGAGGGTAAGCACCCAAAATGTACGCAGATCACACACTATATCTATGTGTACAAAAACTGTTCATGTTTCCATAATGTCTGTCCAATAACCAGTTGTAACGGATTCTTATACGTTTGCTTTCACCCAACTGTTTGACAACTGACATTAATCTTTCTTTCGAACTACAATGTGCCATGGGGACATTTTCTTTGAATCTATACGTTTGTCGTTTGTAAAGGCAATTATATTTGCATCTTGTCCTTCTTTTCGCAATCACATTGATTTTGGTGGATATTGCTTATCTTTATGTCGTTCGTTTTCTTCGAATTTGAAGTAAAGAAAGTTTCAGTTAGAATAGAGTGTGATTATATTACAAGTGAAATGTAAATGTGTTAAGCATCGAATTCAAGTACATGTAATTGACATCTTTGTGGTTAGCTGAAAGTTTCTGCTCGACAAATGAAATTACATCATTGTAACGCTTATGGACAGCTACATCCATTGCGCTAACCTGGCTCGTTTTCCCTTAAGATTTCAAAATTTAGAAAATGTCCAGTTGTTAGTATGGTGTCTGCTGTATATTTGTATTATATGTCGTGTCGTTGTGTCTGTATTGGATAACGGCTACCGTTGCTTCCCAGAACTAAAAACCACATATTGCAGAATATTATTTTCTTACATGACCGACCATTAAAGAAAGAAATCCATGGACAATATTATTGTTTTTCCTGTTTCGGATCATTAACTATTCATTATTACACATAGAGATTTATAAGAAAGAAATCTTCACGGCCCTCACTTTCTCGGCTGGGGATTTGGATTTCATTAATTAAATTAAATTAATTAAATTTTGGATAATTATTTACTACTTCTAAAACTAGCTCGTTTGACTTCTTTGAGGCAATTATTAATAATCCCCAGTCAATAAACTTGAAGGCTTTGATTTTTTCTTTGTACCAAGTAGGCCGAAAATCCTTTGTTCATTGGATGTTCTCTAATAATATTTAGATTTTAAAGCACCATTTAATTGCATCGTCAATTTGCAATCTTGGTCTTTTTCTGAAGGTTAATAGGCTTTGATAAAGACGTAAGAATTTGGGATATACTTTTATATGACGAAGAGTTTATTATTATTATCTACCATTGACTCGTTAATTTCTACACAAAGTAAATACCAAATCAACGTTAGCGAATAAATGACTTTGTTGATGCACTGGTTGTCTTCATTATAACAAATTTAACACGTTAAAAACAAGCACAAAGCAGTATATTCCTGAACGTCATATATACGTAACAAACACGGTGTATGCAATTATAAATGCATATATGTTACATCTCTTTGTTGTGTTCTGGAGCTGTGTTTAATTTCTCCAGTATCATTCAAAATCTAGAGGTTTTTAACCCGTGCCCCCAAAATCTGTTTAACTTACTTTCTTGACTGGTTTGGTCTGTTTCTGTCTATGGCTTATGACTTGTATTGTGTCGTGTACTTGTTGCATTGGATGGTTTTTTTAGTTACGATTGTTTTGCTCTGTTTGGTTTTCTTTCGTTACTTTGACTCGTGGGTTAATTCAGTATCAACGTTCATTATATTGGTTCCATATCGTGGCATGATATTTGTTACCATGTGATTATTGATATTCGGTTTTGTCACTTGCATAATATCGGCATACATTGTTAGGGGTTCTGTCATGGTGGTGGCATAACAAAAAATGATGTTAAACAGAATGTTTTTGAACTGTAAATCAAAATTTTATTTTGCTCAAATATTTGCACAAAAATTGCTTTCAATTTGATTTCACAGATTTGTTGAAAATAGACTAATATTGATCCATATTTCTGTAAAGTCTTAATAATATCCTTTTCTTATATAAATTAAAATCAATGTGTTTTGCCATCATTCGTCAGACCAATTCAATCAAATACATGTATATTGAAAGGTAGTTTCTTTGTTTTTAACACCAGTGCAATAATATTCGTCTTTAAGCTGTCCAAGGAAACGCTCTATCATAACACGTGTAAAACACAATGAAGCATAATACCCGATACTGGTCCTGTTTTAATTCTAATAATACAGAGCTGACATATGAAGAATAGGTTCTTTAAAATCAATGACATTAATTTACGTATTGTTATATACTATTAATGTAAGGATTGATTTCACTTAATGAACTGAATGAACTGAAGAAGGTCCTTCACCGTATCCATTAGATACGGTACAAACCTGTCGAAAGTCTAACGCTCAGCTGAAAATCTAAAGAAAAGCTATTCGAACCTCGAAACTAATTTTGGTACAAGCATTACTAATGAGGAATTGTATTCCGAAACGGCCGTCTAGTGATGTATTTTAACTGGTATAATATGTAATATCAAGGGGTTGTGGTGGGACGAGAAGACCTTCAAGTATATTCATTAGATATAGTACAGACCTGTCGAAAATTTAACACTCGTTAAAAAGCTAGTCGAAGCTTAGTTGTCGAGGTGATAGGGGCGAGGAACGGTACAGACCTGCACTAACGAAAACGAGTCAAGAGTCAGAACTCGGTTTCCGAGGGGTTGAGATATGGATATCCAATGACCGAAACACTGCCGAGAGATAGGTAATAGTTGCTAAAAAGCTGCTGCGAAATAGCTAATGGTCGAGAAGAGCTACTGATTCGGCACCCATTACTGGCATAGTGTTAAACTTTGGAGCTGTTGATTCGGCACCCATTGCTGGCATAGTGTTAAACTTTGGAGCTGCTGATTCGGCACCCATTGCTGGCATAGTGTTAAACTTTGGAGCTGCTGATTCGGCACCCATTGCTGGCATAGTGTTAAACTTTGGAGCTGCTGATTCGGCACCCATTGCTGGCATAGTGTTAAACTTTGGAGCTGCTGATTCGGCACCCATTGCTGGCATAGTGTTAAACTTTGGAGCTGCTGATTCGGCACCCATTGCTGGCATAGTGTTAAACTTTGGAGCTGCTGATTCGGCACCCATTGCTGGCATAGTGTTAAACTTTGGAGCTGCTGATTCGGCACCCATTGCTGGCATAGTGTTAAACTTTGGAGCTGCTGATTCGGCACCCATTGCTGGCATAGTGTTAAACTTTGGAGCTGAGCTGCTGATTCGGCACCCATTGCTGGCATAGTGTTAAACTTTGGAGCTACTGATTCGGCACCCATTGCTGGCATAGTGTTAAACTTTGGAGGAGCTGCTGATTCGGCACCCATTGCTGGCATAGTGTTAAACTTTGGAGCTACTGATTCGGCACCCATTGCTGGCATAGTGTTAAACTTTGGAGCTGTTGATTCGGCACCCATTGCTGGCATAGTGTTAAACTTTGGAGCTACTGATTCGGCACCCATTGCTGGCATAGTGTTAAACTTTGGAGCTGCTGATTCGGCACCCATTGCTGGCATAGTGTTAAACTTTGGAGCTGAGCTGCTGATTCGGCACCCATTGCTGGCATAGTGTTAAACTTTGGAGCTACTGATTCGGCACCCATTGCTGGCATAGTGTTAAACTTTGGAGCTGTTGATTCGGCACCCATTGCTGGCATAGTGTTAAACTTTGGAGCTACTGATTCGGCACCCATTGCTGGCATAGTGTTAAACTTTGGAGCTGCTGATTCGGCACCCATTGCTGGCATAGTGTTAAACTTTGGAGCTGAGCTGCTGATTCGGCACCCATTGCTGGCATAGTGTTAAACTTTGGAGCTGCTGATTCGGCACCCATTGCTGGCAAAAGTGTTAAACTTTGGAGCTGATGATTCGGCACCCATTGCTGGCATAGTGTTAAACTTTGGAGCTGCTGATTCGGCACCCATTGCTGGCATAGTGTTAAACTTTGGAGCTGCTGATTCGGCACCCATTGCTGGCATAGTGTTAAACTTTGGAGCTGAGCTGCTGATTCGGCACCCATTGCTGGCATAGTGTTAAACTTTGGAGCTGCTGATTCGGCACCCATTGCTGGCATAGTGTTAAACTTTGGAGCTGAGCTGCTGATTCGGCACCCATTGCTGGCATAGTGTTAAACTTTGGAGCTACTGATTCGGCACCCATTGCTGGCATAGTGTTAAACTTTGGAGCTGCTGATTCGGCACCCATTGCTGGCATAGTGTTAAACTTTGGAGCTACTGATTCGGCACCCATTGCTGGCATAGTGTTAAACTTTGGAGCTACTGATTCGGCACCCATTGCTGGCATAGTGTTAAACTTTGGAGCTGAGCTGCTGATTCGGCACCCATTGCTGGCATAGTGTTAAACTTTGGAGCTGTTGATTCGGCACCCATTGCTGGCATAGTGTTAAACTTTGGACAGGTCTGTAATGTATATATAACTTATACTGACTTCATATCGATATAATCAAGACAAAAAACTATTGAAGTCATCAAAGTTTTGTCAAACTTGTGTGAATTTATAAAGTCGACAGCTTGTTTTTCGAGTGCATTAGTTATATCAATATCATTGAAACGATATACTAGGTAAACTTTGCTGGTCTTTTGTAAAATGTTTTAAAATCAATGCATTGAATTTGTACATGAAACACTGAATATAATCAATATAAAAATCGTCTTCACATATTGGTGGTATAAGTTTTAATTGTAAGTATCGATTTATTATACTGTCAGACTTAACGAAGTCCTGAAACAATGTACAAAACCTAAGTCAAATTAAACGATACCCCGCATTAGAACTGCTTTCTTTAGCTGAAGATGTCCGCATTGTTTACCCATTTCAGCATCCAGTGACTCAAACACAAACATACCGGTCCATATTTAAATCACAATTTAAATTTGGAAACGGCAAAGTTAAGTTAAACACGTAAACTTTCATCATGGAAGTGAGGTCAGGTGCTCCGGAAGGGTAAGCATCCCCTGTCCTTGACATGAGTACATCAAATACAAAGACATTTCAGATTTATGATACTGTAGTGTTTCATCAATCAGTTTTTTGGTTATATTTGAATTTAATCTCTAAGATCAGAGGTCGAGGTCTGATAAATTGATTTTTTTTTAAAGTTTATATATGCATGTAAATTCAGATGTTACATGATACGTTATTTCTGATCTGGTCATTTGGTAATATGGATCAGAAGGAACGCAAAATAAGGTCCACAACTGAATGGAAAATCTACCCCGTCATTGACTTTAAGCTATGTCAAACAAGCTATACTTGATACCCTTGCGCTTTACCATTTAAAAAAATGAAATCAGACACTGTGTGGTCTTTTAATGAACCATTCTTTATATCTGCGCTATGCAGAATGAGCAAGTGAACTTCGAAATGGTACTCAATCACTCTGTCAATATATAAGTGTAGTAAAAAATGAGCAAGTGAACTTCATGTTTTAATTAAATATATAAAAACTTGTTAACATTTTAAATGACTTTCTACTAAAGAACGAATGTAGAGTATCTATAAGACTACTAAATCAATACACTGCTTGAATTGTGTATTACCATGTATGTCTTTTAACTTCACTTATTTAAAGTCTCATTCATTGTATTTATTAGACTTGCATATTAAACTGACAACTCTGATTCTGACAAAAGCCGAGAGAGAATAATGCATTAAAGTCACCCTTTGAATTTAAAAGTCATCAGATTTCCTTGTATCAATTTCTATAAAAGTGTTGTAAATCGAAGTAGTTGGAGTTAAATATTAGATATTGATACATACACGTGCATATAATATATAAAACTGTATATCGATTTCTACAGGTACCAAATTAATCTTCCCCAGACATTCATTAGATGCATTGGTAATATTATATAGGTTGATTGACACGGTGTTGAATTTAAAACTAAAATTAGTGTATAACAATATTGTCAGACTTATCACTAACGAGCATGATGCATACTGAGGCACCGCATGTACATGCGACAGCTTTCAACAGTTTCCTGATACGCATTGCACAAAGCAGGTTCTACATTATTAAAACCCTTGACTACCTTGTATTGTTTCAATATTATGCTGAAAGTCCATTGTTCTTATAGTTGTTTAATGCATTGTTTGCATTGCACCAATTTAGGTTTGAGAAATTGAACAAAGTGACTTCTTTGTCTTACACCTGTTGTTCTTGAAAAAAACTAGTATAGCACTAATGATACATCATCATCATCATCATCATTATCATCATCATCATTATCATCTTCATCATCATCATCATCATCATCATCATTATCATCATCATCATTATCATCTTCATCATCATCATTATCATCATCATCATTATCATCTTCATCATCATCATCATCATCATCATCATCGTCATCGTCATCATTATTATTATTATTATTATTATTATTATTATTATTATTATTAAATGTATAAATCTCCTTTGAGAACACACTTATTCAAAATTTATATATTCCTCAATTTCAGGAGATATTTTATCCAATGGTAAGTTTGACTCGAGTTTAAGATAAATTGCACGTTTTACAAGCATTTAAGCACCAAACAGTCTTTAAGTACCATGCATTGTGTACAATAGACACGATTTCTACTAATTTTCTCACCTTTATGTACCACATAATTTAAATTCTTCTCTCCATCATCACTTGATGTTTTTCTTTAGGCATTAAATTAATCTGCACATGAAATCTGCTAATTGCTAATCTTAATGCAACAAATCATTTAATGAATATCTATATTTGAGCGTCGTGATTATCACTAACCATTTCGTATACTAACGAAATTTTGAACAACTTCGTCCAGGTCGGTACAAAGGTGCATAAACTGGTTCTCATCGCACTTCCTGAATGTAAACTTGCATTACATATGCTTTTTGTTTAGGAACATTCCTATACAACTTATGTATTTAGTTAGTTTCGCGTTCTAGCAAAAATTAAAAGCCAACAAACACCTTGGTATCTTGCCCGTATATAATTATTCATATTTACACACGTACTAACACATATAACACAATTGCAATATTCAATCGACTATATATATATATATATATATATATATATATATATATATACATGTATATATATATATACAGAAAACCTCGTTATAATACCCCTCGATAACTTTGTCACCTCGCTTATCTTCACACTATTTTGAAGTCCCAAAATCCATTTTCTTCATGGTTTCCTTTATCCGCCTCCCCCAACTAATCGCCAAACCCCTTTATAATGCCAAAATTTGACTGGACAAATGGTAGCGATGATTCGAGGTGTTACTATATATATATATATGTGTGTGTGTGTGTGTGTGTGTGTGTGTGTGTGTGTGTCCGATTGAACAGATGGAAGAAGTAGGTAGTCGAAAATGTGTAATTGGCAGCAACCAATAGCACGACAAAACACAAGGTAACGACAGAAACAACCACAAAAGACTATCAAATACACATGTACACAAGAAAAGAAAATACTAATATTGGACCCACCGATTATAAACTCCTGACTTTGGGGCTAATGACCAGTAGTGTGGTAGAACCTACTTTACACAACCGTCGATCAATAATTGAATGTATGTGTTCCAAGAAATTTAATTATATCATACGTCCAGATTCGATATTTCTTCAAATTAATGCTTGTGTCATATGCCTTTTTTTTTAATTTAATCATAAAATACATTCAAAAAATGGTATATGACACTTGTTTCAAAAAGTGCGTGTTTAAGGTGCACAGTGGGTGTGTGGAGCCTGCCAAATATACCCGAACATGTCATTATATTCAGTACCAATCTAAAGTCGATGGTTTTATAATCAATGGTCTCAATACATGTTACCTTATGTTCATGAAACAAAAACAATCAAGGTGGCCATTGGTTCATTAGTTCCACATTCCTCTCATTCTTAATTTTGATTACACGCGTGGTGGGTGTGGCTACAGTACAGACCTGTCGAAAGTAAAACACTAGCGTAACGAATTGGTGCCAAACTCGGCAATTCACCTCAGTCCTTCGTTACGTATATACTTTGTCAGCTTTACGACAGACAACTGTTCTGTATTTTCGGACACTACCTATCCATTTCTCGGCTATTCGACAGCCTAGTTTCGACTCTTTTTGTTGGACCAATATTAAATTTTCGACAGGTCTGTACTGTAACTGGACAGAAGGTGCTTATACTTCCAGAGCAACCGGAATCACTGAATTTGTCAATTTTTGCTTTTTTATTGTGATTTGAACATGAACCGGTGTGATTGAGTTTGTTTGATACGAAGATTAACCATGTCTTTTCTTTCCACTTCTTATTCTACAAAAAGATGTCCTTGACGATTTGCAGTACATATTCTGGATTAGTTTGAAATACACGTGTATCAAATGTCACTCTGTACGTCATGTCAGCCCTAGAAAGTAATATGTGTATTATATACATGTATATAGTAAATGTACATAATATTTACATGTACATTTAAACATTCCAGTTGCTATATAGCGTACTTATATACTACCCGTCTACAACAAAAACACTACCAAGACGAACCCCTACAAAGACATTAAATAAGGCCGGTTTACAAGGTGTTGGAATTATTAAGGTTCGATCATCTAGATCAATTCCTGTATTTTTCTTACAAATTTATCATTATATATGTATTATTATATTTCTATTATATATATAAAATGCCTAACTGTATTGAAGCCCGTTATACGACACTGAATGTCGCCTCTGCTTTAGATGTCTTTGTATATATAACGTATTGTTATAAATATGCAGCATATCACATTGCCTCTGTAAATACTAGACAACTGAATTGTTTATTTTTAATTTACATACAAATAAAACCTGGTTATATAGAAACATACATATGTAACAAATACGACAGTTAAGACAATAAATTTGGCAGGATCACCAGTGATAAGAATTAGAGACAATTTTCTAAATGACTGGTTCAATGGTATAAACAAACCGACTCCAGCGACCCTAACCTTATCTACGTAACCATATAGCACAAAACAATTAGTCTTTAAACAGTTGTATAACATAGTATTTCTAAAACAAATTTTAATTTGAGAGAGACGGAGAGAGAGAGAGAGAGAGAGAGAGAGAGAGAGAGAGAGATTTATTTTGCAAATTATCGTGAAGAGCAGCCCTATTGTTACACTATATGCTAGAATTTTACCTTTTTTCAATAAGCAGGGTCCAGTTTCAATAATTCCTTAACTAAGATTTTCTTTAACTAAAATCTTGTAAAGGACTTCGAAATTCAAAAGATATTCATAACTTCAATCTATGATTTTGAATATATTTTCAACTTTATCCCAGTTAAGTTAAAAAAATTTATAGCGGCATAAAATATTGTTGCATGTTGCCAGATTAAATGAAAGGAATGGTTTTGATACTGGAGCCATATTGATTTAGATTTTTTTGGCGACTTCACGGTGATGTTTTCTCACAATGATATTCAGTCCATAACTTGCGATTTATCGCTAAATATCATTTTGCCATTAGACCTAGTGCCTATCCAAAGTTTACAGTTTTTGCATTTTACCGACTTGTGTCTTGTTTTCTTATTTCGTTCGTTTGTCATTGTTGGTACATGTATGCTTTTGCGGTTGTAAATTATATTTCATTGCATGTATCTTTCCAAACATTAGAATTGCAAGGCGGGAAATTTCCCGCAAATATTTGTAGTAACAACTTTCTTTAGGATTTGAATAAGCTTTTATTGAATCACAAGCAAATGTATAGTTAAAAGTTTGTTTCTTTTCATTTGCAGGAAAATATTTTCGTGGATGACAACGCTGTCCATCTAGCACCGACGTCGTTTTCTGATCTTCGAGCGAAATCGGCCAAAACTATATTGAGGTACACACCAGCTCATGCAAGGAAATCTCCCGATTCTATCCGAACAGCACCAGCTGGTATGGAAACCGCAATAATATATCCTAGTGTTCTTTCGGAAAATTTGGACTATGACGATTTAAGTTTATTACCGCCTCCGAAAAGGATTTTACCGAAGAGAGAATTACCTTGGGTATTCCGATATAAAGTGAAAAAGAATATGAACGAACTAGCTAAAATAATGGCGAGCAAACCACAGGCTGCGACAGGAGATCAACCGCTAACATAAATTATAGCTATAGTAGTTTCTATACTGTATATTTGTTTATTAATTCTATTATTGTGGGTATGGATGTGACTTAATTGGATCTGTGGATAATCCAAAAATTAATCTCGGATATAGTTTGCTAATGAAAGGATTTTGGCAATAGAATCTGATTCAAGCGTTGTTCAGATATGGAGACCAAAGTGTATACAACAATACGTCTATTGTCGGGGAGTTCATAATTGAAAATGGAAGGGCTTAATATGGCAGATATTAAGTTGAACAGGGTTTTAATACATACAAATCAATCTAGTTAATAACTCACAAAGTCGTTTGACAGCTTAATAATTTCTCTTATTCTATATCCACAACGTCAAACATTAATTTTGAATGTTTATAAAACATGCTCAAACCGGAGAGAGAGAGAGAGAGAGAGAGAGAGAGAGAGATATTTCTCTTATTGTGCATCAAGTCGAACATTATTTTAAATGGTCAATAATACATCCTCAAACGAGAGAGAGAGAGAGAGAGAGAGAGAGAGAGATTCCTCTTGTTGTTTGTGCACAAAGTCGAACATTATTTTAAATGGTCAATAATAAATGCTCAAACGAGAGAGAGAGAGAGAGAGAGAGAGAGAGAGGCAGAGAGAGTGAGAGAGAGAGAGAGAGAGAGAGAGAGAGAGAGAGTTTATTTCAGCTCTAGTTTTTCGAAGTTTGTCGAGACATAAACGAACAATTGAATTTCAGCATTGTCAAGAATCGTCTTGACAACTTACACTGCTGTATAACTTTATTTTAATAATTCTAATGATATATTAAACATTTTAAGTTGCTTTCTTGAAATTTTGAATCATTTTAAGTACCATATTTGGGTTGGTATATAAGAGAAACCAAAAGGTTGTGTACATTTACAAGAACAAAGAGAACCGCAGTCAAGAATATCTTGTTAAGGGACTATTTAAAAAATCTTGAAACCATACAGCATTGGTGCATAAAGCTCTACTAATTTGCGAAGCCGTTTGACCTTCACCAAAATCCGGGGTTACAATGACATGAAGTATTAAAACCGTTAAACATCTCTGAACAGAAATGTTCGAAGTTTTATACATGTACGTTTGCATTTGTGGTTGAACTTGTCAAAATACTTATTTGTAATGATTCTGATTTCTGCCATGCTCTCGCTTCTTGTGTTAAATTACCAAAGACAGAAGTACCAAACTTAAAATGTAGATGATCCTTGGATCAAAATTCCAGACAGAAGTATCCACTGTAGAAATAGCAGAATAGATTTAAATTTTAAGACCCTTTATTAGTGACAAGATGTTAAAGGTTTTACTAATACTAATTCAGGTCACGGTGACACGGAATGTGGGTCAAGGTCAACCAATTTTCGAATTTGTAGAGCTATACGCCGATATTTCAAGACTCTAGGCATTTGGTTCATGACTAGAAAATGTTTAAACGTTCGCTTTAAAAACGTTATTGTAACCTAGAAACTGGTAGAACTTTATGCCCAGATACCTTACATAAGTTTTAAGCGTCTAGTCATATTGCATCATGGCAACGGTTTTATTTCTTCAGGTCATTGTGACCCTGAATGTTGATCAAGGTCAGTCTGCTGAACAAACGGGTGTTTTATGCCTTTCGGTTATGATAATAATTTTAAGCCATGATGTCCCTGAACTTTTCTCAAGGTCAACCGGCGATCGTACCCATCAATGTCCCTGTCAAGGTTCCATTGCTACTTGTTCTGGAGATGTACTTTTAAGTGAAGTTTATGGACGACAGAAGGGCAACTACATAAAGCTTTGTACTTTTTGTATTTGGTGATTTAAATCAGACCATCTACATAGATGTTTGCTATATACTTGTGTGTGCATGTAATCAAAATATCATTTACAAATAAATTTTTATACTTTTGTCAGCCAAAACGCGATCCACGTAAACCTGGTCATTGCAACACATATACGCTAGGATTTGTTATATCGGGCTTTGGTGTGCGACCCTCAAAAGATCTTTATATGCTTTTGCGTGACCGAGTGATCTACAGCATATGAAACATTAGACTTCTCGTCTAGGTCCGAATCTCAGTGCAAAAGTCAGTTTGCTTGCAGTTTCTGACCTACCGCCACTCAACAAACCAACCACACGGATACTGGTAAAATATAAAAGGTGGCATTCAAACCGAGAACAAGTGAATGAGAGGCACTGTGATCCATAAACTGGCCCTTATAAAATCCGGTCAGCAAATGACACTCCCTAATGCTAGACTGTTGCCATGACTAAGTCCAGCTGTTTAAAGCTCAGTTAGCTTAAAGTGTAAGTACAATGAAAAACGATATTAACATATTTTAATAAACTCCTTTCCCTGAGACGAACGCCGTATTTCTTTCAAAAATCGAATCACTAATTACGGAGAAATTTTGAAATAACCCCTTTTGCACACCTGAATGGAAACTTGAATTTCTCTCTGATGACTCGTGACGTCACAAGTGTGATCGTCGAAAACCGGAAGTTGCATGTACAGGCTTGATTACAAATTTTTCCAGGTGCAAAATTGGAGGTTTCACCACGTATATCTCGAAAAGGAGACCATGTACGATCACGGGGTTTTCGACATTGTTTTAATTACGGCATTTACTATTTATACTCAAATTATCGAAAATCGTTTAACTTACACTTTAACCAGCTGGTTAGTGAATATCATATCTTGTGTACTATGTCAATATATTTGAAATTTCTGTTCAAAGGTCGATCAAAAACAATTTGCAAAAGAAACGATTCAAGTTATTCTTCATCCAAGACAATGACATGCATTTTTAATTTCACTTCCATCTCCTCTAACTATTTGGTTAAGGTAACTGGACTAGCTAACCAGCTAATTAGTGAATACCATATCTTGAGAACTATGTCAGTATATTTGAAATTTCTGTTCAATGGTCGATCAAAAACAATTTGCAAAACATTCTTCATCCAAGACAATTACATTTATTTTTAATTTCACTTCCATCTACTCTAACCATTTGGTTAAGGTAACTGGCCCCGGTTTCACAATAATTCCTTAGCCAAGATTTTCCTCAACTTAAATTTAGCAAATTTTGGTTATTCCTTTTTGGAACTACTGATGAATATTTTTGTAAAAACTAGATGAAATGTTTTGATCTAGAAGCGATCTTAAAAATGCCATATTAGATGCGAATATCACTGTCCAAGATAAAGCATAAGCGTAGCCTTTACAGTTGAGCGTCTAGTGGGTGCCAAGACTGGCCCCGTATGTTCAAAATACAGACGTATTGTAAGAGTTATCCGTTTCACGTATATCTCGAGTTCCACATATTCTCATTCTGTTGTAATTACAAATTGTAGACACCGAGAAATTCATGACGAGGATCCCTTACTACCAACTGCAAAACGGAGAAAAGCCAGAACATTACAAGTGAACTATATTAATCTAAATTGAACATATCCATCTATTGTATTTTACTGCAGTATTTAAGACAGGGATTTTTTTTATCGATTTGTCATGTTTGGAATGCTGGAGAAAACAGGAGTGTCCAGAGAAACACATTAAGCAAACTTTCTGACTAGAATATGCAATGTTATGGCATATTTGAAATATAGATTGATACATACTTGGAAGTTTTTTTCACAAACGGTCTCACCATTAATCGAGTCAAAAGTGCAATTTCTAGTTGCTTATACCCCCCCCCCCCAGTAAATAACGATGAAAATGTCCACGATGGCAACTATATAGGTACAACATTGACCTGTCCGTTTGACCTTTCATTAGGAATGTTCATACAAGAGATACACCCAAGACACGGGTAGCGTTAGGATTCGGAGTCAACAGAAATACATATTGCTCACGATTAGTTCACATTATATAGACGAAATATACACGCGTGATCCATATTTCAATTTACTCGTTCATAATGAATATTGGAATCAAAGGTCAAGCAGACAGGTCATTGTTGTTTACCTTTACTAAACGTTTGCCGTCGTTCGCAATATCTCATTATATTATTTTAAAACAAATAGGCCTGAAGATTCCAATTCCTTTGTGCCTAAAGTATACGAGCTTGCAGGTCACAGCGCCTCAACGGCAAGGTTTGAATCTCAATCTCACTAGGGTCCGATCCTAATAGGACAAAAATTGTCAGTTTTCATCTTTTTCTCCATCCCAGAATTGGCCACCTCAATACGTGAAAGACACTTGTCTGGGGTGTAAAATCCCATTACTCTTTCCAACAATTAACCACCACAATATAAGTGAAAATATGTTGACTGGGTTAAGCCACCATCCCATCTCGATATAATTAAAAAGAAACTTTTTCACGGGCGTAAAATTTCATTACTCCATCATTCCAATATTGACCGTCTGGATACAAGCCAATTAATATTGACACATGTGAAACACCATTACTCAAAACCAAACACATCTTCAATCACAAGATGTGTAACTGCTACATTATGCATCATATAGAACAAACAAACATTTATATTTGACGCTACTTATGAGTTTATTTTTCTTCTCAATGTTTTTCTATATTTTTGTATTTCTATTATTTCCTCTAATTCTAACTATTTTTACTTCAATTGCTTTTTGTCATAACTTCTTAATTTTCTTAAGTATATACTTGGTTGTTACAATAAATTCAATCGCGTATTTACATTAATTTCAAGCGCGAAAAACTACTAGTAATTACTTTTCGCGTACATTGTAAATTGAAAGCTGAAATAAAAGTTGAAACTGATTAATGATAACAAGACTGCTCTCCACACCATCACCACTCCAAGGACAGCTACACCCCCAGGAAGACAGCTCTGGTGTACAACATCAAATACTAAAGGCTTAGGACCTCACAATTACTTACATCACTGCGCTAATACCGCATCAAGGTAGACTATATGGAATTTACTGAAGATCCTCTTCTTTATGCTTTTGAAAATTTTGGACCGGAATTAAATCCAAATGGAATCTTAATAAATTTAACCATCTTAAAAGAGTTTTTCTACATCCAATTTAAAATACTTCATGGGAAAATTACCTGAAAAAGAAAACGCTCCTTCGCGCTCCAAACAAAGGAAGGAGTTGAATGTCATTTTTGTTAAGTGACAAGATAATGTCAATTTTGCCATCAATATCAATTTGATCAAATTAAGAAAGTCAATGCCTTAAAACATTTCTGTTGCAATTTGAAATATCGGATAATAAATAATATTGAATTCATTGTGACCTTATCCGTCATTAAATCGCCGAAATTTACAATCTTCTCGGACAGGTATCCAGCACCTGATTGGGAAACATGGAATAATGCATCAAAAGTGTATACACAAAACTTGGGACGTAAAACACACGGACAAAAACTATAACAAAGAACTGTCAATATCATCTATAATACAAATTCAATGTCATCATCACATCCATGCAACAGATATTCAACAACTGTAAAGTTCATCACAGAAAAGCTTTTTCTCTCATCTGATGCAGAGCCATCTTAACAAACATGTATACCTAAATTTTTTCAAAACTGGAAGAAAAGGCATTAAAAATATGAAATAAATATATAATTCTTCAATATATATATATGTACTACTACTGGATCAGACTTGGTGTGGATGTATACTGATATTTATGATGTGAGCTTGCTGGATGATATATTTTGGTTAGGTCTGTCGGAACTGGACGCCACATCTCTCTCCCATACCTGTAAAGTGCTGGAACTCTGGCATGAGGGAGAGATGTAGCACATTCTGTGTAGTGGGACTGAAGAGAGTAGTTTTACCAGATCCTGGAACTATCTTCTTGGAAACGCGATCAATGGTCATCCTGCAGAATGTATTTCCTGCTTGGTAAGACTTCCATCTGCCATTTACTTAGCCTGATGTTTGGATACAAGGACCAATATAGGGGACTCCAGTGAAATTTATATGGTGGAATTCTGAACACTGAATAAAGGCACTTTTGATTAAATGAGTCCATCTGATAATTATTACAGGGTTGAACTCTTTAATGGCTTGTGCTGAGATTCTAAATTTCCCTTAATACATCCCCTTGTAAGAAATTGCCATGGCAACCGTTGCACCTGGGCAAAGACATTTGGACCACTATTGTAGGATTATGATGCCTGAATAATGGTTGCCGAAGATTTACAGTCAACTTTAGATTCATCGGAACTTAAAATGGCACCCATCTCCTTAAGGAATTTGAGACAGTCCTCGCAATTGGCAAACCCTAACTCTGCCTGGATGAATTCTATTGCCAACATTGGACGATATCTACACGCATTCAAATATGTATCAATGATCATGGTTTGGTGTAGTAGTGGTAGTATTCATGGTTAAATGAAAAAGAAAAAATAGAAATAACATGTTAATATCAAACAATATAGAGCAGTTTAAATACATTATAATTCAAAACAAAAGTACAAACTAAAAAGTTTCAACTGATTATTGAAAATTCTTGAATACTACATGTACCTTAAAATGAAAATAAATTATCTTTAAAAGTTAATACAAGAATGTTGATGACAATGTATTAAGAATTACTGATTATTTTTACCAATACTTACGGTCTAGCTACACATATTTACTGGCTGAAATAAATCTGGCATTAGTTGAATAACAATACATTGAAAAGAGGTACTTATTGAACAAACTTTCAAAACTTCTATTTTACATATATTAACTAAATTATCAGAAAAGAAATTTAAACAGAATTAAAGCAAACTTCGATTTTAATTGTAGTTACATCTGAAATCTAAAATGCACTCGCATCAGCAAGCTTAAATTTTCATTTCAACATTAAACATTTATGTAAAATCCTCTGTGACAAAGATTCAAAGCATGAACATGAGAGAGAGAGAGAGAGAGAGAGAGAGAGAACGAGAGAAATGGGGGTTTAAATACAAATCAAGATTTTTTCACTTATATGAGATGGTTAGTATAAAATGGTAAAGAAAACCAGACTATTCAGAAGAAAACCACTGACCTTTGGCAAACAAACTCTCTCGCACTAAGTGCTTTGGACCACTCACTGAACATGTTAGAGAGAATTTATCCTAGTTTTTAATTTTAAATTTAAGCCATATATATTTATCAACATTTGATCAATTATGTTATCTATCAAAGACTGAGATGTGATTACGTACGACTTAATCAGGGTTTTTATTGCACTTTTTCTTGCTCGTTCTATAAACCAGTCCATCAAATAACCTGCCATTTTAGGCGCTCTACTATATAAATTAAAGAATCTGTGATAATTATTTAAGGCCCACACAGATCTAACAGACAAAGCATATTGTATACAGGTATCCTTCCGACAGTCCGCTGACAGGGACGCAAGTACTGTGGTCATATCTAACAAGTAGTTAAGGAATAAACAGAAAATATGATAAATATAAAAAAACATATACGGTCTAATTAAAACTATACAATCTTAAATTTTCAAAACATTCTAATGTATAACACTTTAATCTATCAAGCCTGAAGGTTTGAAACTTATGGGCTTACAAAACAATGTTGTAGTATGAAGTTTACCTATGTAACAAAAGTTGTCGGGGAACAGCCTATGCAATATTCACATACGGTTCATCAAATAACTTTAATCAGAAGTTTAACATCAGCTCCTCATTAACTTGTATCTGTAGGCAAGTTTTTTGTCATATAATGTGCAATAAGGGGAAGAGGTTACTTGCACAAAATCAAAGATATAGAAAATGACTTTATAAATGAAGACAAATTTAACGAATACAATTCAAAAGTGGCCCCAACTGGAAAATCCTCAACCATGTACATATCAAAATATGAATAGCTAATGGCATATCTACTTCACCCAAAGATTTTTTCTGTGAAGTCTCTTTAAAATCTGAAATAGTTTTCAAAAAAAAAAAAATATGGACAAAATGTTGGCAGAAGAAACAGAGTAAACACTACATTCCCAAACTGTATATGGGGGATAAAGTTTTAATTTATTTACATAAAATACCTGACTTACTACAAAGTTATAGACAGTATAAAAGGATACCAAGTGTGTTAGAGGTGAAGATATAATAAATAATTCTGTATGCTGTAAATTCTAGTTGATTTCCTGGTATTCCTTCCTGATATAACAACTTTAACTGTGTCTGACACTGATTGAACTCTTCATGATCACCCTAAATTAAACAAACAAGAAATTGTCTAAACACTGATGTTAGAAGTACCACAATCCCACCACTTTGATGGTATGGCATAGGCTAGTTAGAATTTGAAATTATATTTAAAATTTAAATTAATGCTGACGAAAAAGATACTAATGTTGATTATCAGGTAGACAAGATTAGCAGAATTTAGAAGCTTAGCCCCCTTCAGTCATGTCAACATTATATGACATTTGCAAAAACTTCACAAGTAGTAATTCACTTTACAAAGTGTATGTTTTTCACTTATTTCACAAATACTTTAACAAATAATTTTTCTGTTATTAAACAATATTTTGGGCTTAAAAAAACATTACCTTTTCCATTGCAATTCTTGCATGTGTTTCATATACTTCCACTGTGAATTCATTCCGTATCCCTTGAACCTGAATATAAAAAGATCTTATGAATTCCTAATTAAATGAAAAGCTTAAATATAAATAATCAATCTAGATTAAAAACAAAGTATCATGAAAAAGACTTTGAATTACAATCCAAAAACAAAACCAAAATAATCCAATTCAAAGAAACACATCATTATTAATTAAAGCATATTTCAATTAAAGGTGAAATATTTTACAAACTGCAGTTCTACAAAATTCTTTCAAATTATGTATTCAAAGTATGGGTGTAAATATTTGAGAACAAATTCCCTGTACACATAATTTTTTATCAGATCATATATATTACAAAGTGTACATTGTATTGTTTTGTGAAAAATATTGTTTGAAAAACAAGTGAGAGTTCAGTTACAGTGTTTTACACCCCAGTCAGCTTTCTTTTATCTATATCAAGGTGGTCAGCTCAGCAGTAAGATAGCCAAGTCCAAATTGTGCGTTGGTTTTAAAATTTGAGACCTTCCGCGGTAAATGAAAAGGGATTACTTTTTGGCAAGTGTCTGAACCCGAAAAAAATTCGCCATTTTCAGAATCGTTTTTATACCATAAAATTAACATTTCTAGCTACGAATATGATGCAAGCGTGTGAGGAATTAACTAAACTTTCTACATGTATCAAAAAGTCCGAGATAAAACGCCACATTTATTTAAAATTACTGATATCCCTACGATAACCGATTTCTCTTGAAAATCAACAGAAATTTCTTCTCCATTTTTGAAACTGGTACGTTTTTTGTGTAAAGAATACTTTTCCTAGAAATTTTTATACAATGTCAGAAAATTATTACAGTATACGCCAGTAAATTATCGTACCTGGTGCATGAGGGTTAAATATGCGAAAATCGCAAAAATCCAACAGCATGATTTCAGTACGTCTTGTTGTCAATGAAAACAAATATGGCCGCGACCTTGATAAACATTGTTCTAACGTAATGACGTAAACAACGTTCCCCGTGTCAAATATATAGGTCAACTGTCTACTGTATACACAGTACACGCAATGTACAGTACAGACCTGTCGAAAGTTTAACACTAAGCTAACCAAAAGAAGTCAAAGCTCGACTGCCGAGTGCCTAAGGTATGGAAAGGTAGCGGTCGAAAAGCTGCCGAGAGATAGATGGCAACTGCTGTCGATATAAACACCAAACGAGGAACCAATATGGACTGTCGGCACTAATTCGTTAGCTGGTTGCTAAACTTTGTACAGGTCTGTACTGTATTTATCGATTTTTTTTTTTGCAACAGGCATCCTCATCTGGCACACATCATATGACATGTGTTTGTTGATGGAGATACTTTAGGACCCCAACAGGAATAAATAAATAGGGCCTACATTAAAAAAAAGATAAATAAATAAATAAATCAGAATTTCATCAGAGAATTAAGTTAGAGCTGGGACACAGTATGTTGAGCAGGTTACAAAATGTCTAGCAGGTTAGAGATGATAATAAATAAATAAATAAATAAATCAGAAATTGTTCAGAGAAATAATTTAGAACTGGGATACAATATGTCAGTGCTCAGTTAATAAATAAATAAATAATAAGAAATTAAATTGAGAAATAAGTTAGAGCTGGGACACAATATGTCAGCAGTTGTTAATAAATAAATAAATAAATAAATAAATAAATAAATAAATCAGAATTTCTACAGAGAAATAAGTTAGAGCTGGGACACAGTATGTTGAGCAGGTTACAAAATGTCTAGCAGGTTAGAGATGATAATAAATAAATAAACAAATAAATAAATCAGAAATTGTTCAGAGAAATAAGTTAGAACTGGGACACAATATGTCAGTGCTCAGTTAATAAATAAATAAATAAATAAATTAAATAAATTAAATTAGAAATAAGTTAGAGCTGGGACACAATATGTCACAGTTGTTAATAAATAAATAAATAAATAAATAAATAAATAAATAAATCAGAATTCTACAGAGAAATAAGTTAGAGCTGGGACACAGTATGTTGAGCAAGTTACAAAATGTTTAGCAGGTTAGAGATGATAATAAATAAATAAATAAATAAATAAATCAGACATTCTACAGAGAAATAAGTTAGAGCTGGGACACAATATGTTGAGCAGGTTAGTGATGATAAATAGGGTAAATACATAAAAAGAGATCAAAATAAGTTGCATTTTGTCTTTCCTCAAGGTACTAACATGAAATGTGGCATGGGTACCATGGAAAGTAACCTCAGATATTTTTTGGAAAAATAAAACAAATATTTTTATATGAACAAAATTAACATTTAAAAAATAAAAGATATTGAATTACTAAAAAGTTAGAAAAATTTATGAACAGGCAGATAGTTAGAAATTTTGTCATATTGTTGTTTGTTAAATGAATGACAAGTGGGCCATAATAGCATTTAAAAGGACTAAAATTGTCTAAATTATCAAAATTAATTTAGAAACTACACAAACAGGTGATTTTTGGGGGACAGGTACTTTCTAGTTGTTCTGGCTGTGATAAATAGATAAATCATTTACAAATAAATCAAAAACTATGGGATCATATGGCAGTGTTCATTCTAGAAAGGGTCTGTTGATCCTTTATTTAAATTTGTAAAGGCCATAGTTGGCCACATTTGAAATTTAGATTTCAAATGCAAGTTCAAAATATTTGATAGCATTGTCATATTAAAAGCTACATTATATGAATCTTTTAAATACTTCATTACAAAAGCTTTTACATCAGCCTAAAAGACTACAAGTCACATCAAACATTAGATGTATGCAAAATCATTGATGTTATTAAACTTGTTATTAGAGGAATTTTATTAGAAATGAACCCATCTGAAAAAATCCTAGAATGAACACTCATGGTTATTACTATTTACACATAATGAACATTTTTCAAAGAAAAATGCATTATGTGTGTCTAAACCAACTTTGTAAATTGTAATAATGTTGAATGTCTCATTTCATGTAAAATTAAAACATAACAATATCTTTAATACACTAGGAATTAGATATCATCAGACATTTATGAATGTTTCATTTTATATAGAATTAAAAAAATCAACACATATCAATATCCTTAACATACTGGGAATTATATACCATTACACATTTATGAATTGAATGCTTCTCTTGATACTGAATACCTCTTTTTCACCACATGAAATGCTTTTCATGCACCCTTGCCTGAAGTGTAGCATACAGGTAACAGCATAGGTTAAAATCTCTATGTCAGAAAGTTTGCCAGTTCTCTTGTTGAGGGGTGTGATTTACCTCAGGGATGAAGCCTGAATATTTTGAGTTTGGGGCCAGCTCACTTCATAAAAGAATTTGTAACAGTACTAAATGGCTAAATGTGTAAACATTAAGTCGCCCATACTCGAATTTAGAAGCCATTGGCTACTGGGACCTGCAAATCTTCATCCTGTACCTATTTTCCTCCTTAATCTCATTTACCTGATTATAATTGAAATAATCTTGAATGGGTGTGTATACCAACCAATCAATTCTAAATTTAACTGATAAATCAATAAATCTGGAATAGGCCTAGTGTGTACAATTTTTTGAATTCTTACAAACTAATAATGCCCATTTGGATACACTGTGTCATGAATTTCACTGCATTTGCATAAACTTATTTCTTAATGCTATTATCAAACCAGTTCCCATGAATTTTCCTAAAAGGATGATATTTATTTATAGAATTTTACAATTTCACAGAAATTACTGAAATTCCTAAATATTTTACAGATCTGTATTTAATCATTATAATATGGAGTTAAATTTTTAACCAAGTCAAATGAAATCCACATGATTAGTATTCACTTTTCCTATTTCCTACTTCCACATAGTCTATTTTAAATGTTATTTGTGCTATGTCAAGTTGACTTAAAACTTTTAATGAAGCAAAATAATCAACTTTTCATGTCTAAATTGTACTAAAATAATAATGCCGGGGTTATTGGCATCAGAACAGAAACAAAAATTCAAATAATAAAGACCAATGTTGTGTTGACTCTGGCTAAACTAACATGGGAGATGCTTCCTCATTTTGGGAAATATTTCATAAAGAAAAATCCAGTCTAACCATCTTTAATGATATTAGCTTATTTATCCAATGATATGTACTGATATGACAGACATGTCCTGTTTATATTTTGCCAGCAAAGCAAAATCAGTTGGTAATTTTCAGTAATTCTGAGTCCCTAACTAGCCCTACATGAGCAGGTTGCACTGTACACTGTATTGGTACAGATCCCGAGTCCATATGGGTAAAATTAGAACACATGCATATCTAATGTGTTCAGCCATGCAGATCGATCATACATGACAAATAAGGCAAAAAAGCTTGACTATTTTGTCCAAAATACACGATGACATTTTCTGTATGCTAAAATTGTGATCGAAGCGGGACGAATGCTAATCAAATATGTCCGACTGGAAGTAGTTCCAAAAAATCGGCAGATTAGACGAGAAATGGAGTGAAAATACATTATTTTTAAGGAAAAACTTACTTTATTTCAATAAAAATATCTCCACAGCGTCTCTCGATTATCAAATTTATACATTACATACAATAAGGAAGCTGTTTAGCATTTTTTCTGTGTCAAATTAGCCGGAAAGGGGGCGGCCCATGATCGAGAATCCGGCAATGTCATCGATTTTTTCGACATTTGAAACTGGTACGTTTTTTGTGTAAAGAAAATTATTTGACAAATTATACATCAAAATAACCGTGAAAAAAAGTTCGTTCCGTTCATGTAAAAACATCTTTGGTGCATGAGGAACTGCGTACACAGAATGATATTTTTTAAAGTTTCAATTTTCAATTTTTCGCCGGTGCCTAACATTCAATTACGATTTTAATTGTTAAATTCTCACCGACTTTGATAAAAATCGTCTTTAATGACTTACTTTTGTCCTCAAAAGACGATAAAATACTACAAATAGTATTAAAAACTCGCAGTGAAATAAATATTGTGTAATTTTACCGCCTCGAGTGAATTCAAATTTTTGACAATTTTTTCACTTTGTCTGCGCGTGAAATTTTGTTTGATGAATCAATGCGCTGGCCGGGTTGGCTATCCTACTGCAGGAATGGTGGAGGATACCAGAAATACTTGAGAAAACCGCAGATCTTCAGCAAGCACACAAATGTCAACACTCTCTCAAATAAGGATACCTAGATAGTGAGTGGCAATGAGATCCGTACATCAGCGCTTTTGACCACTCGGGCACCAAGGCCCCTGAAAACTAAGTGAATCACTGTTAAATAAATATATTTACAACTTACTGTTAAATCTTGTCTAATTGATTTCATCTGTTCACATGCATAGTTATAATCTGACTTTAATTTCCAGTATTGTTTTACTTTTGTTAATGATTTTTTTAATACTTCTACTGGTCTAATCTGGTCAGCTGATGGTGCCTGTAAAACAGATAAACATACAACTATATAATCATTATCATTTTTATCTTCAACCATAGTGTTTGAAATAACAGTCAGTCCCACAGTCAGAGAAATTGTGTAACTATCAAGACAAGGACTTAAAAATTTGGAATTATTTTCAACTCTGCCATAAAGCCGATGCATCTGCATGGTCATGCTTCAGGTCATTTAATATCTTGCTTATTGGGCTACTTCAATGATGTGATTATGATGACACAAAGTAAATAAAAGTAAATGTATGCTTTCCTTTGTCATCAGATCTAGTTGAACATGAAATTAAAATAAGATGAAATACAATTCCGTGTACATCTACTGCAGCTTTACTGTATGTATCAGACACTGTCAATAGTCATAAAGGTAATGAGAATACAGTACTTACACTAGTTAATCTGAAGTAAGACTTCTCTAAATCCTGACATGTACCAACAATATTGAAATCGTGTAAATCAAGTTCTTCATCGTCTGATGAATTCTGCAATAAACAAATACTTAAGTTTTTAAACTTTGATTTAAATTCCTGTGTTGAATATTATACATGTTCCTTCATTACTTTCAAGTCATTCAATCTGTTTAATCTGTTTAGTGACCTAATACAGAATTTGTATATATACTAGGTCAACATTTGGCAGGACTGCCTTACATTCTTCTATAAACATTAACAAGGCTACAAAATCATTAGAATTTATAGCTCTGGATGGGTTGAAAATTAAGACAAATTTCAGACTTTCAAAAGGGACTGTAGTTGTGATCTTCAAAAATTAAGATGGCCATTTCAATAAAACTTTGCATTTTAAAATTAATCAATAAAAATAATTTAAAATTACATCTAAATAACTTTTAAACGTGAAAATAAAATGTCAAGTCAATCTGATTAAAACTGTGGTAGGAAAATATATTTATATTGACTAAATATCAACTCACTGTATATGTATTGATGGATAATGTCAGTGATTGTTTAGGTTTTTTAGAATTGCCCAAATGATCACCAAATCTTGCTGCTCTCTTCAATAACCTAGCTGCTTTCTCGGGGTCATCATCGTCATTAATATTTGAATTTCCTCTGAAATGTCATTAAATAATCATATACATTTAGAGATGCATAAATTAGATTACAAAAGCAATATGATTATCTATCTATAGATCAACAATACAGTGATGTGTGCTTTACATTCTTTTTGTTTGTAAAACTTCAATACTAAGAGGTATGATTAATTTGAACATATTTACAATTGGAATTGACCTTCTTTACATGAACCTATTTGTTTTTGCTGGCATTCAATCACTCATGAAAAAGGTGTTTCACTATTCGAAGACATCATGGCATGTAATCTCATTACGACATGCATTGTCGACATTCCAGACTATTTCTGATGTTACTATCCTTATTTACAAAAAGGCTTTTACATTAATCCCATATCTTGGATAAAATATATTCTTGTAGCGGTCATTTTATAAGTATACTTTTTAAACAAAAAGATGGTAAATTTAAGAACTAACAAGCAGCAGTTTTCCTAACTCTCATTCATGATACTAAATCAATACACTCAAATAGAATGTTATTTCTTAACTGTAGATTTTACAGAATTCCTTAATGATTCAAGCAAGGGTTTCTACTTGCCTGTATAGATAATACAGGTGAAAGAACATATAGTGAATATAAACTTAATAAACTTATTCTTAGATAGCATGGTTCGATGAAAAACTTTTATGTTTGTGATAGGGTAATCCTTCCTTTTTTGAATTTCAGAACATCAGACTTGAAATTACATATGGAAAAAGAAACTAATTTTCTTCACAATTCTTGATACAATTTTAATTTGAGACACAAATGTATTGTAGGGTTACACACACTGCCATTTAGTCTATTACCAAAATCTTTTACTGAAGATATAGTACTACATAATCTTTAAAACAATAAGACCTAAACAATCTTGGAAGGGTGATGATTTAAACATGTACTCACTTTTGGAATTTATTTTTATTTTTCTTTCCTGGCGTATTCTGTTTTCCTGGTGTGTTCTGTTTTCCATCTGGACTTTTACCTCTACCCAGTGCATTTTTACCACCTCTTCCTCTGCCTCTACCTCTACCTCTGACCTGTTTTTGACCTCTACCAATTCCTTTCATATTGTTTCTATTGCTAACACTAACTTTGGAAGACACCATGTTTTCAGATTTTGATCTGTCAGAACTGCTATCGCTTTATAAAGAAAAAGTACAAAATGTTTAAATAATTGGAAATAACGGTAACGACCCTATCCCAAACTATTATAAAATTTCAAGTTACATTTGCTATCAAATGCAGATTTTTCATGCCTCTATATATTTGTCAACCAAACAGAATTCTACTATGTCTAGCGATATCTCTGGGTATTTTCGATCATAGTTTTTGCCACAATTTTCAAATGTTTATGAACATGCCGTGGTACTATAAGTATTTGCTGTTTAGTAAGCTTTTCTAACAATACATAAATTTCAAGTTCCCAATAGCTTTTTCTATATCTCAATACAACTGACAAAAATTACAAATGATGGTATCAAAACTGAATTCAGAGCATATTTTTTTTTTATCTTGTATTTCTTCTGAACTTTTTGCATCAGCAAAATAAAATATTTCTATGCAATTAAGAGGTAGACTCTACTGGGAAAAACCTCTAACCAATATGGTAAAACATGAACAAATTCAAAACAAACCTGCTATAATGTCTCTTTTTGGGAGATTTTGATGACCTTCCTCTTCTACGGACAGGTGAGCGTGACCTTGATCTTGACCTTGAACTAGAATATGAACTATCACTGGAGAACGAGCGTGATCTTCTGTATGTTGGTACTCTGTCTCTGTTGTAGGGAGCTTTAACTGGTCCCTTATATTTATTGTATGGTGTCATTGGTCCCAGAGGACCTCTCTGTTGCTGTTGAAATTTATTCTTGTTATTTGGTGAAATTTTCTTTGAGTTATTATCTCCAACAAGGCTAAAAGAAAACAAAAACAGCCCATAATTATGCATGAATAATAATGATTATACCCATTTCATGTCAAAATTGTTTTTGATTTGATGAGAAAAACACATGACACCGTGTCTTATTACTTGTATACCGCGATACTGACCAGATGCTTGCAATACAGTATTAAAACATTGATAAAACATATTTAAACATTGGTGCATGACCGTAAGGAGTTTGTTAAAATCTTAATTTGACAACAGTCTAATGAGATATCGATATCAAGTTTTCAAATTAATTTGGCTAAAATACAGATACTTCTGATTTTTATTGTGTGATAGCACCCTTGATATTCTCAATATGTATCACATGCCTGACTTCTTTAGTCCACATGTTGGATAGGAATAGATAAACTACATGTATTTTGAATATTCATGGATGGATGTGTGATATACTGTGGTATTTGGCAGAATGAAGGCGTGTTACATGCCTGACTTCTTTAGTCCACATGTTGGATAGGAATAGATAAACTACATGTATTTTGAATATTCATGGATGGATGTGTGATATACTGTGGTATTTGGCAGAATGAAGGCATGTTACAGAATGATCCCTGGAAATGAGTGAAGCAATGGTTATGGCCAAGCTAAGATTATTTCACATATTATATTGAAGTAGTCAGTTCTGGATAATGGAAGAAACCAGAATATCCTAACATAATCTAAGCCTTAGGTTAGTTCCAGAGTGGGACTCCAATCTAGGTAGTGAGAAAAGGACATCAACAACCTTCAATTTTGTTTCACAAAATAGTTGAATAAAATAAAACTTAAAAGAGAGCAACAGTATTACTTACAAAGGTAATGGTTCATTATTCCAATCTGTTGACCAAGCTTTGCCAGTTTTAAAAGCGTCAGTTAGTAAATCTTTAAGTTTTTTCTCCATGACATCCTTAAGTGTCTCGTTAGGTATACTAGCAAATGCTCTTTGTACATAATCCCTGTAAAACAATTACATATTGACTACAGTGTTCAAAACATTCAGCCTTTTGCCTCCAATATTCAGATTTTAAAGATTCTTTTCACTCTGATATACAACTTATTTCATGATTGAATATTTTCTAAAAAGATAGGTGCGCAAAAAACAGTTTAGTACATTAAAAATATTACACTTTGCAAGATATTACCTTAAGGTATTGAAACATGAAATTATTTGTGAATTTTCGCATTCAATGACTACAGGATGATACATGTTTTTGTATAATGAGTTAAACACAGATTTTTTTCAATCAGTTTTTGTTTTTAATTCATTATTATCCACAGGTTATTGTATGTGTTACTACAATGAACTCATTAAAACAAGGTCTTACTTGAGAGTTGGAGGCCATTCTCCAGCGACAGCCTCTGGTGGAGGAGTTTCTTTATTATCAGAATGATCATTGGGTCCTGGTGATTTTTCTGGCCTGTCCATCATATGTCTAGAAAAAATATATAATGGACATCTGTCAAGACATTGTTTATTACTGGTAAATTTGAAAACCACGATAAACATAAAAAGAATCAAAATACAACCATTTTCAACAAAATAGGAAACTCTGTAAGAGTCATAGGTCATAAGCATGTGCAAAAAATACTATGAAAATGCCTATAAATATAAAATTGCAAGAATTAAAAACTGAAAAGAATTTCTCAGAAATTAGCAACCTATGATAACTTAAGTGTAATCTTTTTTTAAAAAATAACAATGTCATAAATAAATTAATCTATTCCTTGTACAAAGATAAAATTTCTTTTGTTCTTTAAAACATACCCTCCTCCATTCATTACAGGTCCATTGTGATTGTTTGGACTTTCCTGTTTTAACATGTTTTGATGTTGAAATTTGTGTCTTGGTGGCATGTGTATCCTTGGATGTAGACCTCTTGGAGAGTTGAACCTTTTTGGAGTATTATTAAAATGTTGATTATTTTTTCCCTGCATGTTTCTTTTTGGGATATTAAATCTTATTCCTGGAACACCTGATGATCTGAAAGTAGAACAAAATAAATAACTTACAGCTGGCAATTTAACTCAAAATTTTCACTATGTCATATATTCTAACAGTTAAATAGCATCTAACCAAAAGAATTATTCTGCCCTGTTATATCTTCTTCTTTTGTAAGTATAATATTTTTCTCTCCATTGCATACTTTGTTTTGACTAATTTTTAATCCCAATATGTCTTTTTGTTTCTCCCAATATAACTGTGGCTTTCTAACTTTAGAGATTTTTTTTTGCAAAAATACTTTTGGCATCTCATAGGTCAATAGGTTACAGAATATTATTTTATGATGCATGACTTTAAAAATTGATTATGAAGTTTTACATATAATACTTAAATAAAATATTATTTTATTACTATTCACAACAATTAAGACAACATTTTATGTAATTAAATGTTGTACATTTCTTTCCAATCTGTACTTTTCCGAATTTCTCAACTACATTAGAATCTATTAAAATGGGTGTGGTAAGTAGTAACTGGCGAGATTTTTATAAACTTTGTGTATTTTTGGTAGATTATACATACTTCTTGGTCTAGGATCATTTCTTTGCTGTTGTTGTCTTCCATACATCTGTGGAGCATTTGGTCTTTGATTTGGTGTATAATCACCCAGTGATGTATCCTCGTTCTTGTTGTTAGAAAATCCATTTGTGTCATCCCTGTGGTTATTGTCTTCGTCTGGGGGAGGTGGTGGCGGTATATAGTTAGCAATCTGAAATATATTATCAACAACTGAAGTCATCACAATGCCATTTTTCTTTCCCTTTTCATATAATAGCTTAAAGGATTCTTCCACAGCTCTCCAGTTTAAGATCATAAACTTTTTGAATCTAATAGGCTGACATTTATCTCAAGACATGGGTATAAATGTTTCAAAATTGTGTAATCTTGACTCAAATCAAAATCATAAACTCAAATTGTAATAAAACCTTAGAAAAACTTGATTAAAATAGATTAAAAATAAGCCAGACTTCATTATATTAAAACAGAGCTCCAGATAATTTTTAAAGTGTCATGGGTATTCACTCATCAAATTTTAATTTTATGAGTAAAAGCAATTTAGTGATGAGTAAAAGTACTCATCAAATTTAACAATGAGGAGTAAAACCACTTTTACCAACAAATTTTGATTAAAAAGTAAGTGTAACTTAAAATATCTTAAATTAAAAGCTGAAACTAGTGAATATGATTGTGCATGGTGTTTCCCGACGATTCGACAACCAACCACGGGTATTGTGCCTGCCACTGTAATATTGTTTCTTTTTTACATTCTGTCCATCGTGTTTATTCTTAGACTCGTTGATACAACCAGTAATTAAATCTTCAATAATTTGTTTCACAAATAATTTGGTTGGTTGGTTGAATGTTGCTTAACGTCGCATCAGCAATTTTTCAGCTATTCGCGACGAGAACTATTTAATTAATCTCTATGGATTAATCTATGAACAATTTGTGTATGCATGTGAAGTGCTAGTGTGTTGTATGGTCTGCTTTGTACTAGCGCGCACTCAGGGCGACTTTACCGTGCTAGCTCACAGAGTCAGTACGCCGCAGACAAGCGCACCACTCCCCCAGTCCATTATACTGATACCAGGTGAATCAGTAAAGGCCAACGGTAAGGAAAATTCACTTTCCCACATGTGGTCCGAGCGGGACTCGAACTCACCACAAATAATTTGGGACCCAACGATTTTGTTGTCAAAAAATGTTTGTTTTGACTTGGCCATATTCCGAAGCATCTGTCATTAGAAGAACTTTGATTGGCTGACACTGACGTATGTGTGATACCACGAGGTTCATTATTGTCACAAAAGCGATTTCGAATCCAGGTCATGTAATTGTTATTATCAAGCGTCTACATGACTTGGCTGTAGACTGGGAGTTTCTACTTTCGTTTTCACTTTCAAGTTGTTAACATTGATATGCAGGGGTTTAACTGATTATGCATAAGTGTCCATAACCATGCGTAGTGTCCATAACCATGCGTAAGTAGTACGCCTCTTATTAAAATATTTGGCGTATTTAAATAAAATATATGCTTAAAATACGCAGATACGCAGCTTATCTGGAGCTCTGTTAAAATTATCAATGTACATATCACAAATTATATTTAACCAGACTAACAAGATAATCAAAGGCCTATAAAGTTGACATTTTAACTCGTATATGTATAATAGGATTCACAATGATGCAGACATATTTACTTACATTTGGGTTCCTCTGCATTGGTGGTGGTGGTGGTGGCTGCCTATACATACCATAAGGTGGTACATTAACACCATATCTATAAATATAATATTACTGTATTTCTTTTTTGTGATTTCTTACAAAGTAAATATAAATAAAATGGGTCAACCTTGCATAAAAGTCATTTAAGATGGTTTTTAAAAATTTAAAATCAATTGTTTAAATATCTTCTTCAGAAATTTCAAAATGTATTTTGTAACAACTCAAGGTGTTTATTAGAATTCCCATCATAAATCATTTTACAAAGGTATAGAGTATAGTACATATAGTATGTTACTTACGTATTTTACACAAGTTGTATACATAATAAAGGTGCATCATATGAAAAAGATTCAAATATCAATTCAGGAAACGAGACTCATTAAATTATCTTAACTCTGTTTTATTCTGTTTGATTTTTTTTATTAAATAACAACATTTTGAGTCCATTCATCATGTAATCATTTAATCGGTTAAAACTTACTGTGAATACCAGGCATACTGCTGGTAATACATATTAGCTGCATCATTTACTGGATTGTTTCTATGACCCATATTTGATACAGGTTCTGGTGGTGGTGTTGGAGGCTTATTTGATCTATTTGATTCTTTGACAGGTGACTGTAATTTCTCCAAATTTTTTCTAGCAATATCCCTAAAAATAAAAGTTACAAATTGTCAACACTTGTCACGGACAGTATAAATTGACATGATATTCTTGCTCTTTCAGAGCGCCTAGTCTCAGGTCCCTGGTGTGATCAGATATTTACCAGTTTTAGAAGATTTTACCTTGCTTCTGACACAAGTCTGAGATTGTGATTTGGGCATAAACTGGTGTTTTATTGTATCAGAAACCAGTGTCAACTATCAATCTATTGAACAGAGGAGGGATACAAATCCACCCCAGTGTTGTCATAGCCAACTCAATAAATTTTATTAACCTGTAGGCTGAAGAAGTTTAGGGTAGAGCGATTGGAATAATTTTTCCTATATTCGACCGTCCTAAAATCGAGAGCGTCCTAAGATTCGAGGCCATTTTTGTTTTCAATTATTATACGCGAATATCGTCTCTGCAGTGACGATTTCATGCATTAAAGACAAAATTTAGGTATTTACTGTGAAACTTTCCAAAAAAATCGGTTGTCTATTTTTCAGCTCTCAAATTCTTGTTGCCTTAGCAAATTTAGTTCGTTTTCTATTAGTCTCGAATCACGGACGGTCGAGGCTATAATGCACACGTCTTTACAAATAATATTGTATTTTAAAAAAACAGTTTATTTTGTTCCATATTATCAGTGACTACAAAAAGCAGAATTGCCAAATTTATCAGTTATATTTGCGAAGCTTTTTTGTTGTAGTTTGAATCGTGATTCGTCAAATGAAAATCATGACGAAGACGTCGGGCGCCATATTGGTTTTCACAAACCCTTGTTCACAACACAAAAATCCACTCAAATTCTGTCATGTCTTTGTGTTACTATAAAACATCTTATACCAAAATGTTCATTAACTTCTTCATCATCTTACCATGGTGATTCTGTTGTGTGATTTACTTGGGGTGGCATCGAATTCGCTGCCATTTCAAAGGAGCACTTTACTTCGACTTTCGTGTTGCTATACGAATAACTCCGAACATATGATATCATAATTTCCGGTGAATACCGAATACACCGAGTAGGAACCTTTGCTTTCGAAACTTCTCCGGTTTTTACGATATATCACACTGAAATGCACGAAGGGTAACAAAGGGATGAAATCTCCGCCAAACTACGGAAATCAGCGAACCAGCTCGAGTTTCACAATATTGTGCAAGAAATCATGCCCCAGTTTCACAACGCAAAATTTTGTTATCTATTTTTGGAGCCATTGATGAATATTCAAGTTTGTCAAAACTAAATGCAGATGGTAAAATCTAGAAGTGATCTTAAAACTGACTTGATGTTCACTGAAATTTCTTAATATCTTAAAAATCATAACAATTATAAAGATTTGAAATCAAGCTGTTTGCCAGACTTAAATTGACTGGAAAATCTTAGCTAAGGAATTATTGTGAAACTGGAGCCACCAGGCTTTTTTTCGGTAAGTATTTCCCATATACATTCTCATAAATTCAATGAAAATGGTTTAAATAAACTATTTCAATCATGTGTAATAAAGTCAATTAAAACGCACTAACCTTTTTATTTCAAATGAAAAATCTTTTCCCAGCTCTTCTGTGAATAGACCTTGTTTAATTTTTTTAAGTTCGGAAAAGTTTATTATAAACCAATTGAGTATCATTCAAAATTACACCAGGATATTTACGGTCGGGTGAGTTCACCGAGTTGATAAACTACCGGTCGTCATTGTGCATCGGTGAATGTAAACGTAAGTTATGCTGTTTTATAAAAGAAAAACATAACCTAGACCTCACTTTTAAAAAAAATCCGTGATTGTCAGAAATTAGGAAAATTTTGAATTTTGTGAATTTTGTTACGACATTTTAGGTAATCCTCGGCAAAAAAAAAAAAAAAATGCCACGAAAGTTGAGTAAAAAAAAATTAAATAGTTTACCAAGCAATTGGAAGAAACAAGATCAGTCTAGTCTAGTAATGCTGATTTTTAGTTTATTTTGAAATATAAATGTGGCATATGGAGTTTTATTTTGAAAAAAATAGGACAAAATTTGTGACAATTTTTTCTATGATTTATGAACCTTCTAAAAATGCGTTACCCAGGCGTGAGACTTCAACGATCCAAGTATCAATTTTAAAAGAGTTTTCTTTTCCTATTAGCCCAACAGACTTTTAACCCCATAAACGTTATAACTTCATAAAATGACTGTGTATCATACGTATATGTCTTTGCTGTGTATGTCTAGACATATCGTATTGATACTAGAATGGACTTCACAAAATATTAATAGGTTTTGATGCTCGTAAAGTTTAAATGAATGGCAAAATCAAGAAATGCATGAAGAGACTCTTAGATGCCTGCCTTGCACATCATCGGATAATAAACAAGAGGCCCAATAGGGCCTGTACCGCTCACCTGGGCCGTTAACAGCACAAAAACACAATAAATACTACATTTAAGGAGCAATAACTCTGATGTGGATATTTAGGTATTTATGAAACTTGCTACTCGCATCTGTGACCTTTACCGTCAAACCAATGACCATAATCTATATATTAAAATGATCATTGCATCAATACCAACAATATTCTAATATACATGCCTATACAAAAAGTTCATAGTTTTCCAGATAATGAACCTTTTTGGTATTGTTTTGCAACCGTGACCGTGACCTTTGGACCCATGACCTTTTTCTGTACATCAAAATGATCGTTGTATCAATACCTACAACATTCTAATATACATGCCTATACAAAAAGTTAATAGTTTTCAAGATAATGAACCATTTCAGTATTCTTTCGCATCTGTGAACTTGACTTTTGAACCAATGACCTTAATATATATATCAAAATGATCATTACATCAATACCAACAATATTCTAATATACATGCCTATACAAAAAGTTTATAGTTTTCGAGATAATTAACCATTTTGGTATTGATTTGCTACTGTGACCTTGACCTTTGAACCCATGACCTTTTTCTATACATCAAAATGATCGTTGTATCAATACCTACATCATTCTAATATACATGACTATACAAAAAGTTAATAGTTTTCAAGATAATGAACCATTTCAGTATTCTTTCGCATATGTGACCTTGACCTTTGAACCAATGACCTTAATCTATATATCAAAATGATCATTACATCAATACCAACAATATTCCAATGTACATGCCTATACAATAAGTTTATAGTTTTCAAGATAATTAACCATTTTGGCATTGTTTTGCTACTGTGACCTTGACCTTTGGACCAATGACCTTTTTCTATACATCAAAATGATTGTTGTATCAATACCTACAACATTTTAATATACATGCTTATACAAAAAGTTCATAGTTTTCAAGATAATGGACCATTTCAGTATTCTTTCGCATCTGTGACCTTGACCTTTGAACCAATGACCTTAATCTATATATCAATATGATCGTTACATCAAAACCAACAACATTCCAATATACATGCCTATACAAAAAGTTTACAGTTTTCGAGATAATTAACCATTTTGGCATTGTTTTGCTACTGTGACCTTGACCTTTGGACCCATGACCTTTTTCTATACATCAAAATGACCGTTGTATCAATACCTACAACATTCTAATATACATGCCTATATAAAAAGTTTATAGTTTTCAAGATAAAGAAACATTTTGGTATTGTTTTGCTACTGTGACCTTGACCTTTCAACCAATGACCTTTATCTATATGTAACAGGGTTCGAAAATTACAAGCAAACCTCGGACATACACATACAAAGTTTATTATTACAGCAATATCTATTAGGGTATTTACATTTCTCTTTCTTTTCACACCCTATAACATAAAACAAAAACATATATCAGAATACACTAAAACTCATTACATTTACATACACATGGGATTTATATCCATCCGTATATAACACACAACAAAATATATATTGATGATATTTTGGTTCAGACTAATAAATAAATAGTTTCATATATCGTCAAACAATGACAACCATTATTACACACATACTAGTTTCCATGTATATATGACTTATGACTTTATATTAACACAGATACATAAAATACACACACACACACACACACACACACACAGGTAAGATTAATGGCTTAATATACACGAACAATGACACACATATATACATTACATACCAAAGTGTAACTTTGCGTGAAGACACACTCATGTATTACCGGTACATTCCTTAAACCATTTCACCATGTAACCTAAACAAAACAATATATGAGGTTTACTATGGTGCTTATATTATAGCCATTTAATATATTGTTGTACACGTGTAAAAGTAATATGAAATGCAATCATTTATATAGAGCCCATATGAACCTTACAACGGCTCTTAAATATATACATCGATACAAAATAACCTAGGTATGATTGTTAAAATATGTTATGATTTACCGTATACAACAGGTGTTGTTGATATTTATAAAAATAGATGACCTCTTACAATCACGCATTTACTCACGGTGATGTGTTAGTGAAAAAGTCAAAGAATGGTGTAAAAGAGCTTTATTAACTACATATATATAAAAGTACAATAAATATACATATAAATACCAATAAATAGAAAGGGATTTGGAAAGGCTGGGCAATGGGTAAACTTACCTAAACTTAAAATATAGATGCATAGATTTCATGACGCCACCGCCATGTTCAGTGTCTTTGTTTTCCTTCCCAAATTACCCACCAAAACATTGACCAATGAAAACCCATCTAGTCAGTTTAAAAGGGAAATAATTATTAACAGGTCTGGGATCAGCCCGAAACGGGGGATAAATTGAAATCGCCCGTTCGGGGGATAAAGCGTCTAAGCGTTTCTGTGACTATAACATCGCGCATGCGCAATACATTTGTTTGCATAGAAACGGGCTGAAAATCGACCTAAAATGATATACCTTTCTTAAAAACGGCCGCGGGGTTTCATTTCTACGTTCGGGGGCTTGAAATTTTGAGGAGTAATAGTAAACATATTTTTCTAACGATCTGTCGTGCGGAAAAAAAATTTATCGTGCGGAACGAAAGTTATAGACTCTCAAAAACGTACTTCCGGTTAAAAAACTACAGATAAAACTACACCGTAGTTACGGGTACAGAATTACTGAAATGATTGTTGTTTTACCTTGTACAGATGTGTGATGGGAGGTAAAATCAAAGTTAATTATCGTAAATATTACAAAATGATAGGACGAACTTTTAAACATGTTTAAATTTGGAGAATGATGTACAAAATATGGCTAGCCCATCTAAAAAATCAAGAACTGAAAGAATTGCAGTAAGCACAAACAATAACGAAACAACAGAATAATGGAAGTTAATCAGTTTTAATTATCGCATCAAAATGCTTTATAATGACTCCGAACTGAGTAGTTGTTTTAACAGCTGGCCAGTTGTCAAAAAAAAAACTTTCGCATAGAAGCCATCAACGAAATTTGACCTAGGAAACACAACAGAGACACTCCAAGCTAAACCCATGGCTTCACACCTGTAATTACATGTATATGACATGTTTTTAATAAGGTTTTTTTTTTAAAGTTTCTATAATTACAGTCTCTTATAACTCTTTTAAGAGTGGCATATTTATATATTTTATGTGTGCTTATAATGTTCTATATGTTGTATATATCATGATGAGACTATAATAAAATTTATTAATATTAATATTATTATTATTATTATTATTATTATTATTATTATATTATGTAATTGTTACACAATAGGAACCTATTGTGTTTTAATGTTTAGTTGACCGAGGGCTTCTGATTGTGTTACTCTATTCACATTAGTGTATTTAATAAAAAAAATCAATTGGCATTACCGATTTTATATAAATTTAAAAAAAGGCACAAAAACGTTTGTAACAGTTCATACCTTTGCAACCACAAGAATTGGTTTTTAGATTTAATTATGGGGGGGGGGGGGGTAAAAGTTAAAATTTGTAAACTAAAGCCAGATAATTCGGATAAAAAACAACAGAGTTAAAATTACTAATAAATTTGTGTTCAACTAAATCATCAGAAAACAAGAGAACATATTGTATTAAAATTACAAAAACTATCGAAAAACAAGATAAAATAATGTATTAAAATGTTTTAAATTGAGTTAAAATTGCTAATTAAAAAGAAAATAAAGTATTAAAATTACCAATTAAACTATCGAAAAACAAGAGAAAATAGTGTATTAAAATGATTTAAAGTGAATTTATTTAATTAATTTAATAATTCGTCGATTATAGCATCGACCATAACCATCATCGGAAAACACTGCCGATACGTCTGCCATTTTTGTTTGTAGCAAGTTTTATTGACAACCATTAGTTTATATGCATAATCTACCGGAAGTTTACATAAGGTAGTATTACTCGCGATCAGTGGAACTCTCCTGTGTACTCGCGTTTAACATCCGGGAGAATTACCTCCCTTTGAATGTCCCCCGATCGGGAGATCCCTCGTTTCGGGCTGATCCCAGACCTGATTAACCCGAAAGAACTTAGAAAATAGTATACCCCTTATAGAAATTGACTTAATTATTAAATAAATAACTTATACTAATGTCTTAACTAAGTGTTAATTAATAAATTATGGTTAGTACTTAATAATAAGATTAATTACAACTAATTAAATAAAACTAAAATCCTAACCCGGCTACATATATATCAAAATGATCGTTACCTCAATACCAACAATATTTTAATTTACATGCCTATATAAAAAGTTTATAGTTTTCCAGATAATAAATAATATTAGAAAGGTAAAAAATTAGGTCATGGCCTTCATAATTGACCTTGACACCATTTTGAAGGTAATTACAAGAATATGTCAAAACTGAAAACCCCATGTCATTATCTGGTCAAATAGTCAAGTTTTAACAATTTGAAGCTATTTTACGATTTTTTTCAAAATTAAACGCAAAAACGCGTAACCTATTTTTTGTCCGAATTTCAAAACATGAACAAACTGTAGGCTTAAGACCCTAGAGAAGCCAAATATCACATCAGATTTTTTCTCCAATCAATACTTTCGGAGAAGAAGATTTTTTTAAGATTTTTGCACCCCTAGGCCACCTTGACCTAGTTATGGTAGCCATGGCAACGCCACGAACAAATCTGAATTGCACCGACCCATATATACTTCTACCAAGTTTCATTGAAATCTGTCCAGTAGTTTCAGAGGAGAAGTCGAAAATGTGTGTTAACGACGCACGCACGCATTCACGCACGCACGCACATACACACGCTGCGCTATGCCATAAGCTCACATGACCTATGGTCAGGTGAGCTAAAAATGATTTTATTTTATATTGCACATTGTTCAATAAATTAGTCTTATTTTTAATAGTTAAAATATGTATGATGATTGCCTAGACCTGTAAGTAGTAAATTGAACCACACCGATGGACAATCTGTCATCAAGCAAGAAACAGTGCCCGTCAGATCGTGGCTTGAAAGTCGAGTTAATATCTGAAATTCCTCAAAAACTAAAGCCCCATTTATACGGCGAGAATTGCATACCTAAGTAATTTTTACTCATATGTAAATTTACTCACATATGCAAATTGTGTCGTATGAACAACTTTGCATATACGCAACTTTTACTCATGTAAGTAAATTTGCACCTAGTAGGGACCAAGTGCAAATTTGCTATAGTATGTGAGTATTTTGTACTTAGGTATGCAAATTTTGCTACAGTGTCGTATGAACGCACAGTAATATTTACTCACATGATTTTAAACACATGGACTTATGCCAGGTTATTTATCTCTATGGGTTAATGTTCATTAAGGTCCATGTGGTGCAGGAGTGAATATGGGTGTTTGTAATCTGCCTTGTACCAGAAAAAAAAATGTTTGTTAGTGTTGTCCACTGATATACAATGTCGCAGATTAACATTACAGCTCATTGTATTAACATCGAGCTAACCAACAGGTGTCAATTGTAAGGGAAACCCACTCACCCAAAAAGTATTACAATCGGGGATCTAACTCATAGCGGTTAAAGAAGCCAACCACCAGGGCCTTCATTGATTTGTAATAATTATCCAATAAAGATCAAAAGTTGTAATTGAAATAGATTTATTTGCCAAAAGCACAAAAACTAGTGACAAACTCACCAAAATTTGACGTTTTACTAGTTTTCAAAGAGAAAGTGCTTGAGCAACAAAAGCCAACCACAGAATGTAAAGAAAATTTACTTTTACAAATTTGACAATGAATTGTCCATGAAAGGAGATGCCATGTCGTCACAGAGTGTTTTTGGAGATATATTACAAATATTACAAGAATCATCATCTTCAACATCACTGAAATAATTTTCACCAAGTTCAATAAAAACATTCGACCGATCCCTAAAGAATTAATTTGCAGCTTCATATACAGGGATGAAGCTTAACTAATTTGAGTTAGGGTCCAGCTCAGTTAAAAAAGAAGTTTTAATGTAATAAATAGCTGATATGTGTAAACGTTTTGGGACCCAGACTGGGTTTTAGGAGACATGGGCTAATCTAAATATCTGACATATGTTATGAGGAACAACACAAGCTCCTTTTACAGAACAAGCAAACACGATAAGGACATCAATCCTTTTTTGCAAACATCACAATGGGCATTTCGAACAACCCAAAGAGATCAAAGATCCAGTGTCGTTCTACCCTAACTTGACAGTATATAAATGTGCTCTGCACTGGTCACGGTAAGATTTTGTTTGTTTGTATAAGACTTGAGAAAACAAGTCTTTAAAGGATATGTCCGATATAACATTTTTAATGTATTTTATGATTAAATTCGAAAACTGTTATATGACAGTATGCTGGATCACCAAGTAGAACTGCTCATTTGTCATTACAATAGCCCAGTATCAAATCAGTGCTTAAATAGTAAGGAAGCGTTCTTCTTGTCTGACAATTAAGTCTGAACTGTTCAGTGTTCAGAATGAAAATTTTCCAAAATTGGTTGAAAACTTCAAATTTACTTATGGTACATAAATTATGTATGAACGCAAAGCAAATATACTTTTGCTTACATGAGTAAATTTACATATGAGTAAAAATACTTAGGTATGCAATTCTCGCCGTATAAATGGGGCAAGGTATACGTCTCCCTCATGCAAAGTATTTCTTTAGCTAAACTTGATAATTTTTTGCCCTTAGGTATCTTTTCATCATCTTTAATATAAATGAGTAACTGGTTTGGTTTTTACAATTCTTGTTTATTTCGTTGGTGGTGACAACCGTACATCTTCTTTTAATACATTTTTGAAATAGACCATTACACTATTTCCAAATATAGAATTTTGAAACGCTATATAAATAAGCAGTAAGTGACATTTAATGCTGGTTTTGTTAAAGCCAGTTTCATTGGATAAACCGGTAAAAGATTTCGGAATTCGACCAATCAAATGATCTCTTTCATTGTCCTCACTTGTTGCTCCAGACGAAGATAAACATGGCAGCCAATTCCGACGAAGAGCAAAGCCTGAAAGAATGCGAGGCATACGTACAGAAGCACAATGTCCAGCAGATGTTGAAAGATTGTATTGTGCAGCTGTGTATTGGCCGCCCAGATAATCCCATAACTTTTCTGAAGGAATATTTTGAACGGCTTGAAAAGGTAAGTGATTGTTGGTTAGTTCTTGATTAGCTTGTTGATAAAAATAGTAAGACTTACAAGATCATTTTGACAGCTTTGATGATAAACTGTGTTTCGGTATGAGGAAGAATGTGGATTTAGGATCAACTGCAGTGTAGGATATGATGCGTTTGAAATATAAGTTGTCTTTCGTTCGCTGCAAGTTACTTGTGATTTTCAAAGTTCAGCATCTGTATCAGCATCCCACGCAAAATCAAGCACACGTTACTTGTAGTGGATTAAATGTATACAATTGTCATTCCAGTTTCTTTTGAAGATACACACTACAATTAAGATAAAAAGTCTACTAGCATCATTATTTGCATGTTATTATGTTATACTGGTATGTTCTATTTATGTATAATCCTCGTCTTAGTAACTCTTTCACTGTCTCCCCAACAGAACTCACTATATTTGTTCTATATAATTTAATTTTTCCTGTAAAAATCAAAACACCTGGTTACAGTTTGTTGATTGCAAGTAGGGAAAGGGGTTTTCCTTGTCATAGAATTTTATGGTTGGCTTGGCACCAGTATAATGGAATGAGTGGTCTGCGATTTTATGTGACATAGCAGATGAGTGTATTTATAAGCATTCTATAGATTGCTTACTGTAGGAACCACTCTGATTGTGACAGTGAAATACTCTTCATATCCATAGAAAATCAAATAAAATTGAATAAAGATTAATATTTTTCACTTACTTGTACCTAGTCGTAACATGAAATCTGTATGCGCATCCGCGATTAGCCCAGAATATATCTACACAGGGTAAAACGTTGACGCTATGGGGATTTAGCATGTTGAAAAACCAGGCAAATGGTGGATTCTGTTGCGCATATGACGTAAAACGTCACCAAGGACATCACTTCCGGTGTAAACTTCGCCATTTTCGCCATGTAACATCCCCATAAAGCCAATATTTTCCTCTCCACAGACATACTTTATGACAATCGCGGATGCACATACAGATTTCCTGTTACGACTAGGTGCAAGTAAGTGAAAAATATCAATCTTTATTCAATTTTATTTGATTTTCTATGGATAAAAAGAGTATTTCACTGTCACAATCACAATGGTTCCTACAGTAAGTGTGCAGTCAGTGGTACAAAGCAGGTCAGCAACATAAAAGTACCACATCACATAATCTTGTTTAGGGTTAATCCTTGAGATCAATATGAAAAATTGTAACAAATAGGTGAAAAATTACTGATATGACATAAAAACAACATTCATTCAAACAACTAACAGACCAACCATATATTCAGACTTATAATCACATTTTGACCCCGTTAACAATAGTTAAAAATGTTCTGAACAAAATAAAATCATTATAATATTAGTGCTTATTTTGATAAAATGCATTGAAAATAATATATAATAATAATAATATAGTTTACCCATACTCATGGAAATCAAATTAATTTTACATCATAAGTTGTTTATTCCAACTTAATTTAATTTGTGTGCTACAATTTCATTTTTTTTCAAATTAATTATTTAAAATGTAATTTAATGTTAGATACCATTTTGGAGGAGATTAGACAGATTATGTGAGATTTTCATGGAATTTGTGTTGATTTGTAAAATTTTCAGCCTAGGAGTTGCTTCCCATGGATAGACAGTCTATATTGTCATGACTTGTATCTTGTGATTAAAGATACTAATCAATCAAAAATTGATACAAATTATGATTATTAAAATTGAAGAGACTTATCTAACATAATTATTCACTTTAAATTCTGCTTGTCTGTTTCAATCATGTTCAGTTGTATGATAGTTTCTCCAGTTCTTGCTGTTTATATCTATTTTCTATGTAATTTGTAAAAGATATGATTGTTGTATTGTTTGTGAGGTTTTTACGAAAGTATAAGCAGTCTGCATTGACCTGTTCACTTGACCTTTAATCAAGATTATTTATGGACCAGTATAATTATGTATAGGGAACACATGTATTTATTTTGTCTACATCATGGGACATATGGATTGTTTATATACCGGTACATGTACTGTGAATCCTTACATCATGGGACACATGGATTGTTTATATACCGGTACATGTACTGTGAATCCTTACATCATGGGACACATGGATTGTTTATATACCGGTACATGTACTGTGAATCCTTACACTTAACATGTATTGGTCAGACCATCATTTTTGAATATTCCTCATGAAAGCCATTGAAAAGTCAAGCAGACAGGGCAATGTTGTTTGACTGTAGCCTTGTAACCATTATTTATTTAATAATTAGCCTGATCATGACAACAGCCATTCAAAAATAACAAAATTAAATAAATAGATAAACAAAGAATTTTTGTGACCCTTTGTATTATATGTTAACTGAGATTACAACAAATGAATAAGTTACTATGTTACTGTTACAGATCGTGATTGTATGTATACTTATTGTAACATAAGTTGATTTAAATATCAATTCTATTTTTGATACAGTACCAGTACTAATTCTGACGGCCAAGCTGTGTTCAGAATTGCCTGATAGATTACATCATCAATGTTAGTATTTACGTCACAACTCTTACTTGATGATAAAAGATATATTCATACATACTAGAGTCTGATAGATTAATTTATGTACCACACATCATATATTTTTTCACAGTTATCTCCCTTTGTGTGTATCTGTCAAGATTAATCAAATATATACACCATTCAATAACAGAGTTTTGCTTTTTGCTTTTTAATGTTTTAGTTATAATCATTTGTATTAGTTTACTTGGTATGTATTAAGTACATCATAGCAAATTCATGGGGAAAAAACTTTATAAAGGACTATATTTTCACAAAATTCTGAATTTGGCTACCGGTACTTGTGCAATCTTAGAAATTCTTAAATTATACATGTCATGTATAATTTAAGAATTTCAATTCTTTGAAAGTGGGTGATTTTTCCTTAACCTTCATAAATAAGGCAATGTGTTTAATCTGTTAGTCCTTAAAACCAAGTATTGAGTTACTGAACTACTGTTACTAGTAAGTAACAAGTGCCTTTTTTTCTTATTGCATACACACATGTAGACAGAGTGATGATCTGCTAGGTTTATGTCTCGTACAAGTGTTTTGTCAATGTAAGCTTCCCAATAGAAAATTTTAAAAAAATCAAAATAACTAAATGTTCTTTAAATCTAGGAAGATTTGTTTATATCTTATACATTCATGACCAAGCTATAGACACTATGATATCTTTGCTGTAAATGGACAAATTTTGATTTATTGGTAAGATATCAGTGCTTTAAATGGACAGACTTTGATTAAATGGTCAGTGCTTGTGGTCATAGATGGATAAAGTTTTATCATTGATGAGATATATGCATATTTGATTGAGTTTACAGCTATCTTGATTAGACAATGACTTCCAGACAATATCTTTATTACACATGAACAGAGTTTGACGGAGCTTGTCTGCAATTGCTTATATCAGGATAAAGAGTGAAGTGGAATGATGGTGTTTTATGATCCAGGCAAGACTACAAGAGTCATTTAAATATCAAGGGGGGGGGGGCAATGAATGATGGAAGAGGAAACCAGAGTTCATGGAGAAAACCATTGACCTTAGGGACTAAACTGGAAAACCTTCTCACCTTCTCACTAGGATCTGCCAGAGGTCAACTTAAATGGTGAGATGAGAGTCGTTTAGACAACACAGAGGCCTTAATCAGTAATCTAATAATTGTCAACAATTTTGCTGTCTTTGCTACACATTAAGGAATTTGATAGAACCTTTTGAGCAAACGTTTTACCAAAGACTGCTTAGAATACTATTAAATCATTTATTTTTGTGGTTTCCAATTATGTGAATCTAAGAAAAAATATCATTTCCTGGGGTGATAAAATTATGATTTGTGGTTAATGTTTAGGGTAACTTGGTAAAATATACTATTTTGTTGTCATGGAATTTTTAGTTCAGGATGTCCACAAAAACAACGGAAATTTGGACGCCACAGAAATTAATGATTTCACAGTAAACATAATTCTTGCTGCTGAGATTAACAAATAAATATTAATACAATAGCACACAGCAATCCTATTTGTCCAATGCTTTATGTATAATATACATTTGTTTTTGCTATTAGTAAATTTAATTTGACAAAACTTGCCAGAACAAGCAGCATGTTTATAATTATCAGAAGGAGAGAACTTTTGTTTATTATCGTATTCATTAAAGAGGATGCAGGTGATGGTTTCTGATAATTATTGATTTTACTGACACTTGCTGATCATGCATTTTGTTGTAAAATAAATAGAAGAGAAAGTTGGTTTTACCTCAGGTGAGACTTGCCTAATTAACAGTGATACACAAAGTCTACCATTGAGCTACCTTTGCCTATCAGTCAAGGTTCAAAATATGTGAACAAAAATGTCTTTAGGTACGGTAATTAGCTTATTGATAAGATTCTAAAAAAAATCAATCTAATACTATATGTTGCCTGACAAACATAAATTTGTTTTTGAAGCAAACAGAATAATTGTCCAATTTAAAATTTAAATCAACCGTTTACAAACAATTAGAAGAATGCAAGAACTTTACATCTATTGCCTAGCTGTATTATAATTATGTCACTCTTACTGAGCTTATGGGTATGACATTAAACTGCTTTTTGCTCGTCAATTTAGAGTTGAGTGGAATGGAATAATGGAGTTTAACACCCCAGTCAAGATTCTTTCACTTATATCAAAGCTGTCAATTCAGGCATGGAGGTCAGGCAACTGGAGTTCTTAGAAAACACTTGACTTTTGGCAAGCAAATTGAAAAACTTTCTTGCACCAGGATCTGTCTCAAGTTTGATTCAAGTACAAGTACAGGTGATGGGAGGTGCTGTGATCCATAAGCACATACTTTAGACCACTCGACCACCAATGCCCCCCCCCCCCCCCCCCATGATTTTAAGTTAGTTTACCTAATGAATAGGCCAGGAGGTGCTAATTTAATGTTTGTTGATGTTAAACTTGATGCTATAGCATTTCAAAATAAAAATGGGAAATTGTGTCATTTCAAGTGTGGTGGTGATAGAATCAAAGTTTGGCTCAGAATCAAACCCATAACTACAGAATAAGCACACATACCGACCATTAGGCATTGGCAATAAGAAATGTGAGCCATGTGTGTTTGTGTTGTTCCATCATTTAGTATTGATGATTTGATGTGTTTCTGTTATCTTTCACTCAGTAATGTACATTAGGTTTGTTAAACAACTAATTAAGCAAGGAAATAGGCAAAGAGAAATGTAATTATTGTCCAGTAACTGAAATCAGGTCAGCAGAAAATCCAACAAAATCCATGTTAATGCTGCTATGTGTAAAGACAGGATCAGAAACAGTCTCATCTTTATTGATGTATCCTAAACTTGCTGTGTATATATAAAACTATAAACTTAATAGAAGTTCCATTCACGGGGTTTGACCTTTAGGGTCAATTCATATAGCTGATTCTCCAGTATACAGTACAGGTTCAGAGTTTTTTTCTGATATTTCTTAAAATGATGTAAAATACTGACAATGATGATGGTAAGTAATTTATGTTTCAATATAAAATTGGTATATCACTGGACCTTTTTGATGGTTAAACAGTTCAAGTAGAAGAAATAGATAAAAATCATGTTTTAGATAAGATTGTTGATAATATTTATATATAATATGTATCATGTGTTTACAGCAGGTTGTATTTTTTGTTTTTGTTGTTTTTCATGTGGTTTTGGATTTTGATATTTTAGAGTTTAGATTGTGATGTTGTAAGCAGATATATAAAAAGAGATTTTTATTGATGAGTTTTTGTGTAAATATTTTTGTAAATAGATAAGAAGCAGGTGCTTGGTACTACTGTATGTATACATAAATAGGTTACTGGTAATTTTATTTTATTAGTTAATTACCTTCAGATGGTTAAGATGAAAGTGGAGTAGGAAGTATAATTGTTTCCTAATTCATTAGATGTTTGCTGGTTTTTTGTGTGCTGGGTTTGAATATTAATTTTGAATTATGAAGAACTTTCATTTTTAAAGTACATGACCCCAAAACACGTCATTTCTTATTTAAGTTTTTTCCGCCCTTTTAAACCATGAGGCCTGGTGGCAGAGTGGTCTAAAGTGTGCACTGATGGAACATAGGTAGTGCCCTTCACTGCCTAGGTTTGTATCCTACTTGGGGGGGGGGGGGGTCCTGGTGTAAGAAAATTTGTCAGTTCACTTATCAAAGGTCATTGATTTCCTACAGGCACTCCAGTTTCCTCCACCATTCTCAATATAAATGAAAAAAATTAATTATGACATAAAACAACATTACTCCACTCCCTTTTTTGTGTAACTGTTATTAAAAGTATCTCAGTCAGCCATGTGCCGGATATTTTTATCTTCAACTTCATGTTTATAGATAACTTTTTATTTAACTCAAATTTAAGTTCTTCATTCAGATTTTTGACAGTGATTTAATTCATTTGAAAAAATATATTGACACTGGAAATTTTTAAGTTTGCATGTGTTTATTGATTGATTAATTGATTGATTAATTGATGTTTTAGTCCCCAGTCAAGAATATTTCATTTATATGTCAAGATGTCCCCAGGTTTAAATGAAAGTGGCAGAAAGTTTTACCTTGGCAGTGCAATTAGGGCAATATGTAGTGAGAGTTCTAGCATGCCATGCCTACTTTGACACAGAACATCAGAGTTTAAGGTCGCTCCAAAAGACTTGATAACTTTCATTTAAATGTAGACAGCAGTGTGAAAGAACAGTCACTACTAATTTCAAAGTCTTAGTCAGACCCAGCCAGGGTTTAAACACCAAACTCCCTCCCATATATGGATCAAGCAGTCTACTTACTGAGCTACTGTAGTGGTATTTTGTGTTAATAGAATTGAGATATTAGGTTTTATTACCAGCACTTTAATGTATTACTGGTACTTGTACAGACAAGGCATAGGTCACCAAATTAATAGTTATTCCCACAAATAAAAATTTATAGCATGCAGATATAAGCCAATTAATGCTTACTTGAATCAAAAGTAACAATCACTTAACTGGCCAGAATTTACTGTCAAGTGTCATTTAACATGGTGACTTCCCACATACATGTAGATGATCTTATACACTATGGTTGCCATTTTGTATAAGGTGTAAATTTTCATAGAACTCTATCTGTGTTCATATTCATGCTTATTGTATTCTTTCTCATATTGGTATTTTCTTCCATATTTGGCAATATTGAATTGATTGAGAAGGGGCAGTAACTCTGTTTTCCTTAATTGATGGTCACTGGCATTGTCTGCCATACAAATCATATGTGGTTTAACCTTCTGGAACGTATGTTAATTTTTTGAAAATTTTGCAAAAATAAAGTCCTGTTTTTAGAATACACTGCAGTATTGTATGTACATGTACATGCATCCCTACAAGTTAATAATTACCAGTACTTATATATGATTGCCTGCCAATGTTAATATTTACTTGTATATATTATATCATTAAGATGTAGAATCAAGTGCACATTTTTAAGATAGAATTAATTTGATTATAAGCTAGTAACATTAATATATTCTTTAGTTTTGTAAGGTATTGCCATGGAAATAAAGTCAGGTTTTATAGACACTTATGTTTTTATGGTATTCAATATATGTGTATTTTAAAACATAAAAATGGTAAAGAATGGAACCATAAATCTCGGGTTTATATAAATGGCCTCGGAGAATTGCTTGTAATAATTTCCGCAAAGGAAACCATTATTTTAAATACTGTAGAGAAGATGATTGATTTTTCTCCAGGAAGCCTGTTTGTCTGTATCAGTGGTGGTTATAACAAGATCAGTGTTTCATGTATACCTTTTCTAGAATGACAGGTCTTCTGTCAAGCTTTAATTAACATTTCTGGTTTTCTTGGTTACAAGTAGTGGTGAATAATGGTGTATGCATTTGATTTAGAATTTATTTTTTGTGTTTGAGTTTGATGTCAATTTTCTAGTTTTATCTGGAATTTGTCTTCATCCATCAATTTAAACTTTTTGACCTTGACCTTTTAACCTACTTTTTTTGTTGAGAGCTGCCGTTGAGAACATGTTTTTATCATAAGTACACCTTGCATGTTTATGTTTATTTTGGAGATTCTTGCAGAATATTATAAATTTATAATGGCTGTGTTCCATTAATTGCAGCCAAAATTGCAATCGACTACTAATTTTTGAGAAATTCTTTTAAAAATCAAATTTGTAAAACTACTTGGAAATTTGGCTAATAATTATGATTTTGTGGAGACCTAGTTCAGTAGTTGTGCTCTTAATTAAATCATTTGGTACAAAAAGTTAACAAGTGTGAAGATTTAAAAGCATTTACCGCTATTATAATATTTAGATAAAATCTTGTTTTATGATGATTGCCATCCTATACTATTAGTTTGAGGTTGAAGCCTTGGGCATTCAAATCTAGCATTAGCAATAGCTGTTGTGGCTACAGTTGTTATAGCAACCAAAGTTCTTCATTAAGGTTAATGTTGGTTTGATAAAAGCTGCACTTTAACACATTAAACATGTGCAGGCTGTTTTGTTTGGTGACAAAATTATATCTTTGAAACTTTCTTAATTCCAAATGCATTTATCAATTATTACACACGTTTTAGGCAGTATAATAAAAACAAACATATTAATCCAAATCACAATTCGAAAAGCAAAGTAAAAAGTTTCAAAACAGGTTATCTTGCATGTTTAAAGGACCTTGATGGTCAAGTGTCTAAATCACCAGCTAAATGACCAAATTGCCTCTCCCCATCTAGATTCAAACCTAACTCTGGCACGGAAAGTTTGTCAATTCACTTCTGGAAGGTCGCTGATGTTCTTTTGACACTAGTTTCTTACACCATCCATGAACTGATCAGCTCAATGTAAGTGTTAGAATCTTGACTGTGGTGTAAATCCTCATTAGTCTAGAATCTGGACTGTTGTGTAAAACCTCATTAGTCTAAGTTCTACTCTAATTTTTGGATGTTTACACTGACATTCTGGCAGGGTTATTCAATGTCCCAAAATTACTTAAGATGGTAAGTGTAGCTGTTGCTAGATGGGAGATGCTTAACTTTAGGTGCACCCCGCCTCACTACCTTTAGTGAAAGTTCACCTGTTTAACTTAATTTGCCAGTTTTCAATGTTTTCACTTTGCTTTCTGATTATATTTTAGACATGAGCTGGTATGCTTGTGTTTGACTTTATGAATTGTGATTTAGACATGGGCTGGTATGTTTGGGATTGGCTTTTGGGATGGTAATTTGAACGTGGACTGGTATGCTTGTGTTTGACTTTATGAATTGTGATTTGGACGTGGACTGGTATTTTGGCCGGGATTGGCTTTTGGGATGGTAAGTTGAACGTGGACTGGTATGCTTGTGTTTGACTTTATGAATTGTGATTTGGACATGAACTGGTATGTTTGGGATTTGCTTTTGGGATGGTAATTTGGACATGGACTGGTATGTTTGGGATTGGCTTTTGGGATTGTAATTTGGACATGGACTGGTATGTTTGGGATTGGCTTTTGGGATGGTAATTTGGACATGGACTGGTATGCTTGTGTTTGACTTTATGAATTGTGATTTGGACATGGACTTGTATGCTTGTGTTTGACTTTATGGATTGTGATTTGGACATGGACTGGTATGTTTGGGGTTGGCTTTTTGGATGGTAATTTGAACGTGGACTGGTATGTTTGTGTTTAATTATACTCCCTAACTTGATTTTACAGAGCATTTGTTCCTATAAAACTAGTATCCTTGGGAAAAAAAAGTCAAACGCGGTCATTTATCACCATGTTTTTTTGTTGTCACATGTTGATCTCCCTTTACAAAAAACAAGTTAGACCAAGCTTTATGGCTAGAAGGAATCATAGTAGAGATACAAATAACATAATACTCTCAGGCAGTATCTTATTAGGCTCGGCTTTCACGATCGTACATGATGGTATTCGTATTTTAATTAAAAAGGAAATGAGAAGATTTGTTCTTGCATTTATATGATCATTAAGAATTGTAAAATGTATTGATTGATAACACATCTATATGTTCATGTTACATGACATTCTTACTGTCTTGTTTGTTGAAATCTTGCTTGTATTTCAATCTCAACTGTCTTGTTTGTTGAAATCTTGCTTGTATTTCAATCTCAAAAATTGTCTAAAATTTGAGACTGGAAATTCAATGAAACCTCTGATTGAAATGTCATTTTCTGGATTACTATGAATATGGAGGCCTTGGTGGCAGAGTGGTCTAAACCTCATACTTATGGGTCACAGTGCCTTTTGGCACCTTGGTAGGAATACCACTTGGGCAGATCCTTGTGCGAGGAAGCTGTTTGAAGATTGATGGTTTTCTCAGGGCACTCTGGATTTCTCCACTATCCCAGAACTGACAACCAAGATGTAAAAGAAATACAACATAAAACACCAAAACTAAAAAATATTGTTGCCATTTGGTATTTTGTTGATATTTGTGTTGTTTAATTACAGTTGCAAGAGAGAAATAATAAAATATAAAGAAAGGACAAATACAATTTTTATAATTAATTTGCATCTAGTTTTGAGGTGTTGCTGGGAAGATAATTGAGAAATATTTCCAAAAATTTGATACAAGTATGGAGAGGGTTTTGTTGCCATCATAACCTTGACATTTTACCTTGACCTTTCACATAATGGTTTGAATATTACAACTGATATGCATTACCTTGACCTTTAAGAGTTTCAGAATACAATTCCCAAATGTCAACCATTATGTCTACAATACAAACCTTAATGTAATGGAAGTTACTTCCTGAGGGCTTTAAATTGAAATGTAATTTAAGTGTTTATCAGTTTCTATAGTTCATGGTTTGTAGACACACTGAACAAATATACTCCATTTCATGCTTGATTTTATAGAAAATATTGACAAATATGTCACTTTGATCAGATAACAACTGGCTTTATTTCTTTCTGTTGTGATGTTGAGAGGTTGTTTCTTTGAGTCAGCATCATAAAACTTTCTCTCCTACTGTACAGATTAGAATATCAGAAATTCTGGAATGGACATGGACTCTGTATCTCTCCTTTGGGCAATAAAGAAGGGGGGCACTTATTAGGTATATTCTGGAATTTCATACATGGTTACAGTTTCAGTTTAATTTTACATCAATGTGTGTTATCTTTTTATTTTTATGCCAACAGATAGCTGCAAAATAATAATTAATTGTAATTACTGATTATTAGTTTCACCTGTATATAATGTTTAATGTTTTCTTGTTTTGTCCCACTCTCCTTTTTACACAAATCAAACATGTACATGTCAATAACAGGATGTAGAATATTTCTGTTCTAGACTGGGGTTTAGGTCATTGTTTTAATCCCCCGTACTTTGGATAGTAAAAATGATACAAAAATCCCATTTCCAGGATTCAAGGCCTAGTATAAGTTTTCCTATATGCCACACAAATCTTTTCCTTGATGGTATATAAAACAATGCAATAATCGGGGTAATCGTAATGATTCAAGCCAAAGAATTATTGAATAATCTCTCCAATTAAAGATATAATAATCACGGTAGTCATAATGATTCATTTCAAAGAATTATTGAATAATTTCTCCAATTAAAGATAAATCATGTTAAACATGAGATGTAAATTAGTGAGGTAAAAAATTCATTGGTAATAAGCTATATTATTAAGTTAGTTCAGTTGATGTTGTAGAGGTGTGTTATTTTATTATTTATTGATTTTAGATTTAGATGAAGGTGTTTGAGAAGGTTCTGGTTTTATATCGAGGTTTATTGATTTCAGAGACAGAATTGAAGATTGAAGTAGCATTAATTGCTGGGGATATGATGATCTGCTTAGCATCGTGATTGCTGAGAAGAGAATATGATGATTATAGTACTATATAGAATAGAACAAGGCTATTAAAATTGGCTTTTACAGAAATCCAATTAATAAGTTAGAAGTAATAACAGAAATGTTTCACAGAGATTTTAATTTCTGAATGATATACCTAATGTTTAATGCCATCCTTATGGGTATTAGGCAGTTTTGCAATCTTTGTGTAGATACACCGGTAGATAGTGTGAAAATTATGCTATACGGTAGTTGGTTACTGATATAACTCACTTGGAATTATACTAACCATTATTTGATGACACTAGAATAAAAGTATGTGATTATCTTGAAATGATGATCTCAGGAAAATTAACTTACACAAAAATTTCCTTTTTTACCCCGAATACAAATCAGGGTCTCTGAAGTGGCCGAGTTGTCTAAAGCATGTGCTTATAGATCACAGTGCCTCTCACTGCCTAGTTCAAATCACACTTTGGACAGATTGCTGAAGGTTTATGGTTTTCTCCCCATCTATGAACTAGATGCAGCAGCTTTAAACTCTATAACTGATCAGCTAAAAATGCGAGTTAAGATGCAGAGTAAAATTAATTTGTTTCTTTTTTGTGCTCTTGACAGTACAGTATTAGTTAGGACCCATGGTAAAATTAGCATGTTTCTCGTCCTTCTCAAGACAGTACAGTATTAGTTAGGACCTATGGAAAAATTAGCATGTTTCTCGTCCTTCTCAAGACAGTACAGTATTAGTTAGGACCCATGGTAAAATTAGCATGTTTCTCGTCCTTCTCAAGACAGTACAGTATTAGTTAGGACCTATGGTAAAATTAGCATGTTTCTCGTCCTTCTCAAGACAGTACAGTATTAGTTAGGACCTATGGTAAAATTAGCATGTTTCTCGTCCTTCTCAAGACAGTACAGTATTAGTTAGGACCTATGGTAAAATTAGCATGTTTCTCGTCCTTCTCAAGACAGTACAGTATTAGTTAGGACCTATGGTAAAATTACCATGTTTCTCGTCCTTCTCAAGACAGTACAGTATTAGTTAGGACCTATGGTAAAATTAGCATGTTTCTCGTCCTTCTCAAGACAGTACAGTATTAGTTAGGAACTGTGGTAAAATTATCATGTTTCTCGTCCTTCTCAAGACAGTACAGTATTAGTTAGGACCTATGGTAAAATGAGCATGTTTCTCGTTCTTCTCATGACAGTACAGTATTAGTTAGGAACTGTGGTAAAATTATGATGTTTCTTGTCCTTCTCAAGACAGTACAGTATTAGTTAGGACCTATGGTAAAATTAGCATGTTTCTCGTTCTTCTCATGACAGTACAGTATTAGTTAGGAACTGTGATAAAATTATGATGTTTCTTGTCATTCTCAAGACAGTACAGTATAAGTTAGGACCTATGGTAAAATTAGCATGTTTATCGTCCTTCTCAAGACAGTACAGTATTAGTTAGGAACTGTGGAAAAATTATGACGTTTCTCGTCCTTTTCAAGACAGTACAGATTAGTTAGGACCTATGGTAAAATTAGCATGTTTCTCGTTCTTCTCATGACAGTACAGTATTAATTAGGACATATAGTAAAATTGACATGTTTCTCGTCTATTCTCCAAACAATATAGTATTATGATGTATTTCCTTCTTTAATTGATTAGTGTAATATATCAAAAGAAATAATATAACAGAGCTTTTAGCTAATTGAAATCCCAGGACAATGGCCTAGTAGTTTAGATGTTGTGTATTTGATTTCTTATAAAATCAATCAACTTTTGTTGTATTCTGATCCCCTCAAATTTATTTATGTGTAAGTATAAAGTTTATGGTTATTAATTTTTAAATGGCATTGTTTTGCTCTTTTATTAATTTTTAAATGGCTTTGTTTTGCTCTTTAAGTTTTATTAATTTTTAAATGACAGTGTTTTTGGCCTTTTATTAATTTTTAAATGACAGTGTTTTGCAGTTATTAATTTTTAAACGGCAGTGTTTTACTCTAATATTAAATCTTAAATGACAGGATAGAACTTGTTTAGACGATTTAATGTTCTAAATTATCTTTTTTTTGTCATTAAGTGATCATAATAATGCTTTAAAATAATGTAATACATGTTTATAAGTGTGTTTATATAAAAACAACCTTCTATGGTTCATTATTAGCTCACCGGACCAAAAGCCGTAGTGGCTGTCTGCATCATTGAACAACTTTGGACAGAACTTAGTGTGAGAAAGTTCAGTGTCAGTTTAGTTGCCGAAGGTTGGTGGGTTTACTCTGGGTCTTGGCACTCCGGCTTCCTTTACTTTTCTTGAACTGATGCAAATGAAAGAATCTTGACTAAGACTTTAAACACCATTAGTATACTCTACTTTGTCCATACACTTATAATCTTTTTTCAAGCTTCATTCAATGTTTTCCCGAACAAACTTTGGCTTCCATTTGAAACATAAAATATGATTTGATTGTGATATTTAGAAGGAACATATTAGTGACATAGTTTGACAAATGTTCAATAAATATTTGACATTAAATAAATTTTCCATCTTTTTATCTGCTAGTGAAAGTCATTCCACCAACACTTTGCCTTTTATTGATCTCCAGATTTTATCTCGTGAGCGGTGTCTTGTGAGGGGTGCGTTGTTAAGGAATGATTGTAATTTTTTTTCTATCTATGGGGTCATAGAGAAAATTATTTGGTGTACGTGGCATAAAACCGCGAAACAATATTTGATAAACAAATCTTTATGTTAGCTTAGAATCTGCATTCCCAATCCTAGTAGCCAAAATTTGCCATTGGATACGAATGTCAGAAATTCTTTCAAAAAAATAACCTATTTTAGCAAATTTTATAAAAGACAATTTTTTCACAAATTTTGGAAATTTGTCTACCAATGATTTTAAATTTGTGGAAACCTAGACAATGGTGTACGTGTTTCATTATGCACTAGACAATTGTTCTAAAATTGGATACATAAGTACCTGGGCAGGGTTCGAATTTGGAACCAGTAGAAAAATTTTGTACTGGCCAGTGGGGGAGAAAAATTAAATTCTAAGATTAGACTTAGAGATGGAATCTTGTTCAAAGTTAGAAATGCATTACATGTTTGTGGTCTGAAAAAGTTAAAGCTAGGCCAAAAAATTTGACCATGACATATACTGGTTCTTGCTTTGCACGTCAGCTAACCTTGTCTTAAGAGACTTCTGCATTAACTCCATTGTAATTGAAAACATAAACTGATGAATTTTATCTGCATGAGTTGAGTAATGTGGTTTTACAATTCAGTCAAGATGCATCTACTTGTTTGTTGAGGCAGTCAGCTCAGGGTTGGTGGAGGAAACCAGAGTGCCCAGAGAAAACCACTTACCTTTGTTGAATGAATTGACAAACATGTGCTGGACACATAAGAAGTAAAAAGTTGATAATCAACTAAAACCTGATATTTTACACTGTATATGGGTTGTGTCCACCAAATGACCTGTATTATCATACCCAAAAGGTGTGTTTTTGTAAAATAAAGTATAATTTATTGCTTCAGTTGTCCCTATCAGTAACAGGTCACAGAATATGTTCAATTTATGGAGGACACAATAGCCCTCTTGGCACTTTGTTTTAGGAAGAATTTTTATTAACAACATAAAAAATTGAAATGAAAAAGTATAATATCTATTTTCAGGATTTAAATTGTATGAACTAAATATCTGTTTGTCTCTCCACACACACTGCCATCCTTAAAATTATTACTGGTATACACATATCATTACAGACTGAAAATCTTCAGAAAATGAAATTGTTGACTACATTTTTTCTACTGAAGTTGTGTGTTTTTCAGCTAAAATACCGGTAGTGTCTTTTATCTTGAAATTTTTTCTTACATTTTAATTTTAAAAAATTCAAAAAAATTCTAAAATAATTGTTTTGCAAGAAAAAAACTTTTTTGACATACATTAAATAACTAAGCTAAATTACCACCTTACTGCAAAACTGTTGACATGATATGATGGTTACATCAATACAAACCTATGGTACGGCTATTTGTTCATGGCAGCGTATGTGTCTGTTTTTAATTCTACTTCCTGATAGTAAAAAAGGACATATATCAGAGTTAAGTTCAGAAATGTCAAAAGATAAACATCTGTAACATATAGCACATTCTGTTAATAAAGCTTTTTGGATATGAAAATCAATAAATTGTGCATCATGTTGTGACACATACTGGTATGCATTTTGTTGCAACAAAGTACTTGATTTGGAAATAAAAATTTACCCCTATTTAAAGGTTTTTTTCTGTAGGTGTTTTTAAAGTTCTTCAGGGTTCATACAGGCCTGGAAGTCCTTAAATATTGAGGTTTGCCCCAAAAAGACCCTAAAACAGGTCTGACCCTAAAAAGTCCTTGAATTTATCCTGAAGGCCCTAAAAAGCCCTTGAATTTGGCCAGTTGGGCATCTGTATTTTGATATAAAATGGTTGCGAATAGACTGATATATTTCAATAAATAAGTTAATGAATAAATTGTATTGAAATGAGCAATTTAAAAGTACCTGACCCTCATGAACCCCCAACTTCAACCTCCACTTCAAGTGTCGTTGGTATAGACACATAAGTAATTGTTTTATTGATTTAATTGCCTTTGCACTGATATTTCTTTTTTGCTTAAATTGTCCCTCCTCTTAGGCCCTAAATTTGCAAATAAGTCCCTGAAAAGACCCTAAAAAGTCCTTAAGTTTGGAGTTCAAATGTTTGTACGAACCCTGGGAGAAAGAATTTTTAATTCTCTATTTTTTTTTAAAGATCAAATAAAAAGAAATAAGATTTATGAAAAATTACATGGGATTAATTAATTAATTTAAATTCTCAGAAATATGGAATTATTGAAATAAATTCTCAAAGAAACATTACCCCCAGCTTTTACCAATGATAGCAAATTAGATAGCCGAGTGTGTTGAAGTGGTTTAGTATTCACGTGTTCATCTATTCTTAAAAAAACTATTCTAATTTCTTTTTTAAATCCCCTGAAACTATAATACTGATTGTGACATATTCTGTTAATAAATTTCATTGAATGATAAGATAATTTGTGTTTGAAATAATAAGATTACAGGATTTAGATGTAGTTAAAATTTTGATGATCAAAAAAAGAAATTTTCCTGTGGCTTATGGCATTATAGATAATGAAATTTATACCAAAATATATTTCTTAAGAAAAGAATAATTAATAAATGCTCAATAACTAAGCAATTGGTTTTGGATTAATTTAGACATAATAAGTGTTAGCTTGATCGCTTGTACAAACTCATTGTTTAGGGTGACAATTAATGCATGTATTTACCAAAAAAATGCATACCCTTATTGTGACATGCAAATACACAAACATACATGTACAAATGCATTTACATAATAAATAAAAAATACCACCCCCACATACACACACCATTTCAATAATACATGAAACAAAATAAAAGATTTAAGATGATTTAATTTAGCGACTATTTATCCAGTGTTTTCCTTATCGTGTATAATGTGATCTGGATGTAGTATATACTGGATATGTGATTGTTATAATTGTTTTATGTATATGTGATTAGGTATCAGGAGATTAAAGGACTGGTGCCATAGAGGCCTGGTAATCAAATTGCACTTCATGATGATAACAATAACCCCTCCCCTCTTTACAAAAATCAATGTGTATTAATGAGACAAAATAATCAATGAATCTTCCCCTTTAGATAGTACAGACCGTCATTATTATATACATGTTTACGGAGCCATCAGGAGGAAGCCAATTCTCTGACCTGAAATAATCATGATTTTTGTTTGATCTTGATAACATTGTTACAGATATTTACATAGTCTTCCAGCAATAAGGATTCTGTTTGTTGTAACTTAGAGAAGGTCTTCTTAACACTGATAAAAACAAGACCCTTGAAGCACCTCAGCATCATAGTGGACTAGAAAGACATGGTGTCTAAATGAGCTGGAATGTAAATTGTTAAACAAGGAATATTTTAACACTAACTGCATAGCCTGAGGGAAAGTGAAACGTCAAGTTCTGTCCTAGCTATTTGTCACATGTATATATTGTTATGATATATACTACTGAGCTTGTCAACTAAGTAATACCACCACAACTTGCTCCATTGATTATCCAGGACAGTGTTTGATAGCAGGGGGCTGATGACTGAAACTTTTACATATCACCTATAGTGTTCTGGTTCAGATACACTTCTCATGGACTTTGTGATGTATATTGGATTACTGTAGCATGTGTCTGGCACTTTAGAAGGATATTTTATTTCTATGTTTTTTCAGCATACATACATATTAGGATTACATACCTATAAGGAGTTTAGTGTAGATATTATATACAGCTGGTGGAGTGATGTCTGGTATTCTTAATAAGCTGTAGAGTTAACACAGTATTGTATTAATTATTTATATAGTGTGTAGTTTTTTTCTCGGTTTTTGTCCATTTTAAAGGTCTATATATATTACATCTTTATTACTATATAGATCTAGTCACAAATTAACTACGGAGTTACTGGAATTCAAATATATTGGTTTCTTAGAAATTTGTGAAAGTATATCATATATTCTATAGAAAATGGGAAATAAATTTCGAAAATTTTCATTTGGAAATACAAGTAGCAGTCCCGAAAAGGAAAAACCACATAGTAGCCCTGAAAAGGGGAAACCTGATAATAAAGAAGAGACCAAGGAGACTGCTCCACAACAAATACCTGTTGCCTCTAATGCTGCCCCACCAGGGGAGACTACTGCTGATGATAAAAAACAAAATGTTGAAGAAGTTGTTAATAAACCTGATAAAACAGAATCAAAAACAGAACAAGATGATAAACCAATAGAAAATGATACAGATGATACAGTAAGTCTTAGACAAATATCTGATTTTACTTTTATATTTAAAAAATATGTGACACATATTGTAGTGGTTTAAATGAACATAAAATGATTTGATTGCATGTACAATACACACAGCTGTTACAAAGCACATAAAACTGCAGGTGATGATACACAAAAATAGTTTATTTACACATGCTTATCTTGATTATGTTCATTTATTTAAACATAAAGAAGATGGCCAAAACTTAATGGCTTAAGGCATGTCTGTCATTATCAGTTTTCTCTATCTCAGTAGTAATATTATTATAATGAAATCAGTAGAAGAGATACTGGGGCCTACCATGAGTTAACATACTTGTAATCCACCTATATCCCATATTTTAGTGTACCAATAAGTTGTATTTTGACCAGTAATTGAGGCTATAGACTTATGATTTAGGTGTTATCGGTCTGAACTACATCCCCATCATGAGTTTAACTTAATTCACTTATGTCCTATATGTTATGGTACCAACAACAATTGTAGTACAATGTACTTATTTTGACTTGTGGGTCTGATTGAAGACATTACAGTCCATATCCAGTTAGAGACATAGAGATGAGTGATAAAAGATACAGACTTATGATTTATGTCTTGTTGGTCTGAACTCCACCATGAGTCTAACTTGATGCACCATTGTCCGATACTTTAGTGTACCTTCTTTTTGAAGTACAGGAAAACCTCGATTCATCGCCACTATTTGTTCAGTCAAATTTTGGTGTTATAAAGGGGTTTGGCAATAAATCGAGGGAGGCCCATGAAGAAAAACATAAACAAAATGGATTTTGGGACTTCAAAATAGTGTGGCGATAAGCGAGGTGGCAAAGTTATCGAGGGGCATTATAACCAGGTTTTACTGTACTGTACTTGAACTGACTTGTGTGTCTGGTTGAAGACTTGGATATGACAGACTGGTGATTGAGGTCTTGGTGTCTGAACTTCAACTGGGGCTTCATATTATATCCTTGAGCAAGACATTTAGTGTCATTGCTTAAGCTTATAAATAAATGGGTACCAGCAGGTGCTTGGTCAGTTAACCTTGCAATAGACTGTGTACTATAAACCTTTGTGCAGACTTAAACATTGACAAATTAGCAGCACTGGCCTACTTACCTGTATTTTGATTCATGATATGTTGACACCAGTAACACATTGTGATATTTGTAGAAATAATTCAAATATCATTGCTTTTGCATGAAGTGGTTTAAATCATTAGCTGATACTATAGGATGATAAACTGTAAAACTAGCCATCGTTTATGAATAATTAATGCTCATTTGTTTGTTACAAATGCCATCTCCTGTAATGGGATTTTTGCCTGTCTCGTATGGTACATTAAGTGTTAATATTCTGTCCTTTGTTAGATAGTTGGTCTAACACAGTGCTGCTTGGTATTTTAAAATAATGAATAATTTTTTAGCAAAAATTTAGCTTCTTAATTTTGGATTCAGCAGTTTTCGGTACAGCTTCACAGAATATTCAGAAAATATTTAGTGAATATTCAGCAAAAATGTTCATGAAGCTTTTCTTTTATGTCAGTTGTATATCTGCACAATGGCATACCAGAAAGTTAATACTTACAGTTTTTACTTTCAAAATCATTTTAAGTGCCATTAAAAATGCTAGAGACATGAGGTTTCTATATTGTTATTCAAAGCATACTTAGTACAGATCTGACTATACAACAAAGCTCTGTAGACTAACCTAAGTATGGTATAAAGATGCTCTAATGCCTTCCATTATCACAGTCTGTTTGGTAATTGACTTTAAATGTCAACATTTCTTTTCTGTCTATTCATTGGTTTTAAATGACATCAACTGTTGTGTTAATGGCTTGAGGAGACACCAATGCTTGCTGTCATTGGTTTGAGGTGACATCAGTGTTTTGCTATTTAGTTATTAACAATATGAAGTGACACCAGTTATTTTATTTATGGTTTGAGGCATCACCAGTTCTTTGCTGTTTTGTTAACCATTGTTGCACCATTGGGTTTGTTGTTTTGTCATTGGTTTTAGGCAACACCAGCTCTTTGCTGTTTTGTTATCCATTGTTTCACCATTGAATTTGTTGTTTTGTAATTGGTGGGATGTGACACCAGCTCTTTGCTTGCCTGCTGCAATCATGTGTTTGACATTAAAATTTTAGTCTTGAGTTTATCTCATATGCCTGTATTGTTAATCTTTTCTAAATGAACATCTCCAATAAAACCATGGAAAGTTAGATTTTGTGTTCTTTCTTACACTGTCTAATGTGTATAATCATGTGTAATGTTTTTGCAGTTAACTATGTTTATTTAACAATGTGGAATAAGGATCTCTACTTGTTGATAAAACACAGCACCTTGCTTCTCAGTTTCTCATTGCATACAATCATTATTTGATAGATCAATTAACATTGATTATTAGAGTTGGTGCTTTTAAAAGGTTTTCAGGACTTTTTTCAGATGGCTAAGATGTATGTAATTATATGTGTAATGTTTTGTTTATTTAACACTGTGGAAATAGAATCTCTGCTTGTTGATAATGCCATTGCTTCTCAAGTTCTCATTGCAGATCTGTTTGACAGTTAACATGGTTAAATGTCTGTAACCTTTGTAACTAGATGTATATCCTCTGTAACTTAAGATCCAGTATCCTTGAGCACTAATAGAATTGATGATTTGTTTTACAGTAATGAAGCACCTGAACATATTTTGAAATGACAATAACATTACTGTAGGGGACACATCAGTTGTAGATGTATTGTCACATTAAATAGGAATTAATTTACCAGGATGACACTGCCAGAGTCATTTAACAAACTGTGAACTCACAATAATTTATAAGTGCTCAGTATAACATGTCAGAATCAGCTGTAACTAACACCTTAATAACCCAGTTTACTTCAAAGTACTTGAAACAATTTTTAACCTGTTCTCTGTAATATATTTTAGCACTTCAATAATCCCAATCTGTTAAGAATCTGGAAATAGTTTTTACCTGTTCATAAAAATATGTTTTATTAGCATTGTTTCTTGTTAAAATAATAAATTTAAAGTAAATAATTGCAATTATTGCTAGCACTTAACTTATTCAGTTTGCTTTGCATCGCAATTGAAATTATAGCACTATTATTGAAACACCAGTTCAGTGGTTAAATAAATTGTTGCAATGGCTTCCATAAAATTAAGCTAACAGTGTTTGTTTTGATGCTCTTGTTTCTTATTGACATTGTATCATGCTTCAATTTCTGAATAGGTCCACCATAAAAATTGATTTGATTTACTCCATAGTTATCTCTTGATTCACATTTGTCATATGAATCTTTTAATTTCTGAAATAGAAGTTACAATAGTACCTCCTCCCAGGAGAGAATCATGTTGTCTGTTACTGGATTCTACACTGCCATCCATAAATAATTATTCATATTCATATTTGCCATACAGGTTTATATTATAACCATTATATGAAGTTTTGTTTATGGAATTGGAATATTGATGTTAGTTCTGTATTTCAATGTGATTATCTTAATGATCTTAATGTATGCAATAAAATTTTTTACTTGAATGTTAGTTTTATTGAAATTTTGAGGAAAAAATATTAAAATTTGGAGAAAATATGTTTTTCAAGATAAAAACACTATTTTCGCTGAAAAACGCCAATCTTTAGAAGTCTAATGATGTTTATTTTAAAGAATTTCAGTCTGTAATGATAGGACAAGTTTGAATCATGTATAAAACAATTGGGATGAAAATGCTTAAGTTTATCATTGTCGGCAGTAATATATTTCTGAGAATTTTTTTCTCTCATTATGCATCATTTTAAACTTGGTAACAGACTGTGTCTTTTTTTAAAAGATCTGGAATATTTACCTTTAAATTTCACAGAACAAATACTGCAGAAATATTATACACATGTATAAATTTATCATGGTCAGCAGTAATGTGTTTCTAAGAACAGTTTTCCTTCATTATTTTAAACTCAGTCTGTATATATACAAATTTGGACTTTTATGTCACAGGACAATACTGCAGAAATATAATATTATGTATAATTTTATCATTGTCAGCAGTAATGTGTTTCTAAGAATGGGATTTCTTCATTATTTTAAACTCAGTCTGTATATATACAAATTTGGACTTTTATGTCACAGAACAATACTGCAGAAATATAATATTATGTATAATTTTATCATTGTCAGCAGTAATGTGTTTCTAAGAACAGTTTTCCTTCATTATTTTAAACTCGGTAACAGACTGTGTCTGTATAAAAAATCTGGAATAAGTTTACCTTTATATTAAAGAATTATACTGCAGAAATATGATATACATATTATATAAGATTATCATAAATCTCTCATCATTTCAAACTCTAAAACAGATTGTATTGGCACACCTTTATATGCCATATGTGGGCATTCTCTCAAGAATTTCAACTTCTCATTTGTGTTCCTGTCATGTAAGACAACACCCCATCTTGAAAAATGAATTTTAAAGTATAAAAACAATGTTTTAAGTGGAGAAAATACTGCAGAAATACAACATAGGTAACAAGGAAATGTTTCTGTGGCTTCATTAAAATCACATCATCAAAGGTTAATTGATTTTATTAGAGTAGAAATATGACATAAGTTTGAAATTAATTGTCAACTAGATAAGTAATACAAATTGTTTATGATAGATCATGTCTGTCTGTCATACGTAATGACCAGTGGAGCTGGTGACAGAAAATAGTGTGTTTATGAGTGGGTGTAGGTGTGGAGTTCATCATGTAGCAGTGCATGAAGGCATTACAAAACCCTTACAGGCAAACAAGACTGTAACAATATATAACACCTTAAACTGTAAACTTCATGTTTATTTAAGAAGAGTATTGTTTGTCCCCGGATTCACAATCATTCCATAACTAAGATTTTCATTAACTTAAATTAGCAAATTTTGATAATAATATTTTTGAACTACTATATAATATATGTTTTAGAGAAAACTAAATACTAATGTTTTAAGCTAGGGGTGATCTTCAAAGTGACAACTAAAATTTAAGCATATCTTTAAAATAAAAAACTTATAAAGATTTGAAATTTTGTAAGATTTAAGATAAGGAAAATCTTAGTTAAGGGATGATTGTGAACCCAGGACCTGAATGCTTAGCAATAGTTTTCCCTGTAAAGTATAACCAGTTGACCATTTAAAAATCAGTATCTTGGTAGCTTAGTGGTCTAAAGCACATATTTAAGTATCACAATGCCTCTCACCACCTAGGTTAGAAACTTCTTCTTGAGACAATTTTAGTGTAAGGAAATTTGTCTAGGTACTCCAGTTTCCTCAACCATCCCAGAACTGACCATCTCGGTATTAGTAAAAGAATCTTGACTGGGACTTAAAAACCATTACTCTACTTCACTCATTTAAAAATCTGGGTTTCCTCATCTGTTATTTGTTTTTTTGGCTTCAGAATGTCTCTGAACAAACACTGACAAAGAATGAAATACATAGTACATTACACAATTATGTGCTGTCCTTTACATTTCTGGTTGTCAAACACAGATATCCGTGTTGGAGAATTTAATATCCTAGACTGAAAAATAACCCTTTAGGAAACAGGATGTTTTTAAAATACACATTTAATGAGATTCTTGAAAACAAAAGAGTTTTAAATAAGTAGTTTTTGTCAATGTCTGCTGAATTGAAATTGCAGCAAATGATGCCTCAGAATTTTATGTCTTATAACTCCATCACTTTGATATGGAATTATCCTGGTCAAGTTTCAAATTTAAAACAACAACAAATAGATTGATTGATTGAATGGGGTTTTTGGTACTAGTCAAGTGTATCGTCACTTATATGATAGATGTTGCCACATTTGCAGTGTACTCAGGGCAATGTGAAGGGAACGTTTTTTAGCATACTTACAGGATTTCAAGGTCTCCACCAAACAACACTATGACTTTTTTTCCTAAATGCAGAGTGTTTTGCAAAAAATAACTTTCATTTCCTTGGTCTTAGTCAAGCACAGATGGGGTTTAAACAGCAAATAGAACAGATGAGAAATATTAATTTTAAATATCTGTGGTATTGAAAAAAAGACTTCTAGTTAATTTAATTCTGCTGTTTTCAGAAATTTTAGACTTTTTTTCTACCATGTGGTAAAAATATCTTCCAATACTGTCACAAAAACTTAAATTATCGACCTTTAACCAATAAAGTGTTTCATCATTGATGTATTTTATCATGGTAGATGATGTTAATCACTATCATTGCTATTATTTATGTTGTACATAATGTGAAATCCTGCGTAGCACTTTTAGATTTAATTGAACACCTGCTAAAATGATTAAGTTTATGTTATAGATAATTAGTTATGTGCAGAGTATTGATTCTAACTCAGAATGATATGAATTCTATTCTCTTTGATGTCATTATAACTGGATTGATATGGTCGTGTCAGGTATAGAGATCCTTTTTGGACTTCTGTGGTGGCTACATGACAATTTTATATTTCTGCTTTGGAGTCCAATTTACTCTTTTGCTAAAGGACACTACATGAAAGGTTGATTGGATGCTGTTGGTATGTTTTGTAACATTCATAAGAATATAGCTTTGGTGAGATGTTTTGTTTAAGACTTAAAATTATGGCAATATATTGCCTGTAAACAATTTTAACATGGGTAACCTTGACCATGAACTGATGAATGAGTCACCAGGGCTCAAATTAGATTTTGAAACAGGGAGAAGTGACTTCTCCCTCAGCCAAGATTAGGGAGAAGTTTTTCAAAACAGGGAGAAGTTTTTCCGCCGCGAGTGAAATTTACGTGGCGACGCATGTTCCCAATATGTTTGACTTTAAATGGGAGTATCCCTACAGAAAACTTTAATATTACATAAATTGTAATATTACTTATTGAATCCAAATAAATCATAATATAAATTTCTTCATAATTTTTTTTTTTTTGTTTTTTTTTTTGCTATGTGCAGAATTATTATATGTATAAGCTTGGTGTATCGGTGTAGCAGTACTGAAAATAATTCTAAAAAATTATTGTACTTTTTTTTTTGTTATTTAAAAGCTATTTAAAGTATGTTCTTTTCATTGAAGCAAAAAGCATTGATCATATCACATCACTAAATGTCATGATTTCAATGTAAATGTGAAATACATGTACAATTTTCTTTAAAACATTATTTTTATTTTTAAAAAATAATGTAAAGATTAACAACATATTCAGAAGTAAAACTAATAAATGAAATATATATTATATATGCACAATTATTTTTGAGTTATCCCCCTTGTCAAACATGTGTTAATGGCAACAAAAATGGCTGCTGTGTCTGACTCCCAATTTCTAGAGATGATACTTCTCATTTGCAATCATTCTATCAGAAAATGCTTTTATTTATGGATTCCTTTGTGAAAAGGCAACATTCTGTGAGGGTCTGTTATTTTATTAAATTTTCATACAAAAAAAACGATCTACTATTTTGTTCAATACACCCCCCCCCCCCCCCCCCCCCCCCCCCCCGTTTATATACTGGGGTACAGACGTTTTTTATGGCAAATATCCGAGGTTTTTCACCAAGATGGCTTTTAATTACATCAGTCAACAGGTTGATGAATCCATGACATGCATGGATGATCTCAGTTTAAGCTAATTATCGGATTAAAACACCTGGATATATCGGGAGTTACCTGTGTTTACCGTTGAATGTGTGTAATACATAAGAGGCGCCTTAGGGGTTAAATACACTTGTCAAAACTTAGGGCGACTAGAACTTCGCTTTTTGGACAGTTTAGGGCGAAGTTTTTGGAAACAGGGCGAAGATATCGCCCAACTTCGCCCTTATTTTGAGCCCTGGTCACATTTATTGACAGATAGCTAATCCTTTAAAATCATAGATCTTATGGCGTGGCAATAGCCAACACAACCCATTGAAGAACAGAATACAATACAATTAAATGATAGAAACAGCCAAACTATACAAGGCAAGAAAGGACAAACAGTACATTGAGACCACATAATAAAGCTTCCAACTTTGGATGAGCACTGAGGTAGATCTTTATTGATGTGGTTGTAGTGAATATATTTGAATAGGGTAAACATTAGAAGCATCAGTTTTCATTGCCAACAGCCAGTTATTGCTAATGAAGCTTAGACAGTAGAATGTGTTTTCTGCAAAACTAAGTGGAAGAACAGAGGTTCAAATCCTATTTGGACCTGGTCAAAACATCAAATTAGAAGTGATGTACTTCATATTCTTTTGCCAAACATTTAGCAAATACAAATGATTCTCTGGGATCTTTGGCTAAAAAAATGACAAGACTATTACTTCTTACTTTATCATAAAATGATAAATGTTTCTGAAATATTTGTTCTTAGATAATTACACTCCTAGTCCATTATAATATACAATGATTGAGGAAGTTCATGTTGTAAATTTGGTAATTTGCCTGTCTCATAAATCTGAAGAAAGCCTTAGGCTAATACTTCTGATACTATACAATCGTGATTAATGATTACTTTATTACTCTCTTTTGTAAAATATGTTTGATGTTTAAAGTTTCTTACTTAAATTATTATTACACACAGATCTATGTCTGTCCACAAATTGTGTCATTTTTCAAATGATGGCTAGTTACATATCAAACAGAAAATAAAATTGGTTGAGCTGTGCTATTAAAGTCTGAAGTTGGCGAGCTGTATCAAAGTCTACAATTATTATTGATTTATGTTGTGTAAAAATCCCGAGAGGATGCTGTATCTAAGATGGTTTAGGTCAGTTTATTCTGCCAAGTAAAGATCGCAGACAGTTTAAAACCAGATAGTTTGGCTTCTTTATATAATATACATAGATCATAATAGTATGATGTCTTTGTTTCCAAATTATTCTGGATATTATTTGACATACCATGCTTCTTTCAGTCTCATGTGGCAGACGAAGATTACTAAACAGGAGGTTCTTTCTAAGCACTTGGCCTCACTTCCCTAGTAAAAACTTCACATGTTTAACTTAAGTAACCAGTTTTCAAAGTTGTTACTTGGTGTTTTGGACATGAATTGGTATGTTTGTGTTAAATATTTACTAAATATTTGTCATTATTATGTTTAAACAAAATCTTGCACAGCAATTGCATATTTTGGAAGCCCAAATTGCCATTGGCTACTACTTTTCTGAGAAATTCTTTCAAAATGTAACCTATATTAGCAAATTGGCAAAAACACATTCTTCAAAATTCACATTTTAAAAATTTGTCTACTAATAATGTTTAAATTGTGAATACCTAGTATTGCAAGTTCATGAGTAGGAATAGGAAATCTTGCATGACTTACCATACTTATACTGCTCCATTACTATATTGGCAAACTTCTTTTTGTTCCTTGTATACTGGCCTATACAGACTATTTTATTCACTTGTTTATTCTGTAATCTAATGATTACAATAGCTTTTGCTAAGCATATACCATTCAGCTTGCACATGTCAATCAGCTTAATTTCGATTGCAATAACATTTACTGGTTTAACTTTATCATATAAACTATTAATGAAATAGAATAATCAAATTTATGTCTCGGATGATGATGACAACACCATAGGATTTATGTTTCCGATGATGATGACCATGCTATGTACAACACTTATAGTTTAAAACTTGACACATTTTCTATTCCTGACCATTAAGACTAGGAACTTATCATTAGGAATGAGAAATAAGGAGTTAAGATAATATTTATTCTGTTGATGTATTGATTATAAGATATGAGGTTTGGTACTTGTTGTGACACTTGGTTCTGGGAAATACAGTAACAATACAGACCTGTATAAAGTTTTAACAAAAAGTAGTTGAAGCTCAGCTGCCTAGTAGCAGAGATATATGGATAGTTATTGATAGAAGAGCTGCAGAGATATAGATAACAGCTGCCGTAAAGCTGTTGAGATTAAGGTAATGAGCGAGCGAGATGAGCTGAAGATTCTGCACCAATTACTAAGCTTCAGTGTTAAACTATTGACAGGTCTGTACTGTAAACTAATAAACATTGTATTATTAATATTGATTTAAAGCTTTATAATTGTGTTATTATTGGATTTGGACTTGACCAATCTCTTATTTTATCCCTTTACTATCTGTAATCTGTAGTTGAATTTACGCTTGGATCAAAGGTTACACAAGGCTGGCCATCAAAAGTCAATATATATTCAGAAATGGGAATAACAAATTTGGCTTTTACTTAATTTATAACAGGTTTGGCTTAAGTGTAACTGTGTCAAACTATGGTTTGCAATGTTAATTATTGTGCCAATTTGCTAATGCAGTTAAGATTGTTATGGGTATGCAAGAAAATCAAGTATATCAAACCAGTGGTTTGTAAGGTTGTTCTGGGTATGCAAGAAAACCAAGTATATCAAACCAGTGGTTTGTAAGGTTGTTCTGGGTATGCAAGAAGACCAAGTATATCAAACCAGTGGTTTGTAAGGTTGTTCTTGGTATGCAAGAAGACCAAGTATATCAAACCAGTGGTTTATAAGGTTGTTCTGGGTATGCAAGAAGACCAAGTATATCAAACCAGTGGTTTGTAAGGTTGTTCTGGGTATGCAAGAAAACCAAGTATATCAAACCAGTGGTTTGTAAGGTTGTTCTGGGTATGCAAGAAAACCAAGTATATCAAACCAGTGGTTTGTAAGGTTGTTCTGGGTATGCAAGAAGACCAAGTATATCAAACCAGTGGTTTGTAAGGTTGTTCTTGGTATGCAAGAAGACCAAGTATATCAAACCAGTGGTTTATAAGGTTGTTCTGGGTATGCAAGAAGACCAAGTATATCAAACCAGTGGTTTGTAAGGTTGTTCTGGGTATGCAAGAAAACCAAGTATATCAAACCAGTGGTTTGTAAGGTTGTTCTGGGTATGCAAGAAAACCAAGTATATCAAACCAGTGGTTTGTAAAGTTGTTCTGGGTATGCAAGAAAACCAAGTATATCAAACCAGTGGTACAAACCAATAAACTTAATGAAATTATGCTAACTGTAAATTGTAGAGTTACATATTTGGCTGATTCTTGATAATCTCATAATTTTGAGAGAAATGAAAGCAATTTCTGAATCATTCAGCAAACAATCAAAACAAATTAATGAGGGCACAAAGACACAGTTTGCTGAAAATACAACATACCAATTCATAAAAACAAATATAATGCTTCTGATTTATTTTGTAATGTGTCACCTGAAAATTTGTTTTTGACATACAAAGTATTATCTATCATTTTACCTGCTGATTGGCACACCTTTATTGGTTTTACTGGTAATTGAATATACTTGTATTTAATACCTTTATTTGTTTCATTAAATCTTAAGTTAGGAGTCATGAAACATATTCCTTTTTCATTGCACAGGGTTTAGTAATTCACTGTTTGGCTTATGCAAACTGATCTGTACCTGTTGTTGGCTTTTGATATTGTAACAGGCATTGGAGACGCTGCAAATGACTCTGAAGTATTGTTACAATATAAACTGGTAATTACTGTTGATATAGTAGAACACTCCTATAAACAATTTCTATTCCAAAACAGATATAAATGATATTAAAAGCTGTCTCATGACTATATATATTTATAGCTCTATCAAATTCTTCACCTGAATCACAAAAAAAAAGAACTTAAAACAAAATCTTATAATATAACAGCACAGACAACAAGCTTGGCAATATTAAGAACCTATTGGAAATCAGGTATACCACAGATGTATAAACTATATAAATATTTTCATCAATGCAAAAGTTCAAATGGTTTATTCATTTTTTAGAGAAAAAGTGTTATTTTATATAAATAATTTACATATTTTATATTATTTAATTCTCTAACAATTGAGCAAATTGAACAAAAAGGTTATTATACCTTTGTATTATCGCTTAAGATAGTATTTCAGGGGTTACATGTTATTTGCTTTATTTTGTGTGTTTTTGTGGGTTCAAACTTCGACCAGGTCTGACCCAGAACTTGAAGGTGGGTATTGGCTGTTCTTTCGCCAAGCACTCTGCATTATGAAATAAAAGTCATGGTTCTTTCGGAAGGGAACTTAAAGTAAACGAGGTCCCATGTCACAGTAGGCGTGGCACGATAAAGAATCAAGCTATATAATGCCATCAGGGCATGGCTCATGCAAAATTTCTGGACCATCTCCTATACCTGTCAGTAGATATAAGTGAAGTGTTCTTGACTGGGATGTCAAAACAATCAGCTTAACTATTTTCCTAATGTAATGCCCTATGTTTTTGCCCATGTTTATATGTGGACTGTTATTATGAACGCTGGGTCAAAACTACAACAGTAATTATGCTAAGGTATTAATTGTGTATGCATTAAGGATAAGGAGTTCACTAAGTTCATGATATCAGCCTTGATACATTGCCAGTCAGGTAGGCATTCAGAATTAATGAATACATAATCAACACAAACCTATGACATCATCAACTTTTGAGTAAACTTATATTAGGAAGTACTTGTGACAAGTTGAAACGCTGTGAGGTATTAAATTGTTAATGAAGGTCAAATCTGTGACATATCATACAGTAAGGAGTAAATTAAAACAGTGATGATAATGAGTTGTTGTATATATACATGTAGTGATTTACATAGGACTATAGAGCATAGATTTAACCTTGTCTTTAAAACCACTTTGGTGGCTGAGTGTCCACCGTCAGAGCAGTAGGTCATAGGATTGATACCCCTGCCGATAAATACATAAGACTTTAAAATTTAAGATGCTGTTTCTTCACCTGGTGCTTGGTATTAAGAGGACAGAGTATTTACAGGTTCACTCGGTACCAGGATTATGTGACTGGGGTATGCTTGTCTGTGACTCTGTAAGCTAGCACATTTAAAGTCACTAAGTGACTGCTAGTACAAGACAGATAATAAAACACACTTGCATATGTAACACATATATGAACTTGTTCTTAGAATAATCCTTAGAAGGTCTCAATGTGAATAGCTGAAAAATTGCTGATGCAACATTAAACAACATTACAACCAACAACTAACCTTTTTTCAAAAGTGAAAAGTTGTATCTGACTTGAAGGCCATATTTATCTCCTTAAATGAAAAAATGTAGCTGATGTAAAAGCTCAAAACGTTGCAGTTTATCAATTTTTTATAATGAGTTGCTTGATTTGCCATGGTCATATGATGAAATCTTTATAACCATTATGGCAGCTCAAGAAGAAAGAAATTTCTCAAGATTGTAATAACTCAAAAGCATAATTTTTAACATGCATGCCTTGTACTTCATCATTGGTCTTTATTACTATTTTTTAACTGTCAGTTTTCTATTTTGTTCCCCAAGTATTGATTGATCTGTTCAGTTATTGCTGTAATAAAACGGAATGTCATTGCATCCAAATTGATTAATTAATTGATTACATGTAAATACCTGGAGGCAATATTTGCTTTTTTCATTCTCATACACATACTTATATCATCGGAGATTTCTGAAAATGTCATCTCTGATATTAACTTTTGTATTGACTAATACAGAATGTGTGGGAATTCATAGTAAACGAAAAGCATGCAGTATAATTTTTTTCTTTATGCTTAAGTTCAAAATTGAATTAGTTTGGAATAACAATCAGATTGCTGAATTGTACGGGCAAACTACACTGGTTGAGCAAATGTCAAAATATCATCATTGATACACCTAGAATTATATGGACATACAACTAAGTATAACTAATTTGATTAACTGTTTATTGAATAACTGATTATTTGTACATGATGTGTATTATGTTTTAACTACAACTCTATTTGGTTTGTTAGCTATGACAGCAGGCAGAATCAATACACACTGGAAGTTCAATAATGTGAATGTGATTATCTTGAATACATGTATGATAGATATCTTCAAGTCATAATTTGGTCCCAATTGACTTTCTTTGTCATTTTTGAATACATAATTAATTTGAACACCCCAATTATTAAAGTGGCTGAGTAGTCTAAAGCATGGACTTAAGGAACACAGTGCCTCTCACTGGCTAGGTTTGAAGCCTACCTTTGATAGATCTATCCTAGTGAGTGACAGTATCAGTTTGCTTACCAAAGGTATTCTCTGGACATTCTGGTTTCCTCCACCATCCCTGACCTGACAACCATTAACTCCATTACTCCACAGCCATTTGATAGCTTAGTTGTTAGAATGCTTGGTTTGTATGTGAGAAGTCATGGGTTCCAACCCCGGCTGGTGTCCGACCAAGACATTAGAAATAAAAGTCACCGAGTCAATAGTAAGAGACCTTAAAAAAACAGTGCCCCTTGTTACAGCAGGTGTGGCATGTTAAAGAACCCTCCCCACACATTGCCCTGAGCACACTGCAAAGGTAAAAATTCTACTACTTTACCTATAGTTTGTGACATCTTGATATAAGTGAAATATTCTTGATTGGGACATAACCCCATTCAATCAACACTTCATTACTCCACTCTGTCTATCGTATTCAAACACTTACAGTTTGAGTTGTCAATGTTTCACTGTATTCTAATAACAATTTACTATAACCATTACTAACATCACACATATCAAAGTCTAGACATATTTGGTTTTATTCCTTAAAGACTTTTAATGTTGGTGATAAATTAAGTGCACACACTCCTACATTGATTTACCACAGTGCCATTATCGTTGCCATTATCGTAACTTTTTCTCTCTCGTTGACGTAGAAGGTGATGAGACTGAATTGCCATGGTGACATTATTGTCAGTTTTTTCCTTAGTAACTTAAGAGGTGATGAGACTGATTTGCCACTGTGAAGTTATTGTCAGACTTTTTCTTAGTTTTTCTCACTCACTGACGTGGAAGGTGATGAAACAATAAGTTATGTTTTCCTTGATCTGTGACACCTACAGACATTTCTCGTATAACTGCATCAATATTTCATCTCCAATGATGACTAAACTGTTAGGCTTAGATCTTTTTTATCCTATAATGGAATCTTGCATAATCTATTTTTAGCAAATTTTTGTCTGATGAAAGTTTATAAAATCTACACATTGTTTTATTCCAAATACACAAAGGAATCTTGTATAAATTAATTAAGGCAAAAGTTTTGTTTTATTACAAATGGCCAGATGCAGTGGAACCTCCATATTTGTCTACTTCATGGAACACAGGACAAAGGGGGAGTGTACACCTGCATCAATATTTCCATTTCTGGTAGCCAAAATCTCCAGTGGATATTAATTTCTAAGATAGTCTTTCAAAAAATAACCTATTTTAGCAAATTATTGGAAAAATACTCTAACAAGTATTATTCTCTAATTTTGGAAATTTGACTAGTTGTAATTTTAAAATTGTGGAAACCTAGAAACATTTTTAAAAAAAACCAAAACAAAAAAACAGACGATAATGTTTCAATAGAGATTGTTTGAAATAATTTTTATGTTTGTAGTATCTTTTTACAAGATATAATATTGAAATATCCATACAGTTGTTTTAAGTATGGCTTCTTTGGTCAAGTTATTTATCATGGAACATTCTATCTTCAGCACTAAGAACAGTTCCTGAATCAATAACACAATATATATGTGTATTTTACCGACATTTTAGTAAGTGACATTTAAAAATGCCAGTCTGTCTTGACAATCTGGACAACTATATCCTTATACATAAATATTCCTATAAACTGGATTAGAATAAAAACTTCCTCTAAACAACCTTGCATAACAGAATAATGTAGTATTTAGAAGAAATCTTATTAAAACACAAATAATGTATGATCTTCAGTGATTTTATGTGTCTTTAAATCCCTACAGTCTCATTGTCATTGAATGATCTGACAGTTATGTAGAATTCTGTAAGATAGGAGTGAAGTAATGGTATTTTATGTCACAGTAAAGATTCTTAAAACTTATAGTAAAGCGTACAGTTCTGGGATGGTGGAGAAAACTAGAGTGTCCCTTGCCCCTAGCAAACTGACAAATCTCTTGTTTTATTAAACATGTCATGGACATGAGTGGTCAATTCTAATGTTTAGTCTGGTGTTTAGGGAACCTGTATACTTTATATAAATATTTAAAATGAGATTTTGAAAATTAAGTACCAGTAATATATTATACAAAAATATCCCCCAATTAAATAATACAAGGTGTATTCTGTCCCAATAAAGAAATTAAAAAATATTTAGATTCAAACTTAAAGAGAATGAATTTATACATATATTGAAACTAAAGAGAATGAATTTATACATATATTGAAACTAAAGCATATATTGAGAATTTCTGCTGTATATTTTGTGTGTATTACTGTGGTATGTTTTAGCAGGTTGTAATAATGATGGAGGTAGGAATGTTATTAATGATATTTTTATGTTATATTTCATATCTGTCTGATATGTTTTATGTCTCTGTACTATGATTTATTGTTTGTAGTATTTGCTCTCTACTTTAATGTGTTTGTATTCACAATTTTGCTGGATGTTTATATTATGAATCTATAAAATGACTTGGCTCTTTCGATGTTATGTGTGGTTATGACATATCACCAGTTCTGCTGAAAGCCACAGTAACTGCAATTATTGCTTATGCAAATTTACCAACTCTGTTTTCTACTTTAATGTGTTTGTATTCACAATTTTGCTGGATGTTTATATTATGAATCTATAAAATGACTTGGCTCTTTCGACGTTGTGTGTGGTTATGACATATCACCAGTTCTGCTGAAAGCCACAGTAACTGCAATTATTGCTGATGCAAATTTAAACAATGATTTACCCACTCTGTTTTCTACTTTAATGTATTGACAATTGTGCTGGCTGTTTATATTTTTAATCTATAAAATAATGATTTGGCTCTTACGATGGTGTGTGGTGTGTTTGGTTATTTCTGCTGAAGGCCACAATGGGTGCAATTATTGCTGATGCCACTTTAAATCATGATACACACACTCTGCTCTCTAGTTTAATGTGTTTTGTATTCACAACTTACAGTGTTATATTATGAATCTATAAAATGACTTGGCTCTTTCAGGAGCATGCATTTTTAGTGGTGTGGTTGTAATTTCGTCTCTATTCCTGCTTAAGGCTACAAATGGCTGCAATTATTCCTGATGCAACTTTAAAACAATGATTTTAACCTACTCTTCACTTGAGAACCAAACTATTTCCAAAGCGCCAAAAATTATGTTTTCAGCTAATAATGAATGCATTGAAATGTCTGTGGCATGTGGCATTTGCAATGTTGAATGTAGCTGATTTATGGAGTTAACTATGTTCCTGGCAACTCTGGTTCTCAAAACCCAAGTGATCCTTTAGTATTGTTGATAAATATCTTGGTATTATGATATCTTGTTAGCAGAAGGGTTTTATTTTTGCTGCTTATTATTGCTCTTGAATCATTTTATGGCTTGTCATTGCATCAGTCAAATCAAGCTTTGCATTGTCATTTTGTGTTGTGCTTCACTTATATACAATATGCAGTCTAACCTAAGTGACATCATCATACGTACAGTAAACTGTTGTTAACTGTTAATGTTGTTAGTCATATTTTGTTGATTTTCTGTCAATCAACTGCATAATAAAAAGTTGATTAAACCTTCTGTACCTATTGTTTGTTACAATATGTGACATAATTAACAAATTAATTAACAGGTGCTTGTTCACATTTTACTTCACCTGACGGAAGTATAATTATTAAAGTAAAGTGATTTAAACTTGAATGAATACCTTTATAAATATTCAGGAATTACAAACATGTTATAAAGATTTATCTTGATAAATAAATGATATTTGAGATATGGCTATTATAAAAGTATGTAAATTATGTTTCCATGGTAATTTGTTAATGAAAGGGTCATTTTAAGTTAAAAATGGTGAAATTCCTATATGTAAATGGTGTTTCCATGGCAATTTTGTAAATGATGGTTATTTTAAGTTTAGCCCTGGTTAAATTCCTGTTTCTTTTTACGTGATTATTAATTTGTTGTAGCAACCACCTGTCCATTAAGGCCAATATTTTAAGGTCTCTTTAGATTATATTTCAATTAAAAAGAACCCCTATATAAAGACTGCCTATTTGTAAAGTCCATATTTCTTAGGTCATATGGGTGGGTTGATATACAGGTTTCACTGTAGTATAAGATAAATTTTAGCAGTTGCTTGATTTTAATAGAAAATTAACAAAGCAACTAAAACTAAACATATGTATAAGTTGTATAATGTAATCCTGCCCAAATCTGGAAGCATTTATTTTATACCATCAGATAGAATATAATATGATTTTCTAAATTATCTTTCTAATTGGATAAGGAAATCAGCATATTAAGGAGAAAATTTGATTGCATTGCAGCTCAACACAACATGAATATTGTAAAAGTCCGATGTTTTTATATAATGTGAAATAACTGTTAAATTAGGTATTGTATGCTTCACTAAAGCCTGGCTAAAGAAATCAATTCTTTTACATTTCTTTTCATTGTATGTCAACGGAATAAACTGAAGCAATGAAGTGTAAGGGGGATAAATTGGAAATATTGATTGGCTTGTTACACAATCTGATAGAAGGAGTTAGAAGTTTGTATTATGATTGGTGTACCGCTGTGGAATTTCGTGATCTCGGTATTTACAACTAAGATATCCCTTTTGTTGTTGTAAAACTGGCACACTGAGAATTATGTCAATTCTAATATCACAGAGGAAAGACATTATATAAGTTTATTGTACCACAGATTTACAGATTCTGCCTTGGTGATCAACTCTGGGTAGCTTTAATTTTCCAATAAATGATAAAGAGCTGAAGAACTACTCATGACTGATATTACTCTCATCTTTGTTGGAAATTATGTCGCATCTAATATTGCAAAGGAAATGACAAAATTGACAGCAGTATACTCGTTAAATGCATGGCATGTTTACAGATTCTGCCATAGTGATTGAGACTCAGTTTTCTAATAACCGATAAAGACATTTTATAAAACACTGCTGAGGTTATCACACATTTATATGATCTTTTTTTCTGTAGCCTTATCTACAGTCACTCAGTTTTACCAATAAAACACTCCAATTCTAGCTCAGTTGATGACTTTATGTTCTAGTTTTATTGTCAAGGCATTTATTGATTGAATAAATTAATTACATGGAAATTAAAAAAGTGCTTACAATCTTCCTGTTGCAGTCAACCATGGCTTACAATCTTCCTGTTGCAGTCAACCATGGCTTACAATCTTCCTGTTGCAGTCAACCGTGGCTTACAATCTTCCTGTTGCAGTCAACCATGGCTTGACTTATTGACGTTTCCATATAAATTGTAGACAGCATCATCGAAGCAAAAAACACTTTTTGATATACAAACGTATTTTGTGTATCGACCAAGACTTCGTTATCTTTCTAATACCAACTCTTGAGCATTTATCAATATGTATTTGAATATATATATATATATTGTTGTCCTTCACAGATAAGTCTCAACTAGCTTTCTAAGTACTTATTTTATAATCTTCACACATAAGTCTCAACTATATATGTTTGTCCTTCACAGATAAGTCTCAACTAGCTTTCTAAGTACTTGTTTTATGATCCTTACAAGTAAGTCTCAACTATATATTTTTGTCCTTCACAGATAAGCCTCAACTATTTGCTAAGTACTTGTTTTATAACATGTTTGCAGCACATGCACTGTAAATTCTAAGTGCCACTTGAAATTTGAAGAGACACAAGCTCTGATAGGTCTCTAGGCTTCTTAATCTCTATATTGAGACCAAAGAACCTAACACTCCAGGGATCACTTAAATATATTACATAACAGTTGCATTTTACATCATTATCAGCAGCAGGTCCTGTAGTATGATATAGAAGGTATATGTTGAAGTCAGTACAGATTATATGATGATACCTCTAGACTTGGATTCTCATGATTTATTACTGATAATCCATGTAGTTCTTTCTCCAGTCAATATAAAATACATGTCTTCATGATGGTGTAACATGTTTCATAAATGTATGTAATTATGATTGACAATCTCCAAGCAAAGAATGTAGTTTTAACATTAAGATTAAAGATGAAGATTTACCTTCAAGACTAGTTCATGTTCTACCAATCAGGTCCCAGTTTCACTATCATTCCTTCATTACCAGTAATTAAGATTTATTTTTTTTTGTGCAGAATTTGACATTTAATGGTGGTACAGTTTTAGACTTAAGGTTTGGTGACCAAGTGGTCTAAAGTGCACCTATGTAAGGATGCCTCTCATTGTTAAGGTTCAAACCCCTCTCAAGTAACCTGATGTGAGAAAGTTTGTCAGTGTGCTGTGGGTTTGTGTTTTTTCTCTCCACCATCTTAGAACTGACCACTTCAATATAAATGAAAAAAATTGACAGTGGCATAAAACACCTATATTTTACTCCAGGCACTCCAGTTACCTCTGCTATTTCAAAATTGACCACCTCAGCATTATGTTAAAAAAAATCTTGACTGTGGCATAAAATACCATTATTCTTCTCCAGGTACTCCAGTTTCCCCTGCCATCTCAGAACTGACTACCTTAGTATAAGTTAACAAAAATCTTGACATAAAATACCATTATTATTCTCCAGGTACTCCAGTTTCCCCTGCCATCTCAGAACTGACTACCTCAGTATAAGTTAACAAAAATCTTGACTGATGTAAAGCACCATTACTCTGCTCGACTTTATTCCTCTCCATTCTAATGAAGATACAAATTAGATATAACATTAACAGTGACATTATCTATAGGAATATCTCTTGTCTATTAACGATGTAGACATATTTGATTTATTAGATGAAAAATTGATATTGAAAAATGAAGTTACCAGTAATTGTGATGGTTAAAAAGGTAAAGGAACTAATATAATCAATCAAATGTGAGCAATTCCCATTAAGGATTTAAAATCATAGCACATTTAAAGATCATAGATTATTTTTTACAACCAATACTATTAAGTGATCCATTACTCATGATTAGCATTTTAGTCTACATGTCTGTTAAAATGTTTCAGTTTTGGTGAAATAAAATAGAAATCTATACCAATGAAATCTTTTAGTCCAAAATTTCTCAATATATAAATAAAAAAATTGTTTCTAAAGAAAATTGATTTGTTGAGTACAGCATATATTGAAACACTATTTTGCTAAATATAAAATTTTGAAATAAGGTTTGCTTGCTTCATTCAAGGCTTTTGCTAGAGATTTCATATTTTGAATACCATTAAGCGATTGTGATGCCTTAAACCTCCATTCCCATAGCCTCAGCTAGGAAGTTTTTGGTGTCTCATTTGAATTATGAAGGCATTGTAATACATCCATTAACTTTTTCTAAGAAAAATATTGTTTGGAGACAAGGTATTCATTGTTCTGTTTGTCTAAGTCTGAGTTATCAGGTGGATATTAAGATGCCATCACAATAATGCTTCTTCATTAGTGATTTTTACATAGAAATATAAATTGACATATGCTTCAAAAAAAATTGACATATGCTTCAAAGAAATACCTGCTTTAATGTTCTCTAGTTGAACTCTTTTATATATAGATAAAAGGTTTTCAAAAATAACTTGTATAGGAAAAACCAATTGTTTTTGATAAGAAAACAAATATCACTCATTATTTCGATATAATCTTAATTCTCCTTTGTTGTTTGAATTGTGACAGGTTAGTGGAAATGAAACTGAATGTCTGGGATTCAAATGTCATTTTCTTGATTACCATGGATATGGGATCCTTGGTGGCAGAGTGATCTTAAAGTTCATGCTTACAGATCATTTTCTTGATTACCATGGATACGGGATCCTCTGTGGCAGAGTGGTCTTAAAGTTCATGCTTACAGATCATTTTCTTGATTACCATGGATATGGGATCCTCAGTGGCAGAGTGGTCTTAAAGTTCATGCTTACAGATCATTTTCTTGATTACCATGGATTAGGGATCCTCGGTGGCAGAGTGGTCTTAAAGTTCATGCTTACAGATCATTTTCTTGATTACCATGGATATGGGATCCTCGGTGGCAGAGTGGTCTTAATGTTCATGCTTACAGATCATTTTCTTGATTACCATGGATATGGGATCCTCAGTGGCAGAGTGGTCTTAAAGTTCATGCTTACAGATCATTTTCTTGATTACCATGGATATGGGATCCTCAGTGGCAGAGTGGTCTTAAAGTTCATGCTTACAGATCATTTTCTTGATTACCATGGATATGGGATCCTCGGTGGCAGAGTGGTCTTAAAGTTCATGCTTACAGATCATTTTCTTGATTACCATGGATATGGGATCCTCGGTGGCAGAGTGGTCTTAATGTTCATGCTTACAGATCATTTTCTTGATTACCATGGATATGGGATCCTCAGTGGCAGAGTGGTCTTAAAGTTCATGCTTACAGATCATTTTCTTGATTACCATGGATATGGGATCCTCAGTGGCAGAGTGGTCTTAAAGTTCATGCTTACAGATCATTTTCTTGATTACCATGGATATGGGATCCTCGGTGGCAGAGTGGTCTTAAAGTTCATGCTTACAGATCATTTTCTTGATTACCATGGATATGGGATCCTCGGTGGCAGAGTGGTCTTAATGTTCATGCTTACAGATCATTTTCTTGATTACCATGGATATGGGATCCTCGGTGGCAGAGTGGTCTTAAAGTTCATGCTTACAGATCATTTTCTTGATTACCATGGATATGGGATCCTCGGTGGCAGAGTGGTCTTAAAGTTCATGCTTACAGATCATTTTCTTGATTACCATGGATATGGGATCCTCAGTGGCAGAGTGGTCTCAAAGTTCATGCTTACAGATCATTTTCTTGATTACCATGGATATGGGATCCTCGGTGGCAGAGTGGTCTCAAAGTTCATGCTTACAGATCATTTTCTTGATTACCATGGATATGGGATCCTCGGTGGCAGAGTGGTCTTAAAGTTCATGCTTACAGATCACAGTGCCCCTCATTATCTATGTTTGAATCCCACTCGGGCAGATCGTAGTGTGAAAAAATTTGTCAGTTCTTTTGATGTTTCTCTCTGGGCAATCTGGTTTTTTCTACCAGCAGTGAACTAACCCCCTTGATGTAAGTGAAAGAATCTTGACTGGGAGCGTAAAACAACAATACTCCATGCAATCTCCATGGATACGGATAAGTTGAAATCATAAGAAACCAACTTCTCTCTTTAAATTATTACAAAGACTTACTGTATATATGTGTTTCTAAGTTCACTAATATTAAAATTTTTCATGTTTAATTAATCTATTTTTCAGATAAATGATGGTCACATGTACCATATGTGATGTTATGTAAATTTGATATAGCTAAGGGTTAACATTTATACAACAGATTGTGGCAGAGTCACTGACACTTTGTAAATATTACTGGTTTCACAGGTTATATGATCATTTTAGATTAACCTTGTACAGTAAAACCAGTCTAAATAGAACCACTGTGGTAGCTCAGTTGGAAAAGTGCTTGTTGGATGTTGTGGGTTCAAACCCAGACCAGGTCTGACCCAAGACTTGAAAGTGAATAGTGACTGTTCTTTTGCCAAGCACTCGGCATTGTAAAGTCACGTTTTTCGGATGGGAACTTAAATAAAGGAGGTTTTGTGTCACTGTAGATGTGGCATAATAAAGAACCCTGCTGTGTAATCCTATTGCTGGTGACGTCTCAATATAAGTGAAATATTCTTGACTGAGACGCTCAGTGCCATTACTCAACTCAACTCAGTCTAAGTAGAACTCATTGTAGTACAACTTCTTTTGTACCCCTACATCTTGTTCTCTATATATTTCAGAAGGGATATACATATACTAAATTAGTTTCCACAATTTACAAAATAAACACACTATAATCCTACATCTTCTGTACCATTTACCTAATATATAAACCGTATCTACGGTAACACATGGTAATGATTTCAAAGCACTCATAGATTTTGTTATGATATAAGAACAATATTACAAGTTTAACCAGCTTAATTACAAAGTTAGTTTTATTATTTATTATTGATAGAGAACCAAAATATAATTTGCTTTGTAACATCTCTAGTTGTAGGTGATCAAGGGAAATGTTCTAAATCGCATTCTAAAAATAACACAAACATATGTTACTTCAGTAAGGTATGTTAGAGCTATACCTACACCAACTACATTCCATGATTGAGGAGATTATAATAAGTGTGTGATAGCTTTTACACCTCAATATGTCAGACAAATTACCACATTTACCTAATAGCTAAAAAGGCTGAAAAAAAGAGATTGGCAGGAGTTTATTTAAATGTTCAGAATAAATTACAATAATCCAAAATTGACATTGACATTTAATCCATCCAAGTGGTAGATTGTTTTTCATCCCTCATCTTTGAAGAAAGAGTCTCCATACATTTCTTGTCTGTAGTAATTTTTTAAAACTATAAAGCATTGTTTTACCAAACTTGGGGGAAAGCATCACCATTGATAGATGCACATATCATTAACTCCAGTTCAGGTTTGCTAATTTTCCTGGTAGTTATGACCCTTCGAGTAAAAAAACCTACTTTATCCAATTTGCTTGTTAAATCTCTTGCTTTATGAGTCTGTTTTAGGTCATTTGGTTGCCTGTATGATCAAGAATTCAATTTGGCTCCTGATTAAAAAAAGTAATGTTAGTTTCAGTGTTGTAAAGGAATTGTAAGCTAGACATACTCTAAGAGTTTACTACAATAAGAGATAGAGAGAAGGAGATACAAATATGCAGTAAATTTTCTGTCTTGCAGTGTTCAATCAAGGTATTTTCAAAAGGGTACATTTTCAAAATCTTTCCTCTATAACACCATAACATCAAAGTTTTGTACATGAATGTAATGTTAAATAAGGCCGTTACAATATGGTCATTTGGAAAAATATTAAGGGATCAATGCCCTCTTCTAGAATGAACACTGTGTATAAGCAAAGTAAAATATTTTTGTGAAATTCTGAACCAAAAATATTATTACATTCATAAGTTCATTTTCTTAATGGATATATGTATATCTGATATATATCTGAATGACAATTTATTTTGGATGAGTCATAGATTCAATGACGCCAATTCAATTAAAAGTCAGTTAATGAAGTTTTCATTAGTTCAGCCACCAGTAAGTACGTAGGTGTAGCCATTATATTAAAGCATCATTAAAGTGTTGCTTCAAAAATGAAGATCTACAAAAATAGATTAACTTACATTGGTGGTTATAAGGTTGTTGACTGACTAACTTACATTGGTGGTTATAAGGTTGTTGACTGACTAACTTACATTGGTGGTTATAAGTTTGTTGACTGACTAACTTACATTGGTGATTATAAGGTTGTTGACTGACTAACTTACATTGGTGGTTATAAGGTTGTTGACTGACTAACTTACATTGGTGGTTATAAGGTTGTTGGCTGACTAACTTACATTGGTGGTTATAAGGTTGTTGACTGACTAACTTACATTGGTGGTTATAAGGTTGTTGACTGACTAACTTACATTGGTGGTTATAAGGTTGTTGACTGACTAACTTACATTGGTGGTTATAAGGTTGTTGACTGACTAACTTACATTGGTGGTTATAAGGTTGTTGACTGACTAACTTACATTGGTGGTTATAAGGTTGTTGACTGACTAACTTACATTGGTGGTTATAAGGTTGTTGACTGACTAACTTACATTGGTGGTTATAAGGTTGTTGGCTGACTAACTTACATTGGTGGTTATAAGGTTGTTGACTGACTAACTTACATTGGTGGTTATAAGGTTGTTGGCTGACTAACTTACATTGGTGGTTATAAGGTTGTTGACTGACTAACTTACATTGGTGGTTATAAGGTTGTTGGCTGACTAACTTACATTGGTGGTTATAAGGTAGTTGACTGACTAACTTACATTGGTGGTTATAAGGTTGTTGGCTGACTAACTTACATTGGTGGTTATAAGGTTGTTGGCTGACTAACTTACATTGGTGGTTATAAGGTTGTTGACTGACTAACTTACATTGGTGGTTATAAGGTTGTTGGCTGACTAACTTACATTGGTGGTTATAAGGTTGTTGACTGACTAACTTACATTGGTGGTTATAAGGTTGTTGACTGACTAACTTACATTGGTGGTTATAAGGTTGTTGACTGACTAACTTACATTGGTGGTTATAAGGTTGTTGACTGACTAACTTACATTGGTGGTTATAAGGTTGTTGGCTGACTAACTTACATTGGTGGTTATAAGGTTGTTGACTGACTAACTTACATTGGTGGTTATAAGGTTGTTGACTGACTAACTTACATTGGTGGTTATAAGGTTGTTGACTGACTAACTTACATTGGTGGTTATAAGGTTGTTGACTGACTAACTTACATTGGTGGTTATAAGGATCATATACTGAGCTATTGATATGTTATATATACATGTTTATTTTTCTTGTGATTACATTGAAGTTTTGTTATCACAGAATGATATCAATATCAAAACGTTTCCTCCCACTGTATATGTATTTAGTTTCTCACTGATGATATGTTTGACTTCCCTTTCCATCTAAGTTTCTCACTCTGTGTATTGAGTTTCATTTCCTCTCCATCTGTTACTGATCTGAACACATAGAAAGATTTGGTATTTGAAATGAAATGTAAAAAAACTTAAGATGTGAAAGGAAATGTAAAATATTGACACTCATGGAATATGGCTATTTATCCATATTTGCTGTTTATTTTGTTACATTAAGTTGTAACCCTAGTGTTATAAATACAAATATCAGCATTCTGACATAGTACATAATTTAGCACAGTACATAATGTCCATTGATAGGTAGTGAATTTTAGGGTTGGATAAAAGTAAAAAAGTTTTTTTTTAAATTACATGTAATTACTAAATGCAACCAAATAGTACCTTATGATAAGTCAGTTTTGCATCAGAAGGGAAAATTCAGATGTTGAAACTGAGACTTTTAAACAACTCTAAGATTTACATTATGTGTAACCCTTGCATCACACTACCAAGATAAGTGCAGTTTTGTTTACATTGACAAGTTGAGCACTATAGTTTCTGTTTGCTTTCAAAGAGAGACAACTCAAACAAATATTTGACATATACATATGTACATTTCAGAGTGTGGACTTGTCTAGGTATTATATACATGTAACTGGTACTGATACAATAAAACCTTGATTTATCACCACAATTTGTTCAGGTAATTTTTGACATAACTAGATGGTTTGGTGATAAATGGAATGAGGTTAACAAAGACAAAAACATAGGAAATATGGGTTTTGGAACTTCATAATAAATGTGGTGAATAGTGAGGTGGCAAAGTTATCGAGGGACATTATAACAAGGTTTTACTGTATATCAGCATTTACATAACCATACATGTATAACATTTGTTACATTTTTAACATCTATAAATTAAAACTATTTCAAAATATACATGTCAGGTACTTGCAATGTCTATTGAAGAAATGAGAGTTGTCTGTCTTTGTCTCTGAATGTATAAAATAATAGTACAAATGGATTGAGAAAAAGAGGTTGTTTAAAATATAATAAAGTATCTTTTTATTTTCAATTTGAGGTTTTAAATAAAATCATCATCTGATAAATCTTCTTACTTTTTGCTTGTTCATTAAGCCAGTCAGTAGAGTTGAAAAGGATTATGCAAATATTTCTCAAATATGAATTTTTATGCATTAAGAGCTTTTTTGGAGTCTGTTTAATATCATATTTGATTTCTTTATCATTTCTTATTTCCTTTTCTTAAAAGCCCAGGCTTCATGTAGAGTTATGAAATAAATGTAGATCATCATGAATGTTAAAAGATTATTTAAAATGAACTTTAAAACATTTTCACATAGTTAAAAAAATGAACAAGGCGTGAACATAAAAAAGTGATGAGAATAATTAATGTATGTATACACTGGATTGGATTGATACAGCAGACTTCAGTATGATGATTGTTTTAACACATGGGTTTTTCATGTTGCAACTCTAAAATGGAAATCATGGACATGAACATTAGACAAAATAACCTGGAATTTTAGTATAAGTCTAGGGCATTTTTACCACAGTAGAGACATTTTCATTAGAACTTAGAAGTGAGCTTGACTTCTGTTCTTTTATTGAGAAATTTATTTTTTGAACTTTGCTGTGAGCTTGACTTCTGTTGTCACAGTCCTTTACTTGACTTTTGACCTTGGCTGTGATTAATACTTATTTATTTGACCATTGGATACTTCTTCTGACTTGGTTATGAATTTAATTTCTGCTGTTATACTGGTTGATTTGACCTTTGACCTTCTGGCTTGTTTTTAATCTATATTGATTAGAAGTCTTCTGGTCTAGTTGATGCAACATTCAATCCCAGATATATTATATACGTTTTATCTGGAAGTATTTATTGATTTACACCACAACACTTTTATTTAATGCTTTTATATATCGAGTGTGTCTTATATTATGTAATATTTTATATCAATGTTTTGTTTTCAATTAAGAAAGGCAAAAAAATTAAAAATCTGCATATCTGTTGATTGTTTATAAATGTGAGTTTAGGGAGAATTAGATGTTTTCCGTTGATGTCTGCTCAGACAGTAACGATCATTTGCTCATTGATTACTTCTGTCTGTATACCCTTTCATCTTGTCAGATTAAATCTTGACCAGGATCATACAGAGAAAAAATAAATCATTGCAAAACAGAAAATTGCTTTTACAGAACAAAACTTGGATCTTTCTCCCAGTTTTTCTCCCAATACAGTAATTTGTATGAGTTTGTTGCGGATGTATGGGATTTTTTAAACCAGCTGAGTAAATTTAAATATCTAAGACCTAAGATTATGACCACCTGCGTAGATGTTGATGATTACAAATTGGATATTTATTGATTGTGTATACAGAAGATGACTTTTCTATATTACTTAAGGGATTGTCTTGTTAGAAATTTAAATCTGTAAATTATGTTCCAAAATTGAACTCTGTGTGAGTTATATGTGTTTGTATATTGGTTATGTGATCAAGTTTGGGATGTTTTTATCAGTTGTCATGTCATATGTGTAGAAGATTAGTTCATGTGTATCATGACATCAGATGTGTAATAGCTAGTTCACGTGTATCATGACATCAGATGTTTACACACACCACGGAAGGACAGCCGGTTTTACAGATGTGTTAGAGGTATGTGTTCCATGTATGTGTTATATTTTACATGTCATGTTCAAACACTGAGTGACTCAAGACAGGGTAACTGGAAGCTGTCTTTAACAATACCAATATCATAGTTTTTAGCTCACCTGACCAAAGGTCAAGTGAGCTTATGGTATGGTGCGGTGTGTGTATGTGCGTGTGTGCGTGCGTGCGTGAGTGTGTGCGTGCGTGCGTGCGTGTGTGCGTGCGTCGTTAACACACATTTTCGACTTCTCCTCTGAAAGTACTCGGCAGATTTCAATGAGACTTGGTCAGAAGCATGTCTGGGTCGGTGCAATTTAGATTTGTTCATGGCATTGCCATGGCTACCAAAACTAGGTCACAGTGACCTAGGGGTGCAAAAATCTTGAAAAATCTTCTTCTCTAAAACCGATGATGGGAGAAAAAATCTGATGTGATATTTGGCTTCTCTACGGTCTTAAGCCTGTAGTTTGTTCATTTCGTGAAATTCGGTTGGAAAATGGGTTACGCGTTTTTGCGTTTAATTTTGAAAAAATCGTAAAATAGCTTCAAATTGTTATAACTTGACTACTTGACCAGATAATGACATGGGGTTTTCAGTTTTGACATCTTCTTGTTAGTATCTTCAAAATGAGGTCAAGGTCAATTGTGAAGGTCGTGACCTAATTTTTTTTACCTCTGATTATAATTATTATCTCGAAAACTATAAACTTTTTGTATAGGCATGTATATTAGAATGTTGTAGGTATTGATACAATGATCATTTTGATGTATAGAAAAAGGTCATAAGTTCAAAGGTCAAGGTCACAGATGCGAAACAACACCTAAATGGTTAATTATCTCAAAAACTATAAACTTTTTGTATAGGCATTTATATTACTATGTTGTAGATATTGATACAACGATCATTTTGATGTATAGAAAAAGGTCATGGGTTCAAAGGTCAAGGTCACAGATGCGAAACAATACCCAAATGGTTAATTATCTCGAAAACTATAAACTTTTTGTATAGGCATGTATATTAGAATGTTGTAGGTATTGATACAACGATCATTTTGATGTATAGAAATAGGTCATGGGTTCAAAGGTCAAGGTCACAGATGCGAAACAACACCTAAATGGTTAATTATCTCTAAAACTATAAACTTTTTGTATAGGCATGTATATTAGAATGATGTAGGTATTGATACGACGATCATTTTGATGTATAGAAAAAGGTCATGGGTTCAAAGGTCAAGGTCACAGATGTGAATCAATACTGAAATGGTTAATTATCTCGAAAACTATAAACTTTTTGTATAGGCATATATATAAGAATGTTGTAGGTATTGATACAACGATCATTTTGATGTATAGAAAAAGGTCATGGGTTCAAAGGTCAAGGTTACAGATGCGAATCAATACTGAAATGGTTAATTATCTCGAAAACTATAAACTTTTTGTATAGACATGTATATTAGAATGTTGTAGGTATTGATACGACGATCATTTTGATGTATAGAAAAAGGTCATGGATTCAAAGGTCAAGGTCACAGATGCGAATCAATACTGAAATGGTTAATTATCTCTAAAACTATAAACTTTTTGTATAGGCATGTATATTAGATTGTTGTAGGTATTGATACAACGATCATTTTGATGTATAGAAAAAGGTCATGGGTTCAAAGGTGAAGGTCACAGATGCAAATCAATACTGAAATGGTTAATTATCTCGAAAACTATAAACTTTTTGTATAGGCATGTATATTAGAATGTTGTAGGTATTGATACAACAATCATTTTGATGTATAGAAAAAGGTCATGGGTTCAAAGGTCAAGGTCACAGATGCGAAAACAATACAGAAATGGTTAATTATCTCGAAAACTATTAACTTTTTGTATAGGCATGTATATTAGAATGTTGTAGGTATTGATCCAATGATCATTTTGATGTAAAGAATTTACATTTACTTTAAATCTATCAGCTAGCCATTAGTTATCAGGTGAGCGTATAAGGCCCATGGGCCTCTTGTTAAGCATTGAAATATTTATAACTATTAAGATAGCTTAGAGCTGCCTAGTCTAGAGCTTGTACTTGATAGAAATACTTATCACCTTTATAATATATTTGTAACTGCTAAAATGATTTGGAGTTATGGTTCATTGCCCTATTCTGTGTTTTGTGTTAAGAATATGTGTTCATGAAAAATGCTAAAAAGTACATCACATAAAAATGATTTTAAAAAATGAGTGCTACTCTGGGACTTTTTGTTGATGTTTTTGTTTGCAAACTGCACTTATTAGATGATGTGAAGTTGGCCAAAACCTTTCTTAACTCAAAACTCATAGAAGTTCTGAACATGTGATGTACATGTCTGCACTTGAGATTAGTTAGGGTTTTTTGTGGAAAATCAATTACTAGTTATAGTCACCAATGTAGAGTATGTGGAGATTGTGCAGATGCTTTGAATAGTTGTTATTGAAGAGTAGCAGATCATGAAACTTTAATGAGGCTTGTTGGAATTAGGATGATCAGATAAGCACTTGAGTAATTAGTATGATTTTTGTATAGTGTATCACAACAGAGAGGTACCATTGTTTTCTTTCCTATTGCCATGTATATGATTATATATTGTAACAGTTTGTTTAAAAAGCATCACATAATTGCAGCATTATCATTTATTATGTTTACAAATATATTGTGAAACTGGGCTGGGTAACTCTAAGCTCTCTTAGCAGTTATGAACTCTGTTGTGTTATATAGGCATTAAGTGCTCGTAACTGCTAAGAGAGCTTCGAGTTACCCAGCCCTGATATATGAATTACTAGATTATATTACATATATACATCTACCTAATAGTATACAAACCTGCTGTAGTGGCTTCTGGGCAAATCATGTTTGGACAGAACATAGCAACATCAAAATTGAATTTCTTCAGATTGAAACTACAATTATAGGGTCATGTTCGATTTATAAATCTAGGTCTTTGTTAGGTTTGATGTGATTATCCATTCTGATTGTGGCACTACATCAGTGTCCATTGCTAAGTATATGCAAGGACATCAGAAACTTTGAAACACAATTTCTGTATTATGATTATTCTTACAAAGCACAGTGCCTCTCACCACCTGGGTTTGAATCCCACTTGGGACAGATCATAGTGTGTAAAAATTTTCAGTTTGCTTTGCCAAGGGTCAGCAGTTTTCTCTTGGCACTTAGTTTCTATTCACCATCCCCCTGAGCTGACCACCTCAACATAAGTGAAAGAATCTTGACTGGGGTGTAAAACTCTACTCAAATGACAAACAAAATTGGTCTATTGTTTTTTTATGTTTAAATTGATCAATTAAACCATTTAGGGAAAAAATATTTTAAACACACTTGTCTGGTGTGGATTACTTTTGTACTTAAACAACTTGTACATCATTCTTAAACAGCTTTATCCTCTACTCCTCCTACAAGAGATGTACAATATCTGTATAACTTGTGAAATAGAAATGTACTGTTCCTTTACTGTTACAGATAACAGGCTGATGATGTAGTGATGTTCACATTATCTATATACCAATTTATAATATGGCAACTTGACATCTTCACGATTGAACTGTGTATAAAAAATTGTTGAAATTTCCCAAACCATCCTTGTCTTCTGAGATGCTCAATCTTCCACATGTTCTGTAGTATACTGTATAAAGTTCTGAGATGCTCAATCTTCCACATGTTCTGTAGTATACTGTATAAAGTTCTGAGATGCTCAATCTTCCACATGTTCTGTAGTATACTGTATAAAGTTCTGAGATGCTCAATCTTCCACATGTTCTGTAGTATACTGTATAAAGTTCTGAGATGCTCAATCTTCCACATGTTCTGTAGTATACTGTATAAAGTTTCACACTATTTGTATATGTTTAATTGCCAAATAGATTGATAAGAAAGTCTCCCTGATATGTTTGAAAAAAGAAAAAACAGAATCAAAATACACTCTTGTCTGTTTTGTTTATTTATTTTATTTCTGTACACAGATAAATATACACTATACACTAGACTTTGTAGTTTACAAGGGTGGGGTACTGTTGTTGGATAATATGGTTTTAATGTTGAAGCATCTTGGGTGTTGTGTATGAAATTATTTTTATTACTCCTGAGTCTGATATAAGAAGTGAAAAATAAACTTCAATTAAAAGCTAACTACAAATGTATCTAGAAAACTAAAATAGGGACTAATAGAATCTTACGGCGGTAAAAGGGTAAGACAGAGATATCTCAAACAAGGATGAATAATTAAATTTTAATACTATCCAGTGTTGTAAATTTTTTGTATCTATGATCCCATAAACAGAATTTTTTGACGTCATATTAGCTGACGTCATATTGTGCAGAGCTACCGGCGGTTGCCATTGGCAATTAGCTGTGTTCCGCTTTTAGATTAATGCGCCATTTTTTGTTTTAATGCGCTGGTTTTTTGTTTCATGTGTATAATTTAAAGATTACATAAATGTTTTGAATATTGAACTTATTTTTTAATTTAATTATAAGGAATGATTGTAATTTTTTTTTCTATCTATGGGGTCATAGACAAAATTATTTGGTGCACGCGTATGCATAAACCGCTTCGCGGTTTTATGCCGCGTGCACCAAATAATTTTGTCTATGACCCCATAGATAGAAAAAAAATTGCAATCATTCCTTAAATATTTTCCTGTCCAGAATGAGCATTAGCGAGTTCTGGACATTGAAAATATTCATTCGAGTTTGAGATATCTCTGTCTTACCCTGTTACTGGTGTAGGACTCTTTTCCTCACACATTTGCTACATAAAACATGATCTGTAAACAAAAAATTGCATCAAATGTTCAGTTTTCATGTCACCATCCATGCCTACTGAAAATGACGTAATTAGTTTTTGTTGACATTCTGACGTAAAATGATTATGACGTCATCAATTAAGTGTGTGTAAGTGATTGTGACATTGAGAAATTGATGGTTGACTTCGAAACTTTTCTCATATTATTAAGTCTTCTCAACGATAAATCCAGAGCAGGTATAACTACGCGGGAACTTTAGCGTGTAGCCTGTGTCAACCCTAGGGTGAGACAATGAAATCCCACATAGGTAAAAACAAGGGATTTCCATGTCACAGGTGTGAGAAAAATTAATCTATTGTATGAAAAAGAAGGAATTAATTGAATATATTATTAACTATTGGTCATGGTATGAAAATGACTACTTTTCTTAAGTTTCCTGCAAAACTTTTAAATTATTAGTAGCCAATGTTTCAAACTTTTTAAATTATTTTTTACTCAAATTTGCTAAAATAGGTGACATTTTGAAAGAATTTCTCAGTACATGTAATTAATAGCCATTGGCAATTTTGTCTACCAAGAATGGAAACATATCTTTTTTTTTTTATTAAAGACAATTCAGGCTTATTGAAATGTCAGTGAACCTAAATTATCAATGGAAATTTGTGTTTTTATATAAAAACAGGAACTTGTAATCTGAAGCATTACAGGAAATAGATTTGTCTGTTAGGAATATGTATTGTAAAACTGAAAGTTAGAATTATATGCTTTCTAGGAAATAGCTCTGTCTATTTAGAATATATATTATGTTGTTGATTGATAGATTTTAAATGAGGTCTGAGTAAATGACTTGTATGATATTTTCTGTCATCTGAGAATTTCTATCATGTCTGAAAGAAATTTCCTTGATTTTAAACATGTGACATCCATTTCTGAATCTGTCTAGAAATTGATCAAATTCTGTACATATTTTATATAAAATGATAAATTGTCCCAATCATTATGAAGCATCGTCTTTCATTTGAACATTGACATACATAAAATCTTTTCTGAATCTTTTCTTAAAATTGATCAAATGCTTGTATTGAAAATAAATTGATAAATTGTTGCAACCTGAATGAAATGTCGTCTTTACAGTTTTATCATTATATCACATTGATGCTGCCACATTATTGAGCTTTGATGTCTAGAAGAGAAGTTTTAAACTTAACAAGTTTATTGATTTTATTCTGTGTTATGGTAAGAGATAATTACAGAATTGGTCATTACTGTTATATATAACATGACTTGTTGTGGAATATCCTACCTTATATATAATAAACCACAGACCAGTCCAAAATTTAATTTATCAAATTAATGCAACTTTTCGCAGCTCCTTGTTAGCTTCATCTTGGCGACTTTTTGGCAGCTGTTATCTAGGTCTCTGCAGCTGTTTTGATCAAAAGCTGTTTATGTCTGGGCTATTCAGCAGGTGAGACTTAACTACTTTTTGATAGCTCAGTGTTAAAGTTTCAACAGGCAGTACTGCACTTAGCCTGATATAGAAGCTAAATGTCAGATGGTGACAGAAATCTTTTTAAGTCTTTGAAGTTACCTGTGGTAAAAAACAGGCAAGAGTAAATGATATTTTAATTAACCCTTTGTTGTCTGCAGCAATGGTTAGAGTTTAACATTATATCTATTGTCCATCCAAAGTCAGAGATTGTGTTTTGTAATCAGTAGTCTTGTTTCATGGGTTTCTGTATAATTCTCTTAATTATGTCTTATTAAGAATAATGATTATTAATATCACCTCAATTTACCTAAAAGGATTATAATTTATGCACTTGACATGATGATATTTGTTTTATAACAACACTATTAATAACCACCTGTAACATGTAAGTGACAGGTATCCGTTAGAAATATAAAATTTCCTAATGAAAATAATACCCAGTGTATGGAATAACAATAATGTTTTAATATAACAGATTTTATAATATAGACGGGTATTACTAATAAGAGAAATATATGTGTTATCGTATAACCTTCGTTAAAGCTTAATTACAACAAAACAACAATGTTAGGGTAGATTGTGGATTAAAATTACCGTCATATCTGACAGGGCAAAACAATGGTCATCAATAGGAACTGCCAATGTGTGAAGAAACAATTAGGTATTCAGATATATAGTGTATCTACCTATGACTTTGTATATAGGCAAACAACATTGACCTGTCTGCTTGACTTTTGATTTAAATAATTATTTTGGACAGGTACATTTAGGTATAGGAATCACAAATGCTTATTTTGTCTTTATCAGAAAAATCATGCATTGTTTATGCATGTCTTGAATGCAAATCCTAACAGTTTGCATGTAATGGGTGGATCCTTCTGTATGAATATTCCTAATGGAAGGTCAAGAGGGCAGGTCAATGTTGTTTTTCTATGCCTATATATGTAGGTGTATCAAACCTTATAAATGGTTGGTAGGGGTAGGTTGTGGTATGTTTAAAACCCAGCATTTACATACCAGTAAAATAGAATATATATGCAAATTAAATTTTTAATACAATATAGTGTGTATTTGTTTACCAGAATAAAAACATTTAAATATATATACAGTTATATGTATATGAGTTATATATACTTCAAGTTAAAGATCAGATACAATGGATAGATAGTTTTTGTATATTTTGGAATATATCATGGGTTTATGTGTGTCCAAAGAGTCTGTCAAAGTAGAAGTAGGTATTACTAATATAAATGTGTGTTTTATTTTATGTATATGAATACCAATTCTTGAAAATTGTGTCTTCATTTTCTACGTAAATTTTCTAATAGTAGATAGTTGTTTCTGCAATCTTTATCAATGATTTCAATATATAAATTTGATTAAGGGTATCAATAATTAGTTGCTGAACTTGTAACTGTTGTGTCTTTTACTTTTGTCCCTTTCATTGTTGACCTCTTCAATGTTGTTCCTTCTATTGTTGTGACCTTTTCACTGTTGACATTTCCATTGCACATTTCACTGTTGTCCCTTCCATGCCTTGTTCATGATTGCCCTGTTCATTGTTGCGCCTTATATTTTTGTGACCTTTCACTGGTGCTCCTTTCATTGTTCCATGTTTTACTGTTGTCCCTTTTATGATTGCCCTGTTAACTGTTGACTCTTTCACAGTTGCCCATTTCACCATTGAGGGAACTTAAATAACAATAAATTTTGGTGTAATATCATTATTCAAACATGATGTGTTGTTGTGTCTTTGGGTGCAATAACCATTGGAAAATCCAATCTAAAATTTATAACTAGCTATTGTATTTCCATTCTTCACTGGAACAGCACGGATGTATGGGCCATGTGTTTTTGATGTTGTCTGAACATATTATAATTAACTGCCTAATATATTTTGTGAATTCTAGCCTATTCTATTTTAGGGATGGAGAATATAATATTAGAACCAACAGATAAAATGCATTATTGTGTACATTTTATTATAGTTATTTATCTTGACATGGGAATTCTAATTGATAAAGTGCATAGGAAAATGTTTAATTTTTCTAACCAAAATGATGAAAATATTACACAGTCAAATAGAGAGTACACTAAATCTTGGTAGTTTCTGAGTTTGATTAACCTTTTCTTTTCTTGTATATTTTCAGGAACAAAAAGCCAAGCCTAAGTCAGCTACCCCACCTAGTGACGAGCGAGAAGATGACATATCCGTTACTCCTCCTCATCCAAAACAGAAACGAGTTAGACGAGGTGCTGTTAGTGCTGAAGTTTACAAAGAAGAAGATGCTGCTCAATATGTTAAAAAGGTAGGAAGATATAGGGCCAAACCCTAGTTTTACGATCATTTCTTAAGATTTTCCTTAACTTAAATCTTACAAATTTAGAATTTATTTTTCTTAGTTTTCAAGATATCCATATTTTTAAGTGTCATTTTGAAGATCATGCTAAGCTTATTACATATTTATTCTTAATTTTTGTAGAAACTTTTTATTTTAAGTACTGTAAAATACTATCAAAAGTTGTCATATTTTAGTTAAGGAAAATCTTAGTAAAGGAATGAAACTGGAGCTAGCTAAAGAAAATTTATTGATCCTGGGAATAGGGTTTGTAAGATGTAGCACTTATTAACCTGAAAAAGTGGATACAGGAATGGTCATATTTGCCTCAAAATGAAGCATATTAAAGGTACTTAAACTGTGGTTGAGTTTGTAATTTCTAAATTCTGATAGAGTTTGTGGTTGAAAAAGGAGTGAAAATCAGATTAATGAAGAAGATATTATGAAATTAAATTATTAAGATTACATAACCTGATTGCTAATTAATGATTAACCATACCCACTCATGTTGATGATCAAAGGCATTAAATGTCATCATCAGCATGATCGGGGACAATACAATGGAGTAATTCTGTAACATTATACAGTTATCTTTGATTTTAGGATTTAAAAATAATGATTTGAATTTAAAAACTGATGAAACTGTTTCATCTCTCTTCCGAAATTTGATGATAATCATTGACTCTGATTTTCAATCGTGTCATTAAGAAACGAACTGAATGTAGGCTGTGCACAACTTTGCATAATTTACTTTGTGAATTTTATTGTATGCATACGGTCTATTTACTTCATTTTTCAATGACACAAATGAAAATTAGAATAACTTAAAATATTAGCTGGTAACACATGAAACTCTGGTAAACCAACAAATAGTCTGTGTATGTGGTACTTTTTGTAATTTTTTAGTTAGCGTCTACTTTATATATTGGCAATTTTGTATGAACAATTTTAACTTCACTGAATCTACTAAATTGGGTTCACCAGCATACAATGAATACTGTTTGTCCAAAACTTGATTGACAACATAATAGATTGTGAAGGGAATTTTCACTATTGGTCATTTTGTCAGTTTTTTATAGATCTTTAGAACAGTATATACATGAGTTATGTAAGGTTTTATCAACTAATGCGCCATCTCCATTGGCAATATGCTAAATGACCAGGGCCCCTTTCCTTTCTTGTTGCTGCATCATTTTCATTGCAGATCGATTCCTGGAAAAACAATTGTTTTTACAAGAAAAGATATCTTATACAATTCCTTTTCCATAAGAAATTATGCTTGATCCACACAAACTTTATCAACTATCATGTCATGTCATGATGCTCTGTCATATGCCTTTTCAGTGTTCATTCGAGAAGGTGTCATGATCCCTAATTTTGTCAAATGGTCCCATTGTTAAGGTCTTAGTGGGCCATATGCAACATTACATGAATCCAAAATGATGTTATGGTGTTTTACATGAGCGTTTTGGAAAATGGCACATTCTGAAAACTGTATATTAAACACTGCCTTGCAGTTAGCCAATTTAAATACTTTTAAACAATAAAAATAATCCTTGTCTACTCTGAAAAGAAACTGCAACTATAAATGTGTTCTCTGAATACAGCTATTTTTGGTAGAAATAAAAACAGAAGACAACAAAAAAAAATCACATCAGATAGAAAAAATTATGTTGACCATATGTTCTTCAGCGATCTATATGAACTAAGTCCAAGTTAAAGTATGTATATAAACACTGTGTATAAAAGCAAAGTGCAGGTTCCCTTAAAACTACAATTTATCAAAACCTGTCTAATGCCGTAGCGAAATGAGGAGAAAAATAGATAATTTGACTAATCTTCCTAACATTTCCAAATCCTGTTTCCTGTTAAATTGCTCTATTGTTATTAGGTTAGGAATATGAAAAATAGTACATGTAATTTTCAAAATTGATCAAATTAAAAAAAATTAATAAAAATGGTTGATGTAAAAAACAAAGATTTCATTTTAAGTCTTTATCTTTAATTTTTTTAAATTCATAAGTTTATAAAAAAAATTGGTGCAAGTAAAGAATGAAAATTTTGGTTTTGGTCATTATCTTCAAATTTTACCCAAAACGGTGTAACAAATTAGTGGTTCCTGTCTTGATATGATAGAGAGGATTTTCCTGTCAATTAAGTGGAAATGAAGCCTAGGGATGGGTTTATAACAAGCTTAGATACTCTGTCAGTAAGACACAAATTGATTAATATAGGTAATTATGGTTCAATCATCTTCACTGTCATTCCTGATGATACAAATTTCAGTTCCTAAAACCTCATATATATTTTTTAAAAGACAATCATTCAGAAGCTTACCAGTAGATTTTAAAGGTTTTGAAAATAGTTCATGATATCTTGTCCTTGCTTATGGATTTGGAAGATTTAAATTAGTTAATGCTATTTTATCATTGTGTTCTGCTCAGATGTAATTCAGTTAAGCATGATTGTTATGAGACTTATGTTGTAAAGGTATTGATCAGATATCTCTCTCTGAAGTTGATGAATTAACTTACTGATGTCAGTCAACATGGCGGGATGGAGATATTGTTGAGTTAATGCTATGTTAGCAATGATAGGTTTCTACAAAGTTAAAACCATTTGTAGCCAAATTTCCAAAGGAAACAAGGAATTAATAAAAAAAAAAATTAACTATTTATTATAGTATAAAAATAACTACTTTTCCTAGGTTTTCAAAAAATTTAATTTATTAGTAGCCAAATTTCCAAAAAAAAAAAAATGTGAAAATATAGTCCTAAAGTATTCTCCCACAAAGGGTTTGTTAAAATTTGTTACTTTTTAGAAAAGTTTCTCAGAAATTAATAGCCAATTGTGGTTATGGCTACCAGTAATACCACTTGATCTTATGTACCGGTACATAAATTACTTTCTGAGTTAATTTTTTACTCTTTATACAAGTCACGGATGTCATTTTCTTTCTGGTACTGCTAAAGCATGGCACTTGGGATTGGGAAGACAAGCATCGTTTAAGGTAATAACGTGGAAAAGATCTAATAGGGAAATGAACAATAGAAATATAATAGTAAGAATATTGTAATTTATTTATTCCAATTGGGAAAAGTCACCAAAGTATTTGGGAAAAATATACGTTTTGAAAATTGGTTTTGAGACCATTTTAAGCCTCAATTAATCAGATTGACAAGTCATTGATAAATTGCTGAGCAGATCCATGAGAGTTAGGAATGTATTCTGATTTCTAGCAATGTTGATTGAAATTGTTTGTGATCAGTTTCCTTCACCCATTGATTCGTCACATCTTTTTATGATGCTAAACATATCCATAGGTATTAATGTATCACTTTTTAAATGAGGTCGAATATATACAATTTGTAGTACCAGTTGATGGAATCTATTTTAATAATGTCCAATGTCTAAAAATGTGCCTTATTTTATTATTTTCATTATGAATGAAACTCGCTTTGTATATAATTTAAAGTACTACTTGAATCTATTTGACAATGCCCTATGCCCAATAATATCCCCTTTCTTATTAGTTGAATTTTTGACATCTTGTATGATTCTGAACATATGAGTGACACTTGTTAATGACCCATATATTCAAAATCAAATACAAGTTAATTGAAGAATCAATGCCCTATGTCCAACAATATCCCCTATCTCATAAGTGGAATTTTTGTCTTGCTTTCTTATGTGATTCTGAACACATCCCTTACAGTTAAATTATCACTTGTATGTCCAAATACCAGCTGATTGGATCTTCATCCTCTGTCCAGCATTATACATGTGGTAACTCCTTATTCAGTGGATTTGACGAATTATACCCTACATATATTCTGAAACCATTGCAGTTAGCACATTACTTTTAAGTACTGTTAACAATTTTACCCTTAAATGAAATCATTTTGGCCAATTGAAAATTCTCTTGTCATAAATACCTGTAAAACAAAATTCAATTAGTCAACAACCTCTAGACTATTGGCTAAGCCTTGCCTGCTGGTGGTTTATAAATCTAATTATAAGCATCCAAATAAGATTTTAAAAAAGGAAATTATGAATTACATGTCTGTTTTCAACTACCAGTAGTCTGTAACCCTAAATACATGTACACATGCAGTTAATGTAATCAAAAACTTTATTGTATTGTCACACATTTTTGTGACTTGGTTACAGAAAGTAATCCAGTTATATAAATTTTGATAAATTTGCTTATTGAAGACTGCACATATAAAATATGACTTTAAGGGTTTTTGATGCAGTCACTATTTCATACAAGTCAGAAAATCCAAAATATGACCATAAATTTATTGCAGAGTAATATTATAAAAGTTTTCTATTTTTATATTCAATGCAGTATCAAAAAGCATAATTAAATTTGATATAATTTTTAAGGTGTGTAACTGAATTAGTTGATCGGATAACTAGTTTTATGAACTTTTTATATTTTGTAATCATTTTTGCGTTTCCCATGTTCTATATTCACATACAAGATGTTTTAAATAGTATCACTGAAGACATCTGAGAAGTGATCAGATTAGCGAGAGTTTTTGTGTCGTGACTGAAGAAATGGGCTAATTAAGCTAAGAGGACTTGAATTAAAATAAAAGATCCTTGTTAAGAAACTGTTAATGAAAGCTGGTAATTGACAGGTATTAGATCAGAAGTTTTGTATAACTTCCAGAATGAACTGTCTCTCTACATCTTGATGATGTAGTCGTATGCTGTCACATCCAATCACAGCACAATTTTATCTAGTGATCAGTCAAATCAATATAATTTATAGACACTCTCCATCAGAAGTCAAACTTTATACCGTGAATAAAAAGGGGGTGGAGTTTATCCCCCGCTATAAGAACCGTGTACCATGTAGAAAGCCTGAAAATTGCACACTTGGTAAATTTTAGTTAGCTTTTGTTAGATCAGCATTGCAGTAACTTGTTTGGTTGAAGAAAATTTTCTTGTTGAAGAAAAGTAAGGATGAATGTAATGGATAAACTTAAAGCTGAAAATCTTGAAGAAGACTTCAAAATGCCTGAAGTAAGAAATTTATCATTTGCTTTCTGTGATCGAGGTTTGAAATGAGTTTTATTTTCACCATTAAGTCTGAAATATTTTTTCTTCAAAATTGATTCTAAACAAGATATTTATAATATTGCAACAAATTTATTTTTGTCATATTTAGAATTGTAAGTTTTCATCAAATCATGAAGAGAAAGAAGAGAAAAAAATGTATTCAAAATATTAAGAGGTGTTAACATGAAATCTACAGTATTCCAATTTGTAAACTTTTTTTTCAAATGAGATCAAAGAAATATAAATACTTTCACAAAGCTGCTGTACTCCTAACTGAAACTTGTGACAATATTAAATATATAATAATAAAAACAAAATTGAAAAATAAATAAAAAATGTAACAACAGTTCAGAAACGAGTTCTACTGCTTATGATGGCCAGATTTATTAACATTCACGAAATGGTGGGAGGCATAATAGATAGACAAATCTTCTCACATAATTATGCTAAGAATCAATCCCAGGCTACATATGTGATAGGTATTAATGCCAATACAGCAGGGATTTGATTCACAGCACCATCAGTGAGAAGGTTTTTAGTCATTGCTTTAAATAAAATTGTGTTAATGTTCCATTTTGATTCTGATTTCTAAATTACTGCCATCATCATTGAAGCTTTTAAATCAAGGCCTTTAAACTTAAGCCATATAAAATTAATTCCTAGATTCTCATCCGCCCGCCCTACTCTTTTTCCGGCCCGCCCCAGAATTTTTAAAGCACTGAAGATCGCTTCAACTTTATTTTCATTTGGCAACCAGTAGCAAAGTCTTAGTACAACCTAAAATGTCTTGCAATTCAAATTCTCCTAAAATTACAAATACTTGTAATGCTATATATTTGGTAAAATCAATAATTAAAAGTTGGGTCTTGTATGTGCAAGATTAATTATCTGTACAATGTTGTACCAGAGTTTGAAACATCTCAAATACTATGGCTGAAATTCTTGAGAAAATTTAGGGGCATTGTAACCAGGCTGTACTGTATATAGATATTATTATGATATGTGTCTGCCACTTCTAGTTGTACACAGGCAAAACTGAATAAAAACTAATTAGAAATGTTTTATATTTGTAGGTAGTTCCAAAAGACTACAAAACTATGGCAGCATTATCTAAAGCCATTGCCAAAAATGTTTTATTTTCTCATCTAGACGACAATGAAAGAAGGTAAGTTTGTTATAGATATCTTAACTTTACTGTTCATTGTAAGATACCTTTAGTAAGCCTTAAGCGTGTAAGGGTGCATGTTAATCTTTGCACTGTAGTATAATTGTCAGCCAGATTACACTAGGCTACCCTGGTGTAACCATGACAGTATGTATCATGTATATGTCTACCTTGTACTAGCATGTACTTGGGGTGACTTTAAGGTGCTTGGCAGTAAAACAGATGTTGCAGGAATTTCTGTCCCACCAGTCTGTTATCCTTACACCGGGTAAGGCAACAGCATTGTGGAATTAACTAACTTGCTTATTGTCACAACATGCCCCATTGGGATTTGAACTGACAACCCTTGGATCTGGAGTCTATACCAACTAAACAACATGCTTTCACAATGTCTTATCAATATCTTGTGTATGTCATATTAAGTGAAAAAATAATTGGATAATAAGTGTGTTATAGTGATAGCTGTATGTTTTTGTCATTATGGTATCCTTCATTGAAACTACTGGTTGTTCTTTAATGCTAGAATTAACTGATAATTTGAGAATGAGAGTACTGGTATATTATGATGGGAGAATAAAAAGCAGATTAATACCTTAAAATTGTAGATAAGTGAACATGTAATTCACATTGAATGTTAGAATGCCTACCTTAGGCAATACATAGAAAATATAAGTATATGTCACTAAGGTCAATGTAAAACAAAACCCATGTCAGCTATGAGACCTAACTGTATTGTACACATGAAGGGTTCAGTTTGATAAACATAAAAGTAAGTCTCTGAATGAAGATATTTTCAAAATACTGGTAGTATAAAGACTATATTAAACTTCCATTCTTCTTTCCAGTGATATTTTTGATGCCATGTTTCCAGTTCACAGACATGCAGGGGAAATCATCATCCAACAAGGTATGTTCATGTTTAAATACTTTTTGCATTAAGATAGTTCTGATGTATCAGATATATTATATACAGATGAGCTCATCTGATCTTCTGTCAGACTCTGTAAATCTATAATCTTTGAATAAGGGTTGCCACTGCATTACATGTTTAACACCCGTAATGTGTTGGAAAACGTTTGCATCTTAAATTCCCAGAATTAGGTTTTTACAGGGACATGTGTACTGATGTTAATTTAATATCCAATGGAAATTAATGTTCTGTACAAACTTAAGGGGGTATGATGTAATTTGGTGAAACTCATTGTCCTTGTTGTTTGGAGATTTCTGAAATACATGGAAAATTGAAAATCTGACAATCCTACACACTTATCAGTGATATTACACAAAAGTCAACAGTGAGTGGGAATATTACACAAAAGTCAACAGTGAGTGGGAATATTACACAAAAGTCAACAGTGAGTGGGGGTGTAATCATGTATTTACAAGTATTTAATCATTATTTTCGTAGATACAGATTAGAAATGCTGAAGAAAATGCATATTTTCCTGTTTGTGTTGATTTAATGAAAGTTGATCATGTTGATGATTATCTTAAAAGATTACATTTGCTGTCTGCACAAGTTAATGCCTTTAGTAAATAACTTTTTGTTTTCTGGGGAAAAAACTTTATTAAACCCACACATCAAAGCTGTTGAAGGCATAATGTTTTTTCCCTTCTGTCTGTCCAATTGAAGTTTTCCACACTTTCTTCTAAATGCTTGTGTATATTAAGCTGATTTTGGTAAGAAAAAGATTTTGGAACTTAAAAATAATGTTAGAAGATTTGGTGAAGTTATAGAGGACCATTAGAACAAGGTTTTCACTGTAGATATCAAGTTTTTTTGTTAAGAGCTATGCTTAGTAGGTACATGTTTTTGAAGGTTACTAGATTTAGAGGTAAACGTAAAAGCAGATCATTTGATTTAATCGTGTGAAAATTAGAAAATATGGTTTAAAATGAAATCAGCAGTATTTGTTTTAGAAAAGATATAATTCTTGTATCCGAGATATGAAGTCTTAAATCAATATATTTTGTTTGTTATCATGCACATATTAGTTTGACAAACTGTCAAATGATTTGATATATTTGTTCGTGTTTTCTGTACCAGGAGACTAGAGTCATGTTAAGTCATTAAAAATCCTATTGTCGGTATTAGACTAGTTTGTCAGAAATATTCAGTTTGTCTTTGAGTAAAAATCCAATATTTGCTACCATGTGACAATATGTTCTATGAAATTCTTATAATTCATTATGCTTGAACTGTTTGAATTCTAAGAGCGAAACCTTATATTTACAATGTATTGACATGATTGTGACTTATTTCTGAGAAATTATTATTTGTCGTTCAGTAATTCGTTTTCTTATTTTGAAATAAAGAATTTTTTAAATCACCTGTATTGAAACTGTTAAATGTTTAGTTGAATGAACATAAAGGGACATATTAGAATATTTGAAAGAAGTATAGAAATATTTCAAATTTAACACATTTGTCTGATAGGATTGGATTAAAATACATTTTATAGTCCAGGTAAATTCTGTTGATTTTTATAACCCCACCCCAACCCCCTTTAAATAAGTTTAGGGGGATATGTCTGTCTGTCCGTCTGTCCATATATTGTTTTTGCTTAATGACTATTTGCTATATATGTGAAAGGATTTTGATCAAACTTGACAGAAATGTGCACTACCATGATGCAATGTTTCACATACCAAATTTAATGTCCAATCTGTCTGGGTTTCTTCCAAAAAATGACAAAAATCACCTTGATTACTTTGCAAGACTTGCAAGGTCACTAAAAATTTAGACTTGGACAATATGAGGAGTTACTGTGTCTGTTAGCTGGGTTTTGTTGACAGATTGGTCATTTTAATACACCAAAAAGAGAAAATGAAAGGAAAATCATTTAATATATAAACAAATAAATCCAAATATGACTTGCTTGGAATTCTAGTATTAACAAAAACTGTTACCCAATGTGACAGTTTGAAAAGAACCTGACATCTTGTAAGGATGAATAATCAAATAGAGTTATTGTACTAGTTGGCTTTGACAGAAAATCCAATAAGTTACTCACAGTGGTCAAGATTTTATTAAATTATATACATATTTGTACAGTTGATGGACACTTAATAAGACCTCTACCATCACATATGCTACCAGACTAACGTAATGGAAATCTAATTAAATCAGAGATTATTAACAGAAAATACAAATATATATATATATCTAATATCAAAACTAAAACTTTCTGTCTGAAATTCATAATGGACTCATCTTGATTAATTTTCTTAAAATATTTGATGAAGTTTGACATTGTACGTACTTACTGCCTGTATAACAATCTTGGTAAATGAAGACATTAATCTGGGATATGTTTTTCATTAGCCGACAATGTAAAGGTGTTACCGTATATTCTCGCTTAAAACCTGCATCTTTTATAGATTGAAATATTAAATATCATGCAGTTGTATACTGACTGCTTCTCCTTTCTTTGAAGCAAACTTAGTGGACCTATGGTCTTAACTCCAAGCTTACGGATCACAGCCTCTCTCTGCCTAAGTTCACTTGGTTAGATCCTAGTGTGAGAAAGTTTGGTCAATTTGTTTGCTAAAGGTGGTGGTTTTCACAGGGTACTTAAGTCCCTCTCCCTCCCTCCCCTCCCCTCCCTCTCTCTCTCTCTCCCCCCCCCCCCCCCCCCCCTCAATAACTGGAAGAAACTTGTCTGCAGTGTAAAACAACTTCATTACTCCACTCTACTCAGCCCTTCCTTTGAAATAAAACATTGAAATAAGATGAAAACTGAACTGTTTTACTTAAGAATTTTCAAGACTTTGCCTCTATTTATGAAAATATGTCTTGTTTTATGATAATTTTACAATTGATTAGAACAGGTTTGCTCTCATTAATATTCTCAACAAAAGTTTTATCTTGTCTAATGTAAGTACAAATGTGTAAAGAAGTGTTACCAGACAGTTAATATAGTGACTTTTAAACATTGATACAGACTAGACCATTCTAGTTTATATTCCTTTTTATATTCCAATGAATATTTCATTGGTGTCTGAAGTTTGCTTTGATTCCATAATAAGTGTTAACAGAATGTTAATAGTACTGTCATGTGCTGTTTTTGAATTTCTATTAAAATAATGCATTCAAAAACAGCACATAACAACTCATGTGCTGTTTTTGAATGCATTATTTTAATAGAAATTCAAAAACAGCACATGACAGTACAGCCCAATCATCATAAAATCTCTGTTAGGGTTCATTCTTTATTGTATTACAGTGATTTGTCTGAGTACAGGAATACACCTAATTCCTAAATAGGCCATTAGTATCCTTGTACAGAAAATGCCTAACTGAAATAAAACCTTATTGATTTAATTAATAATCTTTTTATTTGTTTTGTTAAAAATATTTGTTCATCAAAATCCTTTAGAAATGATACAAAGTTCAGGGATGTTTGTGAGGCTGCAGTGGCCTAATAGATCCAGGACCTCTCACTACTGTGAGTTCAAATCCTGCTCAGACCACATGTGGGAAAGCGAAATTTTCCTTGCCGTTAGCCTTTACTGGTTCACCGGGTGTCAGTATAATGTGACCGGGGAGTGGTACACTTTTGGCATACTGACTATAAGCCCTGAGTGGGCGCTGGTACAAGGCACACTATAAAACATACTCAAACTTTCACATGCATACACAAACTTATTCATAGATAAATCCATAGAGATTAATAAAGTAGTTCTTGTCACAAATAGCTGAAAAATTGCTGATGCGACATTAAGCAACATTCAACAACAACAACAACAACAACAGGAATGATTGTGAAACTTGGTCCAGGTGAGTTCTTGTTGTTTTGTATATTACAAAGTCACATTGAACCTTTAGATGGTGAATCATTACCATTGTATTTATTTATTTCTGATTTCAGATGATGAAGGTGACAATTTCTATGTTATAGACGTCGGGGAAGTAGATGTAAGTTTGATTATGATTATAATTTTTTTATGTTGCTTGGACTTCAGCTGTTTATATGACAAAAGTAGTTCATGGTGATAGCTAACCTGTTTCCCCATATGTTTGTTCAGAATGTCTAAGACTTGAAACTGGTTGATACTGTATAAGAAGAAACATTAGTAGTAGGAAACTGGCACTTTTGATCTTCTAAAATATTTCAGGATGAGAAATTTTCATGGTTCTGACAGTATGGAAAGTGTATCAGAAGGAATAAGAAATTTTCATTCATGGTTTAAATGCCATCATGAAATTGTGAATATTTTTCTTAGCAAATGTTTCTTTTTTATTATACAGTAATAGTTCTTTGGTATTTAGATATAACATGAACAATCTTTAAGTCAAAATTATAAGATTTTTAAATAGATAAATAATTAATAAAAAAAAATATTAATAATAAATAAATAAATAAATTTTTTTTGTGCAGTGGATTGGTATTTTATGCCCAAGTAAAGAAATTTCATGTGTATTCAGATCAGTTCTTGAATGGTGGCTTGAGAAAATCACAAACTTCAACAAGCTAACTGATAGCCTTTCTCACACATGGTTCTTTTCAAGTAGGATTAGAACCAAAGCATTGAGGGGCACTTGGTCACTGCAGAGGATCCAAATTCAAAATGGAAACCTTATTTTTTGTGTTGTCAAAGTATTAACGCCATGGTAAAAAATTTCTGATTCTGTGTACAAAACTCCTTTATTATCTACAGAGAAATAGATGTTCAATTATTGAACTTGTAACAAACTAGTATAATCTGCAGTGGTACAGTTTAGCCATGTGTGTCTATATAAGCAGATTTGATTGATTTTCCTGCTAAAACGCTTTATGGCCAGCTAATGAATATTGTGAAAATTAATCCTGAAAAGCTAATTGAAGGAGACAACTAATTTTGAAAACCATGTTAAACCATTTTAAAATTTTAAAACATGCTTTTAGAAATGCATGTAGCAGTGGGAATGATAGTTTCTTTATTATTATAAACGTTTTAGTGTTTTAATCTCTTATCTGAGTTTGTCAGTTCGCTTGCCAAAGGTCAATGGTTTTCTCTGGACACTGCGGTTTCTCCATGATTCCTGAACTGACTACTTCAATGTAAGTGAAAGAAATTTGGCTGGAGCATAAAACTCCATTACTTTACTGTGCCTCTGCTCATAGCAGCATGACCAATTTAAAGTAATTATCAGAATATCATTAATTAAAGAGGAGTAATTTATCTGAGATCTGTTGTGAGGTCATAATTTTTTGCAATATTTGTATGCCTATAGTTAAAGCTATAAAACAGATTTGAAGAAGAAATGTTTTTCTATAATAAAAGCCATTAATTACTCGTAACACCAGATAGTTTATAAAGTAAATTTTTCATTTGATAAAGAATATATAGTCCTATATACTCTAAAGTAAATTGCTTTGAGTTATTTAGCTAACAAGTTGTGGCATTGACTTGTCCAAGGTTGTCTAGTTCCTGTAATATTTCTTATGGCTGTGGATAAGCCTTGTTTTGACAGATTTGTTGATGGGGGGATTTTAACGTGTAAGTCATTTGTCGTTAATTTTACCATTCCATCTAACAATTTTTCTGCTTCATTTCATTGGTTATTTGTTATTGCGGTCAAATTGTCAACTGAAATGCATAGAAGTTTCGCGATATTGATTTCTCATTCCTCATATATATTGTTTCCAACATTTAATTACCGAACTTCGTGATGGTGAAAAACAATTGGTAATATATTTTTAAGCATGTGTATATCAGAATTTGGCTTTTTAATTTGCTCCCGATTGGCTTGTTATATGGTTATTCTAAGTATCACCATGTTAAACTTACACATCTTTCCGTCATGATGCCTTACAAAAAAGTGTTTTTATTGCCAATTATATGGTAGGTTGTAGTAGTAAAATAAAATATATTATTTATTACTAAACAATCATTTTAAAATTGGCAAACAAATTGAAGTTTTAAATCTTATGTACTCTTCCATATTACTTTTTTGTATTAATTTTTTTTTATTATTGAATTATTTTTAGTAAGTATGCATTCAGAAACTCCATAAAATTTCCTGTTTGCTAGCAGATTTTTCTCATTTCATGTTCATTATCTGGAGTAATTTGGATGTAAAAATTTTAAGAGATAAGTTTAAATCTGTCTTAAAACTTTAAAAGAGTGTATTTTTTATATCACACTTTAAAAAATCAAATGAACTAAAACAGAACCAAGCTTCCTATCATCATGGGTGATCCAAGATAATAAATGACTTCGGAGTTCCTTATCCTTAAATTAGCTTACAATTTTATACTTTTCTAGAATCGTTTGTCCAATTTGGTTTTGCCGAGATCTATTTCTCCTAATGTTAATAAATGAGTATAGTATATGAGGATTCATTTTTGTCAGAGAATTAGAATTGGTAATCTCTGAGAGTCCAGAATAATCTGGGTGGATATGAAACCATCAACAGATATTTTTATGTGCGCTGAAAGCCATATCGGAAAGGATTCATTGTTAGGTATAAATTGAAGCTAATTTGGAAAACAAGATTGACCTTAAAAGAAAATAAAAAGTCGGGAAACTCCAAGATATTGGATTTATACAGATAGGCTATATATCTTTATTTATATCTTAAGCATTTTTGGTCTATTTTATGATTTCCATGGTAAATGAAATGGGTACCAATTTCCTATTACAGATTATAAACTATGTCATTATCTGAAGAAATATTATTTATGTGTGGTAATAAAAAACAAGACAATTTGTTAGAGTATTGAACTGTTGTGATTAGATGGACTTAGTGGTCAGACACAATTTGTTAGGAGTTTACCTCTAATGAGATGGACTTATGTGGTCAGTTATACTGTATTGCTGTTATTTGTAATAGTTGTAAATCTGCCGACTTTGATGTATCTTTCTGGCTCACTGGAAGTGTTTATATACTTATTGTTATTAAGATGTTTTCTAGTTTCTATAAGATTTAGATATTTATCAGTGATAGATTATAGTGATTAAGTTATTTTTAGTGATAAGAAAACCTGGGATTACAGCAGAAATTTACAATAACTTGGTTAACTCTTTGTTTTAGATTGCTCCACACGGTTTCATCTATTAGCAATACAATGCAAGTTGAATCTAATATTATAACTTTGTAGAAATTAGAAATTTTATCTAATGTCCAATTAAAGAAGTTTTGGCTTTAAGCAATGCAATGAAACCTTTCTAAACTTGACCTTGAAGAAGCCATGAGAAACTTTGTGTAATTGCGTCTTCTTATTTCCGATTTTAACATTTAACATGTCATGTTTTGTTCTGCTTTGCTTCTCTTGATTGTCAGTATCGAAGAGTATAATACAATTTATTACCAACTAAAAAATTTGGTCATTCTGTTAAAAAAAAATCCCCAAAAATAAACTTCATCATCTGATGGCCATATTGCATGCCTAACAATAATTTGGTCTATGTGGATGATTCTTTTCACATTATTTATTAATAATTTTATAATTAAAACTGTTATGTATGTATACATGCTGTTCTTCTATAATTTTTCAGGTATTTGTCAATAATGAATGGGTTACAACAATATCAGAAGGTGGAAGTTTTGGAGAGTTGGCTCTTATTTATGGAACACCAAGAGCTGCCACTGTTAAGGTATTGTACAGCATTAGTGTATATATATTTGTATACCCCAGACTACAAAATCCATAAAAAGAGCAGTGAAAGATTGAAAGATAAACATGTATCTCCATTTGCAACCCAATCCTGCAATATCACCTACACACTTTTTATGAATAAAATCAAAGGTTATTGATGATTGAAAACATGTTGAAATTGATTTTGTGGTGCAAGAAATAGCATCAATCGCTACTTGTGGTGCTAGATAGGGAAATCTTGGCCCTCATTCTAATATATTTGGTCCAGAACTTGAAGTCTGAATTATATTGCTAAATGAAATCATTATTTGTTCTACATGTTCTAATCATTTGTCATTGTCATTCTTTGAAATTTGAAAACTTGAACACTCAAAGCTTGATGTCAGATATTCCAAATTATTGGTAATGTTACTTTATTTAATCTTGTTACAGGCTAAGGGAGATGTCAAGTTATGGGGTATTGATAGAGACAGCTACAGAAGAATACTTATGGTAAGGGATTATAATATTGCTACTAAACAGATAACATGACACCTGGATATGGGTTTCCTTGTTTTAACATCATTTGTGTAACAAACCTGTTTAAGATCAATCCAGTGACATGAAATGTAGAAGTGCTAGCTGATGTGACACTGCTTATTTTAATTTCATCCATTTCATCACAGGACATACACCTTAATATGAGAAAGCTTGTCCATTTGCTTGTAGAAGGTCATTGGTTTTCTACAGAACCAGGTAAGTTCAGAGATCATAGAAAAACCAGAGTGTCCCAGGGAAAACCACAGACCTTCAGCAAGCCAATCAACAAATTTTCTCACACTAAGATCTGTTCTGAGTGAGATTCAAACCAAGGCAGTGAGAGGCACTGCAATCTATTTTAGACCACTCTGCCACTTTGGCTCCCTTGTAAAACCAAGAAGTCCCTTATAAAAACCAGGAAGTAACAGAAATATGTTACACAAACATGATGAGTACTGGTATGTTTTCACTTTGTCTTGATTAGTCAGTTAGTGATGTTATTTTACCTAATGATGACAGTATCAGCTGATTTGAATCTCTTCAATGGATCCAACTCTTTGTTGAGATGTGTAATTAGTTTGTGACACAAGTCTATGATTATATTATACAAGCTTAATTAGGCTCGCCTGTGCTTTAATGATATCATGTCGGTTAATTATGTAGCCAGGGGACATCAGCCTCTTTATAGCTATAGAATTCACTTATTTATCCATACATATCAAAACATGTTTTAGTCTTAATTGTGTATCCCAATGTAAATTGTATTGTCCTGATCTAGTTATTTTGTTTACTTTTCCAAGGTTGAATAACTGGAAGCTATCTTAGTGGTTACATGTAAAGTATTTGTAACTCTTAAGATAGCTTTGACCTACCCAGTCTTGATCTAGTTACTCTGTAGCCTTGACCTACCCAGTCGTGATCTAGTTACTCTGTAGCCTTGACCTACCCAGTCCTGATCTAGTTACCCTGTAGCCTTGACCTACCCAGTCGTGATCTAGTTACTCTGTAGCCTTGACCTACCCAGTCGTGATCTAGTTACTCTGTAGCCTTGACCTACCCAGTCGTGATCTAGTTACTCTGTAGCCTTGACCTACCCAGTCGTGATCTAGTTACTCTGTAGCCTTGACCTACCCAGTCGTGATCTAGTTACTCTGTAGCCTTGACCTACCCAGTCGTGATCTAGTTGCTTTGTTTACTATGTTGATACATATTCAGTATTCATTCTAGAAGGGGGCCATTAATCCTTAATTTTGCCAAATGACCCCATTGTCAAGGCCTAAATGGCCATATTTAACATTAAATGAATGCAAAAGTATTGATGCACAATGTTTAAGAGAAAAGTTTTTGAAAATGGCCCCTTAAGGAGAATCCTAGAATTATCACTGCATTTTAATGAATCCCTTACTTTATCCACAAGAATATTCCATTGTATTAAAGATTTATTTTTTAAGAATAATAATATAAACGAAAATCTCTCAAGATGAAAATAAAATAAGCATGAGTCCTAACTGAACTCTTAAGTTCATATACAATGTACGGGGTATTTGGTTAGTGTGTATGAATAGACTTAATATAGAAAGTGTGTGTTTGTATACATGTACAGTATATCTATTAATTGACTAAACCCATCAGAAAGAAGTTCCAATTCACAATCAATAAAGCTACCAACCTATGAACAATTGAAGAATTCCAGATATTTTACAGATATTTTCTTGACGGATTAATTGTCACTACATTCTTCTTGTCAGGAAAATTTGCATTATTGAGCAAAAACACGGTTGGAAATAATAGTATTGAGGTTTCTAGAGGATTTTTTCCCAATAAATATTTCAGATAACTTTCATGTTTATTCTGCAATGAAATTAGAATAATCTGTTTCTTCCCCAAAATAAGTAATGTTATGGTCTGTTGTTTTTATTCTCGGACCATTTCAGACATCTATAGGGATTATAAGCTCAAATCAAAGCCTGATGGAATCGGTATAATTATGTTTACAATAAATAACCAAAATAAATAAATACAGTTGACACTTATTTAGATTTCAAATTCCGTACTTTCTAGAAAAACAATTACTAACTATTTATTTAAACAAAATCAAGTGCAGTGGGATTTGCATGATAACATAATGGGTCTGACTTTCTAATCAATTTCCAAAATTTTCTTTTCAGTTGATCTTTTCAGATTCAAATTAAATGATATATGTTGCTATTTTGAACACCAAAGTTTAGAAGTGATTTCCGTTGATTTTAGAGTATTTATAACATGTTGGCAGTTTTGCATACCCTGTAGGAATACAATGATACTTAAAAAACAATATAGCAGGACACTGGTGTGATCTGTCATTAATTTTAATCCAAGATTGCAGTCTGGAATTGATTCATTTATTCATAACTTTAGCACATTGGTTATTTTGTATCATTTAAACATAATTCCTATTCAGATTACTGTATCCCTGAAATCCAGGACTTAAAACTTTACCATGAATATACCAGTACATACATGTACTGTAAGTCCAGTATTACTCGCAGGAGCGTTACTTTGTCATTAATTCACAATCTGAGACAGACACTCAAATTTAATGCAGCCTTTCCTCCCAATTGGGTTTTGCTGATGATAGGGTACCTACCACTCGCCTAGGCTAACCCATCGGCAGCAGCGACAGTCAGCAGAGCTATTCCCGCTTGCTCACTATCATTGAACTAAGTCCAGTTTGCTGGTGACAGAAGAATTTCAGTCCTTGCAGAACATACCCCCGTCGCTTCCTAAGCTCAGTCAAACCTAGCCTACCTGATAACTACAAGGAAGGGTGACTTATTCGACAAACAAGTCACCATGCGCCTTGAAGTAGATCATCATCATTATTATCTTTCATTTCCAAATAAAGCATTGTTTAAGTTAAGCAGTAGCTAAATACGAAATTTAAAACTTTGTCAACTACAATTAGTTATATACAGCCATGTAAGTTTGTTGATGGAAAATTCTATTATCAATTCATGAAGTAGGAGATTGGTTTTGGCATGGAGCTTAATTCATAATTACTAAAATAATAAGATTTTGAGATTTTCTTCTGATAATATTAGGTTCTTTCTTTAAAGAAAATCATTTAGATTGGTTTACAAAGACATGAGGACATGTTTGATTTGTTACTGCAAGTTTTTGATGGGCATAAAGAGTGGTATTCAAGGGGCCTTGGAAGTAGTTTGGTCTAAAGTGGTGCTTCAGGAACATAGCACACAACCCTGTAAAAATGTGAAATTACTGTATAACTCTATGTCATCTTTTAAGAGCTGAATATTATATATTTAATATAACAAAAAATTATTTCAAAACAGTAAAAACTGGAATGGTGACAACGTCATACAAAACTAGCCAGAACATACTCTTAACTGGGATGTAAAATGCTGTTTCAATCAACCACCCATTTCTATTTTAACAATATGAAATAATAAAATAAATAACCTCGGAGATAAGAATTTTCAGCATAATATAGTATATTTGAGATGTGTGGCTGTATGTGAAATGTAATTTACTTGGTAACTATAGTTCTGTCTGCCTATGTCGTCAGTAAGTCTAGTCATGTGACTAACGTTAAGATGCAATTTCCCGCTACAAGAACAAAAAGTGTCATTAGAATCTTCATCAAATGATGTCACCAAAAAAAAAAAGAAGATATTTTATGTGACTGACAGCAATTTCTGGCATCTAATGACTAATTCCAGGGCACAAAATAAGATTTAAATAATTTTTACAGATCTTGGCTAGTAACTGAAAGCTATCTGAACAGTTATGAATATTTAACGTTTATGTAATACATAGATGACGTATTACGATAACTTCTAATGAAAACATATCCTTTCTTTCAACGTAAGCCATAAACTCTTACACATGACTTATAACGGAAAAAAAAAACTAGAGCAGTCTCTGAGTGGAAATTACTGGTACCCCCATCCCTGTTATTTCTAAGATTTGACCTTGTGACCTTAACCCTTGATCTATGCACCTAAATTTTGTATGCAACACATTGTGTCACATTGTGCCAAGTTTGATCAAAATCCATCCATAGACAAGGAAGATATGGATTGGACACAATATTGTGATGGACAGATAGACAAGGTGGTTCCTATATAACCCCCACCCCTAAACATTTACTCCAGGATAGTACAATACTTATACAGATACTATATATTTACAGGGTAGTACAATAAGAAAGAGGAAGATGTATGAAGAATTCTTAAGTAAAGTTTCAATATTAGGTAGGTACTGTACTTTATTTTGATACAATACACAAAATTAGTACTATTTTCTGATATAACAAAGGTTTCAGTATATCCTGTATGTCAATTGATTTCGTAGTTAAGATAGATATTTGTGACATTACTGATGTTTGATATAGAAAATTCACTTTTACCAGAAATGAACAGAAGGGACCATGGGATAGAAAATTCACTTTTACCAGAAATGAACAGAAGGGACCATGGGATAGAAAATTCACTTTTACCAGAAATGAATAGAAGGGACCAAGGGATAGAAAATTCACTTTTACCAGAAATAAATAGAAGGGACCATGGGATAGAAAATTCACTTTTACCAGAAATGAACAGAAGGGACCATGGGATCATTGATCTCCAAGTTTGCCAAATGACCACATTGTTGAGGCCTTATTGAGTCATAATTAACATAACATGAATACAAAAACATTGATGTTATGTTTTTTAAGAGGAAAGTTTTTTTTATATCATTTCTTTTAATTTTTTTCCTATCAGCATCATTGTTGTTTCATATGGATAAAGGGAGATAATTCAAATCATGGAATGAATAATTGATTTTGTGTACTATTACTATTGCAGAAAATCTAGATAAATGGGAGAGATTAACAGTAGCAGATTCATTAGAACCAGTACAGTTTGAAGATGGACAAGAGATTGTCAAACAGGGAGAACCTGGAGAAGATTTCTTCATAATCACAGAGGTATTTAGGATATAAGGATCTGTTTAAATAAATGTTCATTAAGAAAGTGTATTAAGTAAATACAGTGAACTTACAGCAATGAAAAGTTCTATCAGGAACATACAAGAACAGGTTATAGCACTTAAAATCAACTGGAAGTAAATCCGTTTCCCTTTGAGTAGGTACTGCCAAGGTGTCAGTTGCTAGGTAACTTCCATCAAGTATAGAGAAAAGAAGTGGTTAAAGATATTATAATGGACAATGGTTATAGTTTTATAATGGTCACTGGTTTTAATAATTATATTGTAATTATTTTAATGACATAAATGAAAGATTTTGAACTTTATCAAATCTTATAACAGTAAAACCCAAACAAATTTAATACATGTACTTTAAATTTAAGGCTTATTAATACTATTTTAGGGACAAGCAGCTGTTTTACAAAGAAGATCAGAGAATGAAGAACCGGTGGAAGTAGGAAGACTAGGACAGTCTGATTATTTCGGTAAAAATTCATGTTTTAATTACTCAACATATAAAATGATAGAATTTATATTTATAGATATTCCCCATTGAATACTTTGATCTCTTACACTGTTGATTTCCAAAACTTTTCTAATTCAATATTAACCACGTTAGAATCACTGTTGATCAAATATTCACGCTGTATTCACTATATGAGTTGATTAATATAGTTGTACATCCCAGTCAGAATGCTTTCATTATATAGAGGCTGTTCAAAGATTGTGGAGGAAACCAGATTACCTGGAAAAATTACTGATGCTCAATTAACGGATCAATGCCTTGGAGGGATTCCAACCTAGTCTTTGAGAGTCCCTGTGATCTGTAAATCATCACATTAGACCCTTCAGTACCAAGGCATCTCTATAGGTAGAGATTCTGACCACTTACATATTGTTCTGATAATTCAGGTCCTGTTTAATATAATTATACCTTACTTCAGATTTCAAATATTGCAGAGCATATAGGTTTATGTGACCTCCCATTCAAACTGTGACATTTTAATTTCAACATGATTTCCAGTTGATCAATCACTCATCTTTATTTATCTTCTGTGATGAATATATTTCAATGGTGGAAATACTACATATGCCATTTGTTTTATTTTTACAGGTGAAATTGCTTTAATCCTCGACAGACCTAGAGCTGCTACTGTTGTGGCCCGTGGTGTTTTGAAATGTGTGAAACTAGATCGTGCCAGATTTGAACGTGTTCTTGGACCATGTTCAGATATTCTTAAAAGAAACATTTCGCAATATAATAGTTTTGTATCATTATCTGTATAAACTGTATAAAATAACACTTGAACATATCATGTTCAGATATTACAGAGATAAACTAGGAGATTTACCAATACATCATCTTAAACTGTTTATACAGGTAAAATATAAATGACTAGCTCATCTTCTACAGAATCTGAAGGATTCTGTTACAGCTGCTCGAGTGAGCTTCCAAGGCCCTTACATGTTTTTTGTTGTTGTGTGTCAGCAGTTGTTAACATTAGAGAGCTGTGAACCATGCAGTTTTGCCCACTTGCAGTGCAGATGGCTTTAGTGACGGTTCCAATGAGGGCTATGTATTTCATATGTGATTGTATAGAGGAAAAATCTGACAAAATCTCTTGAGTCTTAAACTTTTCTTTTAAATGACATCATCAGCATCTCGCAGTTGTTGCTCAAAGACCTGTGTGTGGTGATCAACAAGATGGAGGCATCTCTGATTTAGAAAATTTCTTGATAAAAAAACACCAAAAATTAAAACTTTTGCATGAAGATAAATAGTTTCGATCAAAGGGGAAAAAAATTATGCAATAATTTCATGGAAAGTCAAAATGTGTGTTAACAACACACGTGCATATACATGATGCCATAAGCTCATATAACTTTTGGACAGGTGAGCTAAAAATTAAAATTAATGATTTTGAGAGATTTGTTCTTGATAGAATCGTGTATAACATGATAAAACGTTTGTATACTCAATAGAGAGATAAGTTGATATAGGATATTACAATGTTATTTTGCTGTTCTGTTTTTAGATGTTTATGTTCTGGTTTTGTCTTTATGTTAATGAAGCAATGTGTTATGTGATCATTTCCTAGTTATGTTGATGGTATAGTCTGTTAAAAGTATTACGACTGATTGACCAGCAAGTCTACTTTATAATAGGGCACTGTGTATCACCAATATTGTAGAATGTTACAAAACAGCAAGTTCTTTTTTACAATAGGGCATTGTGTACGATCACTATTTAGATTGTTACATCTCTTTTGTTTTGGTTGATATTCCATCTCATCCTTGTACATGTATAGACTGCTGTGTGCTTATAAGCACTGTGCTGTGATACTTTGAACAGATTATATCATTGTATCATAAAAAAAGTGTTGATGATTAATAAGTGTTCTACTTACAACTATGTTGAATATATAAAATTTTAATTCTGAATTTAAAATGAAGATTTTATCATGTTTTGAAGGTTTCGACTGTTATGTGATGACAGTATTACTCAGTGAATCTGATCTCATTCTTTGTATCTTCGTCATAATAAAATATGTACTCTATGGATACAAAATATATAGATTATATCGCCCATTTATAAACTACTTTCATCTTTGTTTGTCAACAAAATTGTAAAAAAATAAATTATCATATAAATAAAAATAAATAGTTATATAAATAAAAAGATCAATAATATATACAAAAATTTCATATTTTTCTCTATCTAGACAATATTTTTGCTCTTTTTAAAAAACAAAGGGAAATAACTCTTGATATAACACTTGAATTGCAGTATGCATGTTGATCTTTCATTAGTTGCTGAGAAGGATTACAATTGGATCTCATAACTCTGCAATAGAGAGAGGATTAATATTTAATAGGTATTATAAAAAGACCTTGCCATTTGCCAAATTAAATTGCCAAATCTAAGGCTTAGAATATTTATTAGCAGTTAGATCCATATAATAAGCAGAGATTTATGTAAATATAGCTAGTTGTGTATTGAATCTCTCAATCTGAATTGGAATGCTAAGTCCAACCAGTTAACAATAATACTGATTTATATACTAGTATACAGTATATTCTTGATCCATTGCCACCATATTTTCTCAGTCAGATTTTGATGTTATCTTACAAAAGACAAACATAGACTGATAACTTAAAATACTGGGGCAATAAGTGAGACAGCAAAGTTACCATTGGATATTGTAACTAGGTTTTACTGTAGTCAAAGTTTTAAGGTAGAGCCAATTGCCAAATGGTGTATAATATATTCAGAAAATACTGTATGGTTTCTTGACTATCTTAAGAGAATATAACCCGAAATGAATTGAAAATTTGAGATGCTTGTAAAATCTTAACATGATACATGTATATCTTTCTATTAATGTTTATGTCTTTTATGAGAGAGTCTACAAATGTGTTTTAGAGATGTCATAATATATTAGTTTGTAATGTCCTGAGCATTTTTATTTGTAATACATGTATTCATTTTTCCTCAACACTTTAATTACAGAATGGGGGACATATAGTGTTCTGCCAGCATTCTCTCCACCACTTTTCTCGAAAGCTTTTAAACAGATCTTAATGAAATTCAGATATGTGATTGATTATTCATATTTTGATTATGTATGTGGTAGAAGATTTCTCAAGTTGGGGTCTGTTTTGGGGACACTTGAAATGGCATTCAATTTCAGTTATAACTTGTTCAATCAACTGAAAAATATAATTACATTAATCACGAGTAAAAGAACAAGTAAGTGGATTAGTTTAAAAAAAAAAATGATTGTGAATTATTTATTAAGAGCCAAGGGAAATACCAACATTCTGACATTATTTCCAAAAAATGCTACAATACTAAGTAGTAGTGTAAATTTAAAAACTGCAGATTTTCTTCAGATAAATTTTAATTTATACATTATGGCTGAAAATTTTAATTGTTTTTACAAACAAAGCAGCTAGTATTTGTTTGGTTTTTGACAATTAAAAATAAACAAAATGTATTTATTCTGAATTTTAGTCACTAATATAAATGTAGATGGTAGACAAACCTGTGATAGTTGTCTCCCTTTATAACTCATTAGATTGTTAACATATATTTATAGAAACAAATTCTGTATTATTTATATATATAATATATATAACTGGTTAAGAGATTATGCACCAATTTATTTGATTTTCATTTATTTTTAAAATAGATTCACAAAGCAATAATATGTAGTCCAAGTTTTTGTAAACTGAATTAGTTGCTTAATTTTATCAATAAATTAAAAAAAATAACCCTACCCCCAATTTTCTTTTTTGGATGCAACTTCATGTTAAATTGAAAGTTTGCTTTAGATTCATGTATTTATTTTTTACTAATTTCATATTGGTTTAAGATTTAAAAGTGGAGTGTTAATGGAAACATCTGTAAACACTACCAGTATAAATAGAGTTATCTTCCTTTATACAGTTCATTTATATAATCGGTAGTCTTTTGTAATTAGTTGTGTCCTCTAAGCTTTAATTTTTCTAAATTAACCATTATGAGATTACTGAACTAATTTTTTGTTGATTTTTAAATATTTTTTTCATTTATTTCATACCCAGTTCTTAATAATTTAAGAATTATTATGTGTTTTTTGTGGATTTTTCCAATTTCATTTCATATTTTATATCAAGTTCAAGTCAGTGCTATTTTCCCTATTATTGTCATTACCTCAGGTCATTGTTCTTAATATATCTGCTAAAATACTGCTTATATAACAGAAAGGGAAGGGGAGATAAATAGTGTCTACCGATGTATCAATCTCTGGTTATAAGAGATGTATTTATTTATAGGTAATGTCTAAGGCTGTGTTACACGTTTTTTAGTTTTGAGGCTAATTAATGGACAATTTCTATGTAATCTGTTGCATAGATAATATTTAATGTACATTTTTTATGTTGCTGATTGCACCGTTTCTATGTTATATATATATGTATTTCAAGTCTCTATGTTCTTGTTTTTGGATTTATAGTATCAGTTCATTGTCCGAGTTGAAATGGTACGTGTATACAATCTGAGACAAGACATCATAACCTGGATAGTTGATATAACGTTGTTATTGTATAATCATGTGTGGTGGCATATACTCAGGGCATGTCATTTAGTTAATGAAATTTTGTACCAGTATTCTTTAAATATAGCTACAGTGTCTAGGATGGCAAAAATTTGTCTTCATAATACATGTTTACCGCTAAACAATATTGCAATGTAAGTGGTTCTTGTTTTTGTAACTTCTTTATCAAAAGAGAAAGTTTCTTGCTTGTAATGATGGTGAACAAATACATTTCACATTTTCACTTACTTGTAAATGGTACCTTTCAGAAAATTGTGGACATATTTTGAAATAGACTCACAGATTTTGATAAAAAATGAATCTGTATGCTATTTTAAGACATACCATACTTTTTAATTGCTTTACATAAGCAACTGCAGTATTTTCAAAAAAAATCCATTGTGGAAAGCCTTAATTTAGAAAAACAAGAACAGTACTGCCTGTTGGAATTTTCTGTCTTGCTTTATTTTATAATACCACTGAGGAAATTATGGGCTCTTTCTAAAGGGGAGAAACTGTTTAAATAGGAAGTGCTGGTCACAGTTTTCACATTACAAGAGTGCTTATCAAGACAACATACAGTTTGTAATACACTTTAATAATTTTGGTGAATTGGGCTCCACAGGTTATTAATTTGATTGTTAGGTAGCACTAGCTAGTATTTCGAAGTTCACTGCAGGTTTAAATACTGCTGCAGTTTTTCACTTTCCTGTCAGTCAAAAAAGGATACTTAACAAAGACATTTTTATCTAAAAAGAAAACAAATATTCAATCACCAATAATGTCAAAATAATAATACAGGTTTGGTTTTAGTTTTAAAAAATAGGTTATTTTGCTACAATGGTAAATGTATTACCTTGTCACATTTGCAATATTGTCTTTTTTCACTGCTTTAATTAATTTTTCATGTAATGTTTACTTAATCTTTGTTCAATTGATTTTAAATCATTGTAATGAGTATTAGTTCTAGATATTAACCTCACACGTTTGTTCAGTTTATTTTGTTAAAACACTGACACTGAATATTTTGACATGCTGCCTATGCTGTAAAGTTTGAACTGCACAATCAGGTCACAAATTATTAGTAGTTTATTTAGTAATGAATGTGATAATAAATTCGGGTCTGTAATGGGTCAGTGAAACTGCTTTGAGTTGTTGAGTTGCCTCCCTTTGACCTATGCTGCTATTCAATCCATTATTGTAATTTATTATGCATTTATTTATATAAAATTGCTTTGCTTCTTCTCTCCCTCCTTCCCATTTATGTGCTTTATGAATGAGTTGCTAGTTTATATGTATGATTGATTTCATTGTTACATTGTAAAGAATGTTTTATCAAATAAAATAATTTTAAAGATAACACTGATTTTGTATTTTATGTGGATCTTATGTTGTCTAATATATTGGAGTTTCAGTCTGTCTGTCGGAAATTCTTGTCTGCACTAATTCTCCAAAACTATGTAGCACTATTTCAGGAAACTTGGTGCAAAGGATCAACATAGATAGAAGATGTGCATGTTGTTAACCAATTTGGTTTGCTCATTTTCTTTGGAGTTATAGTCTTTTGAACATAAAGGCAAATCACAAAAAGAACTTGCTGGTGGAGGTCCTAACTCACTGAATTTGCTTGTATTACATTCCACTGTTATGATATACCAACGCAGTTCATTACTACTATTAGAAGATTGTATAAAACTTATGGTCATGATATGTAAGTCCTCTTCCAAATCCATCAACAATAGAATCAATCACAAACATTCCAGCCCATGTCACAATCCCAAAAGCAAAGCAAAAACAATGAAAACTGGCAAAAAAAGTAAAAAAAAAAAAAAAAAAAAATTAAAAACCTGGAACGTGAGGTCAAGTGCTCCAGAAGGTTAAGCACTGCCTGTTTAGCTAGTAGTTACACCTGCCAAGTAGAAAATCTTAATATTGAATCTTGATCATTTAACTTCAGCAACTTCATGAATTGTAGAGTCTGGTGATATTCAGTGTAAAATCAAATGAAAAACTCTGTTAAAACAAAACTAAACTAACAGATGACTTTGACCTTTGTCCTAGAGCTACAGCTTTTCAATTTTATTAATCAATAATACGAAATAATTAAAAAAGAAAACATTTTTGAGGAACAAACTTAAAACTGTGACTTTGACCAAGATAACTTTTACATATACCAATCGGTTATGCAATACAGACAGACAATAAAAGTACATAACAATCTGTTATGTGATTCTGAAACCAACTGTATATAGTTGACATTTATGTATCGTTGTTATGAATAATTGATCAAAACATATAATTGAAAAACAAAAGAATCAATTTTTTATTAGATGCTGATACATTTAAAAAAACAATGAATCGATGCACTTTTGAAGGTATGTTGGAAATAGGAGAATGAAAGCGTATATGTATTTGTTAACCGCCAACACAACCAAGAACATGAAACAATACAAGTTGATGCCAAACAAGGCAGTTCAAAGAGAAAACAAACACATATTGAGAATATATCTTTGTTTCATTTGTAATACAACCAACAAAACGATTTTTACCACATTTCACAATCAAATAAGCGACTGCTAAAACTTTTATCATTTACCAATTTCACTATCAAGTTAACTATTGACGGCGCACATATATATTGAATGTACCGCCATAAAGTATTCAATTATTTAACTGTCGTGGTTCTTTATGCTTCAAATAGTGATATCATTCATTATTAAACACCCGAGTACAAATAAAGCATAAATATTGTAAATTGAAGAGACAACACTCCTCCTTCCTACCGCAAGTTTCGTCCTCGATCATTAATCAATTCCTTAATGAAGCGTATTGTACACGAGTCATATTGGATTATCTACCAGCGTGTTACAGCATCACGGACCGAGACGAGACAAAAACTGCAAAGATATAGATGACAGTATATAGGTGATATGCTTTAATATGTTCACTTTGGAATTCGTTTTAGTACAAATTTTCTGTTACTGGTACCATGTCCTCAGATACAGTCAGAATTAGGCAAAGCATACCTGTAATGCAGAAATGGAAAATATAGGTATGCGACTTTGTCTACTTTTAACAACCTTTCCTTGTTGTTTTTGTTTCATTCTTTTGGAAAATTGATAATCGCTAAACTCTATATGTATCTAAACAATATCTAAAAGCAACCGTTCAGCTGAGTAACACGGTCCCTTGACGCAGTCCCGTTAGCTTGTTTACTTAATAATTATTACTTGATCTCACACAGATAGTAATAAAAGGACGGATAATGAATTATTATAAGAATTATTGACAAATCCTTGAATGATCAAATAACTCGGACATATTAAAAGTAATTTATCATTCTAGTAATCCTCGATTATACTCAAATATAATGTCACGAAACTTAATTAATAACACGGAACTGAAATCAAAATAGCAAAATCCGAAGCTGATTACAGGGTTGTCACAGTGTTAGTTTAAATTTCATGCGTTTGGTAAAAAAAGACTTATGTTTTAGAATTTTAAATGTGCTTAAATGTGCTTATTTAGGGCCCATGTTTGATGTTCTTATTTGCCATGATTATTGACAATTGCATACATGTATTTCTCAAGTTAAAATACATCTACATGAAATTAAACAATCTTAAATGCATGTGTTTACCTACCTTTCCTAAAACGCACATCAACACAACGCACATCAGCACAAATTGAAATAGCAGTGTGCAACAACATCAATGGATTTAGCCAAACAAAATTAAAACGAGGTTTTATAAGTAAAACAAGTTGTGAATTATATTTAGGATCGCACATCTATATTTTGAATAAGTTAGAAACGAGAAACGAGAATGACATATAAGATACAATCATTACATAAGCGAAAAACGTCTTAATTAGTTTAATGTTGTATATCCTGACCCAATGGCTGCATGGGTATCAACAAAGACCCATTCAAGATATTATTATAGCCCCCGTAACCTAGTCTGAAGGGGTATATAGTAACCACCATGTCTGTCTGTCCGTGTAAAATCATGTCCGGGTCATATATCATAATTGCTTTGGATGACTGTCATCAAACTTCACATGAATAATTTTCACGGTCCAAATGTGTGTCATGACTTTGAACCAGGTCATATCGGAAAGTCAAGTTCGGTGCCGTGGGTTTTTGGCTTTCAAGAGACTTCTAGTTTCGCATTTCTCTCGGAAGTACTATTTAAAAATTAGTACCGGATGAGACAGCTGTGATAACAGAATTGGTGCCGGACCCATCCTTGTTTTAAGTGATACAAATGTATTTTAATGATATGTGTACAGTATACATATGTTCCTTTTTGTTAGATATTTAGAGTCGATTCGGTAATTGCACCCCTGTCTGAATCAGTGTTAGTAGGGACAGGTGCGAGCGTAGTGGCGTATAGTGACGTTTTGATCAAGTATAATTTTAACAGTTACATACATATAAACGGTTCAGTCAGAAAATATATTGAGAGTTGCTTAGTTGATTCAAATACAGATTTTTTCAAACTCTTATTTCATCAACCATATGTAATATTGTTTCGTTTCAGTTGATGATGTATGTCAAAATTTAAGATGGATTGATTTTTCTTTACGTAATGCCACGCGTGATTTATTTCCTGTTTGATCAATGTGTCTACATGAAACATATTGATAAATCACGGTGTTATGCACGCAGTTTGAAACAATTCTGACAACTTATATTTTACATAAATTCATGAAATTAATCATCGATTGTAATAAGAAAGTGATTTATGTTCTATGGTTTTTCGTCTGTAAAAATTACTTAGCGAGGTTGCCGTTACAATTACCTGTCGAATGAACTACAACAGACTTACTTGTATTTGGCAACATATACTTACAAAGAGCAAACCACAACAAATAATTAGAACAAGAAACAAGACAAATAGTATACACATTACCGATAATAATTATATAACAATACCGCCAATTACATATTATACTAATTTTAATTTAACAGCACCGGACGTGATCGTTTCGGAAAAAATCCTCATTAGTAGTGCTTATGTCATATACCATTTTTTGAATTTAATCATAAAATACATTCAAAAAATGGTATATTGTGTGGCTATTGTCATATACCATTTTTTGAATGTATTTTATGATTGAATTCAAAAAATGGTATATGACACTTAGACCAAAATTGTGAAACTAAAATTTTTTCATGATGTTCAAAAATATCCAAAGGATCAAAATCTGTTTTACCAAAATTAGCCAAGGAAACACTTTGTATGAATGAGTATACCTTAGTTATTGAGGAATTTCATATTCTAAATAGCAGCAAATATTTCTGACAATACCAAATTCTTGACAACCAGTAGTTCTTAATTCCAGTGTTTTCATTATATTGTATAACATGTAGCAATATGAATAAATTAAAACAAAGAAAAAAACCAAACCAAACATTTATTTCTCAAACTCACAATGGTGTTGTATATCATACAAATAATGACTCTAATTTCGGTATTCCACATGGGAATTTGTCGTCAGGACATTTCGAAGACAGCCACAGTACGTATACATATGTTAAAATCAGAGACACGTAAAAACATTACGTTAAAAAATCTTTAGTACCACTTTTTTATCCGAACTATCAAACATTCTTCTGGTCATCTTGAGAAGTTAGGAGGAACCAAATACATGTACTTGGTATAGTCTACAGGTAGATGGGTTGGATGTTATAGTACAAGTTAAGAAGTCTGGATGATGATGATGATGATGATGATGATGATGTGTTTTAATGTAAATGGTTTCGTTTTGTCTCTTTACAATATATACATTATTTATAAAACACTTGTAAAGAAGCTTTTCACTTAAGACTTGCCTTAATATCATTAAAGTAACTAGATAGTTTGTTGAGTAATAATAATTGATTCGTTTTTCCGATTAATTACGTTTCAGCCCACTTACTGATATAATCTTTACCCTGGAGATTTAAATCTAGCACATGGTACTGAATTCCGTGACACACGAACATTACTTCTACATGTGCAGTGCAATTTGTTTTCAGGGCTGCAAGTAAATAAGCTATAAGGGCTTAAAACGTAATTTTTGTCGTGAGTTTACAAGTGGCTAGCTATACTACGAATCAATATGTTAATTTTGTAGGGGTTTATTTGATGAAGTAGTAGCCTAAAACAATGACATAATATTTGTTGTGTGGCTGTATTATGAGAATTGTGAAAACTCCTAAAATGAATGGGGGAAAACGGAAGTTTAGTCGTGTAATTTCAAAGTCAGCTATAAAAGTTGTAATAATCAACATCGTGTTTTAAAATAAGATTTGATTTTTTAATATGCTTACTTATAAAACAAATGATTGTAAAAATAAGTGGAATGTCTCGGAGCCCTCTTATAGCACTATAGCAACCCCACTGTGCATTTTACCAATGCCCGTCTAAAGCCAGGGAAGTTACAATCAGCCAAGGTTCCCTGAATATGTTTGTATTGTATTGTCTCGTCTTTTTCGGCTCTTTCTATCGTTTAATTGTATTGTGTTCCATGTTTGTAGACTGCTACTAAATACATGTAGTTATATATATCAGTTGGAAATTCCTTTTATCATTCAACTACGCTGTATCTTTATATTATATCTGTTGTAGTGTACAAAGCATTCAACTACCATCCGTATATCGGGGTTTAGTAAAGTATTGAAGTAATGCCACTTTACAGCTAAACTTGTTTGCTGTAGGAGTTTTGAAAATCATGGAAACGTTCCCATTGTTAGAGAATACCATATTAATGATTTTGATTTCATACACAACATTAAAATAACAATAACCTCTTGCTTCCCTTACGTACCTTGCACTAAGAGTAATATCTAAGGTATTTCGAATGCATTTGGTTGTTCTGTTTTGTCCTAGTTTTGTTCAGAATGAGGCAGATGATAACATTACCGCCACAAAAAATGGGTTAATTCGAAATTTTAAATAGGCCTGATCAATCTAAAGTAATTTAGAAATGCTCTTTTCAAAAATGACAAAAATGACCAAATTTAAGACACAGATTTATTTGAAGTGATTTAGAAAAAAATACATTTTTCCGAAATGCCAAACATGTCAAAATTTTAGCAAGACTATCTATAAAACTCTAACATTGTCTTAAGACGTGAGAAGTCCTGACACTTGAAGATTTTACATTAGGTTGTAATGCATAAAGTGATATTGATTTCTCAGATCTTACATTTCAATATTTGAATTGTAAAATGTTATTGCAGAGATTTTTATTCAAATCGTGTGCTTTTTCTTATCATATCGTATTTATTCAGTTGTATAAGCCGCTCAGATGTAGGCGACATGCAGACGCATACAAAAGGAAAATATTGTATTTCTTTTCTTTATATCTCCAATGAAAACCTCTAACTGCAAAAGAGTAACAAGATGACACATGTTACGAAGGGAACAGTTTTAACACAATCACAAAAGGATTCCCGTTCTTTTTTATGCTTTCTGTCGGTAGTAGAATTTTGATCTCGAATTATTTTCCCTGGCAAAATTTGGATTGTCGGGACAACCCTTGACATATTTTCTGACAAGAAGTAGTCTGACACGTTAGAGTAAGTGGTTACGTTTACAAAGAATAAACATTTTTTAATTATTATTCATTAACATTATAATGTTTCCGTGACGCCCAACCGTATGTTTACGTAAAATTGATCTTACATGGGCGTGGTTTCATAACGTCATTTATAGTGAAAGGAACAATGCTTACTTGTACGTGAAATGATCATGAAGTCTGGACGTTTTTCATCATAGCTGAAATGAGAAAAATGATCTTACACTGCTACTTGTGTGGGATCGACTCTCAGCAAGCATCGTATTGAATCATTTTGTCAACGCTCTTGTTCAGGATAAGCTATTCTAGTCATAATGCCAACATGATTAATAAAGACACAAACAATCGTAGTGTTTGTCTGGTCTAGTCAATTAAGCTTGTGTGTTTTCCAAGGTTGTAGAACAGTGGCTTTGTATTTTGTTGCAAGAAATCAATTGAAGTTAGACCTTTTGTTTGCTATCAAAATTGACATAACGGCTGGAGGCGATTTTATCAGTAAGCTAGTGCTTTAATGCCACCGTAGTCCATCCTTTTTTAAAGCGGAAATCATTAATCTATAAAGATCACGATCGTATGATTTATAGGATGTAGTGCAGAATTCAATGTACATAGTATCATTCGTACTTCCGAAAATCAGTTGTTTATCCGAATAATTTAAACGATATACATGTAAATACTGACAACGCTACATGTTTAAATTAATTTATAGTCACGTCATACTGAAAAGAATTCATCACAATGCCAACTAGATGTACATCTCCAACCAACTGGAAATAAATTGCTGGTTATCCATATTTTTTTTTTTTTTTTTTTTTTTTTTTTTTTTTTTTTTTTTTTGTAGTTTTCTACCATCGGTTTAACCCGTCTTTACATCTGTCTGAATTAGTTCCAACTTTTACAAATAGATATTTCATCTATGTCACAGGACCGATATAAAACACAAGAGTTCAAATACCAATATCAACCAGAACACATCAGTTGTGTATCAATATCCATTAGTTATCAATATTTCAATATACCATTTGTAAAAACTCCACAAAGGACATAATTAGTTTTACAACGACATCCGTAAATAGTGAAATCCGGCCTATTGAAGCCGCTGTAATATAACGTGATCGATTGTATATACTTGAGAAATGACATTACATGTTTGTCTGCTGGGACTTCCAAATTGAATCATCTCCCCAGAACAAATTATAATGTGTTGAAACTATTAATGCATATATCAGGTTAAATGATTTCATAGACGATTGGAGGAGGATGTTAATCTTCAAGAGAATATATTTTCTGTGAGGTAGGTGGAATTTTTTTTGAATTTTGAATTCAGGCTTATTTTTGTATGATCCATTGATTGTTTCAAAACTAAAACTCTAATGCCTTATTTTATGGCTGATGAATTAGCATTACTGATGAAATTTTATACATACTGAAACGCTAATAATTATTGCTGTGGGTTGGTGGGTGAAGATGTTTTAAATTAAAAACTGCGACCAGGATAAATAGTTAAGAAAAGTCCCGCGAGAGATTGAAATGCTTAAAATGCAAAACGTTTAAATTATTTAGTCTGGTAGCTATTTCAATTTGTATCATGTTCAGTACTGTGTACTTCTGAAATATTGACATTTCTAGGACGACAATTTATTTATTTATTTTTATTTAAACACCGACATTATTTCGAATACATAATAGTTCCATCAAATTAACCACATATTTACCTAACATCACCAATCATGTCTTTGTTAGCTCTCTATTGTTCAGTGCGTCTTTTTCAGGTTCCACATTTTCCAGATTTAGCGCATCAAGTTGCAACGTTTATGAATATCTAAAAATAAAAATTTAATTTCCTCTACACATGAATAAGGATTAGATTGATTTCCGTGTATATATACTGGGAGAGACGATATAAATCGGAATCTGTTATATAATTTCGTCTTCTGATTCTGTAAGATGTCTTTTGTAGCCAGTCTTTTTTTCATTCTACATGTCTATAAGGTTCTCTTGTAGCTTGATTCTATTTATAAGATGTCTCATGTAGCCTCGCCTTTTGTTAATACTGCCTGCAACTGAAATATAATATTTCATCTTAAAACTTCTAAAATTTCAGTTTGGTAACTAGAAACGTTAGCAGTAAGCTAGACAATAGTATTACATATACAACAGCAGTAACATCAGTTTATTCAATACCAGGATCTTAAACACTCATTTCAAAGATTTATTGGTGTATGTACCTAGCTGAATGAAGTTTTCAAGCGAGAGAGAGAGTACATAATGCAAAATACATAATTTACACTTAAGCGCGGAACATACAGAGAGAGTACATAATGCAAAATACATAATTTACACTTAGGTGCGGAACAGAGAGAGAGAGAGAGAGAGTAAATTATGCAAAATACATAATTTACACTTAAAAGCGGATCACACAAACACAACAGAGAGAGAGAGAGAGAGAGAGAGAGAGAGAGAGAGAGAGAGAGAGAGAGCACTGATCTCAATCATCAATAACATGATTATTTCGTAAGCAATAAAACAACATAATGTTTGTTTTTCAATGAAAAATTAATAAGCTTTGGTCCCTTGATCAACATCATCCGTAAGGTGTATATATGTATGTTGTTTTATTTTATGTATTTTTGTTTTATACGATAGTAATACCTTGAAAAGAAAGTAATACAATATTAAAGTCAGCAAAAAAATACAGGTATTCATATATACACGATGGATATGGAAATGGATTAACATTTTCTATAATATAGTATTCACATGTAAATTGATTAGATGTTTTGTATTTTTCAGAATCATTAATGAATGGAGGAGGTTTTTAATTCTGTAGAAAAATCGGATATACAATAACTTACTGACGGTTGTCATCTGATGTGATGGTCGTAATATAATTCTCCTAGTCAGATAACTAACAATAAAGAATTAACCTCAATGATCTGGAGAAGTTACAGAGATACAACTTGAACTACCTGGAGAAGCTACAGGCAGCACAGATACAACTTGAACTACCTGGAGAAGCTACAGACAGCTAAGATACAACTTGAACTACCCGGAGAAGCTACAGACAGCAAAAATCCAACTTCAACGACCTGTTATATTTGTATGATTTAGATGGTCGACAAGATTCCAGGAATTAAGGCAAAATGATGGAATAGAAAGATATTTGAATTTTATCATTATTAAGAAGACAAAGACTTTGGCAGGATGTGTAAGGTATGTATAATTATTGTAATATTAAGCTTTATAGATCAATGCTGATATCGACTTTTTCTCTCTTCGATTGTAATTTAGTTGCTCGATCACGAAAAGAGTTAAAATATATTGTCAATACAATGAAATCATTCATTTTCGCGGCGTCTAAATTTTCGGTTTTTCTCTCACGAATTTATATGTTAACGGAAAAGTATATATTACAAACCTAATTGCAAATCACGAATAATCACCCCACACGAAAAGGTACTTTTACGTACGATAACAAATATTGGACACATGAAAAATTAATGATTTCGCAGTACTAATTATTTTTATTTTGAAACAAGGGTGATGTTGTCATGTAAAATACAATTTTAAATAATCTTGTTTGTTTTTAGTTGTCAACATTCCTGACAAAATCTATAAGCATGGCAATATTTTCTCTGCTACAGTATTTTGAATCGATTATATCATAAAAATCCAAAAGCTTTGGTTTTAAATTTTTAATGAAAACATTTTATTTTAGCGATGTGTTTAGTATTACAGATATTTGGAATATTAAAGCAAAATTTGTATAAAAAGTTAAAACAAAATATCTTTATTTTATTATTTATTATTTCATAACATTTCAAAAGTAGCACATGACAACAACAAAAAAGGCTAAAATTTATGTGAAAAAGTTAGAGCTTACTATTTAAAGCGACAATGTTTGTAGTTAAAAGTAACTCCATTATTAGTCCCAGAGAATGGCTTCTGAACACTTCACACCTTATTGCTGTCTTCATTTAATTTTTATTTGTTACAAACTTGTTATATGCTGGGGGAGGGGGCACGTTAAGGCTTTATAGAAAGGTTTATATTTGTCGTTTTTCAGTAAAATGTATTTTATTTTTTAATGCGGAAGTCGTCTATCGTCTGCCTGCATCTAAAAAGACGTCTAAGTTTTGTCACATTGGTAGCCATGACGTATAACATCACTTAACACATTCAATATTAATATAAAAAGGTTATAAATATTTGATGGATCAGAACCATAGATACTTTTTAGACATCCTGGTTGTTTTTTTTATTTTTTTTATTTTTTTTTTTTTGTTGTTCTTGGGGTTTTAGCTATTACACATGTTTTTGTTCGTTTTATTTCTTGGTTCCATAATGTCTTTTTGTTGGTTGTGTTATGCCATTGGTTGTATTGACCATTACCAATGTTTGTTGTTTGTTGATTTGTGCCCTGGAACGTATTAGATATTGCCAATGTTTGTTGTTTGTTTTGGGTTTTTTTTAATTTTATTGGCTGTATTGGTTATCGGGAATATTTGTTGTTACATGTTCTATATCGAATTAGCTACTACAATGTTTGTTAGAGTACAAAATGTTTTATTCTATTTTTGTAATATTGATAGACATTATATACCTATGTAACGGTACAGCAATGTAACTAAATGTTCTCTATAACAATTTATGTCTGATAATTATACCACGGTTTCACGTCCATTGTAATAACAATTTTATGCAAGGAAGCTTCCTGGTAGTATAAACACGTCATGTTCATACGAGAGCCTTACATAATATAAATCATTTCTTAACGATTGGTGGCTGTTTCAAGTCTTTCAAGTTAGTTGTTTTTCTTTTTTATTGTCTTGAGGCGTTTTAGTTTAAATGTTATCAAACTCTTAAAACCGCGATATTGTCTTCTCTACAATTTGAACTCTCACAACATAATTAATCTTTTCTTTAAGAAATTGTTCTTTTTAATCTGTCTATTTTTTGTTTATTTGATTTAATTTGAGACGAATAAAAACCTAATTGTCAGTGTTCAAATAACAAGCAAAAACCTCAGAAACAGGCAAATAGTTAAACACGTGAATTTCCACCAGGAAAATAATAGCAAACAAGCGATTTGAAAAAAAAAGATCGAAAAATGGGTAGTAAATACATGATGGTGTGAACAGTTGTAGTTTAACGGTACTGTTTGCGTAAATATTAGGAGAACAATGGCGATGTAACCATAAAGCTCTATGGAGGTTGGTGGTTTCTACAAAAATATGTAAGACGCCAATTTTCTATTTTAGGCGGTTTATAATCAGTGGTCATGTATTTTCTTGATTTTACTACCGGTATTACCAAGAAGCATTAATCAACTGCTAAGGTCTATAGTTTATTTACATCCTAATGAATGTAGTTTACTTGTTCTATATCTTTTTATTACTTGAATCACATTGACCGGAGGTGCTTACCCTTCCGGAGCACCCGGCCTCACTTCCCTGGTGGAAGTTCACGTGTCTTACCCGACTTGTCAGTTCCAAAGTTTTTATTTTGCTTCTGGATTGTGATTCGGACATGGATTAGTATGTTTGTTTGTTTTTGATTGACGTTCCAATATATCGAGAACGCCTTCAAAACACTTTTAAGTTGCTTTCATTTTGAAAATTAATCACTTTTAACGTATAAAATAAAAGAAAAAAATCATCCTCTAACGTGAAATATCAGGTCCAAACCTTATAACACAATTTTTTCTCATGACATTCTATTCATAACTCCTTTATCTTAAAATTATCTAATAAAAGATATTTTGCAAATGAAAAAAAAACTATTTCTGTAGTTGAAATGTTTCCCATAAAATATTACACGTTTCCTGAAGAAGACCACTTAAGCTTTAAGTTAGACGAAAATATCTTGATGCAGAAACAATTGTAAAGTTAAATATGGATCCTGTTGATTAATGTCAGCTACAGCTGTTGGTAAAGTCTTATAATGTTTTGGTACTTCAGGAAGGACATTTAGAATTTCCTGAAGGAACTTACATGTTTTTGTTTCGTAACCTTTGTTGTATTGACCATTGTCTTCGTAACTCAATTAACCGTTGCAAATGATAGTTTTTTATTCTTGGTTATATAGGGGGTATTGCCAAATTATGTTCTTCGTATTTTCGGTGTTGTTGTTTCGTGTCCTTGGTTTTTATAGCATTTGCTAATGTTTATTGTATGTTATTTTTGACTACATTTACTTTTGTCAATGTTATTTGAATCGTAGTGTTGGTTGTATTGGATAATATCAATGTTTGTTCAAGTATAAACTACCTTACTAACTTTTTCTATTTTAATAATATTGATAGAAATAAGGTAACTACGGCGATACAGTTATGTAACTAAATGTTTTCTAGAAAAGTGTTTGTCTGATCATTATACTACGGTTCCTTGTTCATTCTAATAACAATTTTATGCAAAATAACTTCCTGATTTCAAAAACGTTGTGATCATATGAGAATCTTGCACAATATAAATAATTTCTTAATAATTGATGAATATTGATGAATATTCCAAACCCTTAAAATTCGTCAATTTTTTCCTTTTTTATTGCCTAAACCTGTTTTTGTTTAGATGTTACCAATCCTTAAGACCAGTCTACTCTTCAATTTTTACCCACACAATATGACCAATCTTTTCTTAAAGACATTGTTCTATTACATCTGTTTATTTTCCTAAAATTACGTTATTTTATTTTGAGACAAACTGATATGGAACTTATGATTTATACTAACAAAAAATAGTCAAAACGCACAACCTATTACGATGTTGTAATCAGTTGTAGTTCTATCGACACTTTTGGCGTCAAATTTGGGAGAACAATGACTGGACAATCTCAAAACTCTACGGAGACTTATAGTTATTAAAATACTTTAAACCTTTCGAAACCAATTTGCCATTTAAGGTTTATAATAATCAATGGTGGTGTATTTTGTTAATTTAACTATTACTGAGAAAAATTTTCAGCTGCGAATGTCTACATTTAATTTGTAACTAGATGTGATACACTTATTTCTACATCTTTTTGCTGGCGTCGCATATATCCATCAGCATCCTAAGGTATTTGGACAGCTTTAAACACGGTTACATTGTTTTTCACAATGTAAATCAATCATTCTCTAACGTCAAAACTAGGCACAAACCTTATAACACATTTTATTCATGGCATTTTTATTAATAACCTTCTTATTTTAAGAATAATATCTAATAAAAGACATTTTACAAACGGAAAACCTATTTCTGTGAATGTACATGTATATGAATCATTCTCTATCGCCAAAACCAGCCCTAAACCTTTGTTACATATTTTATTCATGCCATTTGTATTCATAACTTCATCCTTTTAAAGAAAATATCTGATAAAAGCCATTTTACAAATGGAAAAACTATTTCTATGATTGAAATATGTCTCATCAATGTAACAAATTTTCTGAAGAACGACACTTAAACTATGAATTGAATGGAAGAAAATTTGATTACTAAAAACAAATATGAACAGAAACAATTGTAATGTTAAATATAGATTCTGTTGATTAATGTCGGTTACAGATGTTGGTAAAGTCTTATAATGTATTGATACTTCAGGAAGGACATTAAGAATTTCCTGAAGGCACAAACAGACATCCATTAGTAAGAGTTGAACACAGAAACTGGATTAATATTCTCCAGCATGTGTAAATTGAGTGTTCAGACAAGGTGTCCTAGATGCAATGAATGATGATGGGCAATTTCTATTGTTCCACTATATAAGTCTTGTCATTTGTTCTCAAAGAGGTAAAAATATATATGATACGCAATTCTGAGCTATTTTATTAAAATATTTATGAATTTTGATAACGCCGTAAACTAAAATATATGGTTATGCCACGTATTTTAAAGACTGATTGTTTTGAACGTTTGACGTTTATGTTTGGTGTTAGAAAGTCTGTTCTAATAAGTTAGGAATCTTAATGTTTAAGCTGATAAAGGCAAACGTAATGGTATTATGTATTAAAAACAAGTGCATATCGAATGGGTTGGATACGTATTATAGTGCGGAAGATGTCTATCGTCTACCTGCCTCTTAAAAGACATGGTGCGTTATGTCGCATTGATAGGCGTGATGTACAATTACTTTACATACTCAATATTGATACAAAAAGGTTAAGGTAAAAAAAACGTGTGTTGTTTCGTACTCTTTGTTGTATTGGCTTCTGCCCAAACCTTGCAATTCATTTTATCCATGACATTTTATTCATAACTTCCTTCTTTTTAAAAGAAAAATATCTAATAAAAGACATTTTATTCATAACTTCCTTCTTTTTAAAAGGAAAACTCTAAAAAGACATTTTACAAATGGAAAAACTATATTTATGATTGAAATGTTTCTCATAAAATGTAACAAATTTCCTGAAAAACAACACTTAAACTATGCATTAGATGGAAGAAAATGTGATTGCTGATAAAACAAATATGGTCAGATACAATTGTGATGTTAAATATGGATTCTGTTGATAAATGTCAGCTACAGATGTTGGTGAAGTCACATAATGTATTGGTACTTCAGGAAAGACATTAAGATTTTTCTCAAGGAACAAATAGACATCAATTACCGAGAGTTGAATACGAAGTATGACATCAATAACCGAAACTTGAATAATATTCATTAGTATGTGTAAGTTAGGTGTACAGACAAGGTGTAATTAATAATGATGAAAATTGTGTGTACGCTATGACAGAGTTTGTTTCCACTATGGGAACTTCGAACAACGAAGCAAGCTGCTCAAAATAAATTGTTGACCCACGGATATTGCAAACATAGGCTTATCAGGGCTCTTATCACAGTAATCACAGTTGTGTTGATAAGGTTGGTATCTCTGTGTCCAGGATTGCCCTGGATATATTTGACGTCTCATAGTTTCATGTTCCCTCTTTCACTAAATTTTGATTGTTGCACGTGACGGGTGTAGATAGCTAAAGAAAAAGTGCTTACCCTTCCGGACCACCCCCTTGTGAAAGTTTGCGTGTTTAAACTTCTTAGTTTCAGAGTTTTTACTTTGCTTCTAGATAGTGATTTGGACATGGATCAGTATGTTTGTTTTGACTATAACATTTTTCATTTGATCTCAAATATGTTATATTATTTCATGCTTTTTATTCATGCATTTACGAAATTTCACTTAATACTGAAACTGAAGATATGAGAATATCGTGTATTTTTATAATTTTTGATGAACGAAAACAGAGACAGAAAGCAGAAAAGATATGAATCTATACTTTTTTGAAAGACGAATGGCTTGGATTGTCGTTATTTAAATTAAGTATTCTATTTCAATGTATGAGTAACAGTGTAATATGTCCGCAGAATTATGGAACTGAATGGTCAGTAAAAATTATGAGTAAAAGCCACTAAAACTTTAACTAATAAGCAACATAATAATAAATTGAGTAAAATTGAATAAACGTCAGTAAGAGTTTCCATGAAATTGTGGTATTTTAATGGTATTGATTAAAAATATTATTGTCAAATAAAATGTTGATTTTCCTAAATGACCATGGTATTTCAAAAAACACTGTCTGAAACAATTGTAAATAGATGTTTTTCTGTTGATGTGTTGTTTCCAGTTGTATGTTAACTAACGTAAATAAGCAAATACACTGTAATAGTTATCTAACGAACGCAACATATCCTATTTAAACATATTTAGTTTGTCTCGTTCCGTCGTACAAATTATTTGGTATGCAATTATTTCTTGTGTCCATGGTGACAAATGCTCTACTAAAGTTGTCAAATAACTCTATTAATAGATATGTGTTTATGTGCTTCGGTGACAATAAGGAGTTTTTAAGTTTCAAAGACATACTTAAGTATTGATTGATAGACCTATACATTACACTTCATGTCAACTTATGATAAAAATGTTGTATGTTTTGTCCAAATTACATCCTGTACTTTTTATTTTTTTATGTAAAAACTAAAAGTCTATTACTTAATATATTTATCCTTGTATTTCTACTATTTGCCTGCTTGCTTGTATATATACTGTTTAAATGTTTCAGTGCTTAATTATTTTCTGCCTTAAGCCTGTCTACCCAACATATGGCGTTGTCACTGTACGGGTCTCATTTCGTGTAGCTTTCCTTGCTGTGAAATATTAGAGCATTTAAGAATCATAATCCTTCACAAGACTGCAATACTCCTACTCCAGTGTTCACAAATCGCAAGTCATGCGACAAAACAATCGCTAGGTACCGTTGCGGTTAATGTAGCCACTGAAATAGTTCCGTTACTCCAGTAGTAACATTAAACCTTAGATACATTTAATTATCATACAGCGTGAATTTTCAATTCGTTACTTAAAGCACAATCCGACCATATGTTGCTTTCTTGATTTTATTAAAATATTATACGAGTATTTGTGTAAAGGGAACTTATCTATCAAACAGAGATCGGTCGCTTTTAGAAAGGTTTGGGCCAAAAACTAAACCAAAAATTTACTTGCGACTTACTCATTAGTGTAAATGACACACATAATTATCTAGCAAAATTAAAATGAAACATATCAATACATCCATAAATCACAATCCTAAAGCAGAGTGAAAACTCATAAACTGGCAAATTAAGTTAAACCAGTATTGCGAGGTCGGATGCTCCGGAAAGATACGAACCCCCTGTTTAGCCAACTAAATGTGAAATCAATCGAAATTGAGTGTGAAAGGAACATGGAGCTTTAGAATGTCAAATACATACGGGGTAATTTTAGATACACGATACTTATCAACAATATGGTGATGACTGGTAACCAAGATTGGTCGGTATTTGAAACTACGATGGTTGTCTTCATTACCACATTCAACATCTAAGGAAACATTTTACTAACCACTTTCAATTCAAGAAGAATTAGAATTCATTATTACAACAGACTGTGACTGATGATTGTAATTATATCAGAAGTTACAATCGATAAAACTTGCTGAGGAAATAATCGGCTTTAATTTACTTACAGTCTCCGTACAGAGTCTGATGTAGTACATAAGGTACAGACTTGTCGGAAGTTTCTCACTAACTTAACTAGTCGTTAGTTTTTGTCCTTCCTTAGCTATATCTCGACAGCTTTCTGACAGTTACCATTTGTCTCGTAAACTAGCTATTTTAATCTCGGCCACTTGATAGCCAAGATTTCGACTCCTTTCTGTTCGCAGAGTGTTAATTTTCGACAGGTCTTTACTATATACATGTATCAGGGAGGACTCACGAAAGCAATAAGCATTTGTATATTGAAATATGGTTTCAATTCATGTCATGTACATGTTGTAACTGAAAAAATACACTTAATCCCCGTATTGAATGTTAAGTCTCCTATGATTTTATGTGTCGTGTCTTAATATAACAAAGAGCATAATCTTGTGTTGACAAAGACAAAAAGCAAATCCCATCTTCAGAGACTTTACAAGGCGATTTTCAATTATCTTTTTAAATTATCATGGCTGTCGATGACTTCTCGGGCTTAATCATTATTTTTTTTATTACCATGCCTGTCGATGACTTCTCGGGTTTTATCGTTGTTCCTTTAAATTACCATGCCTGTCGATGACTTCTCGGGCTTTATCGTTGTTCCTTTAAATTACCATGCCTTTCGATGACTTCTCAGGGCTTTATCATTGTTTGCCTGAAGACGACGTCTTGTTAGTTTGTTCGTTTTTTAGTTCGTTTGTTTATTTGGTCGTTCGTCCAAATATCGTGTTCGCTCAATGTCTTTTATGGCAATGACTGGATTTTAGGTTAAAAGGTAACAGAACAATTATTATCTTAAAAATCGTTAACGTTCTTATTGGGAGTAAAATGTGGCTTTACAAAAATAAAATATAAAGACTTTTCAAGTTTCCAAAAGCGTGTAAAATGTTTGTATATCAAAATTGTTACAATCTCGTGGCATTATCTTATTCATAATCTTATTTATTGGATAAATGCGTAAAAAATTCTACATTGAAGGATAAAAAGATAAACACTGTACGGTAGCAAAATGCATGTATAGCTCAAATAAAGTATTGTAATGGTGTTTGGTAATAAAGTGGTTTTGCGCACGGAAGACGAAAACATCAAATTTTGTAATTCAAATTATGCAACGTTTAAATGATTTGGGCTGAATATATACCATACAGGCCTGTCGAAAGTTTAACATTGAGCTAACAGAAAGAACACGACTATTGTGATGTGGATAGCAGCTTAAAGTCGTAAAGCTTTAAGAGAAAGATAACAGTTGTCAAAAAGCTGTCGAGATACGCTGGGGTATTGTGGGTCGAGATGAGGTGCCGATTTGCCACTAATACACCAGCTTAGTGTTTAACTTTCGACGGGTCTGTACTGTATGTGGCGGTCGTAAAATCCCATTTAAACGTGTAAAGTTAATTGAAAGAAGGGAAGTATTGCCACTAATGAATCAATGTCTGGAAAGTTTGCGGTAATAAAATGGTTGTTCTTGATGGAATCAAATACGTTTGAATGGTAAATGGTATTTAAAAAGCAATTATTCTAGCCTTTTAAATAAAACAAATTAAACCAAAACTATTTGAGTAATTAAGTATGTGAAAATCATGTATTTTTCTGTCGAGTTTGTTATGAGTATTCCCTCATTTCTGCATAAAACTAAAAGAAGTTTTCGTAATTTTCCCCACACAATTTCCGAAAGAATAATTAAAAAACTTTTTTATCTATACAGTAAAACTGCTATTCATCGACGCCGTTTTCCAGTCAATATTTGGCGTCACAAAGTATTTTGATCATTAAACGACGGAAACCGATAAAGAAAAAACACAGACTTCCAAAACATGATGGCTATAAACAGGAATACGAAGGTATTGAGGTGCATTTAACGAGGTTTTTACTCCAAAGAATAACGGTGTAACTACTTTTATTTTGCTAACAAATGTTAAAGATAACTCTTTAAAAGATTCATTTGGTTCTTAAAGGATTATACATTTTGTTACTAGTGTATAATTAATATCATATATAAACGTAGATCCCTCAATATTTGAGCTTTTTTGCAATTTACTAGAAGTAACACCCGCAAAAAATAAACTACTGGAAAACGTCTTCATTAAAAAAAACAAGTTTTAAAATTATCTTTAGAGAATGATAGTAAAAGAAATTCTTACACAAGACGAAATTTCTTGCGGTTTGCGAAAGGTTCGCTCATCTCTATGGAAAACCCCTGGCATCAGATCAGCTTGATTGAATCACATCTACGACTGCAGACACTGTTACAAAATTGGTATGCCACAAATTTATCTCAAAGTAACGTCCAGTAGAACGTTTGAACATCTGGCATGATCAGTTTAAATAACATATATTTACAATCACATTGTTTTTGCTTCAATGCAGTGTTTGACCTCGATTCTACTTCATGACTCGATGCAGTTGAATGGAGCACGCGAGCAGGGAATTGTACCATTTAATGACGTCACTGATACTAGCACGTCATTAGCTGCCGTGACGCTGCTTTGGTACTGTGATGTCAGCCTTTGTCGGAACATTGTGGGCGTGGCCGGCGATACGTCAATGATGCCGACAGTTGGAACAGTCAATTTTTAACGAGGTAGTTATAGTTGTTTTTCTTTTATGAAAAGTGTTAAAATGTCAGTTTATATTTTGTGTTTATTTGAAAAAGTTACAAATGATTGTAAATATAAGGAATGACATTTACTTTGACTGTACTGCATGGAGTTATGCAGTAGAATGGACTGTCTCAAATAACCATGAAAGCCTTCGGGTTTCATTTAATTTGAGACAGTCCATTCTACTGCATAACTCCATGCAGTACAGTCAAAGTAAATGTCATTCCTTAAGTGTAGTACATTGTCGAATTCATCCAAATACTCAGTAAAGTACCGAAGTAATATGACACATTTTATCTTGGCATAATAAAACACCATCATATGAGCGTAATGATCATGAACTATTTCATTATATTCTGTCAGTCAGGGAATTCTTTACAAAAGAGATAAATTCCCTAGTGTTCTTTCCTTGGAATGAATGAACAAGTAATTTTAACAGAATACCCGCCTTAGTTCCAACGGAAAAGCTGTACTAGTGATTTATTTCTCTGTTTCTATAACAGAAAAAGACTTAAAGCCAATATATCAATTTTATATCTGAGTATGAATGATTGTAGTATTAGCAACAGTAGTACTAGTCTTTTAACATCTTAAGTCAAAATATTTTGAGAGATTTTAGTAAATAAGGACTGGCATGCTAAATTCATCATATTGCATATTATACCAGTTTTAATTTTGTAGCAATAGACGGTTGTTTTGGAATACAATTCCTGAGCAGTAGTGTTTGAACCAAGGTTGGGAAACCAATGGTTCCCCAAGATAAAAGAACCAAATTTAGCTAAGGAAATACTTTGCACGTTTACCTTAGTTTTTAAAGGAATTTCAAGTTTTAACTAGCAGCAAATTTAGACAATAGTATAATGTAATAGATATTTCAAAATCATATTGTGTTTACCATAAAACCTGGTTTGTGCTAGGAGCGCCTAATTTCTTGGTTTTAGAGGACTTCTTAAACATGTCTCCATATGTGCTTTGTTATTTTATTCGAGTTTTGTCACTCACATATGTAACAAACAGCTCAGTACTATAAAAGTATCGATCAAGGAGAGATAATGATGATCGATGATATTTGATTGTACTTCACACTAATTCTGATTTTATCTGGTAAGTGCATTTTATATATGTTGTAATTTTTCATTTTAGAATGCTTAATTATTCATATATACACACATGTAATTATATTGATATTCAAAATGTTATCAGAATAACAAATATTTATTACTGACTTTGTTTATATTTGCGTTATTAGTCGTGGCTTTGGTTAATTAAATCTAATTAAATATTGATAAACTACATGCAACTATTGGTTTATCTACAAATGACATATTACCAAACACGGGTATTAGTTACTCCATATGAAAATAGAAATGTTTGTGCTATCTGTAATTAAATATGATAATTATATCATGGTATGTGATGCTTTTTCTACGATTAGGTTATCTTTCTCCCTATCACTATTTTACAAAAATCCAAAAAAAGTTTAACACACAAACAACTGTTAAATAAAAAACAAGCATACTAAGCAATGCCTAAATCACAATTCCAAAGGAAAGTTAAAACTTTAAAATGACAAATTAGGTTAAACACGTGAAATTCCACAAAGTGAGTTCGGGTGCTCTGGAAGGGTAAATACCTTCTGTTTACCCGACATGTGTGCAATCAAAATTAAGACTATGGGACATATAACACAGCAGTGTTGGAATACCTATGTAAATATCAAAAAGTATATAAGAGAGTCAGTCCCCAGGTTAGCTACTTATTTGTATGCCTGTGTCATTATCTTTTATATATACTCTGTAATTGTATCTGCAAGGACGAGAAATACACTGTACTGTATAGATATCCATATAAATAAAATAAGTTGAACTCATTTATTGTCTCTATAACTTGATCAGACAAAATCAAAGATGTTACAGTCTAATATAGCATTGTTTTATTGATTTTGTCATCTAAAATGCAAATTCAGGACGTATTTGAATAATTTGTTACATTTCTTACAACCTTACGTCACATATCAGTCGTTATTGTACATTGTTATATATCTCCGGTATCATGTCTGAATTATAGATTCACATTTCGGAGTAAAGTTGTGTAAATTCTTCTTTTTTGTGATTGACAAATTTGTCTATACAGTAGATATTCATTAACATTTTGTCATTTAGACACATGAGACTGTCCAATATTGCATACTGAGGACAACTAGAACAAACAACGTCGATAAACTATTATTATATAATTGGAATTGAGACCTCTGAAGTCTCCACAGAGGATTCAACTAAGGTTATAAGATAACAGTTTGTCTGATTAGTAGACTGATCTGTATTATATTTGATATCTATCAGTCACAATGTGATAAGTAGTGTCATGTTATGGTGTTCTCTTAGGGCCAAAATTGCATTATCATTCCTTAACAAAAACACGATAGTGAAGGAATTCAAAACGATGGCGAAGGAGCGAATGTGCGTTTGATCCTTCGTCTTCGCAACTTCATTCCTTTGCTACCATATCTTCGCTTCTTCGCCAACATTTTTTTGCTTCTTCGCGTTAAGGTTAAAGGATCGATAATCAAAATTAAGCCCTAACAGAACACCATATCATATTCAGTCCCACCGCGGTCTGATAGAGTAAAACATAAAATGTCAGATGGAAGTAGACATTGCATACGAGTCTTCCAGGGAAGAGAGGCATATTGTCGTATGTATTCTGTTGCTGTGCTGCTTACGAATCACAGGGCCTCTCGCCGCCTAGGTACGACTCCTACCATGGTAGATCCTAGTGCGGGAAGGTTGTTATATCTCGACTTCTTACCAAGCGCTACTGATAAGGAATTGTATTCCAAAACGGCCGTCTAATGCTGTAAAATTAAAGTAGGTGTAATTCAGAAAGTGAATTTGATGTATATTATACCACTTTATAATATGTTACTTTATGGTAGAAAAACATTACTGTGTAGTGTTGAAGTTGGTACTGATATTTTCCTTTGTTGTCAAACTTAACGACTGAACAAAAGTTAATAATAACTAGTTTACTAATCAAATGTATACATATTACAGTTTTATCTCTTGAATTTCTGATGAGCAATGTAATGAAACACCAACTTGAACTAATGGTTTTTAAAGTACGGGGTCCGGTTGTTCAAATCTCTATTAGCCAAATGACTTAATTAGTAAAATTTGGCATTTTGCAAAGAAGGTTATTTTTGAAATTATGTTTAAAAGTAAAAAAGGTATTATCAAATAGAGGCGATTTAAGTGAATTTACAAGTCAATAATAAATATTTGTAATATTAATAACATTTTGATTTTTCACTGACCATCTGGTTAAGCTAATGGAGCTTTGGACAATCGTATTTTGATGTTTTAATCTTTATGAACTTAAATTGGAACATAATCTTTGTTATGAGAGAATGTTATAAATGTTATATTTTGCCTTATGGAATGTTATCAATAGATTTTTGTCTGTCCAAGGTATCCTCTAGATACCAATATTAATGTGTTTGTATACAAACCTTTTAATTCTTGTGAAAAAAGTAAAAAAAACTGAGTTTCTGAAATCGGTTGTAATATTGATAACTAACTCAAGAGATATATGTACGAATACTGCTTCCTGACATAACAATCGAACCAGAAATCTGTTACAACAGTATATATATATATATATATATATATATATATATATATATATATCCATTTGTAGTATGCTCTGATTTTATCTGAATATGGGTTTGACATTAATGAATTGTTTTGTTTTTGTTTTTTTGTGTTATTCAGTAGTTTTGTCACTCTATAGATTTACATGTTCAAGGTTAATGTCAATAAATGTTTTTATTAATTTATCCACAATACACCAATCATATCAAATAACTGTATGTAACAGATACTTCATACAACTCGAAATGAAAATGATTTTATTTTAATTGATTCAAAAGTGATACATTAAAACATGACATACTTGTACTCAACTTAGGTGAAGTCATCAAATTACAAATTACTCTGTGGACCGCAAAATGATGAGAAAGATATGTGTTTCTAGATAGCGCCTGCACAGTAAACAAATGGCGAATAGACTGTTTGGACGAATGTAAACACTGGTAAACCACATCCATGACTTATTTATGTGCGTGTTTATGAACCACTTTTGAGGTCAGAAGAATGGTTACTCCTTTAAGTACTATAACAAAATCACAATTGACGGATCGTCGGCCACGAACTCAATGTTCCGACAAAGGCCCGGAATGCTTGAATAACACAGAAAAAATGAAAACTCGGCCTGAATATGGCCGGCGGCGATACGCCATATGTTCGTCCAGAGTCGGTAATTTTATTATCACTGTCCCCGATATGTGTATGTCTTTTACTGACCTGTCCTGTTTGATTGTTTCTACAATTAACTTGCATTGTTTACAGTTGTTGATTACGTAGATTGTTATCAAGTACATGTTTTCAGTAATACAGGTATCACATTTTATTTTATTGCTATGCAACAATTTATTTATTCCCTTATAACTAAGGTATTCTAAAGTTTTTGTTTACTTCATATGTTTTCAACTTCAAGTGTTTTAAGCTCCATACATCTGATATCAAGTCTTAATCTCATCTGAATATTTATTTAGAAATACATCGCGAATAGTAGACCAAACCATGTAATTTATATGAATATTTAATATTGCTATATATTCATGCCATTATTTCCATCAATTTAAATCGTAATCCTATTGTCAGCTACACAAGCTATTTAGCTGCTTGTGCCTATTTTACTTAATAAATATATGCGTTTCCATCAATATTGGACAATTTTATCCGTATATATGTTGCCTAGTCACGACTCTTACACCAGCTTACTAAAACGTGGTGTCTAAGCCAGACAAAACATGACAATTTTAAATATTAAACAGACATAACTGTATCTAATAATTCTTATCTCCTTCTTACATATACACTATTACACTGTAAACTTTCAAGTTTCAATGGCCATTTTAAAAAAAAGTCTTATAATGCCAAAATATTGCATCAAGGCTCTTGATAAGTTTTATGGGCGACATAGCAATTTTGTTGATGTCTCTGTATCCAACATTACCCTGGATATATTTGGCGACCCATAGTTCCTTTCATTCCCAATTTTAAATACACACGTGGCTTGTGAAACTAGCTTAACTAGTGTTCCGGAGCACCCGGCCTCATTTCCTTGATGTTCACATGTTTAACTTAATTTGTTTCAACATTTTTACTTTGTTTTGGGATTGTGATTTGGACGTGGATTTTTTTGTTTATATTAATGAATATATTGTGTAAATACAAGTTAATTGAGTGTACTTTACTTGTGAATCTAAAGTCCATAAGACAAATTCAAGTATATTCACATTAATTTTCTACATCATAATACGTAATAATCCTTTATTAATGAATGCAAGAGAGACAAAACGTCAACAGAAAGTCAAGATTATTAAGATATTTTTACTAAAACCTGTTAAATTAAGATTTGTTACGATGGAAAACTCAAAACATTTGCTGATATATACATTTTTTTTGCTTTAGTTGCAAGTCGTCTGAAAATAATCTTTCATTTCTATTTCCAACACATCACTTTTGCACAGACTTTACCACGTATTTTCATTCTGTATAATGGATAGATGGATTGTGAATTTCAGTCGTGTACAGATTGGAAATCAAGCAATTTCATATTGAAACATAGCGAAGCATTTTAGTCAATGGGAGTTGTCTCTCTTTTCATTTGTGAAACAATGCATGTGATATGCCGTATTAGTCATAATAATTATTATAAGAATGAACTAATAGGCTAACACAATATCCGAATTAAGATCAATTACTTATAGCCTATATTTTGATTTGGTTGTTTTGTTTATTTGTGTCTCGTGTTGTATCCATAATCAAATGCTTATAACCTTAAAAATGAACGCGTAATTTCTAGTAGCATCAGATCAAAATGTGCTTTGGGCCAATTGTATTTTGGAGAGAACATTAGGATTAAAAACTACATGTATTCAGACAGTATTTGATGGATCAGATAAATGTATATAATATGCTGTAATAGACAGTGTTAGCTTCTTCTATTTTATGTTGGTACGTTGAACAAGTATTTGACTGTGAATATAGCAATTTACGTAAATACACTAATAGTAAACAGCTGGACGTTGCTATCATGACCATAGTAAAATAGTACATTATTAAATAAGTAAAATACATTGGTTTCTCTTCTCAAATAAACCCAATATCAAATTTAAAATACAATGATTTTCAGTTGTAACAATCATTTAAACATAAAACTCTAAAATGATATTCTACGATAAAACAAAACAATTGCAAGAAAAAATGCAAATGTCAAAACAATTAACAGTAAATTTCAGAACTCCAGACTTCTTGTTACTGAGGGTATTGTAATTTTATATTCAAAACTTTAGGCATTTGACAAGACGAGTCAAAGATAAATTATCGAGAAACACTTGTCGAATTATTTTAAGCGACGAATTATCACTTCACTTTAAGATCCTGTCGGAAGTGTTAACATCAAAACATTATTTACAGAATGGTGTCATTTTGAATTATTCATTTCTTTGTAATGGATTTATTGTGGTGTGTCTTTGTGCAGCTAATGCGTCACTTTGACAACTTTGGCTTCGATTATTGTAGTTTTGAATTATTATTACTGGTATTATTACATAATATGTTTCTGACACAGTTAAGTTTAAGCAAGAAAACTGTAAACCGAGGTGTAACAATAAAATACTTATCACACGTAAAAACTTACTGAATTGGTCTTTGACAATATATATAAACATGAAAATAAAACCCAATAACTTTTCTACGTGTTATATTTTTCCTACATGCAAAATATTCCCTGAATAAACCTAAAATTATAACTTATACGTTCACCGCTTTCATTACATCGCATAATGTTAGTGACTGTTGACACACTATATTTCTACACACACAGACTTACACATATGCGCGTGCGTAGATTCGTTTAAGAAATATTGACAATTCAAATCCGCTGTTTTCTGGGTATAAACGTATAATTCAATAAAGCTTTTTTTATACACAATGTAAGACAAAGACTATTTAATTGTCAGAGTAGCAAACAATAAATATAAATGTCTAAGAATCTGAGACTGACAGAAAATATCTCGTTTTATAAAACAATTCATCACAAGCCGAAATATGAGTACTGTATCAATACGCGGTTACAGCGTGCATTGACTTATACGTGTAGATCAGACTTTTGTTATAAGTTTCACTTCATTTACAATGTTGTAATATACATTGAAATGCAGGCAATATATAGGTCTTTGATGTAAAAATTATTTGTTAAAATCTGGACAATAAAGGTTTTGAAGATTGTTTTTGTTATTAGACTTAATTGAATTTTAATACTCGGAAAGTTACTTTTTAAAGATGGTAAAAATGGAATGAAATAGAACAGAACAAAAATGTTCGGATTGGAATACGTATCAGTTACCATATGCCGAATATGTCTGGGATTTAAATATGGAAATTGATTAACATATATTAGGTAATATCCTGATTACGAGGAATGTGCATTCACAAAACACAAGGTAATATAAAATACACAACATATCAAAATAAAAAAACCCATCGCAGTCCATTTCCTGATCACAATCCCAAAGCAAAGATATCATTTTGAAACTGGCAAATTATGTTTAAAACATGAACTTTCACCAGGGAAGTGAGGCCGATGCGCTGGAAGGGTCAGCACCTCTTTAACCAGCTAATCCTGCCTCGTGTGAAATCGAAATTGAAAAATGAACGGAACATTGAACTATAGGAAGTCAAATATTTCCAGGTACAGAAATATGCAGGTTACTTAAGATAAAACTACTGGCTTCGGTAAAAGAATTTTGACTAGACATTGAATACTATTATTACACTCCAGCATTCGTACAACTGCGGTAGCTCAGTTGGTGGAATTTTGGCTTTGTAAGTTGGAGGTCGTGGGTACGATCTCCGACCGTGTCTGACCAAAGATTTGATAGTGGGTAGTGACTGTTCCTTTGTCAAGCACCAATCATTACGAAATCAAAGTCGTGTTTTTTGTTTGGAAACTTCAAATAAACGAGGTCCTGTGACACGGTAGGTAATGCATGATAAAGAACCCTGCTGTAAATTGCAATTAGCACTACCCATAGGAAAAATCTCTGTACCTTCGCCTATAAGTAGCGACGTCTCGATATAAGTGAAATGTTCTTAAATACCATTACTCAATTTTAACCCCAATTGCATTCAATATGTGCAGTGTTTCAGGCCAAATTTTAAGTTTCAGTTTCGACATTACATATAATACAAACTATAATAGTCTGTTAAGTTTGAAAAACACTAAAGGATTGTTGAGACTTTTATCGCTGTTGGAAACATATTCTTCTTAAAACTGTAGTTATTGTAGAAAATGATATGTTAAATCCAATTTGAAATTTAAAATACGCTGTGTTTTTAGTAAAAACAATCATTTGAACAACACTTAAACGATATTCTACAGGGAAAAACTTTTGCAAGAAACAATGCAATTATCAAAGTCACTGAAAGTAGAACTTCAGACTTCTTGTAAACGAAAACGCGGTACTTTTTTGTGTAAATTATAGATTTATGACACATATAAGTCATAGAGGAACATTTTATAAACAACTAAAAGCTACATTATTACTTTCCTGATTTGTCTTAAGTTCTGTTGGAAGTGTAAGGCATCAAAACATCATTTGTTATGAATTATTAATTATTGGTATTGATTTTATTGTGGCATGTGTTGGTGCAAGTCTTTTCAATATGTGAACATCTTTGGCTTCGAACACTGTAGTTTTGGGTGATAATTACCGGTAGTATTACACAATTTGCTTCTGTCACAGTTAAGTCTAAGCAAAGAAAAATGTTAAGTCACATGTTATAATAAAATATCGATAGCTCAAAAACAAACTATCATTTAATGAATATATTTCACCAATAAATAAATAATTTTTCCTTAATGTAAAATTTCCCGAAATATAACGTCAAAATTAAAATGCATGCGTTCACCTTTCTCATCACATCGCTTAATATTGGTGGCCAGTGACACACTATATTTTAATGCACACGCGCGCGCGCGTAGAGTTGTTAAAAATACTGACTAAACAAAACCTGTTGCTCTCTGGGTATAAAATCTAAAAAAAAACTTTTATACACCATGACAGACAAAGATTATGGAATTCTCAGCAGTATAATATAAATGTCAAAGCGCCAGGCTAGTAGAAAATAAAACAATTCTCCACAGACCGAAATATGAATATTGTATCGACAAGTAACTAAATAAAGCGTCACTTCAGCGTAAATCGACATTTACAGATCGGGTTTAATAGGATTTACTTTTTTGTCAATGTTCTTTTTGTAAGTAGTTATCAAATATATAAATATGGGCAAAAGAAGTCTGTGATGAACAAGTCCACATATGAGTTTTAACATAACGGTCTTTTGGGCACTGTTTTTCTTATTGATGCTAAATACTTAAACAATCGCTACCTCAAGCGGATAGGAACGAATGCGTACTAGTTAACTGAAATATAGAACTTAACTTTTTCTAGTGAATATACTTGTAATTAATTATATTAAAATGGTTAACATAAGTCAGACAGTATCCAGATTAACGAATAATGTATCTTTACAAAACACATGATAATTTAAAACACAATAATATAGAACAAATATATGCAAAATACGAGCAAGGCAGAAAAAATGTGTTTATAGTTTTTTTACCATTGTAGCATTTCTTCGTGTTTCATATGAAGGAAAACACAGGTTGTGTAAAGTACTATATTCGCGATTGTAATATCTTTATAATTGATGCAGGGTAGTTTAACATGTGTATGAATTTGCCTTACACAGGAAAGCAATTTATATGTTTCCGATTTTTTTATGACACCCCATTTATCATTTTGGCCATTTAAAAAATCACTCGCATAACAAATACATTCAATTACCAATATAGTTTTTCCCTGTCGATCTGATAAATTATTTGACTCTATTGAAAAAGCTAATCTAATCAGTTGTTTCATTTAATTGAGAATAATTTTGATTTATATAGCACACTGTTGATCAATAGGACCCAGCTTTTAACGTTTAAGTAACAAAAAGGCGTCAAAAATCTATTTCTTGTTGTGAAACCTAATACATTTTGAACTAGAATTGTGTTTATTTGCTTAAGTGAAGCCTATTATATTCACAGCTTTATTCAACATATAGATGCGTATTGATTCTATTTTGTTTTATGAACTGTTGGTGTAACGCAGAAAGATTTAACGATAGCGAGTGGGTTAGTGGGTTTGACTTTGATTAAGAATACTGAACAGCATTTTTCTCATTTGTCACAAAATCTTTTATGGTCCCATGACTCCATGTTCCTTTTATTCTCAATTCCGATTACATACGTGACTAGTGTAGCTAGCTAGACAGGAGGTGCTTACCATTCTAGAACACCAGACCTCACTTCCCTGGTTAAAGTTCACGTGTTTAACTTAAATGTTTTAGGTTTATATTTTGCCTTCAGAATGTGATTTGAACAAGGATTGTAATGTTGATTTTTTTTAATTAAGAATAGAATTTATCGGTTTCGCAAGCACCAGTTTGCGATTTCCGCGTATTAAAAATATCAGCTAATTAGATACCGCGTTTAATGACGTCACTGATAATATTTTGTCGTAATAGGCCGTCATTTCTGTTCTAAGAGGTCAAATAGCAGTGAACATTTACATGGGAATTATTTAAAAATGATGTGCAATAATTTTAGACATAAAGTGTTTTTAATTGTCGTAATGAAACAAAAACAAAACGGTCCATGCTCAATCTACAATCTCAAAAGCAATACAAAACTTTGAAAACCGGCAACCTGTCACATGTAAGCATATTTGTAGCAGAAAAACACATACATTTCCTACATCATACGTATTGAATGAATATTATGTTTCGCCTATTTCATATATCACTTCATGGGAAAAGACGATTGCGACAAAAAAGCAAAACTGAAATGATATCACTACGCACTTTTCAATATCACTTTGTGATAAATATTTATCGCACTAAGTTTTCTTCTTCTAAACAAAAACAATATTTGTCATCTTCACATAGAAATATTTCTTGATACATATAAATGACATCGTCAAATCTAAAATAGAGCGCCTCTCATTTACACACAGAAATATATATATATATATATATATATATATATATATATCCATTTCCAAATTACAACCCCGTTGCATGTAAAAAACTTAAAAAATGACAAATAAAATTAGAAACGTAAAGTAAGCGTTATAATCAAACGAAATATTAACTATATATATATATATATATATATATATATATATATATATATATATATTATTATACAGTTAATATTTCGTTTGATTATAACGCTTACTTTACGTTTCTAACTTTATTTGTCATTTTTTAAAGTTTTTTACATGCAACGGGGTTGTAATTTGGACATGGATCGATATGTTTAATTTTGATGATGACTATTGTCAAGTATTGGTTTCAGCTGCAAAAATAATCCCTTATTCTTTTAAACTTAGATTTGATTTTTGCCCTGCAATGATTAACAACAATTTCCTACGTACCTAGAACACAAAGCCCTGATTAACGCCCATGGAGACTTACAACTTGACGATCTAATTAACTTTAAATGATGTTTGTGGCGCACTTTATTGACATTTTTATGTGACCTATCTTCCCATTAGAGTTTGTAATTTAATTTCTGGCTTACAAATTAGTTTTGCTTTTTCGGCAAACACGTTTGTGATTTGTTACATCAACCTGATTGTAGTTTACAAATACACTGATTCTAAACATACGACATGCGTTTAATCTTAATAGTAATCATGCCCTCCCCAAACAAACGAAACTATAAGTGTTATATATTTAAATCATGTTTGTGGTTGTGGCTTAAAGAGATAAGCTGGGATTTGCTTGGAGGCACTTTTGAAATGATATCCCATTTCAGTTATGTATTGTCATCATTGGTATCAAGACAAACCTCTCATTAAACGGTTATACAAAAGAAAACGATACATATGGTTACAAATAAGGTTTACTTATTATTAAATATACAACTTAGGAACGAAATTAAAGTGAAGTAGTACAACATGTTTTAAACATCAACCAAAGCCAAGGAAAATGGAATAATGCAAAATGTTTGACAAAGTCAAAGTACAGTTTTATACAAATAAGCAACCATAACTTTTTATTAAACGGTTACCTTATTGTTTATAAGATATGTTTTTGATATTTTTAAAAGAAGACATTAAATAGAAGGTTTAAGGTCAACGGTTGTTGAAAGTATGGAAATGGTGTATGTAACCGGTTCCATTTACTTGCGCTTAGTTGTTAGAACAGGAAATTCTTCACAAAAATAAGACGATAAGACTGCATTAAAAAGCATGCATTAACAAAACGACCTTTGTTGAAGTCAAAAGAAAATAGCCAAAGACAAAAAAATCTAAATTTATAATATTATAAATTTATAATAGCAAGGAAAAATACTTTATAATGAATGAAAATAAATGCGAGTAAATCACCAAAAGTGGTTTTAAAAAGTTTAAATTTTCCATCATGGCTACCTGCGACAAATATGTGAAATATTCTGAGATAGTCTCTACGAAGAACTCAACTCTGCTAAACACCATATAACCCACTCATATAATAAAAGAAAGACAAAGAAGATTGAGCTTACTCAATACTATGCTCTAATAAAACCAAACTAACAATTTGTTAAGCAAGATGGTAAGCATCGACTGGAGCTATGAGTATATTTAGGCGGGTAAAGGTAAATGCTACAGTAACAGTAATTGCTGATTATCGACTTACACAACATCATAAAGATTATGAACCATTAAGCTCTTGCACAAGATCTGTTTGTACTGACAATCGAGTTATTAAACGACAAAGATCCTCCGCCACTGCCTACAAATATCTAAGAAATTTTATCAAAAAGTAAATTATCCTTGCAATTTGTGAAAATACTTCAAAAAGGATTATAATTTTACGAATTTTAGAAATTCAGCTACCTCTGATTTTAAATTTGTTGAAACATAGATTATTCACAATGAAATCTCTTACACAAGAGCTATGCCGTCACGTTGCTTATAGTTGGTTTATTAAACAACACACAGATCAAGACCTATATATTGGTAGGTTAATGTTTACAATACAGTATTTGCTGACAATCGAGTGATGTGATTTAACTGCATACAGATCCTGCACCATAAATACACTTACATAACAGTTCTGTTTCTCTCTTGGTAATAAGAAGATTTATTTATTGATTTCATCCGGTCTTTTTACATACGAACAAAACAGAAAATACCGAGAGTTTTGTTACAGAGCTTAGTTAACGGTATAGACTTTTAACCTGTACGCTTGAACTTTATATTAACTTTTTTATTATTGACCTTGCATTTATGTATAGGGATCACAGTTGTTTATTTTGTCTAAATATGAGAAACGTGCATCTTTTATGTGTCAACTGAGAATCCCTACATTACCCATATAGTATAGGTGGTTCATTTTTTATGGATATCTCTAATGTAAGGTCAAGAGGCCAAGTCAATGCTGTTTGCCTATACTCGTGTACTAATAAATCAAAACATTATCATCAACCGAAAGTCAAATCGCGTAATGTTTTGCAAAATAATGTGTTTTGATGTAATTAAATTGTGTAGAGAAATGAATGACGTCTCACTGTCACAATGCACGTCAAATTCTGATACTACCAGCAATTAATGTAAAGCAATCTAATGTTAACAACAGGAATGTACAGATATGTGCTGCTATAGGTCTTAATTGAGTTCGTGCTAGTATTATTTTTTCATCAAAGCGTCAATAATTTCGTCAACCAAATTAAAGAAAATTAAAATCAATTTTGTAGTGGGATGAATAATGATTAATCTGAAAAAAATGAAATGCAAAACTATATAACTGGTTTTTAATATCGATAGAAACAGCTCTGATTTAACAGTGAATTATACTGTTCGTTGATTCTCAAGAAAGATTGACAAAAAGACGATTGCATCATATTACAACCATCAGACCGTGTTTGATTGGAGGTGCACATGTATATATTATAATGTTCTCTTTACTGATTTATGCTACTTTAGAACTGAGAACTGTTAAAATTACATGAGTCGATTTAGATGATATCAATGCATCGTCTTCATTAATATGGCATTAAGTTCGATATAAAAGTTATGTTTTCCTTTTCCAGAAAATATGGGAAAAAATTAAAACTGGTGAATAGTTTTATCTCCGTTATTACAAAGTTAATTGATAGCACCTGTATCTTAAAGAATTGTTTTACAACGAATGACCTAAATATGACAGATGTTGTGATATATGTTCAATTTGCCCTTCCCCTTTTTGTTGCCACTGATATACGCGGAGTAAGCGAAAGAATCTTGACGTAAAATTCTATCACTGTACTTTTCTACTCTTATCAAAGTACAAAAATGTACAGTCCAACATGCCTTAAAGGCCACCTTTATATGCTTATAAAGGCCAGTAGAATTGCACCCCATTTGTTCTTTATTCATATTATTTGAACCTGTATATAAAGGCTACCTGTCCATAAAGACCATATTTGCTTGACCTTTATAGACAAGTTTGGCTGTATGTGTATGATTTAGGTTCAGTTGTCTCTATATTTTATTGTTAAAACCCAGTATTCTCTTTTGTTTCTTTCCAGACTTTTATAATTAATAATCTCAAAATACTCTTATATATGGTTACCTTCTGTCGATTTTCTTGATCTCTTTGTATTCAAGAGTACAAAAATGTACGTGTATGATTAAGCTTTAGTTATCTCTACATTTTATTGTTAAGAACCCTATTATTTGTATATGTATTTTTATATGTATTGTTCCGATCCAGACTTTTATAATTAGTAATCTCAATTTATGGTTATAGATGATTACCTTTTGTTTATTTTCTTTATCTCATTGTATTCAAAACTACAAGATTGTTCGTTTATGATTTAGCTGCAGTTATTTATAAATTGTTTTGTTTTTCTAGCCCAATGTCAGCGAAATTTTATTCGCTACCTTCTTTTGTTCAATGCCGAGAGCCAGACAATTTTGACGTATACGTGACCTGTATAAAACTTTATGCTCCGGTATTAATATTGATCAAACATGATGTATTAAAAGATAAATTGACTTTCAGAGTGAGACAACATCAAGTATCCACCGTAGGCTAAATCGTGAATTATATACAGTATGGAGCTTCTTTGACAGATATTGTCAGAGATTGACTGGCTTCACTGTTGATGCTAAATATTTCATTTGGAATGTCATATGATTCATAAGTCAGAGTTCGTCAATGATTTCGGTGTTTTTTTTTTTTTTTGTTTTTTTTTTTTTTGGTTTTTTTTTTTTTTTTTTTGTTTACGGGAAATCATACACAAACATACTAATATATGTCCGAATCACAACCCAGAAGCAAAGTAAAACCTTTGAAACTGGCAAATTCAAATTAGGTGAACTGCCACCAGGGAAGTGAGGCCGGATCCAAAGTAAGTATTGAAGCAACTCCTAATGAAGCATAAAGCCTATTTAAATCCAGACTTCATGAAGCGTCGACATTATTGTAACAACTCTTAAGGAAGTCCAACGCTTAATTCAGTCAGGACTCCATTAGGCATTGACAATTTCGACGTCTTATGAAGTCTAAAGATTGAGGTTCTAGAAAAGAAGTATTTTTGGCATTACAAAATAAAATTATTCTCAATAGTGAACGACTGTGTTTGACCTCTCATGTTCAGAATTACATATTGGACTTAATTAGGCGTCAAAGTAACAACGCCTATTGAAGTTTATCCAGACATGCCCATGTGATGTGACTTCTTTTTAATAAAATCTTCCAAAACATTTGATGAACCAGAACCATGAATTATTATGTTAAAACGAGAATCTTACCATCTTTGATATGATTTCATCTAATCGTTCATTTGAAATCAAAACAATGCATACTTGCATTTAATCATGAAAACTAGACTCCCTAGCATTGTAATTTAAACAGAAAAGTCAAATACAAATATTATTTTATCCAAAAAGATATTCAAAAAATATCATGATAATAAATATAAACCTAGTGTTATCCAATGTTTGAAAGAACATAAAACCATTACTGTCTCCAGAGTTCAGACAGTAACAAAAGTGAACTGCTTTGAGTCTAAATAATTCATATGATACATGACATCAAATATCATTTATATTCTATACATATACTTTTGATTACATTCTATTCCTCTAAGGATTAATTAACAACATCTCTGCCCCGCTAATGAGTTTGCTGATCTAAGCAGTAATTGAGTGCGTTACCTTTGATAACCGAGTACATATCCGTTGTATCTTTGCTTCAGGGGATTATTTCAGCTTTATTTTTGTACGAAAATAACACAGATTAATATATTTCTTTATATAAAAGTAAATGAAAAGGTTTTTTTTTTTTTTTTTTTTTTTTTTTTTTTTTTTTAAATGATTCTTGGAAAAATCATAAATCAAACCGAAAATGTTAAGCTTTTTGTTTTGGTTATAGCCTCTTATCCTGAACAATGTCTGAGTTATATCTTATTTATAGAATGGGCTTGCAGTCAATGAATCGTCACAAATACTTACAAAAGCCAGAAACAATGTAATAATGAATCCTATATCAGTCAATGAATGACTTTGAATGAGCACTCTGTATATCGTTGTCTTGATGTAAGGTTAAAGTTGAGCCTTCAAAAAATAAGTAAAGAATGTAGATTAATACAAGATATGTTATGCTATCTATAAGAAATCATCCTTTTTCAATACTATCTTGAAATACTGAGTGTTTTGCCACCCACATTTTCAATAAAATTTAATTTCGAAGAAGGACATTTACTTTTCTTCAAAGACATAAATTCACTAGTGAGTTTCATAAACATTAAACTGTTTCTGTAAAATCAATTCATTTGTATTAAATGTAGTATGAAAATTATATCCGAAATAACTTGTGTTGTTAAGAACCGAAACATAAATCTATATATCAAACCCTGCTTAGATATGCTTTTTATGTGCCCGGTCTAGCAAGAACATTAATATTTGACATTATGAAAGCATTTCCGGATGATGTTTTAAGTCTTTTGTTCCAATTATACGTCCAAGCAATCAATCGATGCTCCTCCAATCTGATTTATATTAATGGATGAATAGACCAATCGATGAAACCATTTCCTGAAAATGTAAATATTTCCAATATTTCTCAGCTTAAAATATCTTTGTTTTTATCTGTATTTTAGAGACAATACACCTAGAGGTAGTGATATTATACTCATATACACATATATCATTTATACGACTAGTAGCCATTAATATTCTATTGGCTCTTTGGATACATCATCAAGAAGCGCGGGGTTTTTGGTATATCGATCGTCTGTTCCTGTCTTCCCACAATACAATACGGTTCATTGATGTCAATAAGGCAATACTTAATACAAACATTATTCTAGGCAGAATATCTTCCATATAAAGGTGCTGAGGAATATTAAACCTTGAATGATGAGAGAATAAAAATGCTTAATTAATGTCACATATCTGTTGTGATTAAGGATTTGACGAGCGAGCGAGGAAGCTAGCAGATTCAGTAGAAAATAATATATCCATACCGAAGTTAGCTGTGATACACTTATACCATTCTGAAAATGGATCCAATTAAGACGGATTTCTAAACTTATTATTGTCGTTCTGTACTGGATGTAAATCTAAAAAACATAATTCTTTAAAATGGCGGATTCCAATATGTCAGGATTACGAGTACTACAAAATGGCAAACCTAACGAGGACGGTGGTCCAGTCCCTTACGATGAAAACACAATACACAAGGTAAGTCTAGAAATGACCAGTATGTTACAAAGGGTACGGTGTGAAAATGTCCTTTACGCTTCTTAACAATAAAAAAATATCCTACTACTGACACTATGGTAAATGACCATTACCATGGGCTATTGTGGACCATCACTACTGGTCCTATGGTAAATGGCCATAACCATAAGCTATTGTGCACTTGTACAATGTAAAATGACCATTACTTCTTGCCCGGTGGTAAATGGCCATAGCCATTAGCTATTGTGCACTTGTGCAATGCAGAATGACCATCACTACTGGCCAGATAGTAAATAGCCATAACCATAAGCTATTGTGCACTTTTACCCTGTAAAATGACTATTACTATTGGCCCGAAAGGGGTCACCGAGATCCAAATTGTAATTGCCCTTGTACCTTTGTACAATGCCAAATGACCATCACCGTGGGATTGCTGTGAAAAATTACTATTAACGAGACCCGCTGAGAATTGATATTAACACCGACACTCTAGATGAACAAACACGGTCTTACATCCATAAATCAATTACTTAAAGCCATCTTATATGATTAAAGCTAAAGGTACTGGTTTAAGAAAACAAACAATGGGGCATATCAACGCAAGTTCGTTGTAGTTATTAACCGCGACCTTACTTATTTTGGTTTAATTCCATTGTTATTTGTTTTGAATGCAAGAGAACGGAATAGGACAAAATACATTGAAAAGGTTCAATCGCAAATCTATGGGATTTTTTAAGTCCTGATTTCGTTTGGTAATAAAAATACCTACAGTGGCATGTTTATGTTTAACTCTAAATAAATGTAACATACACTAAAAACAACTTATACAGTCAAACCTGTCTAGAATGTCACCTCTATATAAGGGTTACCTGGTTTTAAAGGCCAGTATAATGTTATTTTAATTTTCTTTATTCCTCTTATTTTAACATGTATATAAGAATAACCTGCCGTCACCGGCTTCAGAAGTTCGCGTTTATACACAGTTTTGACTGTATTATCGTATGGAAACCAGTTTGATGTCTATATATTGAATTGGAACGGTCTGTTTACACTTTACATCCATCTGTATCTTAACGAAGTCGTGTGATCGATGTATTGATTCTATTCTGAGATGTGCTATATTTAATTGAGATAAATATGGCCACGAAGGTTAATGTCTTTATATGTTTAAGAGATTATTATCTTTTGTGGTTAAAAATAAGACAAACGCGTACTCGTTCCTTCTTAATAATACGTATCTTATCTGTTCCATTGTTTGTGTGACAGTGATTTTTGCAAATTCATAGCTATTAAAAACAAACATACTAATCCATGTCCAAATCACAATCCAGAAGAAAAGTAAAAATTTTGGAGGAACTGACAAGTTAGGTTAGACACTTCACCAGGGAAGTGAGGCCGGGTGCTCGGGATGGGTAAGCACCTCCTGTTTAGCTAGCTACACCCGCCACATGTGTAATAAAAATGTGTGAAAGGAACATGGAGCTATGGGACGTCAAATGTATCCAGGGCAATCCTTGTTACAGAGACATCAAACTTATGAACAATACTGTGATGACGGCCATAAAACTTTTTAGGGGCTTGATAAGCCTAGGCTTGCAATATCTCTGAGCCTGAAAGAGTAGAGTGATATCGTTCTATTTACTTTCACTTACTCATAGCCGAAAATCACTGTACTTATCCCTTTTAACATACAATATATCTGAAGAGGAAAATGATGTCTCTTTTGTGATCTAACATGAAATGACAATGTCCGTTTTACTGGATATGATGAACTTGATGGTATATTACGTTGTATGCACAAAAGAATATTTCATTAGCCAGAATATCAACATGTTATACCTCCATACTGGCAACAGTTATCTCTCTATTCAGGGATATGATAAAGTAATCTAGATTCGAAAAGACTCAAGAAATTTCTGAGTACTAAATGTTTTGTATTAAAATAGGGAAAAACGTTGTAATTTTTGTTATTTCGACATGTATTAGCAATGTCTTTACTATTAATTTACTTTGTCTTTTATCGTAGTGCATACGTTTATTTTTGTTTCTATGTAACGTTGGACATTCTTATACAAATTAAATGTAATTCATATCACTGCGGGTTTTAAGCAAACAAACGTATTTGACGTGAAATAAATAAACATGATAATGTTTCATACAAATCATACCATTACATAATACAATTCATATCGCATTACAAAAGTACAATTGACATATAAGATTAACTAAAATCATGATGATATTTAAGATTTATAAATAATATATCAAGAAATTCGTATAGTCATTCATTCTTATAAATGACATACAACCATATTGATAACATAATTCTATCAATGTTATTTGAGCCGCTGAACCAATATCTCTGAATATACCATATTAAAATATAAAAACTCATATCGCATTATTAAATCAATATAGATGTAAAACTGTTACATCTATCCCTGATAACCAACAAATTTGTTTCTGCTTACCAAAATTCTCCACTCTTTTTACATTCGGGTGCAAAATTATATTTCGGTCAATGAACCAGTTTCCAAAATAGAAAAATTGTAATAAAATGAAATGTATCTCCAATAGAAGTACTATTACGTAAGATACATAATCAATTGCTATCAAAATCGTTCCATCTTCCTTTTTCTACAATCAATTTGTGTCTTACTGTACATGTACGTCGATATCAGCGGGTATACAATAGCAGTAATTATGTTTTGACAAACATGCTAAAAACATGATTCACCGAAACTTATATTAATGATGTTCGATACAACTTCTCGAGGCTATCTGAAGCAAACACACTTCTGTAGAATAAAGAATTAACTTTGCTCAAACATTAACATTTATATAATGAGACGTCAAAGTCGTGCAATGTGTGGATTTTAATTAATGTTCAAGTGCTTTCTTGTCAGAACTTTCAGGTTTATTCCCCGAGGACTCAAAATAACGAAAAGAATTGGCTTAGAGAATTCATAACATTTTTATACAATTGTTGACACTTAGAATTCATCTATAAAAGATAATTGGGCTTGTTATATCTTTTTATTTGGATTTTTAAAAAATAACAATATTGTATATTAATGAAATTACATCAAAACTAATTCCTTGTCGAAGGATTAACTTGGTTAATTAAGCAGTTACAACAATCTTGGTAAATCAATAAATGGGGACTGATACAGATTTCTATGGCATATTTTTATGGCGTCGTAACCTACTATTTTTATTGCATTTTTAATTTTACATTGTTTTGTTCATTAACAGTTTCATAATTCATTTAATAGCTTGCTTTTTGGAATCCATAAAATACTAGCTAGCTCTAGGAAACATAAGGCTATAGTTAGGTACTGATTCTTCTTTTAAAATTAATTTCTTTTGTGAAAACACTTTATTATTATACTAGAATATTGGTGTTCAGAAAACGTTTAAAATATGTAGAATTCATTTTTTATTATCAAATACTATTGCTCAAATATCTAGTACTAGGAGGCATCTAACCTCTTGTGACATAATGAAGATCCATGACTCGTTACACATGTCTAACTAATTCGGAATATTTCTAAGGTTTTGATTAACATTTTGTCCCACGTTCAGGTAAGCCTACTTTAAACTGTTCCTTTCTCTTTCATTACAATAGTTTTGTCATCCTTGATCGGAGATATGGAGATATAAAAGATGAAACTGAAACTGTCAATTTTGACCAATAAGTGAAGGCATACTCGAAACCCCATTTGAGAAAATTGTTATTGAACGCGTTTTCTAATCTTATCCAAAATACGCACGCACAATGTCTAAACTTGGACCTGGAACCCATAGTAGAAGGCAATAAACTGATAAAAGATTCAGCGAAGAGAAAATAGTTAAACCGATGAGTCATATAATTAGTTTCTTGTATCGGTTTTTACTGTACTTAGCTTAAATACGTTTTTTAAACTTTAAATTACACATAAAAATCAGTCTATATTTCTGTCACTTTTTAAAGGGAAATCAATTCATGTGCATGTATGTGAGTGACACATGTGAGCTCCATTATGCAAAGTACTTCCTTTATGTTTCTTTTAAACATCTTGAAAAAAAGTTTTGGTTTCATGATTTTAGTTCGAGCACTACTGATATGGAATTGTATTCCGAACCGACCGTCTTGTGCTGTAAAATTAAAACTGGTATAATATGTGATTAAAAAACAAACTCAGTAGGCAATAATTGTGTAACATTGTCAGAAATATACTATTGTCAAAATTTGCTGCTAGTTAAGTTTGGAATACCTCAAAACCTAAGGTATACTCCCTCATGCAAAGTATTTCCGCAGCTAAATTGGTTAAATATATTTTTGGTCATTTAGGTTTCTTTTCGACATCGTGAAAAAAGTTTAGGGTTTTATAATTTTGGTTCGAGCACTACTGACGAGGAATTGTATTCCGAAACGACTGTCTTGTGTATTTTTTTCAAATTCCCTAAAGTTCAGAATCGCTAAATCTCATTTGAGAATTAAGGTCATTGCAACTTACCGAAAAATGCAGACAAAGTTACTTAAGAATGATAAAAGATTCCATTTAGATTCTATATTATGTAATATGCTGTACCTATGTAAAATTGATTGTTGTTAATAAGGTGTATTTTTAATTCTTTACGTGATTGTAGACCAACTAGGATCCTTGTGCATGATCGGATTTTATTTTGTCATTATATCAAATGTCCGTCCAAAGTCTAGAGTATTCATATATGTATAACGTCTGTCTTTTTCTCATCTTTTCTGTTTGTTTGGCGGTGGCAATTGCTAAGCTGAAGTTTTTTTAATAATTCATCTTTAAATTATGTTCTGTTTTCACGCATGTGTCCATTCATATATATGTCATATTCTGATGATATATTTAAATGCATTGATTGTATCATAATTTTTTTCAACTTTTCTATACATTTGCTAGATTCTCAGTTTTTACCTCTTTTTTCTGGGACTATGATTTCGACGTTGACTGTTGTGTTTATGTAGTATTTTACGTGTTTACTTGAATGTACTACATTCATGTATTATAAATCGGGAAAGGTGGTTTGATTAATCAAAGGAGATTATTATTTAACCTACAGGTTGGCAACTAAAGCTGATCATCAAACTAAAGCTTTTTTGCAAAGAACATTCACGTTTATTTCCATATAAGTTCTATTTTTGGTTTTAATTGTCTATGTCTGCACGTCAACACGGAAATGCATTTAATGGAAACAGAACATGAATGCTTGTATTTTCTATTGTTGATTACAAGGCAGGACACATAGTTAAGGAACCCTGGATAATTGATAAACATGGGATTGTCTTGTCCGATATGTAGAAATTGGTTAATCACTCCTAAGATGTAGGCGTAGAGTCTGCAAGTAGCCAAATTATATTAGTGAGATAAGGATCGAATTTAACATTGATTTTGTCACTTCTATAGAAAATCGGTTTCACAATTGTGTAAGATCTACATAGACCTATTTGGTATTACCACAATTTAATGGATACTTAACAAATTTTACTTATCGAATTACTGATCTATTGACTGCTGTCAAATTATTTTCGACAACGAACCTGGTTATTTTTGCATTAGAATTCGCTTTTAACCTATGAATTTAAACTATGAATGGTTGGTGCTAACTTTAATTTCAATTTTTTCCCGATGGCAATACTTTTGAGTGAAAAACTGTCCGCAGCTCTATATTAATAGAATCTTACACCGGCAACAGTGTAAGACAGATATATCTCAAACGAGGATGAATTTTTCCAGAACGAGCTTTAGCGAGTTATGGGCATTGAAAATATTCATCCGAGTTTGAGATATCCCTGTCTTACACTGTTATTGGTGTAAGAATCTTTTTCTCACACATTTGCAGCAAAAAAAATATGATTTGTAAACAAAAAATTGCATCAAACGTTCAATTTTCAGGCCATCATCGGTGCTTTCTGAAAATGACGTCATCAATTTTGTTGACGTCCTCATATAAAATGATTATGACGTCATCAGTTGAGCGTATGTTAGTGATTGTGACGTTGAGGAATTGTTGGTTAAGAAAAGTGATCTCATCCTTCAGGTGAGACAGAAAAATCTCACATGGGTAAAAACATGGGGTTTCCATGTCTCACGTGTAAGGAAATTCTATTAAACATGTGTACTAAAACTTAGTTCTTGAATATAAGATACTGATGGGCTAAAAGACTCTGTCTTGTATTGGTCTCTCGGAATGGTATGGCATGTGATATGGATTTGACCATGTTTTATTCTCTATACTGAATTACTGGATGAATATCACTAATCGAACAAGGGATGATAATCTCGTTTAAAATGTTTAGAAAACGGTATGTTAAAGATATAAAGCTTATCACTTCCCTAAATTGTTCCTTGAACACAGATGTGTTTTAAAATTTAAAAAAATTGGTTTTACGAATTCGGTACACTAATGAGAATTTATATTTTGAAACCGCCATCTAGTGCTATAAAATTTACACTGTAATATGTAATAAAAAGACTGGTTCAGGATTATTTACATACTTGTTATCGTATTATTTTTTATGCTGTGTTAGAATAAAATTAAAGGAAACCGTACAGTTACATAATTTCTAATTAAAATTAATAATTATAGTATCATTTTCTAGTCTTAATAATGACAATTTGCGAATAAGAAGCTCTCTGTATTCGCCATTAAAAGTATTTCACCACTACTGCTGTTGAGATCAAAAACAAACATACCAGTCCATTTAAAAAAAAACATATTTTAAATTAAACTAATTAAATAGTCTTATTTTTGTTGTTTCAGGAATTTGATAGAACAAATCATATTAAATGTTTTAATGTTATAAAGAAAACACACACAAATCATAATGTAACACCTGACATATACATTGTTTCGACGCAGTGTTGTCTTATATTATACACGGTTATCACATTTGTATACCTTTAGGTATACTCTAAACTGTAGAAAATATTAGTATTGTACACTACTTTTCACCTAAATCATACTTTTTGTATCAACTGTATATGTACTATGAGTAAATGTTATTAAAGACACACATTGTCACTGTTGTACACGCAGAATGTTAAATTATACTCTTTTGTTCATAAAGTATTGATATGGAGAGTTAAAACAAGCAACGTTGGTACCCCCATAGGTACAAAATGTGCAACACCTAATGACTTTTAAATTTTTTATCATGTATAATGCCTGAATTTTTCAAAGGTATAAAGGTATAGAATGAACTGCTTTGATAAGAGACTTACAGTTTTATGTTGCATATGATTTTTATTTTTAGACATCGAGAATTTTTAAGAATCGTCTATCTTTGATATAACTTTTAAATTCCGCCATTGTGGAGCACGCAAATATGTTTCCATTGTAAAACTATTTTTCATGTTAGTCAATCCTTTGAAGTTTGTCTGGTTGCCAACCACTATAGCTGATTAAACTTATTTATTGTTTTGCTTAAAAAGTTTACATTCACATTTTCTTCGTCCCCAGCGTATTTTACATTTTAACCGTTGTTATACAACCAAAGTTAGCGAACTTCTTTTTTCGTTCATGCTCGTACTTTATTATATGGCGTAGATCAGACACATTTTTAAATCATTATAAATGACTGGTTATAACCTAGAAAGACGTATAAGAATTCAAAATCTAAAGAAGTAAGTCTCCAAATAAGTTGTATAATTAGAGTTTCAGTACAAGCAAAAGATCAAAATCGACGAAGAAGCGCCTTTTAAATAATAATATAATGGTTACAATGTATCGCTTGTACGATATATTTTCAATTTGTTTCCGTATTAATCATTTTCTATAAATTGCTAAGCTAGAGAAAATTCCTGAGGATGCATATCGATTTTGTATTTAATACTAATTGTAAGCGATTCAGTCTTCATGAAAAATAATTGATCGATAGAGTTGCAATAATATCTATGTAAATATCAATATCAAGGATAATATACACTATCAAAGCATAAAAATTAATCTCCATAATTCTTAATCACCCGGGGCTTTCCTACTTGATTTTTTTAATATTAGTTTTTGAGTTGTTAAAATTACCTGGTTTCCGAAGTTAATTTCGCTTTTGATAATAAAACACCCACGCTAATAATAAAAACAAAAATATTTTTTGACAGTAAACTAAATATGAATAATTATATATAAATTATTTAACAAAGAGCCAAGCTGCTTACAAATGAATTGTTTACGCATTGATATTGAATACATTGGCTAAAATCAAGACCCTCAAAACGTTTTATGGCCTTCATCAAAATATTGTTACTAAATGTGATATCTCCTCAGTGAAATTATCAGGGATATATTTCACGTCCCCTAACTGTGCCTTGCTTTCATTCTCAATTTTCATTTTACACGTGGCGGATGTAGCTAGCTAAACAGGAGACGTGGTTACAAATCTAAAGCACCAGGCCTAATTTCCTCGTTGGAAGTCCACGTGTTTAATAGAATTTGCAAGTTTCAAAGTTTTTACTTTGCATTTTGATTGTGATTTGGTCACGGATTTGTATGTTTGTTACTCAATTGTAATTTGGAGTAAAGAAGGAGATTAGTTGTCACCAAAAGTTTCCAGCACTGTTTAATATTAAGAATAATAGTCCATATATCTTTGTTATTATTTACAAGGATTTGTTCAATATGTTTTACTCAATTTGCCAGTTTGGTAATTTGAACTGTTGCTGGTAAGTGTTTATATTAAGACACGTTTTGGTTTTTTTTAGAATCATATCCTACTCTTTTATTGTTAAAAGGTTGTCATAATGTTTAATGAACCAAAAGATTTTTATCGAGTCCTAAATACTTATAGTCTCCTGTTTGAGTCTACAGTAGAGGTCTATATATATTCTGTATACATATCTTCTGTTTCAAGGTTTTAACTTTTTTTGGGGATTATAATTTGGACAAGAATTAGCCTTTTTTCATAATGATTATAAATGTTTTCCTTTGAATTTTAATTGTCGTTAAATTTCTCACTGTACTTTTTTAATTTTATTCGAAGAATGTTGATGATATGAATATTGTCATTTAGACATTTACCTATATAAGTGTGTAGGATGTAAGAGACTTTTTAAGACATCTTACAAATCAACTTAGGAGACAGCTGTCGATAGATACATCTAATTAACTTTTGTTTGTATGATCTGTTTGTTTTAGTAATATCAAATGTTTTCCTATTACGATATCAGTCACTTACGGCAAATAATATTAGTACATACCAAATGATGCTCGTATATTTGTTTCTACTCTTTCGTCTTGAATATTTGTTTCTCCATTTTAGCTAACAAACATATTTATCACTACAGAAAAGAAAATATCTGTATGCAAGAAAACAATAGTTTTAAGCAGAATAATTTCTAAAAAAATAATAAAACATGAGGTATTACCATGTATTTACCCAATTATAAAATTTAAACAGTAAGCCAATCAGCAATATGGTTCCATATGAGCAGAAATAAAAATAATAAAACTTCCTCTTTAGTATCTTATTCGTATTAACTAGAATATTTTTATCTTTCGTTCTTAAATAAGTTTTGCTATAGTATGCAAATTGACGTTCTAACAAAATTCAGAGAGCAAAATAGCCATTCACATAAATGTAAATCAAGAGTTGTGAAAATCACAAAAACAGAAGTTTTCCACCATACACAACAGTAAAACTGGTAAAATCATTGAACTGTGAATGGCATGTTATGTATTAGAGGGTCAAGTTTCAGATCTAAATATAATAATAATTAAAATTCTATCTTGAAAACCTAATTTCAGACAATATTGACACGTTGAAATAGATGCTTGTTGAGGAATTTGTATAAAATATCAATTGGTATGAATTATTTCTAAATATGCATTAATCCGTTTATTCTGTCTGTTGTTTTTTACATGTTTTATGTAGAACATATTCTAATTCCCATGTTATATTAAAGATGCGTTGCCAAATATTAGCAGTTACTTTCTCCTTCACGGGTTAAGCTGGGTAGATTTTTATGGATAATAGCCATTGAAGATACTAAGAGAATTGCATGAATTCACAAATATCGAGAGGCTAAAATTAGTAACACGTTCTATAAGTAGATTATTGGTAAATACGTGTAGTACTGATAACAACAATTGATTCTATTTCCAGCTGAAAACCAAATATAAAACTTCCCCTTTCATTATGTTGTCCAAACAACATCTTAAAATCTAGCTTTCTTAAATTCAATATGCTGGAATGTTTGTTAAATAAACAATTGTGGTTTGTTGAAAAAGGATTTGTTAATTCATCAAACTGAAGTAACGAAATTAAATTCTTATAAAAATATTCTTTGCTATGGTAACGGAAAAAAGTTTTATTTGTTATCGGTGAACGTTTCAAACATTGGTATTCTGAATAGACTAAAGAATAAAGAACAGTTGCCAGTAAAACATGTTTTGGGCATAAGCTAACAAAACCAAGAATATAAAACTATAAAAACCAAACATTGCAATCCATGTCCAAACCACAATCCAAAAGAAAAGTAAAAATTTGAAACTGACAAATTAAGTAACACTTAACAAGTAAATTAAGTAACGTGAACTTTTTACCAGGGAAATGATGCCAGTTGCTCCAAAACACAGCTCCAAAGCAAAGAAAAAGCTTTGAAAGTGGCAAATCAAGTTACGCATGTGAACGTCCACAAGGGAAGTGTGGCATACAAATCCATATCATGTGACTACGTTTTAAATAGTCTCTGTTTTTATGTAATAAGAATGTTATTTATTCATGAAGGAAAGACACCTTAGATCTTTATTGTGCTATTTTAGTTCTGACGTATAAATATTGCTGACACAGACATAGCGTGTAGGCTCTTATGATTGTTTAGAATGTATAAAATAACAGTTTGCAAATTTGGATACAGCTGTCGAAAGGAGTTCCAGTTAATTACGTGCGCGCGTGTGTGTATGTGTGTGCGTGTCGTTGCTATATATCAACCATCACAATATCATTTATTATTTATCGGGAATTTCATTCCAAAACGACCGTCAATTGTAGCATAATTAAAACAGATTTAGTACAAATCAACTATGACATATAATAAGAGTGTAAAACAAAAACATCTTGGAATACTAGTTTGTATGCTATGCTTTTAAATGGATATATCTTTTCCACATTTGTTTTAGTTTTACTCCGATCATTAAATTAAAAACTTCTATGTTTCACAAATATTTGCCACAATTAAATTTTAAAAAGGAACAAAAAAGAACGCTTTGCATTATACAATCAAACACAAATATAAAAGTTCGTGTTCACACCACAATCACAATCCCAAAAGCAAATTATATAATTAAAAACTTTGACCACTTAACTGGAAATAAATGTTAAACATGCAAGCTTCCACCGGAGGCCGAGTTAAATTTATGATCTGATCTTCAATTTGAATTCAGTGTCCACGATTCTAAAAGTAACAAACATATCAAATATGTACAAAAATGTCCCGATCCTCTTAAAAGTCCAACAAATACATTGGACCGTTGGGCTTCGTTATTGATTTGATTTACGTATTATCAACTTCAAAGTTTATGCAGACAGTTTTGTTTAAGTTAACGTGTTCAGGAACCTCAAGACAATGCAATAACATTATCTTTAAGGCTATTTCATGCAAAGTGTTTTAAATAATTGGAATTGTGACGTTAACGTGCTAAGTTTCATTTAAACTTCCTCTTAACATTCATGATGATCAATAAATGCATTTCATTTCTTTTTCATTTTTTTCGACAAAAAGATAAGATTTAAGTGTATATGGGAGAGGCTATAAGAAAGTGCGCATTAGACAATTGTTATGCTGTTAATATTTCATTTCACAGTCTAAGTAAATTATAGAAAACGTGGACAGAATTGACAAATGTATCTAAATAAACAAACGAGTCATGATTTGATTGTTAATTACGGTATCGACAGAAATGGCAAGTTTAAAAGCACATTTTGACACAATGTTATATACAATGGACCGGCGTTTTATTTAATATTGATGAAAACAATTCCAGAAATACCAGACAGTTCTGACAAAAATAGATATTTTGATCACTTGTCCAATCAACTAATTACGCATACATATAATATCTATAAAAGCTGATGATAACATATTCTAATATATTAAAATTTGAGAAATCCAGCACAAACATACCGATCCATGTTCATAACAATAAAAAGGCAATTTCACTTTAAAAAATAGAATATTTAGTTAAACTTTCACCAGGCTAGTGAAACTGGGTGTCTCGGAAGTGTAAGAACCTTCTGTTTAGCTACATTCGCCCGCCGCATTCAAAATAAATTTGAAAATAACAAGAACATATTGTAACTCTAAGACTTTAAATATATTCAAAGCAACCTGTAATACGTGTAATACCTGTAATACTTATCAGCAATATTGTGATTACGGCCATAAAACTTTTTGAGAGCCTTGAAAATTTTAAGACTTGAAATATCCCCAAATTAACAACTTTTTGTGAGCAGCGGGCTTCTGCGTATGAAGATCTCGTACCTCATATGGGACCAATCGATGAATTGCACTTTTTCTGTAACATTGATTTTCGTATTAACAATTCCAAAATATATGCATATCGTTTTTGTATAGTGTGAACAGGAATCTCAAGACAGCTGAATAATGTTATCTTTAAGAATAATTTCATACAAAGTGTTTCAAATAATTTGACTTGTGAATTTAACGTGCTAAGATTCATTTGAAACTTCCCCTAAACATTCATGGTGATCAATAAGCTTTCCTGTTTGACTTGAGGATAGGACTGTATTGTAAATGTGGGAGAAGCTTTAAGAAAAGGAGCGTTACATAATATTTCATCGATATAATGTTAATATTTAAATTAGCTTTCCCAGCGGAGTAGGAGTGAGGTATTTTGAAGCGTAGGCCGAATTGGCAAATGTATCTGAATAAACAAACAACTTTTGGTTCATATATAATTTCTAAGAGTTATCAGCAAAGTTATTTATTTTATTACAATCACAGAAATACCAAGACTGTGGTGTTTAAAATGATATATGATGTGGATCAATCAATTTTCATATTAACCGACTGCGCATATACAGGTCCATCTAGAAAGTTTGGACACCCCATAAAAGTGATGTATAGCTAGCCACAAATTTGTTTGTTATAACAATTTTTGACATGCTTTATCAATGATTTGTTTAATAGTTGGTTACATGTGTCATATCACTAGATATAATCGATGTAACTTGGACACAATAAATTTGCAAAAGACACTGTTATCTCCCTTTATATATTCCAGACACAAAAACGGGTGTCCTTTGGCAAAAATGGTTTTAAGCAATGAGAACAAAGCATCTGTTCCACAACATAAGTAAAAATGTTTTTTCTAAGTAAAAAATTACTATAAAACATTTTTTGCAGTAGAAAATGGACGTTATACGAAAAATAAATAATCGTTAAATACACTAACCAAAAATCCACTTTTACCGTATTTTTAAAGTGTTTAGTAATTTTCATTACAGAAGGAATTCTAACAGATAAAATGACATTTTTTTACTTAGAAAGTGCTTAATAATCACTTTGAACTAAGTATTAAAAGTCGTTTCCAGTATTTTCTATTTATTAAGTCAATATTTGAAGAAATAGGAGTTTTCCCAAATATTTTCATTTTTTATCACTCACTGTTCACTTAAAACTAAAATTGAAACTTTTATTAATTATGCATTTAAATAACATTCTAGGTAGTATATAAAAATAGTCTTTCAACAAATATAAGTGAACAAAACACCAAGTACTAAGACCATCAAAATTGCTCTTTTACAAAGGTTATAGAAGGCGATGTTCAAACTTTATGGATGGACCTGTAATATGATATCTATAAAATAATAATAATTCAAATTACGGTTTAAGAGATCCCGCAAAAACATACCGATCAATTTTCTAAGTTTTAAAACCTGAAACATTTAGTTAAACGTGTAAACTTTCATTAGTTAAAGTAAGGTGTGGCCGGTGCTCTGGAGAGATAAACACCATCTATTTAGCTATCTACATCCGCCAAGTATGTAATCAAAATTGAGAGTAAACGTGACATGAACGTCAAATATATCCAGGACAACATTAGATAGAAAGCCATCATATATTAACAAAATTGTGATGATGGCCATGATTTTTTAAGACATTGATAGGCCTAGGCTTGCTATATCCCTAAGTTCATTTTTTTTGTAAGCAGTTTGCTGAAATTCCTTTAGTGATAACAAGGTTTATCATATCATATTAACTGTGAAACAAATGCAACATAAACAGGCGAAGCAGATATATTTCTGCATAGGGAATAATATTTATTGTATTATCTTCAACCACAAACATAGCGATCCATATTCAACAAAAAGCAAAACTGACTTTATTTTTTCATTTTCCTGCTAAGCATACATAGACGGGAAATTGTGGATAATTGCTCTAAAACAGATCGTACATAGACTTCATTTCAATCAAACTACATCGTATTTGGTATGGACGAATTCCCCTCGCGGTGTTTTCCATTGATTGTTGAGCTAAATTATACATAATGAAGGCTGATACACTTTGTATTTTTTTGTATTGGATTTAATTGATTAGCAACACTTCAACCTCTATAAGTAAAGATTGGCCATTTATGGTGTCTGTAATTCCAATATCCTATATCAAATATCATCACCATAGTTCGTTGGTATCCCGTTAATGTCTCAGTTAAATTTGAACACAGTTACCTTATATGTGTATTTTAATCTATCTAACTTATATTCAGTTTTGTGTGGTTTCCAATCACAATCTCAAAAGTAAAGTGAGAACTATAAAAGCTGGCATATGTTGTATTGATAATTCTCTATAGATCATAGGCAGACATGAAATTCCAGAACATTGTTTGTAGACTAATCGTACATAGACTTTATTTCAATCACATTACGTCATATTCAGTATGGACGAATTCCCCCGGGGATTTCTTCCATTGATTATTGAGCTAAATTATACCTAATTACGACTTATACACTACAGTTATTTTCGTATTGGATTGAATTGAACCCACCTCTCTCTATAAGTGAAAATTATTAGTTTGTCTTTCCGTAATTCCTATCCCCATTATCAAAACAGTGCGTGGGTGCCGTCTAAATATTCATAAAACAAATAAAATACCATAATATGTCAGTTGGGACACTTATGTTATCTATAGTTTTGTTACCACGTTGATAACCAAATCGTTCAGATTAACTAATGTCTCTTTCGACCTTATCAATCCTGTCAATCAGTATGGTATTATTATCACTTAACCATTTTAATTTTGTTACAATGATGCATGGCTGTCTCGGAATAGAAGTCATATAATCTCTTTTAATGGATAAAACATAATGTCTAAGACATAAACCTACGCCAACCTATTTTGTATGCGTTCTTTAAATTGTTATTTTTAATTAAGACGCAAACTTACTGAACAATATTTGTTTTGGAAAAGACATTACTATGATTCCATTTAACGTCCTAGTGAACAAATATTTTACTTATATCGAAGCGTCTAAATTTTGTTTATATCGAAAGGTTAAAGTATAAAGTATCAGAACGATAGAATCACTAAATTAAGTTAATAATGTATTACCATTTGTAAACGAAATTGATTATTCAAACATTTAAAGATAAATAAAAAATAACATAACAAAAAAAAAAAAAAAAACTTAATAAACATGACGACGCAATATCATTTAAGATGTTGAAGAGTCCCAGTGTTGAAATCAATTTTGTTTTTGTAAAATGCTTCAGCTCTTATGAAACACTGAGGGTACCTATAGAATACAATGCCCATAAGATCCTTTAATCTTCATGAAAATAATTGATTAAATAAATTTTTATTAATATCAATGTTGGTATCAATATAAAAAATGCATGCGGAAAATTAAGGGGGAAGGCTGTTAAAATATTTGATGTGACGGAACTATTGCTAATAATTAACACCAAAGAGCTAGGGTTTGATGGTTTGATTGGAGATTCGATTACCATAAGATCTTAATCGTCGATATACATGTGTGCATTTCATTGGAAGCAACCATACTAATAGATTTCAATAATAAACAATATTTACTAATAACACAACTGGTACCTTTTCATGGAAAGCATGGTTATCACAAAATCTTTACTTAGATAAATGAAATAATATTTTTCCTCTCTCAGAATTAGCTTTTCTGCAAAAAACATATCAAGCAAAATTTATTTGCAATTGTAATTGTAACATTTTCCAGCACGTTGTAATTTCTATTCAGAGTTTCGAATGCTGTCTCTGTATTTGGGACAATATCCTTTTGTACTATATAATGAACAAAGATTTTTAGTCATAAAGTGATTGTTTGACGAATATAGCAGTCAGGCAGTATTGATGAAGCAGACGACAATGTCGTGCAAACAGTTATTATAATGAGGAAGTGAAAAAGAACTTGTCACTTTAGCTACTCACAAATCAGATTATAATATTATAGCTGTTGATATATATTATGCTTGTGTATGTGACCTGTTTGTGATTGTATCATTGAAAGTGCGTCTCATAATTTTAGATACTTTAACGTACAAAATTTCGCATGCATTTATTTTCGAGGTTTATTAAATTTAGAAATATCCGAGTTTTTTAAATATGCACTATAACACAATAAACATCATATAGCTTTCGCTCGGAATAAATTTTCTTGCCAAAGCCAACGACCGCGAAATAATCGAAAAAAAGTACACTGCGAAAATAAGTACACCGAAAAAACAAATACGCTTACAGTGCTTACAACATTTAAAACGTCTGGAAACGAAGCTAGTCTTCAGTCTACTGTATGAAAACTTTTTAAAAAATATTGTTATTCTTTATTACATGTATTTGAATTGTACTAGTTCGTTAGATCTTAGTTGAATATTTCCATCGATAAATATTTTTTTAAAAATGTCGAATACTTTTGTTTCTAGGTACATTCACTAGTCAGTCGTCATGTAAATGATAAGTGAATGTGATTTTCCTCGGGTTAACTTACCGGAACTTTAGATCAATCTCATTACTATTTGCTCTGTATGGAAGAATTCCCCTCGGGATCTTTTATATTGATTATTGAGTTTGACTTTATATAATTAAGTCTTATACACTATATTATGCATTTTCCCACGTTGGATTGATTTACAATATTACTGCCAATATATAATACTGCAGTTGTCGATTTACCATAAAATCTACGTTTTTCTTTATCAAGGATTGCAATAGCTTTATGTGAATTCCCAATCAATCAACACTTTTTTAAACTTGGTTGATATCCTAAGGTTTATACAAACTTTTGTCATATTGATTCTCAATCTTTATAGTAAAAATGCATGTAGTATTTGTACTATTCAGACTGTTTAGTCCGCGTGAAGAAATGTATAAATCTATACATAAATCCGAAATGCAATAACGTTGGATATTGCTTAAAATGATCATCATCAAACACACCGATTCCTGTTGAAACTAAATTTTGACTAAATTTTGTTGTTTTTGTGTTCCCTTTTAGGATTATGATTTGAACTTTGACTGTTTTGTTAGTGTTTAGTTTTGCGTGTAGATCAAGTTTTGTAATACTAAAAACATTCGGCAAAGTTTTTTAATAAGCGTTTTTAAATTTTGTGATGATTCCGTAGAGAATGCTAGTAAGGGGTCTTTAAAATTCTCCTCTCCTAGAACAAGCGCACTAAATGGCATAATATACATTGTACTTTGCTTGATACATATTTAAATGACAGTTTGAACTCAACTTCAAATGTAATTGAGTGTCAGCTGAGTGATATGATATCTTAACGTGACAATATAAATTGTTTTGACTATTAGATCATATCCAAATAAATTAACGTGCAATATAAATAATTTCTCCTTTCGTTTATTTGAAATGTTCATTTAGTCAGTAAAAAGACAATAAATTTTGTGCAAGCCAAGAACACAGTATAACAATAGGCAATGATAACAAAATACAAACGGGATAAGTCAAACAAATATTGTGACAACAAACTTTGACTTTTGGAATACACAGGAGGGAATGCTCATGGGTTTGGTTTACATAGAACTATTTGAGAACACAAACCATCCGACTTATTTTACAATCAGTAGTATCATACATTTATAAAATAACAAAGCTTATTACATTGATGGTAATCAGAATTAATTAGTCCATTACATGAGTTGCATTTATACATTTCTATCGCGCAAAGATAATTCTTAAGAATACCAAAATTCAGTTTCATAGCACTGCATTTGTCTTAAATATAATTTATATCAAGGTTTTTAGCCTTGTCCTGTACATGAATCCCATATCTGAACTAATGAATTCAATCGATCTGTAAATCTAGATCCTAAAACTAACACTGTGCTGTCAGTTATCAGACGAGGTGTGCTAAGTCCGTAAATGTAAAAGTTTCCACTTGATGGTTGAAATATTCGATTCATTTCTATACCTTTGACACATATGAATTGGAAACAATGATTTTTGATAAGCCCTTATGAGAATGTATGAGATCGCCTCCTTATATAATTTACTATTGTTGAAGAAGGCGGCATGTCAGTGTTTTTATTACTGAAATAAATCCATGATGCAATAAAACTGAACCTACTTCAACATTAAGTGTTATAAACAACATCAATACAATAACATTACAATCTCCGGTATTTGATATATGCAAATCAAAAACACGTCTCTTCACAACTGATAGCATGATGACTTAGAAAAAGGTTGTAATAGGAATACATCTTAGCGTTTTGTTCTTTTTTATATTAATTTCTTGCAACTCCGCTCTTTTATTCTATAAACTCTAAACATAATGTTATATCATTTTTAATAGTTGCCATTTGTTTTACGTTGCATTCTTGTTGAATCATTAATAATACATTACTCCTCCGCCATTCAGATGTACGTGATTTCTATAATTTCCTATGACAGAAAACATCATAGTTAACATTTTACGGGTAGGTCTAATTTCATGTTTTATTCAATGGTGTCTCTAGTTACTTAACTTTAAAAGCTAAAATGTCTTTTTCGTTCTTTTTTGAGAGAAACTTATTTGCCTTTCCCTGTTTTTTTGTGTAATGAATTATATTCTTACATCCAGTCATGTGTGAATAGAAAACGTTTATAAATTTAGAAGTGTGGTTTGCACTTAAATGAACCTTAAATGTCATAAATTTAAGTAGTATTATTTCTTATGATTTTGTTTGTAGTAAAGTTTGGTAATTAAAACTAAATTTTATATTTACCATATATGAGGAGGAAGGAGTGTAATACATTCATCGATTTATTAAAAGTAATTAAATCCTGTAATTAACGATTGTATTGTTTTAATAACAGACAAATAATAAGTCAAATTGATGAAGCTGACTACAATGCCGTGCAGACATTTATAACGATCAGGAGTAAAAGTAAATAAATAGAACTTGTCATTTTAGATGCGTAAACCATAGCTATCGATCAAATTTTTGTGTATGTCAACTGTTTGTAGTTACAATATCAAACATAAACCTCATAATTTCAAGTACCTGTAACCTTTAATATAACTGCAAACCAAACCAATATTCAGCCTGCTATATGTTTTACGAATACACAAATAGTAATATAATATTAACCAAGATGCTTTATTACAAAGCCAGAACAAACATCAAACAGTAGCTAAGCTTCAACAACTGAATTAAAGGCAGAAACGCGATCTCTTTGGTTTGTTTTTCGTTACTAAGTCTTGTATTATGTACTTGGATGCTTCGGTTATTGCCAACAATGCATTTGTTTATCATACACACTTCTATATATGCAATTTCAAAGTTAATCTTAGCGTCTTTAAATACCTACTACAAACACAAACGTGGCATAATCTCGTATAAACACATATTTACAGGTATTCATACTAGTCTAATCAGAGTGTGGAGTTGGTTTTTTCTATTTGTGTCTATATTCGATCAATATTGTAATATGGAATCATGGATTCGTTTCAAAAATAAAGATAAAGCAATTTCCAAATAAAGATTAAACAATTTTCAAATGAAGCTATGCACTTTGTAACATTCAATACAAACAAGAACACAAAACAATAAACGTATATGAAAGAAACAGGTACAAAAGACAAAATGCAAGAAAAGACAAAACATGCCACGGTACTAAACCATGTATACAATCATGACAGGATATTGCAAAGATAATACACTCATCTTATAGACGGTACCTACTACACTTATCCAGTTATCATCTCTGCTTGTTGTACGAAACACGCGTTTACATCATAAACTATAATTAAAACGGAAGAATCGACACATAAATATTACAGATATGCTGTTAGATATGTTTAAATATTTTAATTGAGCATTCTGCAAAAGCATCTAATATAAAAAGTTGCTACACAATGATTGTTACTTGCACTAGAACCCTTCAGAACATTTTACAACAAAATTCAAGAACGACGGCTCTGAAATAGGTTGGAGTGTTCAGGGCTGAAGTTAAATTACATTTATATAACCATTATATCTTTTAAATAATTTGTTTCCCTTAATCATCATTTAACAATTTAAAAATAATAGTGCATCACTATAATAAATAAATAAATTAGCTATAAAATAAACATGAAGATCATTCATTGAGTAAGATTCAACAAAGAATCTTCTAAATTTCAAATGAGCGTAACACGCTGACAGTACATCAATCCGATCACAAGGGTAATCGTATCTAGAAAAAAAACCAGTTTCCATGTACATTTATCTTGACAGGAACTGTTAACGAAAACAATTACCTTTACTGTCCTAAATAAGTAACTCTTATACATCTCATTCATAGAACGTTCATACGAGCTGAAACTTTAGAATTATCAAATACAAGATAGAAGTTCTTAACTGAAACACATGTACTTTGTAGCTGCTAAGTAATCGTACTTTCAATTTGCATAATAGGCGACAAACAAAACTTAAGATGTTTACCACTGATTTTATAACCCTTACACTACAGTTAATGTTAACTAATGTGGTCACTTATTTCTTGTTTTACCCTTTGGTTTAACAAAAGTCATTTTTGTAAAAGTATGTTTATTTTTCCGATTAAATTTTGTTCAGTATTTATACATCTAAGCGAGAAGCCTTAAATAAAAACCTAACTTAATGTGATCAAAAACAAATATACTAATCCATGTCCGAATCACAATCCAGAAGCAAAGTAAAAACTTTGGAACTGACAAGTTAGGTTAGACACGTGAACTTCCACCAGGGAAATGAGGCCGGGTGCTTCGGAAGGGTAAGCACCTCCTGTTTAGCTAGCTACACCCGCCACGTGTGACTTACTTTTAACGCTTCAATGATTACTTTAGGAGATATTTGTCTTGGATCCGTATTACATTAATTCAAGTCCATAGATGATTTTGTTATAATGATGACAAGACGCAACTACTGTATATTCTATATTCCATTCGGTTCTACATTAATTTTTTGACAGTAAATATATTTACTTTGGTTTCTTATTTCAGTTATGTTAAAGAGTATGAAACTTTATAAGTATTTATTTTCATTAAATGTTAACCATTGAGTTTTGAACTAATCGGTTTCGCACATTGAAGTTTCTTCTTTCTCGAACACCGGATTTATTATCCGAAAAAAATCAATTTTACTTCTCCAAATTAATAAAACTGATTTGGATGAACAATTTGAATTGATATTTATTTGATACGTTCTAACACTCGTTATAAACCCATTAAAGTAATTTGTAAATCTGTATTCAATTTTTAAATTAACAATTGCAGATTTATTCTAAATCAGTTTCGCATATCAAAATCCGTTCTTTCCCTTGAGTGTAGAACCTTTATCCGCAACATCAATATCACTCTCTTGGATTCAGATTATTGATCTTGAAAGCCATGTTGAATTGATATGCATTAGACACAATCCTTGTGGATTATCACGCTGACACTCGTTATTTTTTATTCATTCAAGTAATCTTGCATGCCTCGTACCTCTCAAATACCATGATAGTAATTGAATATTTATTCCAGACGGTTTCCAAATTATGTTAACAAGATCACCATAAGTTGTTCTACTTACTAGTTCCTTTTTTTATTTATCTACAATAATCTGTTTAATAGAATTATAGAAATGAGAAGATTGCTTTTAAACAGTAAAGTACGGTTAGGCTAAGATAAAAACTTCACGTTATGTACAATTATGGTTTATTTTGAAATATTGCGTGAATGTCATGATTAACGAAATGGTAAACACAATGATTGATTGTGTTCTATAAGTTACCTGAATTATGACGCACAAGAAAGGCTACATTTGAAACTTTATGACAAACGTGATGACTTCAATTTTTCTATTGTCAACTTTCCTTTTTTATGCAGCAATATACCTGCTTCTCCTGCTTATGGTGTATTTGTTTCCCAATTAATACGCTATGGTAGAGCTTGTTCCCACTACGGGGACTTTGTACAACGAAGTAGGCTGCTTGCAAATAAATTGTTGACTCAGGGATATTGCAAGCCTAGGCTTGTCAAGGCCCTCAAAAAGTTTTATGGCCGTCATCACAGTATTGTTGATAAGTTTGATGTCTCTGTGTCCAGGATTGCCTTGGATATATTTGACGTCTCATAGTTCCATGTTCCTTTCACACAATTTTTGATTACACACGTGACGGGTGTAGCTAGCTAAACAGGAGGTGCTTACCCTTCCGGAGCACCCGGCCTCACTTCCCTGGTGGAAGTTCACGTGTCTAACCTAACTTGTCACTTCCAAAGTTTTTACTTTGCTTCTGGATTGTGATTCGGAAATAGATAAGTATGTTTGTTTTTGATTATATATGTGAACGAAACCCTAACAATGATACAAACATTATGGGTTTCTTAAAATAAGACTACAATAGAGAAATATGGTTGGAAATGCAATAAATTAAAAACAAATATAATAATCCTTGCCCAAATCACCATCCTGAAGCCAATTAGAAACAAACATGTCAATCCTTGTCCAAATCACAATCCCAAAGCAAAGTAAAAATTCTGCAATTTAAGTAAAAAGCTTTTATGAAAACTTTCTCTGGCTTTATACTGGCTGTCATCTACCATTTATCCTGTCGTAGTTCTTAATATATTACCAATGTACAATACTGATGAAAACAGAACGCTGTCGTTGCAAAACACATGTTAAGTGCATTTCTGGTAGGAAAGCAATAATACTGGTACAAACAGCAATTTAACAAATAGAAGACATTTTTCTTTCCTGCCTGAACAATACTTTGTTTTTGTAAACAGTATATGGTCTATTGCAGATTCTCAGACATTTTGTAAATCTATTATATTGAACCATTAATGGCTACAAGATCAGACAGAGAAAATGGATACAATAGTTTTGTCTGGTCTATTGTGCTATAGGGAACTATTTATAATCTCATCCCCTCCAACTGATATAAGTATATCAGTAAAATACATTTCATGTACAGGAAATTGCCCTTTATTTTTTTCAACAAACGAAATCAACATTATATTTGCCCCAGGAAATAGCGTAACGGTGGCATTATTATATAACAGTCATATTAAGAGATTTCTGAGGCAAGTATGTCTTGTACGAATTTTGATTGCTTTAAACACCTGTACGATAAAGTGACAAGTAATTGCTTTCGATATCGAAAACCATATGCATGGTATAGACAAATCAACAAGAACATAACATTTTAAACAAAAGGAACAAAATAATAAGTCACAATATTACCAAAGCTTACAAGGTGAGTCCTGTGTTTGGATAACTTGCTGATTTATGACAAATAGGAATCTAATGTTGGCTTGGTTTAATCAATTTTAATTTTCAATATTTTAATTATATTTAAAAATTTATTTAATTTGTTTAATGCATTATATTATTATGTCACCTTTTTCATTATTAGATATCATATTTGAGTTCCAGATCTCGTGTTGGATCTTATTTTCTGACAAGTGAAGATGAATTGTCTAAGAGTTCTCCATTTAAATACATACTTACACGAGAAATTCTAATCAATTAACTTGAATTTCCAAAGTTTTTTCTACAATTACGTCATAGTAGCCAGACTACACCGAATTAACTAAAAATTCTATATTAAGTGCTGACTTTCACTCTAGTATTTCTATTACATAAAAATGTCGGCACTTGCCAATAAAATATAACTAATTGTGGACACTCGGGTTTTTGTAAATCCTTAAATATTTAACAAAAGAGCCAACAAGATCACACTGAAAACATGATTGCAATGGTTCTGTCTGTACCAATTAATTGTGCTTTAGTGAACAACTCAACTAAGAACGCCATAAAACAAAAAGATATAATGAGAAGTTGAGAAGTCCTAATTTATCAACTTGAATTTGATTTCCAAAGCTTTTCTACAATTACGTAATAGTAGCCACACTACACTGAATTTACTAAATAATCTATATTGAGTGCTGACTTTCACTCCATTACATAAAAATGTCAGCACTTGGCAATAAAGTATAACTGATTGTGGATATTCTGGGTTTTTTTGTAAATCTTTAAATATTTAACAAAAGAGCCAATAACATCATACTGAGAGCATGATTGCAATGGTTCTCTCCGTACTAATTAAATGTGCTTTAGTGAACTATTTTTATCGACCCTCTCCCCACTGATTTAATTTAACTTCGTATCAGAAAAACCCATTTTATGTCACCCAATTGCCTTTTATGTTCTTTGTGACAAAAGGACATTTGATTTCTTTTCCAGGAAACCTCGTAAAGGTAGCATAAATATTAAACAGTCATATTTTAGATATAGATTAATAACTAAACTATGGTTATTACTCAAGAATGTTTGTACAGTTTTAATGACTTGAAACAGTTGTACGGCAAGAATAAAAAAATTCATAAAGGACAACTCAAATACTGTGTTTCAAATTATATTTTTAATTAAAAACATTATTGTTCAGTTCTGCTGTACATAGAGAAACATTGTGAAAATTTTTGAAATTTGACCAAGTTTATACACCAATTGGGCCTTATTCAAAGCTACATCAGGGCATTTAGGATCAGGAAGGTCATTGTTGTTTGGTTTTTTTCCAGGTGTGATCATCATGAATATTCCTATTATGACATAACGTTTATAGTTGTTCCAAGTAAGAAGGTACAGAAGGGATAATTTTGACATAGCCATATTTGTTGTTTTGTTAAAAAGTGAAAAAATTGCTCTATATACAGAGTTAAGTTCAATTTTTCATTAATGAAAAATATTTTTTCCTATTAGGTCAGTATATTTTCTATTAAGTTTTGACACTTTTTTGTGAGTTTGTTGGAAAATACGACTTTATTTTTGTATTTTCCATGTGTAAAAACAGTAAGAACGCCATATTACGTAACAAAAAAGATAAACTGTGCAGGCGTTCCTCATTTTAATACATATTAACACGAGAAGTCTTAATTAATCAACTTGAATTTCCAAAGCTTATCTATGATTACGTAATATAAGCCAGACTACACTGAAGTTACTAAATAATCTAGATTTAGTGCTGACTTTTACTCCATCGCATAAAAATGTCAGCATTTCGCAATAAAAATATAACTGATTGTGGATACTTGGTTTTTTGTAAATCTTTAAATATTTAACAAAAGAGCCAACAAGATCACACTGAGAAAATGATTGCAATGGTTTTGTCCATCCTAATTTAGTGTCATAGTTTATAGTGAACGGTCTATTATCCACCCTCCTTCCACTGGTTTAATTAAACTACGTATCAGTTAAATCCATTTTTATGTCACTCAATTGCCTTTTATGTTCTTTGCGACAAAAGGACATTTGGGTTTTTTCTTTTTTTGAGGAAATCTCGTAAAGTTAGCTAAATATAAACAGTCATATTTAGATATAGATTAAAGAACACAATATTTCGTAACAGATATTAATCAAAACCAAACATACTAATCCATGTCCGGAATTCCATCCAGAAGCAAAGAAAAATCTTTGAAACTGGCATATAAGAAGATTTCTTTTGTATAAGTGACTATTTTTGGGATAACCCACTGATTTTATGACAGTATTGTATCTGATAGTGGCGTGATCTAGGTATTTTGTGGAGCTAAGCTGTCCATTGTGATCGTCTAAAACTGATTTGATTAATTTGTAAAATTCATTATGCTGTCATCTTTTTATTATTCAAGCCAGCCATATTTGAGTTTCTGATTCCGTGCTGCTGAGTCTTATATTCTGACAAGTGAAGATCAATTGTACAGGATTTACTCATTTAAATACATATTATTAGGAGGAAATTTAATCAATCACCAACTTAAGAATCCAAAATATTTTTGTACATTTACATCACAGTATCGAGACTACAGTGAAATTTCTAAATAATCAATATAAAATGCTTACTTTACGTTCCATTACATAAAAATGTCAGCACTTGCCAACAAAAATATAAGTTATTGTGAATACTCGACTTTTCTTTAAACTGACATATTTAACAAAAAAAGCCAACAAGATCACGCTGAGAAAATGGATCCAATAGTTTGTCCATACTAATTACGTATGCTATAATGGACGATCTATTATCCATCCTCTTCCCACTGATTTAATTATATTTCGTATCAGTAAAATTTAATTTTATGTCAATCAGTAGCCGTTATGTTCTTTGTGTCAAAAGGACATTTGATTTCTTTTCCATGAAATATCGTAAAGGTAGCATAAATATAAAAACAGTCATATCTATAGATATAGATCTAGAACCAAAATGTGCTTATTACGCAAGAATTTTTGTAAAGTTTTGCATAGTGCTGTAAAATTAAAACTTGTATAATATGCAATTTAAACCACTGAGCCGGTATCTTTGCTGGTGCCTATTGTCCCGAGGATGTCACAAACTCAGTAGGCAATAACTGTCAGAAGTATACTCCTTTATGCAATCTATTTTCTCAGCTAAATTTGGTAAATACATTTTGGTCTTAAAGGTATCTTTTCAACATATGTTTTCAAACTTTTGGTCCAAGCAGTACTGATAAGTAATTGTATTCCGAAACGGCCGTCTAGTGCTGTAACATACTAAAACTTGTATAATATGTAATTTGATTGTTTGAAACAGTTAAACAACAATGTCTCCTATCTACAGAGACTATGAATTTATTATTTTGTCTTGGTAAATGTTTGTCCTGTATAAAAATTTCAATCCAAGTAATTCTGTATCTACTTGGGGACTAAAATTAAATCCTGCATTTGTCAATTAAGTAGAAATGAGACGTAAGGAAGACTTCAAATGTCTTAAACATGGAAAAGGTCACAATCTAAATAGATATAATATGTTTATATAGACTATATTGGTTATACACTTAGGTGGTTAAAACTGTTTCTGTAACTATTACACATGAATGTTTTGTCATCCCTTGAGATATTTTTATTAGTCAAACGTACCTCAAAAAGATGAAAACATTTTCATTTTGCAAATCAGTAAACTTTGTTGCAATATCAATAATGATTTATCCGTGTATTCAATATAACGTCTTATAGAATACCCTCTAAGGACTTATCAATCGTGTTTCTTCTAAATCTAGACATTTATCCTGAAATAAAGATCTACTCCCGTAGGCTTAAAAAACTTAGAAAGTATAAAAGTATATCGTGTCAGTCGTAAACTACTTGACAGTGCACACTCAAAAGACTGATGAGAAAATTGTTTCAGATGCTATTGTAGAAATTGGAATAAACACGTCTTATTGTACTCTCTAGTTCTAAAATCAACGCACATAAGTGAAGAAAAAATGTTCTAAAATATTTGACAGGTCTATTAGTTGGTCATTATAAAATCACCAATACGTCTTACTGCATTACATAGTAACCGTCTAGACGCCCTATAGCCTTGAATGTTAACTAGTATTTTAACCAAAAACAAATACATCAGTCCTAGGTCCATGTTCAAGTCACAATACGAAACAAAATAAAATAATTGAGTTAAGTACGTTCACTTTCACCTAGGAATTGAAGCCTAGCTACTTATATCCGCAACGTGTGTAATCAGAATTGTAAAAGAAAGTGAAGGTAAGTATAAAGGCATTAAACTTTTTTTGTTCACACCTGTATAATAAACTGAAGCCAAGCCAGATATGAGTCAAGATCCAAGACTTTCACTGATTGGACAGAACAAGTGAAATACACATCAAGATAGGGCAAATGAATGTGTATGTAAATTCCACCCATTTAAAGCGAAAACATGAACATGCTCATTCTCATTTATAGTGTACAAACATATTGTCAATGGAAAACAGATTTTATGTTCTCCTAACTAGATTAGCAATAGAACACGGAAAATACCTTAACAAGTTCCTTCCGTCTTGTTCAGACTCGATTAATAATGAAAAATGAAAAACCTTAAGATTCCATTTTTTTGCCTTTAATGTAGAATGCTTTTATCTTTATTGTATTAGTCAAGGAGCTGCAATAATAAGAAACCTGCTGACACTAATTATATAATAGACACTAACAGAAAAAGCCTTCAATAAAATATTTGTCAAGAAAATGCAATCACTTTTCTTTGTAGTATTTACTATTGACTGACTGTAATTGAATGTCCTTTCGTTCGTCGACTTATCTACAGTCTATAAATACAGATTTAAGCACAATGAATGTTAAACAATCCCATTGTAGTCGACAATGAACTTCTATTAATTTATTTTCATTTTAGGTCATTTAGTTTTTAAGACAGTATACCAAACAAAAAATGTCTTAAATTAAGGTATATCATCATTGTATGGTTGTCTATGGTACACAAACAAGATTACAACAATATAATCGTCTGCTTTGTCGTCCCTAATTAAATGTCCTGTAGTTAACTGTCTATCCTACAAGCTTTATCTACCCATTTAATCATACTTCCTGTCTGTAAAATCTATTGTAACAGACAAATGAAGTGCCTTTTGAGTTCTTTCCGGTGGATAACATACTTAACTTGATCCAGGAAACGTTGTAACAGAAGGAATAAAACAACTGTATCGAGTTTGAGATATGTGCGTTTATAGCTATGTGGGAACTATCACGGGATTACCAATATATATAAAAAGATTGGCTCTTGAAATAAGATGGATGCCCATTTGAAAAATCTAAATTAAAAAAACTTTAACAATATAAACGTTTTATAAACGTTCAAAGTCATGTATAAATCCATACAAAGATGTCAACTTACTTTGAATGGACGGACGATCAGTGAAAACTGAAGAAAGTTGGATACAGTAAACCCAATCGAGAACACGAAACAATACAAAGAAAAGACAAAAATATAATGGAACCACTAATTATAAAATTTTAGACTTTGGGCGAGCATTGAGGAAATGTCCAGTGGTGTGGCTGTAGTACTTTGGGGCGGACCAAACATTCCACTAACGTTACAACCTTTCGTCCATCAAACATCTTTTAAATAATAGAATCCTAGCTAGCTTATTTTGGAGCCGCTTGTAAAATGTTAAAGAGTCATTCCTATTCTCCAAAACTGTAAAAAAAAAAGTATTGGTGGCAATCATTATTCAGCTATTAAACACAAATAATCAATCACCTCTTAAAAATTTTAAGTTCTGAAAATTACATAATAGTTACCAGATAATAGTGTTATTGAAAGAAGTTCTGAATTATTCTCTTAGTCGTATCCTTTTTAGATTAAGATTAACCAATCCATCATATGAAATTACCGAGGAATGCAAATCAAAATCCAATATTGGAATTGTTGCATGATGAATAATTACAAACGTGATTAAATACTTATTGGTGGTTAAATAGCGAATTGACGATAGTGATATTTTTAAAACAGATGAAAGAAATATGCTTCTAAAACATATACTTGGTAGAGCCAATGCAAACATTATCACGAAGAAATACATGAAACAGGTAAACTAGACAATATCAGGAAAAACATATATATACTGTAACAACTGATTATAAAACTCTTAGCTTTTGACAAAGTACATAACTAGTGGTGTGTTTATAGTGCTTTCGAAAGACCTTCAGCTATTTACTTTTTTCACAATCAGTTGAATTTCAAAGTTTCTGTCTTGTCAGCAGTTTATTATACGGTCGAGTTCAGAAAAAAGCATTTAAGACTTGCAAACTTTGTTTTAATCGTTTAATATACTATGCTAATAGTTGGTTATTTAGCTTTGATGAACGAAACTTTTTGGCATATTGAAGACTTCACCATGACTATCTGGATGAACGTATCCCAATCAAGTCGAAGATGTTAAAAGTTTTGACCAAAGTTTTGTGACACGTTCTGCTGACCTTATTTTAGAACAAAAATACTAATCTGTGTCCGAATCACAATTCAAATGCACAGTAAAAACATTGAAACTGACAAATTAGGTTAAACACGTGAGCTTCCACAAGGGAAGTGAGGCCAGGTGCTCCGGACGGATAAGCTCCTCCTGTTTAGCTAGCTACACTTTCATGTGTGTTATCAAAAATGAGTGAAAGCAACATGGAATTTTGGGTAATCAAATCTTTGACACGGAGACATCATATATAAATGCATTTGTCGCCTCCTCCCGAAATACCAACATATATATCAACAAGAGGCCCATGGGCCTGATACGCTCACCTGATAACTAATGGCTAGCTGATAGATTTAAAGAACACATAAATACTAAACCCCAAGACTTTTTTCTTTACATCATGATAACCATTGTATCAATACCTACAACATTCTAATATACATGCCTATACAAAAAGTTTATAGTTTTCGAGATAATTAACCATTTTGGTATTGGTTTGCATCTGTGACCTTGACCTTTGAACCCATGACCTTTTTCTATACATCAAAATGATCGTTGTTTCGATACCTACAACATTCTAATATACATGCCTATACAAAAAGTTTATAGTTTTCGAGATAATTAAACATTTCCATTTGTTTCGCATATGTGACCTTGACCTTTGAACCCATAACCTTTTTCTATATATCAAAATGATCGTTGTATCAATACCTACAACATTCTAATATACATGCCTATACAAAAAGTTTATAGTTTTCGAGATAATTAACAATTTCGGTATTGTTTTGCATCTGTGACCTTGACCTTTGAACCCATGACTTTTTTCTATACATCAAAATGATCGTTGTATCAATACCTACAACATTGTAATATATATGCCTATACAAAATGTTTAAAGTTTTTGAGATTATTAACCATTTCGGTATTGTTTCGCATCTGTGACCTTGACCTTTGAACCCATGTCCTTTTTCTATACATCAAAATGATCGTTGTATCAATACCTACAACATTCTAATATACATGCCTATACAAAATGTTTAAAGTTTTTGAGATTATTAACCATTTCGGTATTGTTTCGCATCTTTGACCTTGACCTTTGAACCCATGACCTTTTTCTATACATCAAAATGATCGTTGTATGAATACCTACAACATTCTAATATACATGCCTATACAAAAAGTTTATAGTTTTCGAGATAATTAACCATTTCCGTATTGTTTCATATCTGTGACCTTGACCTTTGAACCCATGACTTTTTTCTATACATCAAAATGATCGTTGTATCAATACCTACAACATTCTAATATACATGCCTATACAAAATGTTTATAGTTTTCGAGATAATTAACCATTTCGGTATTGTTTCGCATCTGTGACCTTGACCTTTGAACCCATGACCTTTTTCTATACATCAAAATGATTGTTGTATCGATACCTACAACATTCTAATATACATGCCTATACAAAAAGTTTATAGTTTTCGAGATAATAATTATAATCAGAGGTAAAAAAATTAGGTCACGACCTTCACAATCGACCTTGGCCTCATTTTGAAGATACTAACAAGAAGATGTCAAAACTGAAAACTCCATGTCATTATCTGGTCAAATAGTCAAGTTATAACAATTTGAAGCTATTTTACGATTTTTTCAAAATTAAACGCAAAAACGCGTAACCTATTTTTTATCCGAATTTCATAAAATGAACAAACTATAGGCTTGACCCTAGAGAGCCAAATGTCACATCAGATTTTTTCTCCAATCAGTACTTTCGGAGAAGGAGATTTTTTAAGATTTTTGCACCCCTAGGTCACCTTGACCTAGTTATGGTAGCCATAGCAACGCCACGAACAAATCTGAATTGCACCGGCCCATATATTCATCTGACAAAGTTTCATTAAAAACTGTCCAGTAGTTTCAGAGGAGAAGTCGAAAATAGGTGTTAACGACGCACACACGCAGGCACGCACGCACATACACACGCTGCGCTATGCCATAAGCTCACATGACCTTCGGTCAGGTGAGCTAAAAATCAAAAACAATTAAACAAGATAAGACAAGTTAAGTGAATCATCAACCACTGACAATAAAACTGAATCTGGGTTAACAATGATATACAATATGCTTAGATCATCATATATATTCAATTGCTTTATCAGAATTATGTAGTTATAAGTTGCAGGATTTGTTTAATCGTTGATAATTACAGTTGTTCTATTTGCTATTGTAGATTGCAAGTGTTTGACCGATTGGCTAAAATTTGTTTCAAGTGAAAACAATTAGTTCACTTCTAAATAAAAATAATGGTCTTTGAAAACAACGAGATTTAAATAGCGGAAAACATCTCTATATTGTATTACATGAAATGTGTCATAATCAGATAGCATTTGGTGTATCTAAGGTGTAAGGGGAATAATTCAAATTAAAATGAACTATTTTCTAAACAAGTATAGTCAATGTAGATATTTAGAATAGTTATAGTTTAGTTAGTTAACCGTTACTGCATTAAGTTTGGTATAAGATTCAAATTAATTTTGTGTTATTTTATCTGTTATCGTCGTTATTTTGCGTTACATAAATATATATTTTAGATGAATAATTATTTCATTGGGAAATAACATTCTATTTGGATATATTCATTTGGTATCATGAATGAGAGACAGGAATAGCATATTGAATGAACTGCGAAGTTAATTCTGCTATTCATGATACCGAATAAATACATTCAAAAAGAAAGTTATTTCTTATATTTACAATCATAAAATATGACAAAAATGTAATAATTAATTTTATCCAAGATAGTGTCAAAGATATGGGGTTGAAGGAACATCTTTTTGTCTAAATAAGGAAAGAAACATTTAAAAAGCATAATAGGGATAACTAGTCAGTTTGAAGATGCATACATTTATCTAATCACATGTAACATTTTTTATCATTGATAATTGACAGAGATAGCCGCCGAACATATTTGAAGTATACCTTCAGACGTTTGTATTTGAGATAGATCTGAAGAACTTATTTGTATATAAAATGCAAAACTATTTGTTCAAGATTATTAGACTACCTATCAGTGATCGTTCCCTTTATTCTATACTGCATGTTTAGGTGTTTTTCATGATAAAACATTAAGGTGTATGTATGACATTGAAACAATCGGTTTGCAATGCCAGCAAGAGCAGAATTGACCAATGCATATGGTATTGAACATATAGTTTGTCTTACGCAGAGGTGCAAGAAATATCTTAGAGCTTACAGACAACTTAAACGTATTGCTTTACTTATTTACTTTTTTTCTAAGACGATTCTTACCTATTGACCTTCTATTTTCAGACGATCCTGGTGGGTGACAGCGGTGTTGGTAAAACTTCTCTACTTGTTCAGTTTGACCAGGGCAAGTTCCAAGCTGGATCATTTTCTGCCACAGTTGGTATAGGTTTTACGGTAGGAGCATCTTTTTACCTATCATTTAATATCACTATAATTTTATTTTTTGTAACTTTGATAATCCTTAAATATGAGTTATTGTTATCATAATTCATATTTTATCAACATTTCTAGCAGGTTAAACTTTAAAAAATCAAAAATATATTTGTATTTTTCAAATACAATAATTTCATGAATACATTATAAAAACCAAGAATCACTAACAAGACTGAGGCACAGAACGGTAAAGGATGTTTATAATAGGCGATCATCATATATACGTTTTTACAACAAATATTCTTGATTCAATGCAAAGTTCGCTCTTTGGTTTGTATCCGTTTAAATTTTATCCAATGGCTATAAAATCAATTTGATTTGTATTGATATATAAAAACAGTCAATGGAAAACAAATTGTAATCAAAATCATTTCTAAAATTACTCCCATACCCCATGCAGTTATACAAAATGTTTTGTAACTTCAAAGTTTAACGAGACTAATTACTCTTGGAAGGGCCTTTCTTATCTCAAAACTGAAAAGTTGAGTTAATTAGTTACCTCATTCAATATCTTATTAATGGGAAATTTTTATAGATAAAACAGTATAAAACGACATGAATTATGGTAAAGTTCCACGTAAACACTTGTACATTTTGATAAAATGATAGTAAGATAATTTAGTTGAAAAATGGCCTTTGCATTTTTATAAGATTTTTTCCTTACATGACAAACTCATTCGTTTTACAATAATTATAATCACGACTAGCGCTGAACAGAAGTATATCATCGAGATAAATCAACGCAGAATATTGAAATGTCAAAAGTTTAATCAGTGGAAGAAATGCCTTATCTTTGAGTTAGTTACACATTTAACAGCTATCGATCAGCTCTAATGTGTATTGCAATGTTGACATTATATTATCTACTCTTGTCAATTTTCTTTCTCTTTTCTTTATCCGGATATAATGAAGTCTTGTCTTACAAAGATTGATGTTTATATAAAATGTAAAATCTAGGTGTTAGATTTTTAAATACAAGAGTGTTGAATATTTTATCTTAATTTTTTTACAGAAAAGTGTCTCACTGTAATTGTTATATTTTCAATATGAAATTTTATTGCAAATAATAAAGTATACGATTTTAATTGAGTAACTTAATAAGCGTTACCACCTGCTTTTCACCACCGCCACCACCACCACCACCACCACCATCATCATCATCATCATCATCATCATCATCATCATCATCACCATCATCATCATCATCATCATCAACAACAACAACAACAGCAACAACATCAGTAGCAGCATCATCATCATCATCACCATCATCGTCATTATCATCACTGTTATAATTCCTATCATCATCATTATCATCATCACTACCACCATCATCATCATTATCATCATCACTGTTATAATTGTCATCATCATCAGCAGCAGCAGCATCATTGTCGTCGTCGTCGTTGGTGTTGTCGTTATTGTCGTTTTATTTTCTTCCATCCACGATGGGAGAAATTTTTTCTCACACCTGTGGCATGGAAATCTCTTGTTTTACTCATGTGGGATTTCCTTGTCTCACCCTAGGGTTGAGACATATACACGCTGAATTTCCCGCGTATTTTTACCTTGTCTCAACCAACAATTTCTCAACGTCACAATCACTTACATACGCTTAATTGATGACGTCATAATCATTTTACATGAGAACGTCAACAAAAATCGATGACGTCATTTTAAGTACGCACGAATGGTGACATAAAACTGAACATTTGATGCAACTTTGAGTTAAAACATCATGTTTTATATTGTAAATGTGTGAGAAAAAGAATCCTACACCAGCAACAGGGTAAGACAAAGATATCTCAAATTCGGATGAATATTTTCAATTGAAAATATTCATCCGAGTTTGAGATATCTCTGTCTTACCCTGTTATCGTCGTAAGATTCTATTAATCTTCACCTCAACGTGCTTATCTTCACCTCCACGTGCAGCTTTCAGTGACGTCACAATCAAAGGACAATTGAATGACGTCATATCTTAGCAACATGACGTCGTCTTGCGGGAAAATGACACCCGAATCTACACAATTTTGATATTTTCACTGCGTTTCAAATGTTTATTTTGGGAGATTAGAATAAATGGCTTTGTTTTCTAGTTTATACATTTTGTATAAACCAAAATCAGGTACATTCTGTCCGATGGTCATATTTATTTCTTTGTAAAACGATAAATAACAAAGTTAGATTTACAAAGATGGCGTCGATGTGACTGATACTTCAAGCAAAAAATTGTCATCAAAATGGAAGAAAAAAATCAATCATGAGTTTTTCCATAAAGGATAGGGAAATCTCAACCTCGGGTTGAATATTTCTGTCGGAGACTTCAACCCCTCGGGTGAGAATTCCCTATCCTACATGGATACTCATGATAGATTCTATTAGTCTTCTTGAAAATGTGCACATCAATTATTTTGCATCCATTAGCGTAACCACTATTGACATGACCATTATCAACGATAAACAGTCTGGGCGTTGTTTTAACCAAAATGTCCGTAAAACAGTGGCGTATATAACTATACCATTAGGAAAAACACAATTAGCTATTGGTATCTTTTTCACTCATATTCTATGAATAAAATAAATCAAATTAATGCTAACATTGTGGTTCGTCATGCGTTTCGTTTCTAAGATAAAAAGTCACAAATTGCTGAATACTTAATATTAACTTAGAGTGAAACATTGAACCAATTTTGATGACAATTTTTTTAATCAAATTTGTATAAAATAAGCGTCAAAACATCTTTATCTTAAGTAATTGATTTGATAGCATGTGGAGACTTAGATTTTAGCCTATTTTATTAAAAATGCTTTATTTTTTATTTGTTTGTTTTTGATTATTACTACAAGTCAAATTTCACTAAAAGACACGAGCCGTTTTGGACAGAAACGTGATTTTAACTATGGGTTTACTTCTCTGTACAATTGGAAAAGACATTAACTAATTTTATACCAATCGCAATACCCCTGATACAATTAATTTATAGTGATGGCCAGGAATCTCTTCAAGTTAAGGTGTGAATCTATTACCAACTACTGTATAAAAATCGCTCGACTTATACATAACCAATGCCGGATGACATTTTCCACGAAAACATCTCTTTTTCAATCGATTTCAATTATCTTGAGAATCAAGGAAAGTTAACAAGTGTAATATTGCTAGTTAATCACGGTTCCGGGTATGAAAGCTTATTCGAATCTCCAGTATAAATATCGTTAGAGCGTTTGATTAGTTATATGGATTCCGGTATCGCTATTTGACAGGTTTCGTAACCCTTATTCACTGGAAATGAATTTAACGTCGATTAAGACACATAGACTCACGATGACAGAAATAAAAATATGCTTTGTCGGCACTAAATATTTTTACAGGAAAATATTGTAAAGACGAAGAGGGTTTGAAAATATGAAAACATTTGCCATGATATTCTTTAAATGTCAAATAGGCACAGAAATATATATTTATGTTCCAAAAATAATATATTTGAAAAAAAGCAATGCAAGTTTAATTAATCATGCATTTGCGCTGAAAATGAGAACATTGAAAAGTACCAGTTTTCGTTAGACAGATGATCCTTATATAGTATTAAAAAAATGTCTTTTTAAACTATTCTAGTTCTAATTTCGTTAAACCATTTACCCTCAAAGGTAAATTCAAATAAATAACAAAAATCATTTTCAGATCGTTTACATCATTCTTGCTATTTGCGCCAGATACCCCTTGAGATGTTACGTATTACATGGTAAATTAAAATACCGTGTTGTCATTTGAGAATCCTGCATGTGACAATTTCCATTATAAACATTCAAATGTTGTGCATTTGAAATATGCATGAAGTAACATAAAACTATTTTCGACTTTTTAACTAGTCACAGTTTAAATATAAATTCAATTCAGATGCACTTTTTTCTTTTAGCTTACAAATTTATATTTACATGATATTCAAACACACTACTGCACTATCGCATATGACATTGATTATATAAGAGCTGTGTACTAAGTTCAAATATTTACATGTAATATGTATGTAGGCAGCAAAACTTTGATAACATCTTTAAATTTGCTTTTGGCTCTTAATATCATTTGGATTTTCATTGCATGTGATGAAATTGAACTCTCAAGAGTGTTATTTAAATTTTAATACATTTTTAGCACAAGAGATGGGAATAAATGAAAAAAACTTGGAACTGTTTTGATTAAATAATTCGAATTATATATGATAATAAAATAGAATTGATGAATTTTATTTCCATCAGACTTAAGCATTTTTATTATATTGATTACTAGAAAACACAGAGGAAATAAGTTATATATAGAATATTGCTACGGTACATTTTCATCATAAACCATAAGTAAATATATAATGCTTGTTTTGTGTATTCATTATATTCACTTCACTTAATAATGTTTAGGCATTCTTCCTTTTCCAACAATAAACATAAGCTCCTTATGTTTTTATGGCCTTTTAATGGTTGAGAAAAAGGTAGAATAAGAATCACACGGATGCTTTCCATTAAAAGCTGCCAAAGACTTCAACATCAAATACAAAAGACTAATTAGGAAAGGTCATAACGTCCATACATTGTAATGACGTTAAATTTTATTACGTACATTCAATCTATTTTAATGTATCTAATCACATAGACCTTCAACAACATGTTTTATATAATGCAAGTAGGATAACAAACGTGGCAGGTGTAGCTAGCTAATCAGTTGAACACACGGCCCCACATAATGGTGGATTTTAACATGTTTAATTTAAATTGCCAAGTTTTTAAAATTGTGATTTGGTCATGACTTCGTGAGTTTGTTTTCGATTATGTCAAAACTGTTGCAAATCTTTCATTAAAATGACATCAAGTACATAATATTAATCCAGACATCTATGATTTCCATAAGTTAAAGATTTCTAAGATTCTTTTGTTCTTTTATTCCATCAGCAGACGACACAGGAGATATTCTCGTCTAACCGCCAGATTATGAGGAAAGATTGGCGCGTTACGTCAAGTCTTTTATCCATATGTTACAGACTGAAAGGGTCAATGAGTTGGAAATAAGTTGTTGTGGTAAAGACGATTTAAGGTTCCTGGACCTTTTGTTATTATGCAAGTAAATGAAAACCTGATTTATAATAACAGCCATCTTATTGCGCGATAAATCTATGATAAATAGATACAAGATTCCTTGGCTTTTGTTATTATGTTACGAAATCAAAGACGTAACCCTAAACCTCATTGGTAATATTATCATCTTATTGCGCACAAGTCTATAAAATTATGTAATGGATAAAAAATGTCATAGTGTCATTTAGTTTATCAAATTCTATGCGGTAACCTGACAACAAAAGCCATGAAATTATGTTTAATGCTTTGATCTATTAATTTGTGTATTTATTGTAGTTGCCACTGATTTTATTTTGCTTCTGGGACAAGTTATTTAAACACGGATCAGTATTTTTTGTTTGATGTATCTTTTTGTAATTGGTTGTATTTTTTTCTCACATTTTACATACATTTTTATTATTTTCAATTCATGGTTGTAAGAGACATTAAAGCTTAGATTTAGATTACTTTTAGTAATCTTTTTGTTGTACATAGCCACTTAAAATATTTGTTCTTGTTCTCTGTCACTTATAAGCCTATTTATATGTATATACTTAACGTTTTATAACCGGTTGCTCTTCTTGTTTGTCTTTTTATACTATCTTATTGTTTAATGCACTGACTGCCTATTTGTCATCATTTATAAATACAAGTATCGTCACTTATACACTAGATGTGTCTATCAGCTTTATGAAATCTTTCACATTTTTAACCTTGCATTCATTCAAGAGCGTTGAAATATTTAAATGACTACCAATAATGGTTATAAATTCACCCATTTTTAATAAAGTCGCAGGTGTAATGTGTTAATCAGGGGAGGATTTTCCTTCCTAGCACCAGGCCTCCCTTTACTTATGGATATGAAAGTGTTTAGCTTTATGCGCCTGATATTAATGTTTGTACTTTTGCGTTTGAGATTGTGAATAGGGCATGGTCCAGTATGTGTGTGTTTGATTTTATCCATTTTTCTATTTTATCCTTCCATATTGCCATTGGAAATCTTGTTTTTCTTTTGGATCTCTGTTATATAATTTCATAAAACCAGCAACAGTTTCTAATCTATTTTAATTTCTGAAATCCATTTTCAATAACCGCTCGGAAAATTACTATAAGCAATTTGATAATTCCCTTATGATCTCAATAACTAATAAAAAATTGTTTTAATCTCTTAGATGCTGTTACAGGAATTACAATGAGCCTTGTGGTCTTTTGTTTTATTGCGTTTGCACTTTCAAGAAAGACACATGCTATGCTGTTATGCTATGACATTATTATCAAAGCATTATAAATAGATTCAATAAGCTATGAACTAGAAAACTTCACATTTTAAAGCTTTTCAAAGAGTTTCAATTTTCAATTTTATTGTTGTAGGCGTACAAATTTTATAGTTAAAGAATAAACGAAGAAAAGCCATTCAATGCATTACAAATATGTTCAATTCATTCCATCGGAACAATGAGATAAAATTCTCCCTTAATGTGTTTCACTTGAATGAAAACTTGTGGAATTAATTCCATCAAAACCGAAAGATGCGATTTTAACTTTCCTGAATTACATCAAAAACAATCGACGATCTGTTTTTCCTGTATTCTATTCATTATGGTATACAGATGGAATACCTACATTTTTATAAAGCATGAAGGGATGTTTATTGGATTGAAAGTACTCCTGTTGGCTGATGCATTTCGTGTATTCTGTAACAAAGGCTGCATTTACAACAATTTTTGCCTTTTCTTTCCTTCAATTGTTTTTTTTTTTTTTTTTTTTTTTCATTTTCTCTTATTTTTGTCAAATTGTCAAGTAACCATCAAACATAAACTTGCCAACTCATTCCCAAACCACAATCACAAAGTAAAGTGAAAACCTTGTAAACTGCAAAATATTTGAAACACACAAACTTGCACGGGGGAAGTGAGTCTGGTACAAAAATGCAAAAATGATACAAATGTCTGAAAGTTCATTGAACAGATATTGTTGGTGCTAAAAGACATTATGTTGAATATAAGTCTACAAAACCAGACATATTTGAAACAGTTGATTGGCTAGTGATTGAATGTGTTAAATAATTAGTTTAGTCTGGACGTCTTATAATCTTGTTAGTCTGCTGTCTATGTCTAGATATAAATTTCTTGGATGGTTTTATTCTTCCCGTTTTCTACTTTTTCTGCAATCTATTTTGATCATCATTACTATCTGTGATTGCGATTCTGATCCATTAAACATTTTTCATAACTTTATGATAAGTCTACACTATGACATGATAATATCTACATATTCTTTGTTAGGTATCTCAAACAGATCCTTTGTTTACTTGAAACAATTATACTTTCTTATAAAATTCAGTCATCGTTCAGTATTTACTATCATATGAGGAAATAAACGGCAATGATTTCAATTGCATCACACTTGGCCATGATTGATTTTCAATATGAAGGAAAAAGTGAAAGAAGACAAAAGTTCTTTTTTAAAATCCGTTAATTCGAGATCGTTTGTAACTGTCGTAACCTGATTTATGGAAGTCTTTTTGGCAAGATATTCATATTGTATATATTTTATGCTAAATAATATCTGTTCAAATATTTTTAAATTTTGTTTCTTGAAATTATGTTTGAGACCAACGGAGTTAATATTATCATCTTAACTAAATACCACTTATCACGTCAGTACGTCATTTGCATGATGAATACACAAGTGATGTCACATCATTTGCTCGGCTGTTCCGACATTAGTGCCGACAGTAATATTGTTTTATTTAATTCTCCTCGTTTTGTTTGGTTCTTTTCACGTACATTTGTTTTCCACGTACATTTTTTGTTTATCGCGTACATTTTGTTTATTACGTACATTTTCTGTTACTGTTTATCACGTACATTTTCTGTTTATCACGTATATTTTCTGTTACTGTTTATAGCGTGCATTTTCTGTTTATCAAGTACATTTTCTGTTGATCACGTGCATTTTCTGTTTATCACGTACATTTTAAAATACCTCTTGAACTTTTTGGAAATGGCGTGGAAATTACAACTTACAGAATACAGACATTTAAGAATGCCAACAAGTTTGTTGATGGTTTTCCTTAATGTTTGTCTGGAAAGCTTAACATCTTAAGATAAATGAACAAGTCAGAAGCATCTGTTAAAACGTCAATATCTTATTTCTATCACAATATAAACTCTCAGACAACGAATTTATATAACATAAAATGTACAATGTTTTATCACAAATCAAAGTGTCTTACTTCTATCAAACATATGCCGATTGTTCCTAAAGGACAGTCAATTAAATAATCTTAATCTTACAAGACGGGTCATCTTTGTGATTTTAACGGTTATATTGAATGTACATGTCATTCCCAACATTATATAATAATAAATCTTCGCATTAAGTGTTGTATTCTTTTTCCTCCAGACAGACAATTTTATTCGAGTGTTTTCTCTGTATAAGTCCAAGTGTTTTAGTCCCAATATGATTGATAAGAAATAAAACATCAAGTTAATTTTTTGCTTTTTATCATTTTATCATTATATTCATATTTTAAAGGAGGCGATCACCTTTCTTAAGCTGCCGACCTCAAGTGTTTTACTCAATTGGCTAGTTTTCTACGTCTGTTGTTTACTTTTGGAATTGTGATTTACACATGGACCTGTATGTTTATGTTTGATTTGTTATTCTCTTAAATAGAATGTTTTCGTACATACGTTTTGAAACAAGTGAAAAGAGTAGTTTGTAAGGAATGGATTAGAGAATTTGTTCTTAGCGCCTTCTACAAAATATTAGTGCACCATTATTAATATATTAATATTTTATTTGGTATTCCATATATACTACACAAAAATTAGACCGATTTAAAATTCGATACAAATATCCAAAAACTGAAGTATAAAAAATCCATCCGTGTTTCGTTCTTGTTCTCTTCTTGTTTGAAATGATTTAATGAATTAAATTTTTGTGCATGAAATTATATCTCATTAATGCAATTACGAGAGGTAGGAAGATGAAATGATATGATTCACGTTATACAAAATTTAATAATATTTTTGATGTGGTCTATAACTTTTTGTTGAGTATATATGAAATACTAAACATAAAAAAATATAGAAATCAAAAACAAACGAATTACAATCTAAAAGCAAACTAAAAACGTGCAAGTTAAACACGTGGACTTCAACCAGGGAAGCGAGGCCGTGTGTACAGGAAGTGTAGAAAGCTTCTATTCAGCTGGCTTTACCTATCGCATGTGGCAAAATTTGCCATACAAAGCTTGCAATTTAATAAATTATTTACTATCTTCGATTTAATTGGATATTTTCATGTAATCGGTTAATATGAAATACTATGATTTTTTTAAGAATATAAGTGAAACGGTTCATTCTATTAACTATGAACTCATTATGCAAAGACTTGCATTTACACAATCTTCGCTAAAATGTCTTTTGGTGGTTTTGTTTACACTCCAGGATCTCAAAGTAGGAAATAACACTGATGTAAAGAAATTAATCTACTGTGGGTGTTCTTATTATCTAGGTATGTTTATTTTACTTATATCTGCAGGCGTAATTAAGTTTTGTTTTTTATACATGTATCTGTGGGTGTTATTATTGTCTCTTGTTTGTTACGTCCAGGTGCAATGTTTCTTTGAAAATAACAACGATCCAAAACAGATCGGTGAGAGATTTTGACTGAAATAATTTTATAGAACCGGGAATTTATAAATCAAACGTATATATTCTTTAGAGTTAGAGATCATGCTAGTTGACAATATGCCTTGCTTAGCAGTTGCAGTGGGAACTACTAATTACGGAACATATCTTTTACAAGACCGGTAACAAGTTTGATCATATTTCCCTATTTTTTGTCTCGGAAACTACAGCTTAACTTAATAAAAAAATCTATGCTATGAACGTAATAAAATATAATACATAGTTATATCTAATATTACTTAATTTTTTCTTACAGGCGCGTTTACTTAAATTAAATTTTAATATCATATCCATAGTGCATTTTATATCTGGTATCACCATTCCTACTATATTAAGAAAATATTTGTAACCAATGTACAATCTTATTTTGATGTTGTATGTAATAGAAATCTATAAAAGCAAAGAACAACCAGACACATCAAAATCTTGCGAATTACAACAATATTCTCTTAGGCGACAAGTTCATAAAATGTTCATACTAAAATGTTCTATCACCAATCAAACTGCCTTGCTTCTGCCAAAATTACTGGTACTCGCTATTAGAGATAGTCGTTAAAATAACCTTAATCTTTGGTGACTGGTTCTCTTCTTGATGTTTTGCTTCTTGTGTCTTTAAAGAGTAATTGTCAACCTAAATGTAAATCAATATTATATGTTTATCGAGAAATACTTACAACAATTTATGTGGTCTTTTCTTCCAAATACTTTGATTTTAAGTATTTCGTCTGTGTTTGTAGATAGAAAATTTGGACATCAGGTCAGAAATGGATACTTTGTCTTTTGGTTTTATTGTTAAATGATATTTATTTCTCTTGGTAATGTCAAGTATATGACCAGTTTCAACACAGTTTCTGGACAATATTGTAAATCGTGGAACAGCTGATGTCTTTCTAACAGCACTACTACCATGTCAGTGGAAACAATTGTATCATTAAATTATTCAGTGCCTATCCAGCGTCTTATAATTTTGAAAATAAGTTAACAGGTGAATATGTTGAGTATTTCTTTTTAATTTTTACACATGTCCAAATGAACAACTGGATATAAAATTGGCACTGTAATCACATCTCTAGACATTTGCTCCATGATCTGTCAAAATTTCATAATCAATCTCCCAATATATTTATGCTTTGTCTCGTCTTCTTTGACTATTTTATCACTCACTAATATTGTGTCGTGTTCTTGGTCGTTGCCAAGTATGTGTTTTCTAGTTCCACATTTTTTCATTGGCCTGTGACCTTAGTATATGTTTGTCTTTTTTTGTCTTGTTTGCTTGTTTCTTTCTTTGTTGTTTCGTGTTCTATTTGCTACTGCTTTCTCTTATTCGTATAAAACGAAACGTCTGTATAAATTAAATCCTTTGAAAAAGGTATAACGTTTTATAGCTTGGTGACTACGCTACTTTTCATTCGACAGGAACATACACCATTCACATCTTTGTCGAAACAGTTGGAATTACGAAAGTATTAAGATATTCTTTTTAACAAGCTGCAATATGATTGACGCAAATTTAAACAAGAGTAATTAAATAGCCATTAATAGTCAGAAAGCAAATGTCAAACATGACATAAAAGATAATGAATTCTTACGAAAGGAAATATTCAATACACCATCTATAACAAAGGTATTTATTACTTTGACTTTCATAAAGGGTTATCGTAAAGTAGGTTAACTCTTTAAATATTTACTGTATGTCTGGCTTGCGCGAAACCAGTTTCTGTTGAATATATAAAAATACAAATAATATTACTAATGGAAAAATATGTATAATGACAAAACACGAACAAACATTTCCATGTTTAAATCACATTCCTAAAAGTAAAGTAAAAAGTCTGGAAGGGTAAGAACCTACTTCTAGCTCGATACAACCGACATGAATGGAATCACAATTAAAAATTAAAGGAACTATTGGAAGTCAAATATATCCAAAATAATTGTGATATCAGATATCAAATTTATCAACAATATGATTAAACTTTTTGAGGATCTTAATGAGCCTAAGCTTATAATTTTGAATTCTCTAAGAAATTTCAATATTAAGGCAAAAATCATTATGTGTTTAAAACATTTCATTAATTGTACTTGATAATTTCATTTTTCATATACGTGTATGTAAAAAAGGCGTTCATAAAATTTGATGAATAAATCCGATAAAAAAAGGTTCTAATTTAAATTACATATTATACCAGTTTTAATTTTACAGCACTAGACGGCCGTTTCGGAATACAATTCCTCATCAGTAGTGCTTGGACCAAAATTATGAAACCAAAATTATTTTGAACTAACACCATTCAGCTACTTTCGGCGGGTTAACATTTTTGCATCCATTATGTGTAGTACATATAGGCGATTATGTTTTGTTATTGAAAGCAATTGCAATTGTTCGCAAAACAGTGTAATTAAATGAGTTTTTAGCTGATTAAAAGTATTATATATTTTTGATAATTACGCCTTGTGTTATTGCATTTTGTAATTTCAATCTTTGATATCCCGTTATCATGTATTGGCAGTGAACCGAATCAAACATTTGTAATTAAAGTTTCGTAAAACATAACTTTTAGTTTAGTTAATCGATACATGACGATGGAAATGCGTAGATGATGTTTAAAACTACATATTATACCAGTTGTAATTTTACAGCACTAGACGGCCGTTTCGGAATACAATACCTCATCAGTAGTGCTTGAACCAAAATTATGAGACCAACATTGTTTCAAGATGTTGACCAAAATTGTTTCAAGATGTTGAAAAGATTACCAAAGGACCAATATATTTTACCAAATTATTGCATACTGAGTTTGTGATATTCTTGCAATGAATACAATTAGAAAACTAATACTAGATGGTATCAGATGGTTGTACGTATATTTGTATTTAACATTTCACACCTATACAGTTTTTAATTTCTTGTCTTGTTTGGTTGTTTCTTTTATACTTGTATTTATGTGGTCTTTATTGCTTTAGTTGTTGCCAACTGTTTGTTTTTCAAAAATAACTTAAATCTAGTTATATGCTTTTTCTGCGTTTTTTTTTTTTTTTTTTTTTTTGGTTTCACAGTTTTTGGTACAAGTAATAGTCATGGAAAAATGTATTTAGTAACGGTCATCTAGACTTGAAACATTAAAACTGGTATAATATGTGTAATTAGGGTTTGTTCCCGGAACGCCTACTCGATTAAAACAAACAAGTAATTAGTTTAGGGATAAAGAGGTCTTCTTGAGGGACATAAATTTCAACGTGGCTACCAGTATATTGAAATAACATAAAAGAAATAGAAAAGTTTCAATTGTTACAAAACATTGGAATGTTAACTTATAAAAATCAACCAAAAAACGCCATAAGTAATATATATGATAAATTTATTCATAATCAAATTATAAATTAGATTTTAAACAATTAACAACAAAATAGGCACTAATTATCAAATAACAATAGTTTACAATAAAGTATCGGTATATTACAAAGTGAAAAAGATATAATAAAATTTAAGTATGTGTTAATTTATTTGGTTAACTACTAGAGAAAATGTTGAATATTGAATTTAGCACATATAAATTTTGACTTTTTTTCTAAAAATCTTTACTTTGAATAAATACAGAGAATATGAAAAAATGGATAAAAAATTTAATATGTTAAGGGATATAGTGTTACTCTATACTTTTATTCCTATAAACTAAGTTTTCAACCTTTATTTTGTTTTATTGATTAGGATAATAAAATGACATTTGGTTATGTGCGTACTTTATTAAGAGTCTCGGGGCAAATTTGAGTTTTATTTTAATTGACATACTTTCTAGAGAATTAGGATTTTTGTCGCCCAGAACTTGACTACAAGGAGACAAGTGCCAGAGTTGTGGCTAATGGGCTCACTTGCCATATTACAATATAGGCCAGTACATGTGTTCCTATATGATATATCAGCTTCGAGAAACTGTAAAACTTATTGTAAATTGAAACATTTCAATGATGTGTAAATATCCAGACAAAGCAGAATATATTTTTTTATTTTTAGTGATAGATTTTAAAACATATATAAAAATTACAGCATACACAACAATAAATATATAACAATTCAAATATATTAAAACCTAAAATTTCATGAAATGGTTAACTGTAGAAAAATCTTTGCATTCATACACATACAAAAATAACAAAATTTTAAAAATCCAGTTCTTCTTACAACTAAATATGGTACTTGAAATTTTGTTTTCATCGTTTATTTGATAATTTAAAACTTAATAAAACTGATTGATATATTTTATGAAAACTTTTAATTTCAACACAAAATACACAATTTCTCGTAAATTAAATTTTCGAATGACTTTTGATACAAATTTTCTTAAATTTCCTTATTTTATAGTATTCTTTAATCCATTTTGCATTATTTATATCAACTGAAGATGGTTTTCAGCACATTTGATTTACAGTCAGATTACGTATGATTATTTCTTTTTTATTTACATGTATTTACATAACATGGCAGATTAACTATAGGTAAAATTAAGATAAACCCCCTTGAAAACTCTTAATCCCCATCTCTAGTGAGGTGTTGTAGTCTTTCAGGGAACACACCGTAATTAGATACTCTATTTTGATTTAAGAGTGTTTGTGTTGTCGTTGTTTATTGTCTACTTAATTCTGTTTACGTAAGCTATTATTATACCGATGATATTACAACACTAGTGTCTGAACATCTCGGATATATCAACAAGTAAACACAATGGACTTTGACATTTACCGTGACAAATACAATGTATGAGTTCATTGGCTTTCCAGTAACAAAGCAGAACACCAAAACGGAAAACTTTAATCACAAAAAATATACTTTACGATACAGACATGCAAGTTCTCTTCTAACAATTTACAGCGAACTTCGTGATAAAATTAAAAAACTTTTTTAATACAAAACATTATTGTAGGCAGTTCATTGGCCTTTCCAATAACAAAGCAATATAAAATAAGGTAATTTCTAAAATTTTAATTACAAAGATACAAAAAAGAAACATTTAGATTCTCTTCTTACACATATTAATGTCAGTTTAAACAATTTGCAGCGAAATGCATAACATAAAACAACATTTAATTAGAAATGTTCTCGTAGGAGTTTATCCATATTAGTAACAGAACAACAAATAATTGAACAGTATTTTCTAGCGAAACACCAAAACAAAATCTTTGAAAAGTCTTAAAATGTATATAAAGCTATGAAACAAGAAAAATTTGTGTTCTATTCTCACAAGAATCCAACCATTAACAGCAATCGTCGTGATAACATAAAAACAACGTGTCCATTAAAAACAGTATTGTAGGACTTTAACCAAATCAGTTCAATGGCCTTTGGAGTATCAAAGAAACAAAACTACGGTAATTTCTAGTATAACACTAAAACAAAACTTTTTTATTTAAAACAAATCAAGAAATAGATAAGAGAAAATTAAGTTCTCTTCTTACAAGAATTCAACTATCATTTACAGCAAACTTCGTGATAACGTTAAAACACCCTTTCTACCTTTCTATTTAGAACGTTACTGTTAGAATTGATGCCTACTTGAAATGTGATATTAATATGCATTAGGTTAATGCTTCAACACATTACTTTACCTTTTTCTTTTTCCATGAAAAGCCTACTAAAATCACTTACCTATGCAATATTTTTTATTCGATATTATTCAGAATATTCCGTTTTGTAATTGATCTTTGAAGGTTTGAAGTTCGTCTGAATATTTTATAGTTCACCTTATCAATTCTTTTTACGCCAACGGTGATAAGAAAATCATGCAAACATATATATATGCAAGTCAAACTGTCATATTGCTTTATTGATAATATTTACACAACCGAATCCTTTACCGGGTTTTTTATTAAAAGATCATTCAAAGATATGTTTGCGCTAAAATAACCAAATTACAAACAAACATATCAGTCCATGTTCAAATCACAATCCAAAATTCAAACTAAAAACTTTAAAATTATGCAAATTTAGTTAAAACACATAAAATCCGACCAGGTAAGTGAGATCGGGTGCTCCTACATAACAAATACAAACAAACATCTATCACTCTTGCTACTTGTAGATTGCATTTTCTATTCAGCTAACAGCAATAAGAACATAGAATTCATTACTGAATTACAAAATACACATCAATAATCTTGTCATTGGATACTATTTTGTCATTATATCTAGTATCCATTAGTTAAGTAGGAGGATTGGTTCTCTAATTAGTACTCCCAATGTGCGTTTATAACCTTGGCCTACCGCTACAGTTCTTGCCCATTAGTTAAGTATGGGAATGTTTATCGTCAGTGGTCCAAAAGCGTGTTATATCATTGGTCTGTCGTTCTTGGGTTCAAATTGTGTTGGTCTTGTCAAAGAGTTTTATTCAATAGTTGTTGTGACACATTCTGCATAGCGCATTTTTCAAATCGTTTTTCTCTTTCATTTTATTCTGGTTTCCTATTTCATTTTATTCTGGTTCCCTATTTCATTTTATTCTGGTTCCCTATTTCATTTTATTCTGGTTCCCTATTTCATTTCATTCGTTGTGTCTTGTTCTTGTTAGCTTTGGTTAACGTCAGGAAAGTGTTATTCAGATGTAAACCTATTCTAGCTTGCGTTTCCTCCCTACACACCACTCTGTGTGACAGATATTGGATTTGTCATTTTACATTATTGACTCAATAATAAGGTCTGATTGTTACTGTATCTACGTGTATTACAGCAGCGGATTAAAGTCCAAGGTATAGCTGGAAATTAACCTGAATTAATTATACCAGTCATTATTTAATGGAATAGAAAATTCATAAGATTACATGAAACCTTTACCGTTTTATTGAAATCTCTAGATTTTATCGTATTGATAACTCTCGCTTAATCAAAGTGATGCATAATTTATTCCACTGAAAATATTTTGTTTTTAACGTTGGAAATCGACTCTTGAAAGGGAAATTTTATAAATGATCTTTATGACATGAAATTCTCATTTGGCCTCGTAAAGTTAATGGAAAAGCACATTCTAATATGGATTCTAATACTTGTACACCCGTGTATTGGGTTGATACGTCTATTAAAGCACAATCAGTGTTTATGACAGTCCAGGAATACGTTGGTAAATCTACTGTTAAACTGTCGTCTGTTCCTTAGTTGATGATAGTATCTAATAAATCCCTCGTAAAGAGTTCCAAACGTCTGCTGCTTTTATGTGACTAAAACGTTCGCGAGGAAAAATTCACTTGTTGCCGTCTTGGTCGTTTTACTTCCAAAACGGCTTCTTTAATATATACACACAAATTTGCGACGGAAAAAACATCTCGGTGTCGTCTGCTAATGCAGGTAGAGCTTGTGACGCGTATCCAACGCAATTTTCTATCGGACACAAATGTTGATTGATGAGGACAGAATTTTCTTCAGAAGATTTCCAGGATAGGAGTTTTAATAGGATCAACGGGAGTTTGTCGGACCAGTATACATACATGTTGTCTTCTACACAAATGGTGGTTATTTACACTGAGATTGAACAGCAAGCAGATCTTAATAAAAGGTAAGATCAATGTTTAATTACTTTTTCGTAATTTTCTCATTTTTCAGCAATCCATATACATTATACCTAACCAATCAGATAAATATAACAATATGCGATTAGTGGATAGAATTGATATTGTTTAATAAGCATATGTTTGACATCATGTCCCTGGGTGTAACACGCATTTGATCAAGTTATGACATAAGCAATTAGTGTCCATGGTTTGCATCCATTATGGGATTGTAATAAATATTCTTCGTTTTCAGGGCCGGTGGGAAATAATTTATACTTTTAGGGATTTTTGTAAAAAATTAACAAAACCCGTACCGGTATATTGTATATAACTTGTAAATGACATGAATTGCTCAAACAGAAAAAGGTGCTAAATTTATGGAAAGCTTTCATTTAATGAAAAATGATAACGGAGACTTATAAAAATAAAAATTTGCTCTATCTATATAGTATTCAATGGTTTGGTTTATTTTTATGTACTTTGTAGTTAGTTTGTTCTTGGTTCTTGGTGACAGTCCTTATGTTAAAATGGCATTATGCACGGTTTCTGTCATTGGTGACAGTCCTTATGTTAAAATTGCATTATGCACGGTTTCTGTCATTACTTTCCTTTTTCTTTTCTTACATTACTGTTTTTTATTTATTTATTTTTCATGTTTTGTAAATGATTTCGATCTACATTTCAGAGAGCTGAGAAGTAATTTTGAAATACGTTGTGTTGCTTTATAAATATATCGAGTTTTAATAAAACTTAATCTTGCCTCGACAATAAAGCCTTTCGCTATGTTAAAACCTAATGAAACTCAGTACAGGGGATGAAAGAAAGTCATTCCATCAATCTCGACAATGTATGAATCATCAATGCCTTTAAAATTAATAATTAACGTTTTAAGAGTTACGTCATAACAAGAACCTTGTAACTTTGGATTATTAGTTTTTTTATTACTAGTAAGGAGTATTGTATTAATGGTTGTTTCTGTAAATAATAACTTTGAACTTAGATGTTGTTCTTTTTACGGTATTTACCGGTTGCTTTTAACCGGTATTCTCCTTTTAAGGTATTCACTTATTCCTTTTCCGGTATGCTCCAGTTTAGGGTATCCACTTACTCCTTTTAACCGGTATGTTCATTTTAAGGTATTCAATGTTTCTTTTTAATCGGTATTTCATTTTAAGGTATTCACTGATTCGTTTAAACCGGTATGTTCTTTTAAGGTGTTTTAAGGTATTCTCTGGATGCTGGTCCCGGCATTGTAACAACCCCCAGTGAAGTCCAACTCCTAATGAAGTTCAGAGGTTGAGGCTCTAGACAAGAAGTCTATTTGGTATTACAAAATAAAATTATTCTCAGAATTGAACGACTGTATTTGGCTTCTTATCGGGAGCCTCAATCTATGGACGTCATTTAAAAAATTGTCAACGTCTAATGCACGTCGGGTTTCACTACGAGTTGCTACACGGTATCACAATCGAATCTTAAGATTTCCCTTAACTTAAATTTAGATGATTTTGCCAATCCTTTATGGAACTCAAAATACAAATGTTCGAAAAAAAAGTATGTTATGAGTTTGAAGCTATCTTTAAAATTGACAGCATAATTTTCCTGAATATCTTTAAAATAACAAAACTGTATCAAATTGTCAGATTAAAATTAAGGAAAATCTTAGTTAAGGAATGACTGTGAAACCGACAGCTAGTTGTTGAAATGGTTTAATACCGGTTTAGTAATAATGAACATCGGCTCTTCGTTAGCTCTCTCTCTCTCTCTCTCTCTCTCTCTCTCTCTCTCTCTCTCTCAACACCAAACATATATGCACAAAGAATACTCGTAATTGCGTAACATCAGTTATTAGAAGAGTTCAACTTGTCTCGACATCCAATATCACATCAAGTAAAAGCGTTGGTTCTTAAATAATTTAATACGTTTTACAAAAGCCTATGATTCATATGGGAATCGGATATAAATCATGTTATTATACTTAGCAGTAAGCCGGCTCTGATAATGGTTTGTTTTCTCACATGTCAACGTGGCATTTTATACTACAATCCAAAAGGGGTTTCTTTAAAACATAACTGTAAATCCGGTGGTAAATTACTTATTTTTTTAAAATCTCTATTCCATTCATTGTCTGACAACTGAAACGCTAAAATACTTCTTGTTTCTGATTTAAACCGTCTATTGTACCGGTATTCCCTAGCCGACCGATAGATGTTGTAATAATGATGAAACTGTTCTAAACATTAACTTATTCTTCTCCAATTCAGGCCCATGTGGTTGTGACCTAATGTATGGCTTATACATTCAGTCTATATAAATTACTCGGGGTTAAACTTTCAAAATCCGTCTCGGTAGCTCAGTGGTAGAGCGTCCACCTCAAGAGCGGGGTGAGTTCAAACATAGTCTGAGAGTACGTAAGACAAAATTTGAGATACTGTTCCCTCTGTTCCTCGTCTGGCGCTCAATATTAAGAAGACTGGACCTGTTGTAAGGATAATGTGAATGAGTGAGTGGTATGTTTGTCTGCTGCATACTGACTTCCATCAGGGAAATGAAGCTTGTGTTCCGGAAAGGTAAGCACCTCCCGTTTAGCTAGCTACACCCGCCACATGTGGATATAAAGGAAGGTTGAACTGTGGGGCGTCAAATATATCCATGGTAAGTTTGAATACAGGGACACCATACTTATCAATAATATGTGATGACGACCATAAAACTCTTTGAGAGCCTTGATAAATCTAAGTTTGCAACTTTCTTTTTTTTGAGGTCAGGTGCACGGGAAGAGTAACAACCTCTCGTTTAGCTAGCTACATCCGCCACATGTGGATATAAAGGAACGTTGAATTATGGGGCGTCAAATATATCCATGATAAGTTTGGATACAGAAACACCATACTTATCAGTAATATGTGATGACAACCATAAAACGTTTTGAGGGCCTTAATAAACCTAGACTTGCAATAAATTTATTTATATATCTAGTGTTCAAATCATATTGCAGATATAGTCAGAAACATTCAGCTGTGTGATCAAACATCATTTTCAGCTGATGTGTGTTTAAACAAACAATTTCTCTCGATATTTACAGAGGAAACAAGTATTTTATTCTATTAAGTAGAAGAAGTCATGTGAAGTCATGAATTTTATCTGTAGACAGTATTGATCTATCACCAAGGTCTTGGTTTTATCTGTCAATATTCTGTGTGTGAATGGTACAGTTTCACGCGTTATTTCCTATAAAAGAGCCCAATTTGATATTTTCATATTGTTTCAACAAAACAATGAGCGCCAGTTCTAGTTCCGAAGCACGTGTTCTCAACTTCAGTCATCGACTTTACCATTTACTTCATTTGTTTTATTCTTTTAAATCTAATCTTATTTTTATCATTTCATCTTAATCAAAAATAAACATTCCGGTCCATGAACAAATTAAAATCCGAAAACAAATAAAACTTTTTGAAAACTTGCAAATTAAGTTAAACACGTCGACTTCCAACAGGAAAATGAGGCCATGTGCTCCGGAAGGGTAAGCACCTCCCGTTTAGCTAGCTACATCCGCCACATGTGGTTATAAAGGAAGGTTGAATTGTGGGGCGTCAAATATATCCATGATATCCATGATAAGTTTGGATAAGTTTGGACACCATACTTATCAGTAATATGTGATGACGACCATCAAACGTTTTGAGGGCCTTAATAAGCCTAGGCTTGCAATAAATGTATTTTGATATCCATTGTTGAAGTCCTATTGCAGATATGGTCAAAAACATTCACCTATGTGATCAAACATCATTTTGTCTGATGTGTGTTTAAACAAGCAATTTTTCTCGATATTTACAGAGGAAACAAGTATCTTATTCTATTGAGTAGAAGAAGTCATGTGAAGTCATGAATTTCATCTGTAGACTAATGACAGTATTGATCTATCACCAAGGTCTTGGTTTTATCTGTAAATTATCTATGTGTGAATGGTACAGTTTAACACTTTATATCCTTTATAAGAGGCGTGTGTTTGTTGTTTCTGTATTGTTTTAACACAAAAAATGCGCGAAAGACCAAAGGATTGCTAGTATATCCTTCCGGAGCATATGTTCTCAGCTTTTTAAATTTACATTATTGGTGTTCGATATATCCTAGGCTTTTCAGTATACCAAACTAGTTTGTCTGTCCGTCCGTCTGACTGTCCGTGTAAAATCGTGTCCGTTCATCTCATAACTGCTTTTGACGACAGTCATAAAACTTCACATGAATAATCTTCATGGTCCAAAGATGTGTCATTGCCTTGAACCAAGGTCATACCGTAAAGGTCAAGATCGTGGGAAAACATTCAATGTTGGGGCGGGAGTATTTTGGCTCTCAAGAGAAAGTTCTAGTTTTATTTTACAATAAAAATTTCAAATTTCTGTCATTTTACAAATTAGAATTAGCTATATATGCAATCCAGGAAGTTTTTACATACTAAATGTTAAAGGTCTGTAATACACAGAGTAATCTGAGTTACATTGTTACATAAATATTAATGAGAAAAATATAAGTTTTCACAAAATACATCTAAAATTATTGAAAGCATTCCCAAGAGGCCATCCAGCTTAATAAGAAATTCTATCTGGTTCTCTTTTTTACAACACGGTCCTCTGGGATAGGGAATCTCCATGGTTACGTTTTCTGTCTTTAATAGCTTTTAAATTGGCTTGATATTATTACCGTTTTATCAGAGAATATTGCTACTTTTTATTTGGTTTACTACATCGGAGTTCATGGTATATGTGTCAGAGGAAGACAATTAAAACTGTTCTCCGAGATTAATCACTTCTGAGACATATTACCACTACGGCAGTTAAGTTGGTAGAGCCCTCGCGTTGCATGTGGGAAGTCGTGGGTATGAATCCCGGTCGGTTGACCAAGGCTTGAAAAGTTCTTTCGCCAAGCACTCGGCATTTAGAAATGAAATCACAGGATCCTTCAGGAGATGACTTTTAACATGTTGCAATTTTTCCAATAAATATTGAAATGAGTTTTTGTCTATGATAGTTCCATTTCGTGCAACCTTTCTTTTGAGAACATTGTAAACAGTATTTTTACTTTCCCTTGCAAAATGCTTTTAGATTGGTTATAAAACCATCTTATCGCGGAAACACTATAAAGTCCTCAAATCGACTGATCCAGTTATCAATCTGATAATATCTAGTAACTATAGACTTAGGAGTAACGCAATTATATCGGAATCACTGTTAGCTTGATGAAGACTGGTTTTTGTGGTACATCATTTGTTATTGGGTTTATCATTTGTTAATGGGTTTATATTAAGAAAGAGTTCCATTTGTACCCTCCACTAAAATTTTTATTTTGACTGAAAAAAAGTCTAAAAATGACAGATTCAAGCCATCTTGAACATTTCTGTGAAAATCAAAAACAAACATACTTATCCATGTCCGAATGATTTTTCAAAAATTTACATAGAATATAATGGCTGGGGCTTGGGGTAAAAAGGAAATCTCACCTTATATTACTATATGTATGTCTTCACAGTTCGTTATCTCCTCCAGACGCCATACAAACATACAAGAGACTAAAAGTCAATTTAAAAACAGAGCCGAAAAAACTGCACAAAGCCTTAGCATTTATGAGCTTTTTTAACAAAGTTTAAATAAAGTTTAAAATATACGGTTGGCTAATTACAATTTAATTTATGGTGAACGTCAAAACGATACCTTAAATTCATGAATATCTCACAAAGTTGAAATTGTTAAAAGTATTCAGTTTTCATTTGCCAGATTTAAATTCAGGAAAATCTTAGTTAAGAAATGATTGTGACATTGTGGCATGAAAGAAAACGTTATCCTATGCCTTCGTTGACATTCGCAAGGCATTTGACAGTGTTAGAAGACTGCTTTGGTATGTAAGCTGATAAGGCGAGGATTAAGTGGTCATTTCTTTACGTTATACGAATCAATCAGCTTATATCATACTTCATGAACTAAGAAAATAAACTTTACTCTACCAGGAAGTGATAGAGAGCATGAGAGTGACGCGAATTTAATTAAGTATCTTGCATAAAAACATAATGTAAACTGATGGCTATAATAATATAGGATATAAAGTATAGGCCTGTCAAAAGTTTAACATTAAGCTAACCAGTATTTGTCAAATCGACTCCTCATTTTGGCTCCTCATTGCCTACATCTTTGCGAAGCTTCTATCTGTCTCTCGGTAGTTCATGTCAGACGATCTTCGATTCCTTTCGTTAGCCCAGTGTTAAACTTTCGACAGGTCTCTACTGTAGTCGCAGTATATATCTAGTGATTGGTGTGTTTTACATAATAAATTGGTTCCTTTGCAGACATTCCCGTCTTAATTTAATAAAAGTCATTCATTTATTCGGTAAACAAACTTTTTCATTCCATTAATACTGAGATCCTGGTAACGAATTCAAATCACGGACTTATCCAGCACAACTCTGTGATTATATTGTAGTTTATAAGCTTTGATTATAAACTCATCAGTGCTAGTTACTAGATATTAACATTGAGTTGATTAAAATGTTATATAGACTCTGATTAAGAAACTAGAAGAGAGAGAGAGAGAGACTGTCGTTTTACTAAACAGATTAATGAAGTAACATAAATAAATGAATAACACTTGTATGATTAAGTACAACTCTGATTTATATATTTAATTAGCTGCTACTTTAAAAACGGATCCTGTGTTTCTTTCTAAATGCTTCATTATCACAACTATTCCTTATCTAAGATTTTCCTTAACTTCTGGAAAATCAAAATTTCAATTGTTTTCATTTTTAAGATAGGATTTTACTGGTGTCATTTTAAAGATCACTTTTTGCTTAAAACGTTTTGAATTATTTTTTTTTACCAAAGATGTTTATTAGGCTAGTAGCTCCAAAAATAATTACCAGATTTACTATTCTGAAACTGGGACCAGATCTATGTGAAGTTGTGATGAAATTATAAATGTTAATATTTCAAAGTGGGGATCAATTTTTTTGCATTTTATTATTGTTGTTATTATTATTTATTTATTTATTTATTTATTTATTTATTTATTTATTTATTTATTTATTTATTATTATTACTACTATACATGTTTTTGTAGGAAAATACTTGTTCGTATTGTATATTTGATTTTAATTTTTTCTAAACTTTTTCTTTATGTTACTGAGGGCTAGGCCTAATTCCTTTAAAATTCTTAGTTGGGTATGCCGCCCTGACCCAGTCACGGTGTTCACAGCCTTTTATTCATCATAAAATATTTTAAAAGATAATGCCCAAATATTAAAATGACACCTGTGTTAGTATTTGCACCTGTCGCGTCCTGTAATGACTTTCAATATCAGGAAGTAACATATTAATAACTCCCAGTCAGGGTATCCATACCATCAACAGGTAATCCTCTGGGGACGGTCTGGTCAAAGAGAGATAATTCAATAATACTAAAGTTTGTTGACATTACCTGTTGCATCTGGTGACGTCACCACACGAACTCGCCATTTTCACTTCGGCTTGATGGAACATTATTTGATCTTGATTGAGTTAAAATTTGTCACGTAAAATGTGAATAACACCCTAAATGGGTAAGGAGAGAATCTCAAACGGCACTGAAACAATGCCGCCTAACGGATACATCCGACGACAAGCTTCCAGACAAGTTTCAGCAGAACTTTTTGACATTTCCTGCAAGGTACTCTCTCTGTTTTTATTTTGTTTACGGGTCACTGTGTTCTAATTTATTTAACACTAGACCTAAAGTTTGTCATCAACTCAGAAACTTCATCACCTGATCAGATCATTTTTACAGTAGTACACTTAGAGTAGTTTTTCTCGGTTTATACTGCGTTGTTTATTTGTTTATAAGTTGATCAATTTCCCCACGTGTAGTTATTGATAAATATTTATGTTGTTTTTAGTTGATCTTATTCCCCACGTGCAGTTAACTGTTCACATTCTGTGTATGTATTCTGCTTATGTTGTACAAACGTGATCAAGATTACCCTTTTTCAAAATAATTTACATGCACGACCGGAAATTCTGACCTGGTGTGACCTTACAACTTTCTTTAAATAAGTCAATGGGGAATCTTCAATGAGCATGTGCATGTGTGATTTAAAAGAATACTTGTGTTGGTCTTATCTGTTTACTTTAATAAATAACTGTAATAATATTGAAAACTAGTTTAGTTTAAGCAGAGATATGCGTCTAGTGTTATGAATAAATTAAAATAATACTTATGAAAAATATATCCTAAATTACCAGTAGTCATCAGCATTTAGGGGGCCTATTTAGGGTCCTTAATTGATCAATAAACATTCTTATAATGTTCATATCAAAAATATCATTTAATTTGAAAAAAATACAAGGACACCTAAATGACTAGAAAACTTGTAAAATAACGTTAATGAAAGGATAGTTGAGATACAACATGTCCAAACAATGACTGCTGCCTCGGAGAATGAATGGTGACAGCATCAACTTACTTAACATGTAGCACATCTTGAAACCTAAGTGCAATTCCCACTCTAGACAGATCCTAGTGTGCAATAATTTGTTGGTTTGTTTGCGTAAGGTTGGTAGTTTTCTCCAGGCACTCAGGTTTCCTCCACTATTCCTGAACTGACAGCTTTGTCAAGTGAAAGAATCTTGACTTTGGCATAAAACAATATTACTACACTCCACTCCAAAGCACGACTTGAACCTGTGACCTGAAATTGGCAAAACTACAGTAGTCGGATGCTCTACTGAATAAGCTAATCAAGCATGTCTGGTCCACCATACAATATATATCTATCTTCAAATCTGATCAGTTTTAAATTTTATTGACTTTATGTCTGATACATGATGTAGTGTGGGATTTGTTTAAATCTAATCTTGGAGAAGTTTAATCATTTTTACTAAGATTCAATCACATTGACAAAGATTTAAGACTTAAGAGAGATTTTGTAAAAGAATGAACACATATTAACGTGAAATATACATGTACCGTAATACAATTATTGACTTTTGATAAGGTTGACTTTACATGTACATGTAAATATAGTCATAGTGCCCTTGGTTTGGGGGAATGGGGAATGTCAAGGAATATGTCACAGAAGAAAAATGGGATATGTTCTTAAGGGAGATATATTTCTCAATATTCTCCTCCTTTGGGACACATAATGTATACTTAATAATACAGAATATCAGAAGTCAATAATTGTGTTATTGTAAGATGATATACAATCTAGTCTATTAAAAACCTATATAATACTTGCAGTGATGTGTCACACTGGAGGATGTTGTCAACATCATCACTTTTCCTAAAGATATTATCACTCTGGCAACTTTCACTGTACTGAAGTAACATTCTAGCCAGAAAATTTCTTGATTGGAAGGAAAGAAAGCATTGCTTTTAGACAAAGTTTTTTCGAAATTGATTTTTTTTTATATCAATCCATCAGTGACAGACAGCCCTTAAGTCTTGAAACATACCCCCTTTCCCTCTGGGACACATTCCTCGACATACTGCAAAGACAATCGTGTTCCTCTGTATTTAGCAGATTTCAATAGGTTTCAGAGTTTTCTAGTACTGTAGTGTAACAATAGTAAAATAAGCTTGATGTATTATACAAAATGATCTATATTAAACTGTATACTGTGATAAGTAGAGGTATTATGTAATATAGATGGTGACATGTGTTACAATGTAACATCATGATGAAAATTGTCAATACACAGCTGTCATACTTAGATAAACAACTGTGGGTGTACTTACTGAAAAAGAAGAATTCTTAATGAAAAGTTTTATTACTGTAAACTTATTAATTTTAGTGGTGTACTAATTTTAGCAATGTTCGCTAACACACAGTGGTGCTCATTTAAATTTGTCGCCAAATTTAAACTGTAAATGTGAGAATTTTAGCAGAGTACAATGTACTATTTTCAGTGATTTCAATTCAAGTCAGTTTGAATTTACTCGAATTATAATTTGCGTCAAAATTTGTACACATTAAAATTCATAAATATACATGTGTTCGAATTATATTATTCCAAATGAAACTACATAGCATCATATATATATATAAGTAAAACCTTAATGGTATTTATTAGTCAACAGTAATTATCAATGATGTTTAAACTTTTAACTTCACTCACCCCTACACTAAATAAGTGGAGCTTGCTTGAGTGATAATATCTTAAGGTAAAGTGATGGTGTTGACATCATCATCCAGTGAGGCATAACACTGGGAGTATTTTTTTAAGGGTTTTTGATGGACTAAATTGCAGATGAATTGTGCTGTTCTTCAAACAACAATTATCAGAATATTAGTAACACTAAATTATTATAACTTCTTGATGTATTATTGTTGTTATATTTACATTGTGATTATATGTAAATACAGAGTAAAACTTCACTTCATCACCTCCATGTGTTCAATCAAATTTGGGCTTGGCAATAAATTGAGAGAGGCTGATGTAGAAAAACAGAACAAATGTACCATATTTTGGGGCTACAAAATAGTATTGCAATAAGCAAAGTTGCAAAATTATCAAAAGGCATTACAAAAAGAGTTGAGTAATGGTGTTTAACGTCGCAATCAAGAATATTTCACTTATATCAAAACATCACCAGCTATAGACAAAGGTGCAGGAATTTTGCCTGTGTGTTGCACTGATGGCATTATACAGCAGGGTTCTTTATCATGCCAAGCCTACCATGACATTTGACCTTGTTTATTTTAAGTTTCCATCCAAAACAACTGTGACTTGGATTTTGTAATGCCAAGTGCTTGGCAAAAGAGTCTCTACCCGCTTTCAAGTTTTGGGCAAGACCCACATGATAATAAGGTTTTACTATATAATACTGTTATTTTCTAGGCCATATAGATCTATAATGAAAATTTTATTTAAAGTGTTGCTCAGTTTCAGTGTATATGTATTTGTAATTATAACATGTATATATGCATTCACCCACATATTATCTTAATTATGTCAATTCGTGACATCATTCTTACAAGTAACAATGATATTACATGTAAGGTGTTGTGCCTGACACCTACTGAACACACCTCATCTCAGTAATACAGAGATACAGTTGAAATGTACCATATAAAAATTATATCTAGTTAATGAATCTGCATGTATAGTGTAATGAACAATAGAGTTAGAGACAACCTTCATTGTTGTAATAAGAAGGCAGTTTTATGGATAAAATTTACCTCATTAAGCTAGCTAATTATTGTAATTAGGGAAGTGTTATAATGTCATTGGTTTATATGGCTACAGGTCAACTGACTTCTTTCTTGATGTCTGTCTCACCTGTACTTAGCTTCATATGTGGGAGATCATGGGTTTGAACCCCTGTCGGGTTTGACCAAGACTTAAAAATAAGTAGTGGCTGTTCTTTCTATTTAGAAATGAAAATCAAAAGGTCCTTAGGAAGAGACCTTAAAAACTGATGCCCCGTGTCATGGCAGGCATGGCACGTTAAAGAACCCTCTCTGCACATTGCCCTTAGCAGACTGCAAAGGCCAAACTTTCTGTCACTTCAACTATAGCTGGTGACATTTCAATATAAGTGAAATATTCCAGGGATTTATCAGGGTCTTTTGGGAAAAGGCCCTAAACTAAAAATTGGGAAAAACTATCAACTTTTTGCTCATTTTGGGAAAACTTTGATGCCATTAATGATTAAATCTAATGCTTTTAGTGTATTGAGTTGATCGAAGATTGAGAAAAGCAGCCACATCTATGGACATACTTCAGCTATGTATCTGGTACGATTTTCTAATTGGGAATTTTTTCAGCCCATTTTGGGAAAAAATCAATGTTTTTCCATTGGGAATGGGGCCGAATTTCGGCCCTAAATAGGCTCTTGATAAATCCCTGTATTCTTAAGTGGGATATAAAACCCCATTCAATCAATCAATCACCTGTACTGATAAAGAACCAGGGATTTACCAAGGGCCCATTTAGGGCCGAAATTCGGCCCCATTCCCAATGGAAAAAACATCAATTTTTCCCAAAATGAGCTGAAAATATTCCCAATTAGAAAATGGTACCAGATACATAGCTGAAGTCTGGCCATAAATGTGGCTGCCTTTCTCAATCTTCAATCAACTCAATACACTAAAAGCATTAGATTTAATCATTAATGGTATCAAAAATGATGTCAAAGTTTTCCCAAAATGAGCAAAAAGTTGATAGTTTTTCCCAATTTTTAGTTTAGGGCCTTTTCCCAAAAGACCCCGATAAATCCCTGAGAACATATATGTACATTGAATATGTACATATCCTTTGTAGACATAACGTGACACCTAGTGTTGAAGTTTTTGTATTTATTATTTGACTGCCCGTAGTATTGGTTTTTCTTGACTTCAATCCTCTTACTACCTACAAGAGCATAGTTCAGTACCAAAGATTCTCCATTTTTGTCCTGTCTTGGCCATGGATTTTATTTATTCCCATGTCTTTTTATACCCCCTCATAATTGCTTTGGATGACTTCACATGAATAATCTTTATGGTCCAAAGGTGTGTCATGATCTTGAACCAAGGTGATATCGGAAAGGTCAAGGTCACTTGAAAATATTAAATTTATGGGATGGGGGTATTTGGCTCTCAAGAGACAGTTTTAGTTTTACTAGTGATCCGAGTGATCCCCATGTCTGGTATAGTCCAAATTATTGATGTTTTTAGTTATATCAGTGCCCCTGCAGCCATCTCCATAAATTTACCATAACTGGACAATATGGTGTTTCAATTTTTTATTTCAGTTCATAGTAAAAACAAATTAATAAATTCCAATAAAAATCTGAGAAACCTAACAGTATTATGTCTTATCTGAATATCAAAAGCTATTTACTGAGATATTGGACTTTTAACTTTTGTGAACTTAGCTAAGCTGTAATGTGTAAATTTAAAATGACTGCCTGAGTAGACAATTCCATTTTACAATACGGACAATATTTGTGTTTTACATAGCAACATGTAGTAATAAAAATTCCTATTTGCCTGAACATTGTTGACATTTATTACTACTGGGAAGTACTTTTGTATAGAGTAATGGGGTGATACAGATGTTCTGATGTTTTTGTTACATAACAGTGAAGGTTATATTGTGGTTTGATGAAAATGCTTACCGACATTTACATCATCATTTGAAGGAAATGCTTACCAATGTTTACCAGTATATTGTCTTTTGGGGGAAATGCTTACCAATGTTTACCAGTATATTGTCTTTTGGGGGAAATGCTTACCAATGTTTTCCAGTATATTGTCTTTTGGGGGAAATGCTTACCAATGTTTACCAGTATATTGTCTTTTGGGAGAAATGCTTACCAATGTTTACCAGTATATTGTCTTTTGGGAGAAATGCTTACCAATGTTTACCAGTATATTGTCTTTTGGGAGAAATGCTTACCAATGTTTACCAGTATATTGTCTTTTGTGAGAAATGCTTACCAATGTTTACTAGTATATTGTCTTTTGGGAGAAATGCTTACCAATGTTTTCCAGTATATTGTCTTTTGGGGGAAATGCTTACCAATGTTTACCAGTATATTGTCTTTTGGGAGAAATGCTTACCAATGTTTACCAGTATATTGTCTTTTGGGAGAAATGCTTACCAATGTTTACCAGTATATTGTCTTTTGGGAGAAATGCTTACCAATGTTTACCAGTATATTGTCTTTTGGGAGAAATGCTTACCAATGTTTACCAGTATATTGTCTTTTGGGGGAAATGCTTACCAATGTTTACCAGTATATTGTCTTTTGGGGGAAATGCTTACCAATGTTTACCAGTATATTGTCTTTTGGGAGAAATGCTTACCAATGTTTACCAGTATATTGTCTTTTGGGAGAAATGCTTACCAATGTTTACTAGTATATTGTCTTTTGTGGGAAATGCTTACCAATGTTTACTAGTATATTGTCTTTTGGGGGAAATGCTTACCAATGTTTACCAGTATATTGTCTTTTGGGAGAAATGCTTACCAATGTTTACTAGTATATTGTCTTTTGGGAGAAATGCTTACCAATGTTTACCAGTATATTGTCTTTTGGGAGAAATGCTTACCAATGTTTACTAGTATATTGTCTTTTGTGGGAAATGCTTACCAATGTTTATACATGTACATGTATTTTCTTTTGACGGAAATGCTAACCGATGTTTATATGGTAAGTTCAAATTCCCCAGGTCCGAGGTCCAGGATTTATTGATTTTACATTCAGGGACCCTTGAGGCTTGACATTTAAACTGTAAAAATCTAATGAACCTGCAATTTTTTACCAGGATCACACTGATTATTCTATATGATAACATAAATGCCGATAGACCTTTCAGTGACAATATTGGACATATCAAAAATTAAGGCAAAAGGTCTTGAACCTTCTATTACAGAACATAATTTTGAATTCCTGATTGTCTCTTGACGAGAATGCTAACCAATGTGTATATTGTCTTGTTTCAGGTAATGCTGATAGGGGACAGTGGAGTTGGTAAAACCTGTATACTTGTAAGATTTAAAGATGGTGCATTTCTGTCTGGTAGTTTTATTTCAACAGTGGGTATTGACTTCCGGGTAAGTTGTTACGCTTGATTACAGTTCAGTACAGAAAATGGTTTATACAACATACAGTAGTTGATGCTGATTCATGTTGTCATAATTGATTAAAATACAATAGTGGTCAATGACAACATCATTACATCAGTAACTGATAATGATTCACTGTTTGTTCCAAGTCAAAGCTTCTGTGGCTTACTTCAAAATTAAATTTGACAGCATATCAAATGTCATTTTGTCAGTATATAAATTGTTCTACTCACTGCAAACAAAGTTTAGTGGTGTACAAGAACCACTGTGTCTGTCTTTCCATCTGGTCATCAGTCCCAGCATCCCTTCTGCTCCATATCTTCCATGTCTATAGATGAATTTTGATCAAACTTGGCACAAACGTAAACCTGTGTCGCGTACCAAGATCAAGGATCAAGGTCAAAAGATCAAATCTTTGAAATAACAACTCTGCAATGTGAATGGTATATTTGTCTCTAAAGTGACTACTCTAGTTACTATAGCCATGCACAATATCATACACATATACATGTAATTAATTACATTGCATGCTTGTTATTTAAGGTCATCAGTGGATGAACTATACCAAGGTTGCAAAATAAGTGGACCTTGATTTTCATTCAAGGTCACATGACATTTAGATAATAAAACCCTGAAACTACTTCAAGGTAATAATGATTTTAATAGTTAAACAGTTGAACAACTTTCTCAAACTTAAACACCTAGGATGGACTTCAAATATAACACCGTTACATTAATCCTTAAGCTTCAACAACGTTTGTAACCATGTGCTTCTTCAAGTCCTCATGTGAACATTCAGACCCACAGGGGCTCTTGTCCTAGGTTGTATGCCATCTAAGCCATACAAAAACCTACATGTGTTTGTGAAATCATTTATTTCTTTGACCATCATTTAAGTATAGAGTTTTCTATAGAAACATACTTGTAAGTAGCAGGGCTCAGATGTTCGAAGCCTAATTAGTTAATCAATTGATTAGTCAAAATTTGAATTTTGCATAATTTCAGATATATTGTAAACTTGATGTTGAAATATCGAAAATGAATAAAAATTCCATCAAACTAGAGTACATTGTAATAATCATTATTTGATAATGATATTTTGCATTTCTGCTAATCACTGATTAAACTAATCAAGCTTTGAACAACTGGGTTCTGTAGTTGTGTTGTTGTATATGGTTTTAAACTGTGTAATGCTCTTTGAAATAAATACTATGTACAGATATGTTTTTTATGTTTTATTTATAAACGTATCTCATTTCAATTCCTTTAACAAAATACTATATGTTAAGTTGGAATCCTGGGCTGAGTAACTGGTAGCTATCTTAGCAGTTAAGAACACTTAACTCCGTTGTGTTATATAGGCATTTAGTATTTGTAATTGCTAAGAGAGCTTCGAGCTACCCAGCCCTGAACCTTTTAAAATTTGAAAAAGGTCCACAGGATTCTTGTTCAAATATATATGTGTGTGATATCTGTTAATGAACATAAAAAATGTAGAAGATGAATATAGTGATCATAAGGATATATTTATGTAAACATGTTATACATGTATACGAGTTTACATGTACTTTAAACTGAGTTTATAAACTTGTGCCTACCTATATATATATTATATCTCCTATCAAAATATCATAAAAGTGAGATTGTAGTACAACATAGTTAGTGTCAATATTGTGTATACAATTTTGCCATTAACTTGCTGTTATTATATAGAACTTCTATAAATTAGTTAACATAATTATGGCCACACACACACACACACACACACACACACACACACACACACACACATCTACAGCCAACCAGCCTTGTATATATAATATACTTGGTACATACAGGTATATAAGGTTGTGTTGACAGATGGTGACAATAAATTAAGTTTACCTGTACTTATACCAGCAGTGCAATGAAGTATAAAATTATTTACGGTAGGTTAGGCCTTGCAGACAAATTCAGAATAAAACTGAAATTACAATAATGTGTACTAGTACTAATCAGAATACATCCATATCAGATTTAATATGTTACTGCAGATAGATATTATAAGAATCCAGTTTTGAGTGTCCATGTGGGATAAGGAAATCTCACTGAAGGGGTTGAACATTTCAGTCGGAGACAATGCTTGTTCAACCCCAAGCATGAGACTTCCCTATTCTACATGGATTAACTCATAATGGATTATTTTTCTTTAATTTTAATGCCAATACTTTAGTTCAAATACAATTTAAATAAACATCCAAACCATGGTTGTAAAATCTAACCTTGTTGTTCAATGTTCTCTTTTAAAATAAAAATTACCATCAGAAAGAATGTACCTGAATTTGGTTTATACAAGATGTATAAACTTCAGAACAAAGTTATTCATTCAAAATTCCCAGAATTAACTTTAAAACACTCATAATTTCTAAATTTTAAGACTTGGGTGTCATTTATCTGCAATATGACATCATGTTCCCCACATGATGACATCAGTAATTGTATTTTGATTATGCCACTAAAGGTCAGGTGGTCATCAGCGGCGTACCGTGACCTGATTATATGTGTATGCAAACTTGGAGCGCCAAAGGCGCGACCACGGTAGGGGGGTCCGGGGGCATGTTCCCCCGGAAAATGTTTAAATCTATATGCTTTAAAATGCATTTTGAGACAGATATACAATACCTTCTCGTGTTAAACTTTTAATACAAATTGGAGATTAATTACAAATTTTAAATATGCGGATCCTACTGATCCTTGGGTGGAAGGTTGGGTACCAGGTTTAATCACACATGTTCTCTGCGTTTGTATCATAGATTCACCATTCCTGAACTGACTGCCTCGGGATAAGTGAAATATTCTTCAATTGAGGTAAAACACCATTCAATCTTATCCAATCCAGTCTATGTTTTGTGCGAATATTTGAGACGAAAATTTTTTTTAAAAAAAACAACAACAAAAACAAAGTGACTGGGAAACTGGCCATTGTCTACGGAATAACCCTCAAACTACAGACTGTTTACTGAAACTTTAAAGTTTAAGATTAAGAGTGTAAACCGATAACGGCTCCATACAAACTAGCTGGAAAATTTGGAAAACACACACACACACACACACACACACACACACTCTCTCTCTCTCTCTCTCTCCCTCTCTCTCTCATACTCTTTTTTATTTTAAAATAGTTTTTGTGACCAATTTATGTGTATGCACTTGCGTTTTTGCGTATAGGGCGGTACGCCACTGGTCATGTGAGATAGGCATATCTCACATGGCAAAATACCCTATCTCACATAAGCAGATATGGAAGAATAAAAGATCTTACACCGGTAACAGGGTAAGACAGAGATATCTCAAACGAGGATGAATATTTTCCTGTCCAGATTGAGCTTTAGCGAGTTCTGGACATTGAAAATATTCATTCAAGAAATTCAGAGAATCCGGGAAATTCAGCGTGTAGCCTGTCTCAACCCTAGGGTGAGACAAGAAAATCCCAAATGAGTAAAAACAAGGGATTTCCATGTTACAGGTGTGAGAATATTGCTTATTACACTGAATGGGTCATGCACTATTGACAGAACTTGTTAAGTTGCATGATACTTAATGTGAAAGATCTACCTGATCTATTAACCATAGTTATTTGAGTGATTGAACTATGTCATATATTTCTTTCTATATAGAGGGTGGGGGGGGGGGGGGGGTTGGCTTTAGAGAATGTTAGTATCCGCCATATATGAACTACTTTGTCTTCCTGATGAAAATCCTAATTGATGACATTTATAAACAAGAATATAAAGTACCAATGGTACTATGATATATCAACAAACTGTTCTTAATTTACAGTATGAATAATTCCTATTCAGATTTTTATCTGTAATTATGTTGCAGTCTAACTGGATAATTTGTAATAGTATCACTTAATCACACTCAATAATGAATTACAAACTGAATTACCAGACTATGGTTATTGATACAGACATTATGGTGTATGACAATGGCAAACCAGACAAATTGAATTTTATATGTAGCTAGAAGGATCCATGGGGATGATTGTGGATAATTTTTTTTTGCTAAATTAGAAACCTATTAGTGTAATCTGGTGTTGTTGTTGTCGTTGTCATCATCATCATCGTCATCATCATCATCATCATCATCATCATCATCAGTACCATCATCATCATTATTCCTCATATTTGTAGATTTGAACTCAAAAATTAAAGTTCATTTTTAGAATTGAATTATAAAGAGATCAATATACCTCAGTAAATATTATTATCGTTGCCTTGACAACATTGTTTTTATTCATAAAAAGAGTGTGTATAATCTTTGGTATAATCATTAATTGGTTCTCTGCTAATATGATTTACGATTTTAGACAGAAATTGCGGTAAGAAGTTCAGATAATTTTTCATTATGAATCATAGATACAGTTACCGGTACATTTTAATATGTTTGATATAAGGGCATAGCTTTTTACTTTGAATAAACTAGAGTGAAAAACTCATTATCATTTCCCATGGCTGAATGTTATGTAATATAAATATTTATTCTTTTTCAGAATAAAGTAGTTGATGTTGATGGAACAAAAGTAAAATTACAAGTAAGTGCTTGAATCTGGTGAAAAATATTTTCTGAAATCTTGCTATTCAATGTGAAAGTACATTTCTATTAATTCTATTCTATACAGCTGTAGCAAATACACTTGAAAATTTATTTTAAAATGATATCATAAATGTAGAAATTTTATTTGAAAATCAATATTAGAACAGAATTTCATATATCTTTTTAATGAAAAACAGCATGTCATCAATATAAAATTTGATAAAAAGAGAATTAAATTTCCAACTAAATAATTTTCAATTTTAGCAGCTATATTAGTCATACGCGCTAATTTTCATTTTATGTAAATTCTAAATGACGTACATTGTAAGTTATACAGGTTTTTGGTAGGTTACTTGTCCCCAGGTACCCTGTCGGAGATTTATGTACATTAATTTTTGACAGGATGTATGGGGTCGTGTAACCTGTAAAAAATCTGTTTAATATGTTTGTCACCCTTCAAAGTGGAATTAGTTTGGTCTTTTCAAATTCAATTTCATGTTCTTTGTGATTACCTTAAATTGTTTCCGGGTTTGTTTACTGTAAATAAAGTTCTGCAATGTGCGAGTTATTTCCCTTTTATTTAAACGTTTGCGTTTATGTACCCCATGTCAGATTTCCAAACGTAGTTCCATATGCTCCAGCCAATCACCATGCGAGAAATTTCTTTGATAGATGACAATAAGCACTTGAAGTACCACCAGTAGGTTAGAGTATATAAAATATCAGATGAGCAATAAAGCCCCATAGATATGTTAATTATCATGACTATTTTGTTTTCAGATTTGGGACACAGCTGGTCAGGAGAGATTTCGGAGCATTACTCGTGCTTACTATCGAGATGCTAATGGTATGTTACCATAGCAATGGATATTATTTAAATATTTATTTTAATTTTATAACTTTTGTTTGATGTAATATACCTATTTATTGTAGATATGGGATACCGCAGGGCAGGAAAGATTTCGAAGTGTCACACATGCTTATTACAGAGATGCTCATGGTATTTCATACTACGTACATCAGATTATTGTCATTGACAGTTGTTGTAGCTTCACTGCTCACTAATCCTGTTACAATGTACATGTATTTTATATACAGGGCTCTCACTAGCTACTTTTTAGGGGCTAATATTCTGCCCCATTCACAGTGCAAAATCTTTTTTTTTTTTCACAATCAGTTTGCCAATTTTCACAATTATGGAAATTTTAGCTTTAAAACCAGTATATTTGAAGTTTTCTGTTTCACAGTTTGGCCATTATGATGCTTAATTTCACAATTGCAATGACCCTGGCCCCATTTACAAAAATCTAACAGAGAGCCCTGATATAAGCTTCTAAATTTTTCATCAGTGTTGTCATTTCACTTTTTCTTAGACTTAATTTTGTTTGTATGTTGACGTCATGTAACATTATGCATATTGACAAAGCAAGCCTCTGTGACCTTCATTTTATCCTGCCTAACTAATCTGAATATTTTAAAGTCAGCATGCATTGTCGCCTACTTTGCAAATTTTTTTAAGAGAAATAAATTGTGTTCACACTTCAACTAGGATACATATGCTAATGGAATGTCACCATCATGTTTGAAAAGCTCTTAAAGAATGATACATTTTATTTTGTATAGATCATATTTTTTTAATCCACAAGCTGGTTTCATTTTGATGTGTTTTTTTTTTTTTTTTTTTTTTTTTTTTTTTTTTTTTTTTTTTTTTTTTTAACATTTTTTAGATTTAATTTGTAATTTTAGCATGTTTTAATTAAATAGTTTTAGGGACTTCAGCTCTCTTTTAAAAACATCCTATTTATAGCCTTATGTATTATAAATATCTATTATTTTGAAAGTCCCGGTTTTGTCAGAGTAAATTGGTCATGATTCAAATTTTTTAGTATAGGATGAACAATTCATCTTTTTAAACCTTCCACTGAAAGTTTACCATAATCCTACTAAGTTTTTGGACAGATTTTAATAATTTCATTTTCACAGGTAGTTTTATACATAAAATTTAAAATTATATATAAAATTTATTATTTTTATTTAGAATTTTATTATTAAAAGCTTGTAAGTGTCCTTGTACATGTTGTAATTGACCTTGACTTAAAGTTACCTTAAACAGTTTAACCTATAAAATATTTTAGAAGAGCCCAAGGCTTAGAAGCTTAAATGTAATCATTACATGAACAGCTGCTACAGACCATTAAAAGTGTCGCAAGGTTACAAAGTGATTTACTGTTATGCTTGTGCTTAACAAATATTTTGATTGGATATCAACTTGCATAATTTGATGCTTTCATGCAAAAATGGCATTATTTCTGGAATTTTCAACAAATCATTCCCAATATGGAGTATTTATTATGTGGTGTGGTGGAGAACCCCCTTGGGGACTGCTTTATCTATAAAAGAATTTAATAATACTAGCTGTTTGTGGCAGGCCAGAAAACCATGTCAGTGTCTTTTTAAATTCATTAAAACCTACAGTAACTTGTGTAATGAAACAGTGAAAGCAAACACTTTTCTTTAAAGTTAAAAATTACTGCAGTTGCTGTGGCAGGCCAGATCAGTGGGCGAGAACCCTACTGATCAAATATCTCTTTAACATCAAATTATGAAAATGGGTCATATGTGTATAACATTACCACATACATACAAATAATTACCGGTAATGTGTGTGTACTGCAAATAGCTTAAAATTACATCCTAACAACAATTTACCCTGAAACCAAATTTTCCATGTGCTACAAATAGCTTTAAATTTTATCACAACTATGATATACCCCACAACAAATTTCCTCGGTGATGCAAATGGCTTTAAATTTCATCAAAATTATGATATATGCTGATAAAAAATTTACAGTGTGCTTGAAATAGCTTAAAATTTGACCGTAACTATGGTGTACCCTGGTAACAAACTCACAAGTAGTTATTAAACGAATGGTGAATTATAAAGTGTATATTATAACATATTACACTTGTATGTCATTTTGTTTCTAATGGCATGACTTGTGTCTTTGTTTTCTAACAGTTTCTGTTAATAATTATAGTAATTTGGTTATACAATAGTGATTACAGTGCTAACATATATATATAGTGCATGTAAAAGATAAAAGATAAGGATAATTAACTTAGAAACGCCCATCCATACAAGATATGGCTTAGTGGTCCAATTACGGGCTTTTTAAGTCAAGCATAATGGGTTCAAACTCTAGTATTACTTTTAAATTTCTCCGACATGATTTCCATCTACCCCCACATTTAGCTGTAAAAACCTAGTATACAAAGAGAGTCTTGTCAGATATGAATAATACTTGAGTTCCGAAGGTCTTTGTGCCAATTAAAGATATTTATATTGAGTTTCGAAAAAGAAGGCTACCTGAGGATACTAGAAGAGATGTTTTCTACAGCAGCGACTTAAACAGTTAATAACATAACAAGATACAGGACTATCTTTATACATGTACATTCCAGTATATTTTCTAGAAACATTTAATTTTCTCTTTACAAGACAATGCTCAATACCACTTGTCAAATGTCAAATGGATGACTGTAACATTTATAAATGCCCAATATCATTTGTAGATGCCCAGTATGATTTCTAGATGCTCAATATCATTTCTAGATGCTCAATATCATTTCTAGATGCTCAATATCATTTCTAGATGCCCAGTATAAATTCTAGATGCCCAATATTTCTAGATGACCGTTAGCTTTTGTAGATGATAATTTCTAAGTCAGCATCAGAATATATTTAGATTTTCTAGGATTTTGTTACAGCTATTTCTTAGTAGTTTAAATTTTAGTATTTCCAATATTTAAATAGATATTGTCATGACTTTTGTCTAACTTACCCGTAATTTATTTTAACTTTACTCTGCATTACAATTTTATTTGCATGTGTACGTGTATGTACACTGTACATTTTATCTTGAGGCATGATGAAACTGTTTATTTAGTTTTCACAGTTGAGAAAGAATTTAATGTGTTTGGTATCATGTAGTGTGTGTGTGTGTGTGTGTGTGTGTTTTGAGGGATGTTTTGTGTATTTTTAATCTAAATCTTATATGATACATTGAACACAGGGTGTTTTATATAGGGTATCTGGATTTCGGATGATTTTCTTGACATTGTCAGACAATCGAGAGAAAGATTTTTGGTATCACTGATGTTTTTCAAGGACAACCCCAGATGCCATTAAACTTAAGATTGTATTGTAAATCAGCATGTCATATTTAGAACACTCTGTCTTTATATTTTGAGATAAAACATTGACATGAAAATGAATGACTGTTATTAAACCACTGCCTCAAGACTGATCTTGTTTGACATGTTTTCTAAGCCTAAAATATTATACTCTATAACTATCACAATTTGATTGATCTTTCATTGGTGATTTCCAGAAAGAGATTAAATTCGATTTTTCAAAAATTTCTGAGACAAATGATAAAAGATTATTGAAAGATAATTTTAAGTAATGCCTTTTCTTGATTTCCTTAGATGAACTTCAGGTTGTAACAGAGCTTGGTTTGAGGCAAACCAAAGATTTCTATTTTGAAGGTCCTTATAGACCAATCTGAAAAAATTGTTTTAATGCATTGAGGAAAATGCGGTCTGTTCTGAAAATCAACATTAAATTGTAAGGTCTGCTACTGCTGTATATACCAATAACTCATTCTTTGACCTTTATAACCTCTGAATGTAAACATGTACAGCTGTATTTAAAAAAGTGGGTGTATTGGGAACATATCTCTGGCTTTCCAACAAAAAAGACAAAGCCATTTACAGCAGAGAATAGGAACTAAGTCAGGTGTGGATTTGAATAAAACGGACATTATCTGGTCTCTGAACGTAATTTTAGATTGAAAACACTGAGGCTAAGCGTCATTCAATAGTGATGATTTTATGTTTTATCAAAATTAGCATTTATTTATAGATTGCTTCTTATTAGGTCTAGACAATTTTCATTTAGATTCAAAATACATGGGTTTATAATTAGGTTTTAAGAGTTTAATATAGTAGTAGGTATTGAATCTGTATTGGCCGTGATATTTTCTTAGCGACTTTTCTTAACTGTAGTCTGTAGCTGTTGTTTATTATTACTGTAAATTTATTAATTTTAGCATGTATGAATCATATATATATAATTGTTTTGTAAATGGTCTAAAGCACCTGTTTACTGATAATTGTACTTCTTGTCACCTTGGTTATTGTTTGCAACAGGTCCTAATTAAGGACAGTTTGTCAGTTCATTTGCTCATGATAGTTGGATTTCTCTCTTGGCACTTTGGTTTCTTCCTTAACCATTCCAGAAGAATTGGATAATCTTGACTGGAGCAAACAAAAAATATCATTACTTGGCTCTACTTGACTTACTGTGCACATTTCTATTTGTACAATCACCTGTACTTGTAGTGTACCTTTTCTTGTCATCATGTTTCTTTTCTTACAATAATGATTTTACACATGTATAACCCCTAGATAACTACCGTATGTCATTTTATCATCGACCCATTTATAATGTAGAGGTTTTACTGTATGTAATCTGATACAAGAAATAATGGACTTGAGTAACAGAAAATTATTAATTATCCCCTTGCTAATAAAGGAGTAACAGAAAATTATTAATTATCCCTTCGCTAATAAAGGGATATAGGATTTGGCCTGTATGAATGTATGTTACACTTTTCTTGTCAGGGCTCTTACAACTTTATTTCTCAACAGAATTTAATAAAACTTGTAATTGGCACAACCCCAATTGAAAGTTATTGCCCTTTGAGTGAAATATTTCTGACAGTGCTCTAACAGCCATATTTCATGTTTTTTAACCCTCACTCGGTATACTAGTATCACACAATACTCCATTGCAAAGAGATTAGTATCACTTGTGATGCCTTGTTCATTTTACCTTAGTACAGCAGAGATCTAATACTGATGGCAAGAATAAATATACAGTTAGAATAGGTACAATACCAGTAATTGTTTTTATTTAGTATTTTGTGTATGATATATCTTGATTTATAATTTGTTTACTTTCAGCTTTATTGTTATTATATGATGTAACAAATAAGGCCAGCTTTGACAATATCAGGGTAAGTACACCAGTACTTTATAAGTCAAACAATCTAGACTTGGGCTATAAATACTATTACAGTAGAACCTGCCTTAAAGGCCACCTCTATATAAGGGCCACCTGCTTACAAAGGCCAGTAGAATGGCATCCCAATTGGTCTTTATTCATATTATTTGAGCCTATATATAAAGGGCACTTTTACTGGTTCCCTTGGGTGGCCTTTATAGACAGGTTTGACTGTACTCTGCTCAACTTCACACTCCATTCCACTCAATTTCTTCCCTCTTCACTTAACTTCACCCCACTGCATCTCACGTCACCCCACTCATTTCTACTCTAACATTGACAACTGTGGTGCCACCACTTTGAAGTTAGCTAGATTACTACAATCAATAGATGAAATTGAATCTTTAAGTTCCTATAAAGTATGTTTTAAAATAAGCTTACAGATTGGCTTATAGGAGCCCAAAGGAAGTTTAATGGTGACTTAAACTACTGCATTCTTTAATGTAACCATGGTAACTTTTTATGCCATGGCTTATTGGTTGTCAAATTTTAAGCCCAATTCATGCTGGTGCCAGTGAGAGAATTTGAATTTTGATCTGGGATCTTTGTTTTTCAAATGGGTAGTGACTGTCTTTCAGGAATGATACTAAATTTGAAACTGACTGCCTCAGTATTAGTGAGAAAGATTCTTTGGCATAAAACTCCATTACTCCGCTTCACTCGCCTTCAGTATAAAAATTGACATTGATGCTGTCTATCACATTATTGCAAGGTGTTAAAACTGATACCTATACAAGTTTGGTAAACTGGAACGATGACAAATTAATTTTTTGGCTCAAGGGCATACCAAAAACAGTGATGCAAAATTTTTCAATTAACTGAAAAAACACTACTCCTTAAAACCTAAAGTGGATATCTGTTACACCCTTGCCAAAAAGATTAAAAACAGTTTTTAAATTGGTATTTGTAAAATCAATGATTCAGCAGTAAAATAGCAACAGCATTATAGATGTTATAGCAATAGCACTATAGATGTTATAGCAACAGCATTATAGATGTTTAGCAACAGCACTAAGATGTTATAGCAACAGCACTATAGATGTTATAGCAACAGTATTATAGATGTTATAGCAACAGTATTATAGATGCTATAGCAACAGCATTATAGATGCTATAGCAACATTATAGATGTTATAGCAACAGTATTATAGATGTTATAGCACCAGCACGATAGATGTTATAGCAACAGTATTATAGATGTTTAAGCAACAGCATTATAGATGTTTAGCAACAGCATTATAGATGTTATAGCAACAGCACTATAGATGTTATACCAACAGTTTTATAGATGTTATAGCAACAGCATTATAGATGTTATAGCAACAGCACTATAGATGTTATAGCAACAGCACTATAGATGTTATAGCAACAGCACTATAGATGTTATAGCAACAGCACTATAGATGTTATAGCAACAGCATTATAGATGTTATAGCAACAGTATTATAGATGTTATAGCAACAGCATTATAGATGTTATAGCAACAGTATTATAGATGTTATAGCAGCAGCACTATAGATGTTATAGCAACAGCACTATAGATGTTATACCAACAGCATTATAGATGTTATAGCAACAGCACTATAGATGTTATAGCAACAGTATTATAGATGTTATAGCAACAGCATTATAGATGTTATAGCAACAGCATTATAGATGTTATAGCAACAATATTATAGATGTTATAGCAACAGCATTATAGATGTTATAGCACAAGCACTATAGATGTTATAGCAATAGCACTATAGATGATATAGCAACAGTATTATAGATGTTATAGCAACAGCACTATAGATGTTATAGCAACAGTATTATAGATGTTATAGCAACAGCACTATAGATGTTATAGCAACAGTATTATAGATGTTATAGCACCAGCACTATAGATGTTATAGCAACAGTATTATAGATGTTATAGCAACAGCATTATAGATGTTATGAGTCATTCTCTGTAAGGACCAAACTCCTCTGGAAATCACATGTCATAGATTTTGAAAATATTTTTCCTAAACAATGGGTACATATAAGAAACCAAGAAAAAAATGATCAAAGTTAGATTTTTATATACCGTTTCCATGGTAACCAACCACTAAGAGGCCAATCTCTGGAATGTTAGTCAATTTTGGGTATTGATCAAATATGCCGCTAGAATATGCCATTTATGATAGTAATCTTGAATATTTTGTTTTTATTCAGAACTTTGATGGTCATCCTTTTCTTTTTCATGTCAAAACTGTATGAATTTACAAGTTTTCATTTATTTTGACTCACTTTTATCTCAAAAAAGCTCTTTAAAATTACCTAAACTAGCTGAAGTTTGAGATCGATTATTTTGAAAACGCGGGCACTGGGATTAAATCACAAACATTTAAGTTATTGAGGAAAGTGAGCTAAACAAAATATCAAAAAATTAGAGTGGTACTTTTTGATTAAAGAAAATAAATCAGTTTCAAAGTAACAGCAGTAGCTCTAGTATGGCCCTTTTTTTATAAAAGAGTTATCTCCCCTCATTAAAAAATATGGTATTTATTTTCTCTTTTTGACACGTTTCATCTTGTATATGTCAAACATTTAATCTTTAGTTATTTTTTTTAAAAAAAAGTTATATTATTTATATATATTTTGATTAATATTTCAATAAAGCACAAAAAATTATATTGTAATGAACTATTTAATAAACACTTGAACAATTATTTGGATTTCACATGTTTTAGCAATTGGTTCCCTTCATCAACAGATTTAGCTCCCTTTATTTAACAAGATGTAGTGTTTCTTTTCTGTTTGTTGCACCTTTTTAAATTTCTTGAAAAATATATAATTTTTTATTCTCACCAATATCGTGGTTTGTAATGTTTTATAGATATTTACAGTTTTAATAAAAAGGATTTGATTATATGTAATTGATTACGAAGCACTGAAACATTGTAATATTTGTATAGTTTATACAAATTTTCTAACACTTGTTTGATGAATTTGGTTAAATTTGTTAACTGCTTGCACTGTCTTGTCATTAAATTTTTGTTATTTACAGTGCTCTCATTTTAAACTTAAGCACTCTACTTCCTACATTTGTGTCAGCTTCAAAAATCAGGATCCAATTAGAATTATATTGATCATGACTTATGTTTACATGCATCTATTGTAATCTATTAGGGCCTTCAACGAATAAACCTAATAACTTTTTTTCTATCATAATACCACTGCGGTAGCTCAGTTGGTAGAGTGCTCTCTCTGCAAGTAGGGAGGTAGTGGGTTCGAATCCGGACCGGGGCTGACCCAAGACCAGAAATTGGGTTGTGAGTTCTTTTACCAAGCACTGGGACGTTAAACACCATTACTCAACACACCTCAATGATATTATAAAGATAGAACATATTCAAACATATCTCCAACTAAAGTTTTAAACTACAAATAATCAAAATTAAACCCCTACATACTGTTAACATGTTTTAACCAAATTCGCCAACCCAACCCATTGTTGGGCAATTTCTCTTATATATAGCAGTATTTATGATATTTCAGTGATTTGTAATCAATTACATAATAAAACCGTCTTAAACAAAAACTGTAAATATGAATAAAGTTTTCAACAAACAATTAATAAAAAATGATATTTTTGAGAAAAAAAAAATTCAAAATTTTCACGGATTTTAAAAGATTGCAAGAAATAGAAAAGAAATATCATTTTTTGTTAAATAAAGGGAGCTAAATCTGTTGATGAAGGGAACCAATTGCTAAAACATGTGAAATCCAAATAATTGTGTAAGTGTTTATTAAAATAGTTCATTACAAATATAATTTTTGTGCTTTATTGCCCGAATTTTAATCAAAATATATGTAAATAAATATAACTTTTTTTTTTAAAAAATAGTTAAATGATTAAATGTTTGACATATACAAGATGAAACGTATCAAAAAGAGAAAATAAATACCATATTTTTTAATGAGGGGAGATAACTCTTTTATAAAAAAGGGCCCTACTAGGGCTACTGCTGTTACTTTGAAACTGATTTATTTTCTTTAATCAAAAAGTACCACTCTAATTTTTTAATATTTTGTTTAGCTCACTTTCCTCAATAACTTCAATGTTTGTGATATAGTCCCAGTGCCCGCGTTTTCAAAATAATTGATCTCAAAATTCGGCTCGTTTAGGTAATTTTATAGAGTTTTTTGAGATAAAAGTGATTCAAAATAAATGAAAACTAGTAAATTCATACAGTTTTGACATTAAAAAGAAAAGGATGACCATCAAAGTTCTGAATAAAAACAAAATATGCAAGATCATTATCATAAATGGCATATTCTAGTGGCATATTTGATATGTACCCAAAATTGACTGAAATTCTAGCGATTGGCCACTTACTGGTTGGTTGCCATGGGAACGCCAATTTAAATTTTTGCATTTGGCTTTTCATTTTGGTTTTTTATGTGTATTTAATTATTATATGCAATATCATCAAAATCTGAGACATGTGATTTCCAAAATATAGCCAAATCGTCTGGTCCTTACAGAGAATGACTCTTATAGCAACAGCATTATAGATGTTATAGCAACAGCATTATAGATGTTGCCAAACAGCAAAATACTCCGTAAAATAGATAAAATATTTACTGGTATGCATTACAATTAACAGATTAAATTCAAATCACTAATGCATTAGTGGGAATTAGATTTCTATCATCATAAAAATTTAAATACATAAAAATTCGTTTAAATGCTCATGGAAAAAATCCATGCAGTTTAATTATGTTTGTTTTTTGGTGCATGTTAAACTTTGAATTATTGATGGTGTGTTTTTATCTCTATCTGATCTACAACTATGAAAACAGAATGAAATTAATCTTTCACTTTCTCACTCATGACATGTGGTTTTTACCGGCAGTATTTTACAAATATTTTCAGCATGAATATAAATATTTCATAGTCTGCAGTTTAAAATAGTTTACCGGTACTTTCTATTTTCTGTTATGCATTCATACAAAATCTAAAATAGCAGTAATTTTATAAATAAGTCATTGAATTTTTGTTTAAGCTGCATCATAGCTGATTCATAATTTATAAATGATATTAAGTATCTAGGAAACATGTTGCACCACAAACTACTAGAATATTTTAAAAAAACCTCATTTGCAGACAATAGTGGTTTTATAATAGCTACAGGTATACCAGTAAGTGTTAGTCTACCTGTTATGTAATATTACAGTACTCAGAACTTCATGGTATAAACCTGTAATGGTTGGTTGGTTGGCTGAATGTTGCTTAACATTGCATCAGCAATTTTTCAGCTATTCGCGATGAAAACTATTTTATTAATCTCTATGGATTAATCTATGAACAATTTCATGTATGCATGTGAAGTGTGAATGTGTTGTATGGTCTGCCTTGTACTAACACACACTCAGGCTGCTACCTCACCAAGTCAGTATGCTGCAGACAAGCGTACCACTCCCCAAGTCCATTATACTGATACCAGGTAAACCAGTTAAGGCAACGGCAAGGAAAATTCACTTTCCCACATGGTCTGAGGGGGACTCTAACTCACAGCAGTGAGAGACCTTGGATTTGTAGACTGACGTCTTATCCATTAGGCCACCGCAGCCTCTATATATACACCTGTAATGAGAGGGCCTCTGTGACTCGGTATAAAGTGCACACTTACAGATCACAGCCCCTCTCACTGTCCTAGTTCTCATCATATTGGGACAGATCTAGTGTGAAAAAGTTTGCCAGTTCATGTGCCGAAGGTTGGTGATTTTCTCCAGACACTGGTTTCTTCCACACCCCTGAGATGACTCTATTGATAAAGTGAAAAAAAATCTTTACTATATGTGGAGTTAAACTTCATTATTCCACTCCACTCCTGTTAATAAACATTTGTTCCAGATGAATCCTGTTGAAAAAAATGGTCTGTAACCAGATGTTGCAACCGGATTTCATTCAAGATCTATAAATACTCATTTTAAATAATTGTCTTAAGTTTTATACACATGGTTGAGTTGTTAAGACAAAAGACTTTTTGTCCAAGGGTTTTGGGGTTCAAACCCCATCTGGATTGCCTAGTATATACCTGGTATTGAAGCTATTGCCATCAGTGCAGCCAACGGGCAAAATTTATGCACCTTGGCCTATAGCTGGCAACGTCTCAGTATAAGTGAAAAATTCTTGACTGGGATGTTAAGCACCATTACTCAACTGAACTCACTGGAGCAAGATATTTAACTTCACATTGCTCTAGCCTACCCAGGTATGAAATAAATTTTGGTATATATGCTGATAGATTTGCTTGAGGCAAACTTTGTGAAGGACAAGACAGTTATCACCAAGTTTCCACAAATTGAAAGATGCTGGTAGCAAAATTCCCAAAGGTTGTGAAAATATAGTTCTTTTTAAAGTACCTGTACTTTTTCACAAATTTGCTAAAATAGGTTACTTCTCAGAAATTATTAGTCAATGGTGATTTTAGTCACAAGGAATTGTAGCTTGGCCATCCAAGTCTCACTACTCAATAGCCACTAATACTAGGGGATAAGCACCTGATGAGCCTGTAGGACTCGGACAGACTGAATTTTGAATTTAAGTTCTGTATACGGATACTTTCAAAACTTTTAGACTAATATGTACACAAAAATTATCAGATTTTTCAGACAGGGTTAACAATAAATTTGATACATTTATTGATGGTTGTTCTGTTTTAGTGATGGTTATATAAAACAATCAGGAGTAGGTTAGATATCATACATGGGATGAATTGCTTATGCTAGCTTGTATAGGCTAACAGCATTGACCTATCTGCTTGACCTTTCATTAGGAATTACTGGTAGTCATATAGGAGAACCTACCCAATACAAGGATAGTGTTAGGATTTGTAGTTAATACTTTTACAATGCATGCATTATGCTTTGAAAATAGTGTATCCCCATTATATAGATGAAATTAATACTTATGTTCCCTATACATAAACATACTCATCCATAATAAATATTTAAATTCAAGGTCAAGCAGACAGGTCAATGTTGTTTGCCTATATAGACTACCGTTTTGATGATTTATTTATAGTGTAACACAATAACCAGGATGTCATGACAGCAGAATATCTATTCTAAATGTGTGACAGTTTTGTAATGACAAAATCAATACAATACATTAGACCCCAAAAAGTTGCATGTTTCTGGTAACCATGACAACCCTGATTATTTTGACCTATCCCAAAGCTTTCATTCTAAATATTGAATTAGACAAGCACTTAAAATTGTAAACACTACTCCATATAGCCCTTATGTAGTAAAAACATTCTTAGGGGCCTTGGTGGCAGAGTGGTCTAAAATGAGTGCTTACAGCGTCTCTCACTGCCTAGGTTCAAATCCCACTTAAGACAGATCTTAGTGTGAGAAAGTTTGTCAGCTGCTATACAAAGGTTGTTGTTTTCTCCAGGCACTCTGGTTTCCTCCTCCACTAATCCTGAATTGACCGCCACCTTATAATCCTCATATGTGAAAAATTCCTGACTGGGGCATAAAAACACCATTCTTGTTAATATTTTTTTCTTTTGAAGGATTTTACCAGAAACACAAAATAAATCTTTTAGGCCTAATGTATATAATATGTGTATTGTTTAGAAGTGATTTATGTGTGTACTGGTTGTAGAAATAATCTTGTTATTAGGAATAATTGAATGAATAATTAACAGTTGAACTTGACTGAACTAATAACTTGATGTCTGAAAGTGAAAACTTATTACTAAATATGTATTATTTATTTTCTGCATGGGATCTTAATTGGGGTACAGAAAAGGGCCATGATAGGGTTACAGAAAAGGGCCTTGATGGTGATAATGATCCCATAATGTTATGTATATTATTCATTTTCTGCATGGAAGTACAGCAAAGGTCCATGACGGGGATACAGCAATGTTAACATGGTGCATGTACTAACAAAAGATTGTATGGAATGTTCTGGCTCCTTCTTTGTCTTAACATTACATCTTAAAATCTAAATATAAATAAATGATGTAGTTTTATGTTATTTTGTTAGAAAAAGGCTAAACAACATAAAATAAAGATAAATAGATCTTCATAAGTATATCGCTGTATATAAATTCTAAAGTGCCATTATATTTTATCTACACTTTGGATAAACTTTATAAATCATTTGTATTAACTTTATAAGAGTTATCAGCAGCCTATTTACAACAAGCTATATTTCACACATACAGACAGTGGTTGTATATTGATTCTTCTTAAATGGTTTCCATCTTGTCAGCAGTTTATTAAACAGTAGTGTTCAGAAAATATACAAAACATGTAAACTTTATTTATCCTTTTTATAGTACCACTTCATCTGCAGTGCTAGTAAGTGTCTAGTAACTTGTGATGAAGAGCATTTTGTGTCACATTGAAGACTTCAACATCACTGACTAGATCAACACCTCCAATCAAACCAGATATGACCTTTGATTCACATTTTTGTGGTACTTCTACTATTCTAAGCTTATTTTTCAGAAATTTTTCTCTTTCTTTTACATGTATTTTTTGAAAAAAAGTAGTTTTGACACAAGTTTAGAATTTCCATTGCAACATCCCAAACAAAGACTCATTACTTTGCTAAAATTAATAGATTTGATAAACAAAGTATTTGCTGGGATGTGTTAACTGTTGAGACATAATGGATTTCCATGTGAGATATTACCAGTATAAACACTAAATATGCTTTGATCTATATAATGCAATCCATTTATGTGCTTTATCTGTAGAATTTCATTTCAAATATTTGTTTTTCAGGCATGGCTGGGTGAAATTAATGAATATGCTCAAGAAGATGTTGTAATTATGTTGCTAGGCAACAAATCAGATATGGGTGGAGAAAGAGTGATAAGGATAGAAGACGGCGAAAGATTGGCCAAGGTAAAGTCAAGTTACTGGTATATGATTGCTATATTGACACAACACTGGGTCAGCATTACTGTGGGTATATGTTTGCTATATTGACACAACACTGGGTCAGCATTACTGTGGATATATGTTTGCTATATTGACACAACACTGGGTCAGCATTACTATGGGTATATGTTTGCTATATTGACACAACACTGGGTCAGCATTACTGTGGATATATGTTTGCTATATTGACACAACACTGGGTCAGCATTACTGTGGGTATATGTTTGCTATATTGACACAACTTTGGGTCAGCATTACTGTGGATATATGTTTGCTATATTGACACAACACTGTGTCAGCATTACTGTGGGTATATGTTTGCTATATTGACACAACACTGGGTCAGCATTACTGTGGATATATGTTTGCTATATTGACACAACACTGGGTCAGCATTACTGTGGGTATATGTTTGCTATATTGACACAACACTGGGTCAGCATTACTGTGGATATATGTTTGCTATATTGAAACAACACTGGGTCAGCATTACTGTGGGTATATGTTTGCTATATTGACACAACACTGGGTCAGCATTACTGTGGATATATGTTTGCTATATTGACACAACACTGGGTCAGCATTACTGTGGGTATATGTTTGCTATATTGACACAACACTGGGTCAGCATTACTGTGGATATATGTTTGCTATATTGACACAACACTGTGTCAGCATTACTGTGGGTATATGTTTGCTATATTGACACAACACTGGGTCAGCATTACTGTGGATATATGTTTGCTATATTGACACAACACTGGGTCAGCATTACTGTGGGTATATGTTTGCTATATTGACACAACACTGGGTCAGCATTACTGTGGATATATGTTTGCTATATTGACACAACACTGGGTCAGCATTACTGTGGGTATATGTTTGCTATATTGACACAACACTGGGTCAGCATTACTGTGGATATATGTTTGCTATATTGACACAACACTGGGTCAGCATTACTGTGGGTATATGTTTGCTATATTGACACAACACTGGGTCAGCATTACTGTGGATATATGTTTGCTATATTGACACAACACTGGGTCAGCATTACTGTGGATATATGTTTGCTATATTGACACAACTTTGGGTCAGCATTACTGTGGGTATATGTTTGCTATATTGACACAACACTGGGTCAGCATTACTGCTTCTCTGCTGAATTCTCATCAAGTGGAAAATCACTGGCAAAACTAGTTAATCACTTTCAGCCACCATAGCTGCTAGCTTGTAATCGTGGTAGAAACTTAACTATACCAGATTACAAAATCTATTAATTCATCTACAAACAAAACACAAATGTTATTTAAGAAATATTTCCTATTTCCAAATAAGGATTAAAATGTCAGAACTGGGTAAGAATTCTGAACAATCAAACAATACTTGACATAACATAATGATATTCTGTGACGTAATCACTTCTATTCAGATAGTTAAACGTTACGTCATCAGAGGTCATGACCCACACCATATTCATGAGAAATTGAATGCCAGCAAAATCAAATAGGTTCATCTAAAAAAGGTCAATTCCTATTGACAATATACATGTATATACCCCATAGTAAAATTGACAAGGGTTTTAATAAACAATAAGAATAAACAATTTAAGATTATTTTGTATTTCAGGAATATGGTGTTGCATTTATGGAAACAAGTGCCAAGTTAGGAACCAATGTAGATTTAGCATTTATGGCAGTAGCAAGGTATAATTAACACTAATTAGATTGCCATGAACTCGTGTCATAGCCAGAGCCCAAGTGTCTGATTGATCTAAAGTGCTGACTTATATCATTGTTGGGGCCAAAATGTCCAGATGATCTAATGCACTGACTGACAGCTCACATTGCCTCTTACCACCTAGGTTCAAATCGTATTCAGGGAAGATCCTATTGTGTGAAAATTGTCAGTTCACTTGCTGAATGTAAGATAGATGGTTTTATCCATGTACTAAGTCTCAGATTCCCCCCACCATCCAAAAACTGATTGCCCCAATACAAGTTAAAAAGTTTTTGTATTTAACCACATTACTTCACTCCATTGGTATTCAGTGTTAAAGTTTTTGTAGGGTTTTTAATTGAGCCAGACTGTTTTGACAGCCCTTGTTTATATAACAGTATATGTCACTTGTTAAAAAATTCTGAAAATCTCTAGAGATTGTATTTTGTCATTATAGTTTATAGAAAACTTATTATTTCTTCATTACTTTGTGTTTTGCAAAAGGAAAGCCAATTTCAGTTTTTAATCCTTTGGGAAAACACTGACAGAGAAGAAAACTCATTGTGATAGATGCACAAAGTTCATAGCCATTGGCATATTTTACTCCTAAGTTATGTTTTTTTTACAGAGATCTAAAGATGAAGAAAACCAGGAAACCAACAGATCCAAAGTTTAATGTAGCTGATTATGTGAACCAGGAAAAGAAGACAGGTGGTTGTTGTAGTAGCTAACATATACATAACATACAAATGGTTGTAAAATTCTGGTTATTATTAGGTGCATATAATATTATCATGTCTGTGTGTCAGTATGACTGTCTGTCTGTCGGTCTGACCATCTGTGTATATGCAGAAGTCTGGCCAATTTTAAATGTCAGAATTCCTGTTAATCTGGCATTTAACATAGATATCAGGCAGACCACCTATGTCATTCTGACCATCTGTCTATCTGTCAGTAAGTCTGACTCTCTCAGTCTGACCATCTGACTGTGTGTCAATCTGACCAATTTTAAATGTCAGAATTTCTGATAATCTGACATTTTGACATAGAAGTGTAAATCTAATTGCAGTATGTGTTAATGTTTGTCTGACTGCTGTAGTATTATAATTATGTAGATGTCAGAAAGCTGCTTCTAACTTCCTGTTGATCTGACATCTGACAGGAATACTGTTGTTTGTATGTCAGTCTGACTGAATGTGTGTGTAGTGTTATTCAGTGTGTCCAAATAATGATTAACTTCAGAATTAAATTTCTTGATTTGTTCATCAGACATCTTACAGGGTTCATACTCATATGGTAACTTGTCTGTGTTTTACTGTCTGTATGTCATTCTTGCAGTCAGGCTTACTAGTGATAAAAGTCTGAATGTCACATCTGACATTTGAAAAAGTATAGATATCATGCCTGGCAAAAACCTAAAAATCAGAATGTTGGCACAAATTTCTGTTCATCTGTTGTCTGAAAAAGGTTTGTGTATCATGTCTGACAACTAACTGAATGTCAGAAAGGTTGATATTCATCTGAAAAAGGTACATTTATGTCATCATGTCTGATCAATAACTGCGTGTTAGAATGTTGATTCTAAATTTCTGAACATACAGACTTTATTCTTTTATTCTGGATGTAACGTTTCTCTTTGCTGTGATTGTAATCATCACAACAAAGGAATTATTTAAATCATCAACTGGTTTAAGCTATCTTTGTGTGACAACAGCAGGGGTTGAAAATTCTTCAAGCCCATTACCCAGGACTTAAAAATTGGCAAGCAGAACTTGGCAAAAATTTCACTGAAAAGCCCATCGGGCTTAAGTACTCAGAAAACCAATGAATTTTATTTCCAACTATCACCTGATGGCTTGAAAAAAATCTTGAAGAACACATCCAACAAGCAGGTTGCATCGGGTTCCAATGGCGAGAAAAAAATGTCACAAGACATAACAGATGCCAAATATGATAAGAAGCATGTCTGATTGTTTTAAAAGCAGTGGATTGACAAATTTCCATGGATCGTCTATGATGAGGATAATGCGAAAGTCTGTTACTGTATTGTAAATACTGTGGAAAATACCCTCTAACTGTTGATGGAAATGATATATAATGATTAGTGTCTTTCTTCTTTAATTCTGCTGTTAATCAAACTCTGAACGTGATAAAAAAAATTGTAGGCTTTTGAGTCTCTGCATCAAAAAGTCCTGGGCTCTAGCTCATCTGAAAAAAGTTCAACCCCTGCAACATTATGAGAAAAACGATAAAACTTTTGTTAGTAGTAAAATCGTGAAAAACACTATGGAAACTCTCGGCTTTCTTTGATATATGTTTTATATATCTCATTTGAACAAATTTATCAGTACTCTATGTTAGATTTTAATTTAAAATGACTGCAAAGCAATTACTCCATGTTCAAGAAAGGTGTGAAATGACCACAAAGCAAAAGCAATATAAAACTAGCCAGAATAGATTTTTGTCAGTTACATATACATGTGTTTGAATAGATTCATAATTAACATGCTATAACAAAATTATTTGATGTTTAAATGTGCTGTACGAAAATCCTGTTACTCAAATGTACAATGTATGACATGAGTACATTTATTGCAAACAACATAGATTTAATGTGAATTGGCAAAAAAATTACTTTTGCATCTTGTACTGTATAAATTATAAAATTATTTAATCATTGAACTATCTAGAAAAGATGTTTATAGCACTATAACTTCCACTGTCATGTAAAGCAAATTGAAAATTGTGAAATTCTATATTTCACAATGGGCCTCTGACCCAACGTCAGCTTCTGACACCAATCTACACTTCTGTGGTAGGATTTTAATAATATAAAAATAAAACTTAAGTTCTAGTCTACTATTTATTCTACTGAAATAGTCCAAGTTCAATACAGTACTGTTGATAATATTTACATAATCATGCAATTATAAAACAGCCATCTATACAGCAATACTTAAGGAATTTGCTTTACGATCAACTAATTTTTCACCCAAATTAACTTAAAACCCCGCAAACTCCAACTCTTACTGCCAACTGAACTCCCAACCAGAACTAAACTAATTAACTGACTGACTGACTGCCTGTCTCACTTGACAACTGATCCCCAAAAACTCCCCAGATATTGCCTTTTTATACCCCAATGTCGCAACAAGTACAGGTTTGAAACCTGTTGAACCAGTTATGATGTTTTGCATACAAAGCAAGTGTAGACACAGGCTAAACAAGTTTACAATACCTGCACTTACCAGGACAACAGACTGATCACAAGAAAGTATTTCGACCATGATCGCAAGTGTTGCTGTATTATTTGGCTAAAAACTACAAATCTAAATATAGTCCCAGGAACACATTTACCTAAAACACGCCCTACATTATTATCTATTACTATTTTCCTTCCCAATAATTTACCGAAAAAGAAATTTAGTTAAACCACTTAACTGAAAATACTGTTTTGAAATACTTCACAATAAAGGATACTAGCTCAAGTTAACTTGCAGAGCAATAGAAGTTATAACACTATAAACACCATTTCCAGACAGTTCAATGGTTATATAAGCATTTCACCTTTTTTCCTAATCCTGAAAGAAATTTAAAACACTGCCATTTTAATGATTTATGACCTGTATGTCCCATCGCTGGAACAGCCAAATATATGACATCACTAGACATGTGTTGGCAAAACATGCAAGTCAGGTGATAAATGGTAAATAAAGCACATGTAAACAGAGTTTTATAAAACAAAAAGATTGCTGATTTAATTAAATTGATAAAATATTCAATGATTCTAACATACAACAGCTATGTTTTAGAAAAATAGGTTGTGTTATAATGTCATGCAAAGTTCATTTTATTTTTATATTTTTTTCTCTCATTGTTGATAATTGTGAATATAAGCATTAGTTCCTCATTGTGTATTAGGTCTCTTAAGTGTAATAAATTAAGTGTCAGTCTTTTTCGGTCATTCTGTGGCAAGATGATCATCTAGACCCAGTTGTCCAAAACTTTGTAAGCTGAACTAGTCTGTTAGAGAAAACTTTGTATCATAAAACTTACATGTATGTTGAAAACCTCATCAGTTATCAGTCCAGAATAAACCTTCACAATTTATACATGATATTTTGAATTTTGAATCATTTGGTTAAGCTATGAGAGCGTGAACTAACCAACTCCCTGATTCTGATAGGATTTGATATATGTGTATATTTGATACAAATGATGTATTAGGAGGTAGACTGAGTATTTTCAATTTTAATTGAAAAAATGTTATTTGGACAAGAGATGATGGCATGAATAACGTTAGGATAACTTAATGTGTGGGACTTAGTTGTCGGTTACAATGACTACGTAAATTTCAATTATTTTTAAATCTGTAAATTCTAGAAATATAATTTTAATCTTAGATTTTTCAAATCATTTTGCAAATTTCCTAATTTTCACATCACAAAGGAATTAAGATGTCCATATCTTTCTTCTGTATAATTTACTTGACTAGGAAATTATGATGACACCAGTAACAAACCACCTTGCCAAAGGCAGCATCCATTATTTGTTTTAGATTCATTATTTTGATAATTCTTTATTTGTTTTTTTTTAATGAATAATTTTTTGGTTTTTTTTTTTTAAAAAAAAAAGGGTCTCTGTTGTGTTATAAAAGCAATCAAATTTATGACAATGTGTTAAATTATTTTGATTTTTCTTTTTTATTTAATGACCAAGTCCCTCTTGATTCATTTTTAGTCCCAGATATTTATTTGAAATCCATGACCTTAAAATCCAGCTACAGCTATTTAACATTAACATATTCATATAGAGACCAAAATGTCTCAGGAGTATTTAAGCAGTAACTAAAAATTAATTGTGTATGACTTAGTAAGCATTACTTATATAAAAATGACATACTGGTATAATCATGACACAAATTAAAACTAGCTTTTGATATGGTAGAAATTATACTTCTTCAGAGACCCATGCATTCTTGTAATCACACATTTTCACCATAAAATGTATAGATCTTCAGGTCTGATTACAGAAAAACTTGAGAACATTGTAGAGGCTACATTATGCTGAAATCATACTAGATACAAACAATTCTTTGGTGAGCATACAGGGTCTACCACTTGTCATGTTTTACACACATATTAAACCAATCTTCATTTTTGTTTTTGCTTGTTTGAAGTACTGGTATATAAGAGCTTTTGTCCTGACTATCAATATATATATATATAATGTACAATGTACAATGTTTATGTTGCATCTGCTAGATGCTATACCAGGTACTCTACTTCTGATTGCAGATGTGTAGCTCTGTGTGTTTAGAGGTTTTGAGCTTAGAACCATTGTAATATGATTGTTTAATTATACATCAAAAACATTATGTGAATCTTAATGTCATAAATTATACAACTATTATGTTACCTCCATTGCTACCTCCTTCAGTTCAATCTTTTACTAGGTGATAGATTGATGGTGATTTAGAAAAGTTATCTCCCTTTACATTCACCTCTCTCTCAATGCAAAACTTGGCCTTTATTTATTTTTATCATTTATGGTCCTGAAGTTATAGCGCAAATACAACCTGTCTAAACTGAATACCCTGTCTTATCCAAACAAATCCTTCAATCAAGGTGTCCAGTTTATACAGATTTTTGAGTCAAACAACATTGACCTGTATGCTTGACCTTTTATTAGGAATATTCATATATGATGATCCACCCATATCTATGGGAAGTGTTGATATGTGAATTATGTATATATGGGATTCGCAGTTACAGGTGTGAACTCTTTGAAAATACCATAGTCTTTAGCTCCCTGTATGTAACTATACCAGGTCAATGTTGTTTGCCTATACCCTCTGTGTCATTGAGTTCAAGATGGAATATTTTGTGTTCTTTTTCTTTAATAAATATTCCAAGATTTTAACCATTCATTTGAGAATGGATGTCAGTCAGTCATTATGGACAATGATAATTGTACACTATTTTTATAATTTTGATCGTTTTATATGGTGCAATATTGTTAGAAAGTATCTAGTATAAAGTTTGGATAGGGTGTGAAATGTAAGATGTTTTGAATTAGACATTATAGGTGTAGTGTGATAGATTGGTCTCAAAAATGTTTTGTTCTTATTTTCTTTATCATAAATACTTAATTTTTTGTTTTTATTTTGGAATCATGTACATGTGAACAATGAAAGAGTTATCTCCCTTAAAACAGTTGACAGAATTTTCCGTGTAAAATATAAAATCTCAATCTCCAATTTCCTTTAGAAATAAGAGTCACTCACAGCATTTTACAATATATTGATGAACTCAATAATCTAAAAATATGATACATTGATGAATCCAATCGTCTCACCATTCATTACATCATGTGTTACATTGATAAAATCTTACTTGTGCAATCTAGTGTTTGTAATTCCTAATTCCATTGCATTGTGACATCATGTAGGAACGCTTTTTATTCTTAAAAGACAATCTACATTCCTTTATTTATTTATTTTATTTATTTTTTGAAGAATTTATGATGCTTGCTTTTATTTGTAATAGATCGAATCATTTGCTTAAATATTTGTGGCAATTAAAATGACATGGAATACTTTGTATACATGCTTCAGTTGCATGGCATATATGTGCTCCATTTACATATAATGTGTTCGTCAAGTGGAATATGCATATATTGGTTCAATGCCATATGTACATAGTTGATTCGATGTACATGTGTTTGTCACATGCCATACATACATGTATGTTCCAGTTGCATATGTATTAAGAATGGCAGACATACCCGGTACTTTATCATACTTACATAATGCATGAATCCCTTTCAAAATTAAACCAATTTAAATTAAAAGTTATCCTTATTCTTAAATGTCATACCTGACTCTTCACGTTCTGTATGCTTGTGTTAGTATTGTTTTACACCTGGTTTAAGGTGATCATGCATAGCTCCCATCATATTTGGTTTTTATGATACTACAATCATCCAGTGTATACCATTTTGTCATTGTTAAAATCATGTTTGACCCATGTGGTGCTACAATCATGTTTGGCTTATGTGGTGCCACAATCAAGTTTGGCTTATGTGATGCCATAATCAAGTTTGGCTTATGTGGTGCCAAAACCATCCAATGTATTCCATCTTATCAGTGCTAAAATTATGTTTTTGGTCAATGTAGTCCCACAATCATGTTTTTGTGTAAATCTTCTGATGTGTTTCGCCCATGTGGTCCCACAATCATGTTTTGTGTAAATTTTCTGATGTGTTTGGTCCATCCGGTGCCACAATCATGTTTTTGTGTAAATCTTCTGATGTGTTTGGTCCATGTGGTGCCACAATCATGTTTTTGTGTAAATCTTCTGATGTGTTTGGTCCATGTGGTGCCACAATCATGTTTTTGTGTAAATCTTCTGAAATATACTAATATATAGATTTCTGTTGTTTCCAACAAAATAACAACCAATTTGAAAATTATTATTTAAAATCAAAACAATTTCATCCCTTTGTTACATGATGTGAAATATTAAATATAAAATGGTTTCAATCATGCACAAAACTTGAAATTGTCAGATTAAATAATTTTTTTTTTTCAAAGTAGTCCTTCGTAGTTTTACGAATACATGTATTATAATTAGATGAGCATTTGATCAGGTCTAACATTTGAGCATTGTGTAAATTATGTTTCATTCTTCAAAATAATTTCACCTATTCATCAAAACACATGTTTATATTTGTATCACCATTATGTTTTCAAACTGGTCATCCCTACAACTTGTATAGTAGAATATTCTTTTCTGTCACTCTGGAATATACTACTTTGGTGATAGGGGTGGACATGTATATTATTATTATTATTGTATGTATATTATTATATAGTCAAACAACATTGACCTGTCTGCTTGACCCTTAAGTATTTATTATGAACGAGTATATTTATATATAGTGAACGCAAGTGTTTACTTCACCTACATAATGAGGAAAACTACTGTAAACACCAAACAATGTTTATGTATGAACTGTGAATCCTAATACTAAGTACTACCCATGTCATGGGTGGATTCTCCTATATGAATATTCCTTATGAAAGGTCAAGTGGACAGGTCAATGTTTGTCTATACTGTCAGATATTATTTTGGCTGTGGTACGTACCTTATAATTATTTTTGTTGAGTTTTAATTATTATTATTTTACAATGCATTTATGTTGAAATGTGTATAAACTAGATCTGGACATGAAAGCAAATATTATACTTGTTAAATAAAAGCAGTTGAAAATATTTATCTTTTTGTTATTTGTATGGATTTCCTTCAAAACAAAACTTTTATTTGTTCACTTGTGTTTCCATAAAAACACAATCGGTCAAGTTTTACAGAATGTTAAAGTGGTAAGGCAGGAGTTTAAAATTACTCAACTTGCTCTTCTGTGAACACATAATTGGTCATTTTTTATGATAAATTAAGTGGAGAAGTCCGGAGTTTAAAAGTTCTAAGACCATGGCATGGGATACAACTTTATTTTGAATAAAATTTGGAGTTTTATATAAATCAAATGTCCCTGGAAATGTATGATTATAAAATTGCTGATGTCGAGTAAAACAACATTACAACCACGGTATTCAACAAGCAGCACTAGGAAATAAATTAAACAAATAACAGTAGTTGCAGTTTTGATGGACAAACATTCTATTCATTTACTACAAACGACTCGGGGTAAACGGGAATATAAGTGCTAGTCAAAACAATTAGTTTTACAATGTATTGTTATCTGAATATGATGAATTACCAAATTAACCTATATGTGTAGAAAATAAAAAAGAAACATACTACCGTAATCCTTGTCCAAATCACAATCCAGAAGCAAAGTAAAAACTTTGAAACGGATGTTAGGTTAAACGTGTGAACTTTCACCATGGAAGTGAGGCCAGGTGCTCCGATGGGTAAGCACCTCCTGTTTAGCTAGCTACACCCTCCATGTGTGTAATCAAAATTGAATGAAAGGAACATGAGTGTAGTAATGATATCCTGCACTTATATCAAGGCTGCGAGTTCAGGTTTGTTTGAGGAAAATGGAATGCCTGTAGATCTTCAGCAATAGAACAGACAAACATGCTATCTTACACTAGGATATGCCCCAATCGGTGTTCGATCCTACGCTGTAAGAGGCACTGTGATCTGTAAGTGTGTGCTGTAAACCACTCGCCCACAGAGGCTAATAGCAAAATGCATAATTCTAAAATGTATTGCGTATCTAACAAGGACTGCCAAGAACAACTTGCTTGATCACAACTACATAACTAATAATTATATGTTGTTGTTTGACCTTTCATTTTTGTGATATTCTAAAACACTTGTATTCATGGGATCCAACTAAAGATAGTTATTTTCCAACACTGCTGGACTAAGCCCAAAGTTGTTTTTATTTTATATTTAGATCTCAAGACCAATATATAACACAAAAAAACCACACATTTCAATTAGAGTTGAGACTACTAGGTGATCAAACATGTACACATCGAGTGTAGTTGAAAACAAGTGTTCGGGGAAAAATATGTATCTCCTATTCTAGTGTCATTATGAAAAACCAATTCAAATTGGTAGTAAACATCCACATAGTTAAGAGAGGATCTGACTGGAGTAGTGGAGATTTACACCCCAATCAAGATTCCCTCACTTATATCAAGGGGGCCAGTTCAGGTATGGTGGTGGGAACTGGAGTACATGGAGAAAACCACTTGCCTTCAGCAAACAAACTGACAAACTTTCTGGCACTAGGAAATGTCCCAAGTGTGATAATGGAGATTAGACAGTGTGAGGCACTGCATTCTGTAAGCACATACATTAGGTAAATTGGCCACCAAGGACTCGTTTAATTTTTCAAATATTTTCATGAAACAAAAAAATAAAACGCATAACATAAAGAGAGAGAAATGATATTTAATTAAAAAGTGTAACTACCTGTTATGTAACTAAAAACTATCTAATTATCAACTAGAGACATGGTAAAAAAAATACTAAAAAAGTTTTTCTCTCAAGTTAAATCTAAGATAAATATATTTCTATTAAAAACTGTTTTTGGTCCCATAAAATTAAATGTCTCTGTCTATGGTTTTTTAACTACAGTACTAAAATTCAGATTTTTAAAGCCATACACTTGCTTGGTTATTTTTTCTGGTGTAATGACAAAATATCAAAGAATTATTATCAAGCATCTATATGTACTGATAATGATGTCTAATTTCCGACTTGATGGCTGAACTTAAGTTGCTCTTCAATGAATTTCAACCCTCTGTATCTATATGTACAGAAAATTGATTTTTGATTTCTCAAATATCTTGACAAACTTAATCTTCGTGAACTTTCATTTAATACATAAATCTCCTCTCATTATCAGGTTATTTACTACATTGTTTTTATACATCAGTCCATGTGTGCGAGATTAAATCGCCATCTGAACATTTCCATGCTTTATAAACCTTTTACTTTCAACATGATTTACTTTAAATTCAAGAACTTATTTCATGCCTTCATCTTCATTTGCATACACCTAATTTTAACTAACAAAAACACTTCATTTTCAAATAGTACCACACCTGTGTGAACTTGAACACCTTTGTGACCTTTGACACCATTTGTAGTTTTGTCTTTTTTGCTTTTCAAATTTTAAAATACAGTGACATCCTAAAGTTTTAAAATTATCATAATTTTTAAATTGTCATGCTAAAAACAATTAAAGTAAAAAACATCCTGAATTCAACAGATATTGTCATACAAATATATAGCTAGGACAGTTAGACATGTTAAACTAGCTAAAAGTCAAGAAATGGTTTTGAGAAAACTTAAGGCACTCAGTATAATTAAATGTATACCAAATGGTTCTGTGTTCAACAATTGACTTTTAAAACAAAATAAATTACCGGTATACAAATATTTCTACACCTCATAATAAAATATTACATCAACATTCATCAATAGATATATTGGGGATAATTTTTCGAAAGCAGTCCATTCTTAAAATTCAAAGAATTTAATACAAAATATGAACATGACATGACAGTTTTTACACACACACACACACACACTTATAATAAACATTTCATCAAAATTGGTCAACAGATACTAGTATATTCAGGATAATCTTTTAAACCAGTCTATTTTAAATTTCAGACACAATGCATGAACATGATTTTTGACAGATACACACACTATATATAAGCCTTTGAGGTAATATATCCTGCATTGATCAGTGTTTGTAGTATACATTTTGGAAAACTCTTTGATAACTCCTGTACATCTTGATATAATACTTTGAGAAATGACAGAAAGTCTCTCCAGTGACAATGATGTCGTTTCTTTACTGATGGAAAATCATTGATCAAATCTTCACAACATTCTAGTAAAATCTTGGGGAATGTTGGACCACTTTGGTTTTCTTTATCATGTTCTCCTTTATCATGATGCTTCTGTGAATAGAAAAAAATAACATTAAACACAAACTGAAATGAATACCAGTAAACAATTACCTTTGTAGCGGTCTGGGTAGCTCAGTGGTAGAGCACTCACCTATAGTGCAGGAGGTCTTGGTTTCAATCCCCGGTCCAAACCTGAATTTTTTCTTTCCTGTAACAGTTTGGTGGCCAGTGTGGCCCTAGGAAGTGATGAACTGGCAATTATTGGCCAAATAAGGACCATCCGAGGGAAATTGGGTGAAATTTCCCACTTGTGACTGTGGGAAACTAAAAAATAACAGGAGGAATGTAGCCGCCTGTTTAGCTCAGCGGTAGAGCACTCGCCTATAGTGTGGGAGGTCATGGTTTAAATCCCCAGACCGACCCTGCATTTTTTCTCTTTCCTGTTATACCTTTCCCCAACAGACAATATAAGTTTTTTTCCTCTAAAAAGATGAAAATAAGGCAACACTTGGGATACAAAATAACAACAGTATATTGGACCAATGTTATAAATCTCTGCATCCAAAGTTGACCTAGATATATTCATATAGTTCCATGTTCCCTTTATTCCCAATTTTGATTTTACATGTGGCAGATGTAGCTACCTAAACAAGAGGTACCTGCCCTTCTGGATCACCTGGCCTCACTTCCTTGATTACAAAATTTTCCACTTTTCAAAGTTTTAACTTTGCTTTTTGGATTGTGATTTGAACATCGACAGGTATGATTTTTTTATTAGTTATTAGTTAAATGATTTGGTTTACCAGTAAATTGTATTTTAAATTGTAGTTAAGATTACCTCACTTATATTGAGGTTGTTAGGTCTGGGATGATGGAGAAAACTGTAGTGCCTTAAGAAAACCACTCGGTGACTCTATCCCTTCTTTGGGAATGGGCCCTTGAAATTGGAAAAATACATGGAGTTTCACCCAATTTGGAAAACTTTTAATATAAAAACTATTTACATTTTGGGGAAATTTTGTTCGAAATTGGGAAAAACTACCCATTTGGCCATTGGGAATGGGCCGAATCAGCCCCAAAAATGCCAAGCAAGACCCCTGTCACTGACCTTTCTTTGTTAAGCAATCTGATGAACTTTTACAATGTAAATTCCTGTTTTAAAAACATGAACATCCTCTCAATTTAGATAGAAGTAATGTTACCTTTATTATACATGCACAGATTTTTGCTAACTGTCGATAAGATCGTTTGTTCCATATCCTTATCATTATATACTTAAACAATTGTAGACATTCATCTTCTGACATCTGTTGACCTGTTGAAAGTGAAAGACAAGAAAATTAGATCAGTTGTCAGTGTAATCAAATGAACACAATGTAAAAAAAAAGAAGAGAGATAACTGATGATTTGGAAATCGGTTCACATTTACAAATTGCTTAGTTTGAACACCCCATAGTAACTGGTACAACACAATCACTCCCAACACCTTTTGATAATTGTCAGTGCAAAACTCTTTTTCTCTAGAACCAGAGAGCGGGTGATAGTGAAACTTGACATGGATGTTCCTTAGCCAAAGCCCTTTCAAGTTTTAACATTGGTAAACCTCAGCCAACTTTTAAGGTCACAAAATAAAACAGTGCCAAGTTTCATTAAAATAATGTATTCTTTGTCTCTATGAAAATAAGGGCGATATTTGCTTGACAAAAACACAGAAACATGTATATATGGCATATATATATATTGCATACCAGCAACTGAATTTTTTTCTACCATGTTGATAATTTCCATAAGCTCCAATTCCATACCAACAAGTATTTGAATGAAAATGATGAAAGCAGAACAGCTAACTTCACTAACAATAAATACCCAGGCCAGAAGACAATGGTCCCTTTTCTGTTGTATAGAACCACTGGACACCATTTTATCTTCATATGTTAAATACCAGAATTAATCAGTGGTTTCAATATATATGTTGCTGTTTATATGTTTTATATGAGTGGAAAAAGGGAGTAATGAAGTTCTATGCCCCAATCAAGGTCTTTTCACTTAAACAGAGGCCGTTAGTTCAGGGATGGTAGAGGAAACGTGAATGCCTTTGGACAACCACAGGCCTTCAGAAAGCAAACTGACAAACTTTCTCACACTATGATCTGTCCTAGGTGGAATTCACTAGAGCCAATTAAGCTAAACATTTTAAAATATCTCAGTTACACAGTGTTTTTGTAATACCGGTAAAAAGTCAATCTGTAAGCACACGCTTCAGACCCTTTTACATTTAGTGATATTTTCTACCACTACAGTATGTTATAATATTACCTTTAGCTGCTTTGGTTAATAAATCTCTGAAGGCAAGCATTTTGTTGAGCTTTTTGGAGTTTTTATGCCAAGTATGGATTGATAAATTCTTAACTCCATTTATCAATAAATGGTCTTGTACCCTGTTTAAGTGAGTGGTCCCAGTTTTCATGATATTGATGAAATCTTTGGTTGTAGAATGTGGCTGTCTGTTTGGAATAGACAACAAATCACTGGTATCCATGGAGATGTTACTCTCTGCATTGCCTACATCATAACTGCTTACGGAGATACCAGAATCTTGTGATATGTTACGCTGTCGTACTTCACTTCCCACATTTGACAGATCCTTCAACAAATTCTTCTTTACATCAGAACATAATAATTCTCTACTGAAAGTATGACTTGGTACAGATTGAGAACTTCTGTATTTTGTGACTGAATTTATTTTATCTTTTGTAATAGACAATATAGAGAATGTATTCTTTAAGGTTGCATCAGTTGGCGGCTCTTTTGAATTTTGATTGCTGTGGTCAGTTCTTGTACAAGCTACACCCTTGCTAGGAGTTTTGATTGATTCTGAACCTGCCACTGTATTAGAATGAAGGTTTATGCACTCGGAACTTCTACTGACTGTTTCTTTGCCAGGGGCCTCGCTTTGTTCTGAAACAATAGCTTTGGTATCCTTAAAGCATATAGTTCTAGTCCATTCTGAAACTTCACTGTTTGGATCTATAGATGGAGTTCTGTTTGATTCTGAATCTGCAACTTTATTGGACTCAACTTTTTCATGCTCTGAACTTTTACATGGTGGCCCTTTGGACTGCATTTTGCTAGGTTCTGAACCAGTAACTTTGTGATCTTTAAACGAAACAGTTCTGATCCATTCTGAGCCCTCTGTAATAACATCTTTAGGAGGGATTCTGTTTAGCTCTGGAACTTTTACTGATGATTTCTTAGTTTCCCTTGATTCAGTCTTTGTAACGGATATCTCCCTTGCAAGAAGTTTGTCCATTTCAGTAGGCATTTTCACACAAGTTTTGTTTACTTCTGACATTGTACTAGTGGACTCTTTTTCTGCTGCAATAACTATTTTTGAGTTTTTAGAATCTCGAAACTCTTTGCATTTAAATTCTGCTGCATTTGGTGACATTTGAGATAAATGGACACTCCTCTCTGAACAAGAACCTTTTCTTTAACAAGGTATTTTTCTTTCAAGACCAAACTACGAGTCATTTGATAAATATCTAAATCAGACATTATTGAACTATTCTTAGTGGATGTTATCCTGAGTGAATCTTCTTTTCCTGTTTGTTGTCTCACTTGTATCTTGCAATCTGAGGAGGAGATGTCTTTGTCCTTCACACACACAACCCTGTCAGGTTGCGGCTGCTCATTATCCATGACAACTGTTCTAACACCATGATAATTCTCTTTTGTTATGATCAAATGTGACAATGTTTCTTCTTTAGTCTGTGTGCTGGAAAATATAAGATGCATACCCTTAGTAGTTTATGGAAAACCATGTATTAATTAAAACCAATGAAAATCTCAAAAGTAAACAAAGTATCACAAGTTATACAAGGGCATTGGTGGATGATTGGTCTAAAGAGCACACTTATGCAGCATGGTTCAAATCCCATTTGGGGCAGTTCTTAGTGTGAAGAAGTTGTCAGTTTGCAATTTGAAGGTCAGTGGTTTATTTCCAGTTACTCTGGTTTCCTCCACTATCCCAAAATGAACCACCTCAGCATATGTGAAAGAATCTTGATTGGTGCTTAAAACTCCATTACTCCACTCTATTTTACAGGCGATACAAATCTCCTCACAATAGAAATTTTGTAAACAGTAATACATGCAACTATAAAATATACTTTGTTGGAAAAACATGTGTGAGAAATTACTTTTATGTAAATGCAAAGAACAACAAGCAATACATCTAGGTTTATGAAACAGACTCCTCAGAGATGTTTCCATACTGAATTCTTGAATTCATGAAGATATGTTCAGAAATAAGATGTTAGATAGCTGACAGAACAAGTAACCTTTGGGCCTTAATGCTCACCTGAAGGACATTTAACTATCTCTTGCTGTAGTTTTAAGATTTTAAAGACCCTATAAAGTTTCCCCTGATGCGACCCAAAAACAAGAATGGTACTGATTAGATATTACTAAATGCATCTAAAAATAACTAAGGTCTTTAGAGAAATTCTTTGCTCATCGAAGAGGATTTTGAAAATAATTTAAAGAGGTTCCTCTTAATTATGCGGATTATCCCCATTAAAGGCCCCATAGGTAATATTTGTGCAAATTAAAAATTACATTCCATAAGGATGCTAGGTATGAAACAAATAGTATCTCGGGTCTCTCTTTTGTACCTTCATCAAGAGCATTTAAAATGATTTATAGTTTCCCTATTTGGGGCCCCCAGCCAAGATTTGTGTAAATAAAATACAGGATACATCTAAAAATAAGGATACACATCTAAAACAGCTGAGAATGCCATTGTACACTTCTTTAAGATTTTTGGATAATTTATAGGGACCGCTTTACAGTTTTCCAAGTTGGAATTTTAACATTCAACATTTATGTAGGGTAAATTAATAATTACTTTTCCTAAAGATGCTACATCTAATTTATCTAGGGTTTACCAACAGCTATTTTACAAAGATTTCAAATGAGATGTATGGCAACAGCTCATCTGAGACTTTGGCTCAGGTAAGCTAAATACTTCTATGTATAAATTAAGGCTAAAATAGATCTAAATATGGGATTTTACCTGGAATAACATACACATTCTGTACAGGTTTCTTCCTTTTTGTCTGTAGTGCCATCGCTCAAACCTACAAAAACCAAACCACACTGATGAATATTCAATAAATCTCAAATCAATAATTAATGTCTATCATAATTGTAATATAATCATATCATTTTACAAGATAACATTTTCTACAATTTAAATACAATTTTTTATGAAGGGGTAAATATTGGTAAGGTTGGGTTTTACTGGAATCACCAAATAATGGAAAATATGTAATAGCTTCCAAATCACATAAAGTTTTTGTCATTGCTATAGATCACAGGGACCAGTTTTATAATAACATTATTAAAAATAACCAAAAGTATCTAAATAAGTACACCTTTTTATATAGTTATGGGTATTTTTAAAACTGACTATGTGCTATATAGAACACTCACCCAATACAAATGTTACAGACTATATATGTTAACAAAGGTAGTGTTATTAATTTTTAAGTATCAACTTTTTTTTTTAAAAACATTAATTTAGTTTTAACCTCTACAGTCCAGGTACATCATTTTTACAGGAACCAATATTACAATGACAAATTTGTAATAAATTTTTGAGGTGTAAGGGAGATATTCCACATGAAACTTCCTAGCATCTTGTTACCATTCCTCATCACCGAGACTCAAAAAACAGGACTTCTGTCATCCACTGAAACTGATGCATTCATAATTTTTCATTTTATTTGCCCAAATTGCCACCACCATATCCATTCCCCATGGTTTACAGGGTTCCCACAGATTTTTGGTGTAAAAATTCAAGGCTTTTTCAAGGTTTTTTCAAGGTTATTTAGACAAAATTCAAGGTTCAATCTAGGTCAATCTATAATCTGGCGCAAGACTGACTTGCTATTAACATTGTTTAATCTGAATAATATAATGTTAAAATGCATTTTTATATGACAATAATTCAAAACAAAACACAAAAGCTTTCAAAGTTTGGTTTTGTATTCACATATTTGATAAAAGTTGCAGCTTTACATCAAGTTCTGATTTAATACAGGCCAGTTCATTCTGTTTTTCTTTTGCTTTATGTCTCAAAGAATTGGACTTAGAAATGTGTGCAAAAGATTCTAATTGCTCTGCCCTTTCAGCAGCTCTGTCAGCATCTTTTGTAAGCAACGAAATGGTTGATTCAGTCATTTTCATCTTCTTCCTAATTTACGTTTCGCGGCAACTGTCAAACTATTTGTACTGATCGTGACTGTAAAACGTTTCGGTGATATCCATTATAAATCCAAAATTGAAAACGGGTCGACCAAATCCGGGATTCGATACATAATTTAAAACTGAAAACGGTTTAACTTCCGGTACGCACGGAACTGTTAGTTTCTTGTATTCTAACATTAGAGAGTTCCAAAACATCGATAGTAGCTTCCATGTCACACGATAACCGCCTTTTACTGGATCATGCAGTCAGAAATTAAAATTCATGACTTTTTCACGGTTTTCTGGGAATTTATCAAAATTCAAGGCTATTTCAAGACCGGGAAAAACTATCACATAATTCCCGGGATTTTCCCGTTTTCCCGGTTCTGTGGGAACCCTGGGTTTAAATTCTGATGGTTAGGTCTAACCAGTGGAGAATATTTACTTATGATACTTGTTTAAAACTTGACCAAATACCTACAGATGACCACCCCAACTGGTCAACCCTGAGGGCAGAACTTCGTGATGATGGACAATGATAAAAGAACTTCACAGATTAGGTGAATAACACTTTTGTGTGTAAATTTAAAATTACACTGATCGGACATGAGAAAGTTGATCCCTCTCCAAGTGTTAAATCGTAAATCAAACAGACAAGTTGATCTTTTAACCACCTGTTTCTGTAAAATCCTCCAACTCGACTACTACAGTAATTTCTTAACATGGGACATGGGTTTATTTGTAAAAAAAATTACAAATTTTTCATTTGAACATCGACATTTATAATCTACATTAAATGTCGCTGATTTGAATTTATTTTAAATTTCAGAATATAATCTGAACTTCACTCCAAAATGTCAACTCCATTTTTTTTCACCAGTGCAGTGATTTGAATAAAATAAGATGCATCTCTCAAAGTATAAGGTCTATGGTTTTTACCCAGTAACCAGTGTTTCGCATTAATACATCTCGAAAATAATTCAGAATTATTTTAATTACTTACTTAACTTAACCTTCTTTATTTTTTTCAACACTGTCTCCCCGTGTCAAGTTCTGTAGCCTGTTGAAGAAATGTGTACTACGTCACCAAAATGGTACAGTGCCATCTCAAAGAGCAGGGACATTCTCAAGAGTAACCAACAGCAAGTGACAAAAAGTGAATTTCGGGTGTGTGTCAGTTAAAATAGGTTTTTTTTTTTTTTTTTTTTTTTTTTGTGATTCTTGAAATTAAAAACACGATTTTTAATTCATAAAATTACAGAATATCAATACTTTATTGCTAAACACTGGCAATATATGATCAATCAAATGTAAAATACAAAATTTACTTGGTAGGCAAAATTACCAGGGTTATATTAGTGCCGGAAAATATGAAGAGAAACTGAGTAAAATTCTATGCCGCGTATGAATATTAGAAAAGGTCAATTAGATGAGACGGATTTTTCCCATTTTGCTGGGCGAGATTTTTTTAATTAAAAGTACATAAAATTTGGACCAATACTAGAAGTTTCAACATCATTCCTAAACCTATGTACAGGAGAAATGAATAACTATGATTTCATTAAAATATAATTTGGTTAGGTCAGTGCATTTTTTATTCATTGTATTGATAATTTTTATGATAATTTAATGAAATATCCAATTGAAAGAAATAAATAATAAAAACAGGTGCACTGCATTTATGGAAATACAGTAAAAATTAATGACAACCTTGCGAACTAAAAATGTACTGATCAGTCCTCCAGGTTAATTATAATTATTATATATCTGTCAGCTCATCATGCAATATATTGTAAATGTAATAGTAATATTATATGTTCTCTATATTGTAAATGCAATTATGAGAAATAAAGAAATTTGAATTTGAATTTGATAAATAAAGATTTGTCAGCCTGTGATTGTTCCTGACAGAAACCCCAAAACAATACGGTCCTGTTACGGGTGATGCTCTTTCGGAACTTTGCTTTGGGTTTGCGACAATTTTCAAATCGAAAAAATCAACACTCAAAACGTCATCTTTGGACAAAAATTTCCCCATCATTAATTCAAGGCAACATTGTCACGAAAACCATTAATTTGCACCCAAAGTTGAATAAAACTTGCCTGATCCTAAATATACCACTCATGCCAGCATGCACACTATTGATATTGAACGAGGTCTAACTTAATGTTTACCCCCCCCCCCCTTTCATACCTGGTTTCTTGTATAGAGAAATGCGAAAAACAGTAGCCAGACAGAAGATTACTGCCATTCCGGAGCACAAGACCTCTCACCTGGTGGGACTACCGTGTTTTTACATAAATTGTCAGTGTTCAATGTTTACTGTGTTTCTTTTAACAGTGTTGTTATTAATTGTTTTTTTCGATTATTATTAGTTTAATTGTTGCTACGACTGATTATTGAAGATGGTTGTCGATGGGCTGTGATGTTGTTTAAAGTCGCATCGGAAATTTATTTAAGACTCTGTTCGTGTATGTATGAGATGTGGTTTATGTCTGCCTTCCATTTACGCGCAGTCATGGCTAGTTCAAGTAAAATAAAGCCCAACCAAAGCATACCCTTACTACCCGATCACACTGTTACCGATGACCACTTGCCTCTCTTAATACCGATCACTAGGCGAGGAATCGGTATCTTTATGATCCGGCCGGGTTCGAACCTCTTGATACCCTGCTCTCTTCAGTGAGGCGGACGCTCTACCACTGTCTCACCGAGCGGGTTGATTTGAAGAAGGATTTGTATGTTTACGTTTGAATTATTCAATATATGGTTTAAATGATAATCCGACGAATTAAAGCAACTGTGGACAGGATACATGAAGTACGTTACTTATTCAACATTGCAGCGTTCAACATTGAATAGTAAACAGTTACTTATTCAACGTTCGCAAATATTTTTGTTTCATTCATAAAACATCAAATAAAACAAATTTTTGTCACATTTCACGATTAATGTCACCAGTATGGTTACCCCAGTGCCTCGGAACACATTGGCTTAAAGCTTCAATGTAAGCCCATACCATTATAATGTGTATTTTATAAAGACGGAAAGTAAAGTGCCTGAGCAAAGTGAAGCTTTCACTGTGCTCGAATTTCGGAATACCATTTTGTACTACTATGCTTAGGCAATGTCACTACCACGTTATGGTTACCCCCAGTGCCTCGGAAACATTGGCTTAAAAGCTTCAATGTAACTCATACCATTATATAGTCGTATTTCATAAAGACGGAAAGTAAAGTGCCTGAGCAAGTGAAGCTTTCACTGTGCTCGAAATTCGCAATACCATTTTATACTACTATGCTTAGGCAATGTCACTACCAAGTATGGTTACCCCCAGTGCCTCGGAACACATTGACTTAAAGCTTCAATGTAGCCCATACCATTATACAGCGTATTTCATAAGACGGAAAGTAAAGTGCCTGAGCAAAGTGAAGCTTTCACTGTGCTCGAATTTCGGAATATCATTTTGTACTACTATGCTTAGGCAATGTCACTACCAAGTATGGTTACCCCAGTGCCTCGGAACACATTGGCTTAAAGCTTCATATAAGCCCATACCTTATACAGTGTATTTTATAAAAAACGGAAAGTAAAGTGCCTGAGCAAAGTGAAGCTTTAACTGTGCTCGGAATTTCGGAATTCGGAATATCATTTTGTACTACTATGCAATAGACAATGTCACTACAAGTATGGTTACCCTCAGTGCCTCGGAACACATTGGCTTAAAGCTTCAATGTAAGCCCATACCATTATACAGTGTATTTCATAAAGACGGAAAGTAAAGTGCCTAAGCAAAGTCAACCTTTCACTGTGCTCGGAATTTCAGAACATCATTTTGTACTACTATGCTTAGCAATGTCACTACCAAGTTATTGTTACCCCCTGCCTCGGAACACATTGCTTAAAGCTTCAATGTAAGTCCATACCATTATATACAGTATTTCATAAAGACGGAAAGTAAAGTGCCTAAGCAAAGTAAATCTTCACTGTTCTTGGAATTTCAGAACATCATTTTGTACTACTATGTTTAGGCAATGTCACTACCAAGTATGGTTACCCCCAGTGCCTCGGAAGACATTGGCTTAAAGCTTCAATATAAGCCCATACCATTATACAGTGTATTTTATAAAGACGGAAAGTAAAGTGCCTGAGCAAAGTGAAGCTTTCACTGTGCTCGGAATTTCGGAATTTCGAAATATCATTTTGTACTACTATGATTAGGCAATGTCACTACTAAGTATGGTTACCCCCAGTGCCTCGAAACACATTGGCTTAAAGCTTCAATGTAAGCCCATACCATTATATAGTGTATTTCATAAAGACGGAAAGTAAAGTGCCTAAGCAAAGTGAATCTTTCACTGTTTTCGGAATTTCAGAACATCATTTTGTACTACTATGCTTAGGCAATGTCACTACCAAGTATGGTTACCCCCAGTGCCTCGGAACACATTGGCTTAAAGCTTCAATATAAGCCTATACCATTATACAGTGTATTTCATAAAGACGGAAAGTAAAGTGCCTGAGCAAAGTGAAGCTTTCACTGTGCTCGGAATTTCGCAATATCATTTTGTACTACTATGCTTAGGCAATGTCACTACCATGTATGGTTACCCCCAGTATATACCTGGTATATTGCATTTTGTCGTTAAGTAAAGTGTTCTAGCATAGTTAGGCTTATATTGTGGTAAACGGTTGATAACATCGTGTTGATTTACTATTCTGATACTATGTCACTACTAAGTACTGTTTCCTGTAGAGCTTTGGGACACTTTGACCTAAAGCATCAATCTAAGCAAATGCCATCACACAATAAATTATACATATGTAGAAAGTAAAGGTTCTGGCATGGTGAAGCTTTCATTTTATTGACAATTATAAATTGAATTTAATAAATAATTAATATATGTATATATCAAAATGATCGTTAATTCAAAAACTACAATATTCAAATATACATGTCTATACAAAAAGTTTATAGTTTTCGAGATAATTAACCATTTTGGTACACTTTTGCATATGTGACCTTGACCTTTGAAACCATGACCTTTATTTATATATCAAAATGATCGTTAATTCAAAACCTACAATATTCAAATATACATGTCTATACGAAAAACTTTTAGTTTTTTAGATAATTAACCATTTCAGTATTCTTTCGCATCTGTGACCTTGACCTTTGAACCCATGACCTTTATTAATATATCAAAATGACCACTGTGCCATTACCTACAATATTCTAATATATATGCCTATACAAAAAGTTAATAGTTTTGCAGATAATCAACTATAACGGAAATAGTTGTGCATCCTTGACCTTGACCTTTGAACTCATGACCTTGATCTATGTATCAAAATGATCGTCATGTCAGTACCTACAAGTAACCGAAAATCCCATGCCATTATCACCTGAAATGTTTAAAAAATAACATTTTTTATCAAAGGTCAAAAACAGGCACATGACCTTGACCTTTGACCTTGACTTCTTTTGGAAGAAAATACCAAGACAAGATCAACAGTGAAAACTCAATACAATTATCTTCAGCCGTTATTGAGTTATAACAATAAATGTCTCATTTTCAAAATTACATAATTTTACGCAAAAAACGCGTAACCTATTTTTCGTTCAATTTTCATGAAAAACACAATTTTAATGTTCCCAGGTATGTTGAATCTAAATATCTAATCAAAATTTGCCTGCACCTTTTGGTTTTAGAGAAGAAGATTTTTTTGTCTTTTTGCTATTTTTAGTAATGACGGCCATCTTGTTGGGCGTGGCCAAACCCCGAACACAATTTTAAAGGCTGTTATCTAGGCATGATAATCGCCAAGTTTCATCACAAGTTTACACACGACGCACGACGGACGACGGACAACGGACGGTGATAGATTGCAATAGCTCATCTGAGCCTTTGGCTCAGGTGAGCTAAAAATTGACACATCAAATTGAAAGTCCATTAAGTTAAGAATAAATATACACATGTATTTGTATTTTTGTCCATAGTTTCGGATTTTTGTCACAAGTTCGTATTTTTGTCCACAAGTTCGTACATTTGAAATACTGTATATAATGGTATGGGCTTACATTGAAGCTTTAAGCCAATGTGTTCCGAGGCACTGGGGGTAACCATACTTGGTAGTGACATTGCCTAAGCATAGTAGTACAAAATGATATTGCGAAATTCCGAGCACAGTGAAAGCTTCACTTTGCTCAGGCACTTTACTTTCCGTCTTTATGAAATACACTATATAATGGTATGGGCTTACATTGAAGCTTTAAGCCAATGTGTTCCGAGGCACTGGGGGTAACCATACTTGGTAGTGACATTGCCTAAGCATAGTAGTACAAAATGATATTGCGAAATTCCGAGCACAGTGAAAGCTTCACTTTGCTCAGGCACTTTACTTTCCGTCTTTATGAAATACTGTATATAATGGTATGGGCTTACATTGAAGCTTTAAGCCAATGTGTTCCGAGGCACTGGGGGTAACCATACTTGGTAGTGACATTGCCTAAGCATAGTAGTACAAAATAATATTGCGAAATTCCGAGCACAGTGAAAGCTTCACTTTGCTCAGGCACTTTACTTTCCGTCTTTATGAAATACTGTATATAATGGTATGGGCTTACATTGAAGCTTTAAGCCAATGTGTTCCGAGGCACTGGGGGTAACCATACTTGGTAGTGACATTGCCTAAGCATAGTAGTACAAAATGATATTGCGAAATTCCGAGCACAGTGAAAGCTTCACTTTGCTCAGGCACTTTACTTTCCGTCTTTATGAAATACTGTATATAATGGTATGGGCTTACATTGAAGCTTTAAGCCAATGTGTTCCGAGGCACTGGGGGTAACAATACTTGGTAGTGACATTTAATCGTGAAATGTGACAAAATTTGTTTTATTTGATGTTTTATGAATGAAACAAAAATATTTGCGAATGTTGAATAAGTAACTGTTTACTTATTCAATGTTGAACGCTGCAATGTTGAATAAGTAACGTATTTCAGATATGTCTGTGGACATCTTGAATGTCGGAAGGTGCCACATTGCCTGCCGCGAGATTGATGATGTTCTTTCTTATGGTGAAGATCACAGGCACTTGTTTCTGATATTTAAAAATAAAAACATTCTATACTGTTATGTTTAAGTATAGAGTGTTATTTTTTAATATCAGGAACAAGTGCCTGTGGTGAAGATGCAGTACTTAGCCATGATTAGGCAGTTCGATAAGTGCAGTCTATAGTGAAGCCATACTGTAAACAAGCAATGTTTGTTGTTTAATGCATTGATTGTATATATTTGTAGTTTACGTCGCATCAGAAAATTAACATGATTGCATTACATTAACAAGGATATCACCTTCATGCGTTTTTATCTTCTTTGTACTAGAATCCAGACAAGGAAGTATCCGGACTAACCCAAAGCCTTGGGTTTGAAGACAAACGTCTTACTCATCAAAACTATCTAAAACTACTGTTAAAATCGAATACTAAAATCGAATGTGTATTATTGTCAGAGATATATACCATTGTCTTAATTTGCTGCTGGTTAAAATTTGAAATTCCTGAAAAACTCAGGTATACTCCCTTATGCAACGTGTTTCTTTAGCTAAATTTGGTAAAATATATTTTGGTCCTATGGGTATTGTTCAACATCTTAAAAAAAAATTTTGGTTTCATAATTTTGGTCCAAGCACTACTGATGGGGAATTGTATTCCGAACCGGCCGTCTAGTGCTGCAAAATTAAAACTGGTATAATATGTAATGCATCATTTGCCGCTATTTTTAAAAAATATAAAATAATTACAAGTCTTTAAGCTTTTCTTAACATAAAATAATGGCATTTGTTTGAATAATAAGCAGAACAGTGCGACGCGTAATTGGGAAATGCCCCGACCAACAAGTACAAAACTGCAGTTACCTATATACCTAGCATTAGCTAGCTTGGAAGTCTTCAAAGGGCCATAAGTAATCGGTAGGTACAATGCTCAAGGAGGAGTCCAAGTCTCAAAACGGGATACCTTTCCCCGCAAAAATATCGAAGCCACGAGACTATGTGTAACGTTAGGTCGTTAGGAATAAGTTTTTAAAACGATGCACAAAAGGGGGTGTTGCCATAATCCCCGCGCTGCATTTGCAATGGTGTTGAAATGAAAGTCGTGATCATTCAACAGACCTTAAAAACTGATATTCCGTGTCACGGTAGGCGTGACATTGCTAAAGAACAGTTCCTGTACGGTGCCTTCAGTGCACTGCAAAGGTAAAAATTTCACAAACTTACATGTAGCTGGTGATGTCGCAATAAAAGTGAAATATTCTTAACTGGGATGTAAAACCACATTCATTCATTCACCAATCTGTCACGTGCTACTTTAGATTTTTTTATGAAATAATGCATTCAAAAGTAGAGCTTGGCAAATCCATACAGCAAACATCTGGTAAATTGTTCAAACAACTACAGCACGGTAAAGCAATCAATGCATTAATAACTTTATTCTCAATCACAGATATGTACATTTTATCAATTTAAAAAATGGATTTCTTCAATTTTAATTTTCTGTCTTCTTCAATTCCATTTCCATGTATTCAGATATTTTGAAAGATCTTACTGCAATCATTGTGAAACCCTGTAATTACAACGAAACAAATGTATTAGTTGAATATACTAAAATGTAAAATGTATCAAAGTGACTGACCCTTTCTGTTCATGAGCCTGAAAATTCACACAGGCCAAATGCGACTCTGAATGAAGACCATGAACAGATTGGTTGTCCTTCGGGTGCTTAAGACAAAAATCTGGAGAAGACGATTTCTAAAGGGTGCCGTGAAATTATTCCCAATACAATTGTTTTAAACAGGGGACACTTGTTGACTGCCGCCTCCCCACCGAAAAATACCATCATATATTAAAACATAGCACTGTACGGTGCTGATGTACGGCGTAGTTGGGGGAATGGTGTTGGTCAACTTGGTACGTGGTAGCACTAGGCAGGCTCATCATGCGAAATACTGCGAACCCATTGACCCAAGGTCACCAGAGTTTTTTGTTCGGTTAATAGTAGGCTCGCGAGTCCGGTTGGCTTTTGACTTTCTAGGGTCTAGATGACCAATGCCGGCTTTCCTAGCTAAACAAAACTAAAACATGTTTTGTTATTCTTTAAGGGTAGGTCTATTATCTTGTCATTATCTTCATGTCACGATCTAATAGACCAGAAATTGGTCAATTTTTGGGGCCATCAAGTCTTAAAAGTTTCGTAAAACCGATGAGTAAACATTAACGATATACATTGTTTTTCTACACAGAAGCGATTTTTATTAAAATAAGTAAGTTAATTTTGTCAGATATTCGCAGTACTGATCTGAAAAATGTTTGTTTACGCAGTTACGGTAAACTGATTAGCTAGACGTGTGGATATTTCTTGTGAAATATCCTGAAAATGTAAAAGGTGTTTCCCTCGGCTGGTTAACACTTTTAATCGAGTTTAAAAGTTTTTTTTTTACTTAACATTCTTGATACACTTCATTTGGGTTTTAATAAAAAAAAAATGAATCCCGACTATGGCGAAAAATGACTAACGGATAACGAATTTTGTACCCGACCGGTAGCCGAATTTTGTACAAAGTGCCGGTATTGGATAGAATTTTCCAGCTGCATTTTCTAAAATTATAATCCAGACAATACGATGCTGATTGTTTATTACACAGATTAAATAAATAAAGAAACAATCTTTATTGCGTTGTTATCAATTTGTAACTTTCACGTTGTCGATGTGACCTGAGGAGAACAAGTTTGATTACGCATATTTATCGTTCTTTCCAAGTAAACTCTATAAAATCATACCTGAATCAAGTGCTTTAATTTTCTTTAAAAACGAATTTGGTTGAATTAAATAATTTTCTCGTATGTAACAAGTTCTGTCGGCATGCAGATTCAACATCAAAGACATTTTTCAGGGCAACCCTAGGAAGTGACGTTGTCTATGAATTTCATTGGATTAGAAATGCGATACATATAACCGTTGAACGGGCGGAGCTCCTGGAAGTTTGCCTCCTACGATGCGATCACTTTAAGATCATAACTTTTTATTAAATAAACAACACAGAACTTTTTATTAAATAAACAACACAGTTGAATTTAACTAATCTGCGTTAGTTTTACTTTATTTCAACGGCTATAACGTACGTACGTTGGTTTTGCGCCGGGACTTCTGTCGCATTTTAAACTAATTTAAAATTATCGATTAGATTAGATTTCACTAATCCTACAGTACATTATGTTTCCGTCTATAACATGGACGGACTACTTATTATTCTATGAGATTAGTTCGCCAAACTGCACAAATTATTTTGAGGCATCCCGCCGCTACATGTTAATATATTCTGACAATTCATTCCCAATATCCATGTCAGCAAATGCATTACATGTCCCAGAATTCATAACTCACGATAGAACGGATAGATATTCCTTTCAGGTTCATTTACTAGGCGCACTATATTCCGATGCGTACTGTTCGTAGCAAAGAAGCCTGATCTTGGCAGAAGGCGATAGCAATGTACGCTTTCATTGACGTGAACGCCATACAAAAAAATCATATATACAAAAAATGAGAACTGAAGTTTTAATATAACATTAATTCAGCTGATTCGTACGATTGTAATGAATTTTCAAATGGATATGGGCATTTACAGTGTAGTCGTCACCATGACAACCCATGAGTACCCGGATGTGCATATACCTGGGTGGCTTGTTGCTTTCTGTTTTGGTGTTTGACCTGGGAGCCATGTACAGTCAGGGTCGCCTAGTTCTACTCCATTTGATAAACCATCACCATCGGAGTCTGCTTCGCACAACAGTGTCCAATTCTTGTTGTAAACAAGGAAGTCCTAGATAATTAAAATCAAACAAAGTTTAAAAAATAGTGTATAAGTCTTTTGTTAAAAGTCAAAAGTCTTAAGTTATTATTGGTATCATAATTTTCAAGCTACTATTTCCGAAACGCGCGCGCGCGTGTGTGTGTGACAGTACATGTATTATTAAAGGTAGTCGGTCACCAAAACGCCAAAATAACTATTTTAGTGTTATTCGCCAATATTTACATAATAGTGTGGAGTTTGCAAAAATCTGTGTTTTTAAATAAATTCATTTTGAGACGGTAAAGCGACTTCTCATAGTATCACACTGTAAGGTATATAGTCGTTATTGTAGAGCGTGTTCCCACTACGGAAATATTACAACGGGAACATTACACAACAAAGTAAGCTGCTAATGTAACATGCACGAATTGTTGATTCGGGGATGATTGCAAAAGGCAATCAGTCCTCCAAAAATTTTACGGTGGTCATCGCAATTTTTTAAAGTTTTTACTTAGCATTTTCTGGGATTGTGATTTGGTCATTGATTGTTATGTTTGTTTTTGATTTGTAAACATTGTTAAATATCAAGATATTTAACTTTGATACGCGACACATTAATAAACTATTTACTTAATAACTAAATAAATACATTTATACTCTTAAAAAATAATTCTGGTCTCGGTTTCACAATCATTCCTTAATTGAAACTTTCCTTAATTTTAATCTGGCAAATTTTGAAATTTGGTTAATTTTGCTTTTCAAGATGTCCATGTGACATTGTCCACTGTGAAATAATCCGTTACTAGGAGACTGACTTACCAATCTAAATCTACTCAAATTGGCATGTATGACTTTTAAAATTTTAAGGAATGATTGCCGAGTGAAACCGGGGCCAGGATTCTTAAATAGAATACTGTGAAATAATCCGTTACTAGGAGACTGACATACCAATCTAAATCTGTTCAAATTGGCTTGTACGACTTTTATAATTTTAAGGAATGGTTGTGAAACCAGGCCCAGGATTCTTAAATATAATACTGTGAAAAAAATCCGTTACTAGGAGACTGACTTACCAATCCAAATCTGTTCAAAATGGCTTGTACTACTTTTATAATTTTAAGGAATGTTTGTGAAACCGGGGCCAGGGCCAGGATTCTTAAATAGAATACTCTGAAAAATCCGTTACTAGGAGACTGACTTACCAATCCAAATCTGTTCAAAATGGCTTGTACGACTTTTAAAATTTTAAGGAATGTTTGTGAAACCGGGGCCAGGGCCAGGATTCTTAAATATAATACTGTGAAAAAAAATCCGTTACTAGGAGACTGACTTACCAATCCAAATCTGTTCAAATTGGCTTGTACACCTGGTATAGGCCGACTTGCATGTCCCACTGTTTGATCATCTGTATTAAAACTGAATTTAAGTCCAATCATACGAAGTAAAGTCGAGGAACAAACTGGTACAGGCACGTTTTCGCCATTTGGAATTTCATATCTATAAGGTGGCCAACCTATTATCCCGGCCACCATAAAGAGAAGATTTAAAATAACGCACCAAGTGGACATGTCTGTGTAGAATTAGTTTAATTAATAGTCTAATTGCGTTTAATTTTCTTTTTAACAATTTTGATGACGTAACAGACTTCCTGGACCGTAGATTCTAGACAGGTAATTTGTCAAAATATGTCTACGTAAAATAATTCATTCGTCATTTACATACATAAAAACAAAGCTTTTAGATGACAATTTAACATTTAATTGTCGTAACACGTAAACAATAATGTATTGACTGTTTTTACATTTGGTTTTTTTTTCGATAGATATATAAACATATAAAGTTTTATTTTCGGCGTCAACAACCAAACCCAAAAAGAGTAGTAAATCTAAACTTTTTTCTTTTAAAATCCTTGTCTTATTTAACTAATGTACCATGATGTTGTGGTCTAACAAAACAAGCATATTCTTATAGTAACTGCAGAAATGTTGTGGTAAATAATTGTAGATGCTGTCGCTGGTCGGTCAACTGGGATGGTTTTTACTAACGCGTCGTACTTGACAACTATTACTAGTTAGACGTACATGTAGTCCAACAAAACAAGCATATGTACGACTTACTGCAGAAATGCGTTGTAGAACAGTTGGAGAAGTTTCTACTGTCTATGGATGTCCAGAGCTGGTCAACTGGAATGGTTTAGCCGCGTCGTACTTGACAAATCTTACTAGTTTTCTCTGGTTTTCGATGATATCAATGTGCTTAGAATCTGATCTCAACAAAGTAATGGACTCTGTGCGTTGGTAGTGAAGTAGGGATTGCGGTCTACTACTAATGGTATTGCTAATACATATTCATAACAAGTCACATAGCCCCACCCCGTTAATAACAGTATGCACAATTTCATAAAAAATTACCAAGATAAAAAAAATTTAACTTGAAAAAACCCCTGGTCACATGTAACCCTCTACAATACTTCAATCATGCAAAATAATATTGATATTGCTAGAAATCTGTAGGAGGAATCGTCAGGACAACAATGTAACGTCCAAGTATGACGGACGGAAGGAATGATGGAGAGCAAACCTCTAGTCTCCCTCAGTGATTAGGAACCGGTTGAGAAACTAATAATCAAAGTTCGTAAATGCTGCCGTTAATGGACTTTTGTAAATACATGTACCTGAAACCCCGTTTTTCTCGGATTGTAGACATGTCTCTGGTTACACAAATTTAACATTGTTCTAGTGTCATAGTTTTTAAGAGGCGACCTTTACCTCAAAATCTTGATCTGTAAGGGGTTTTTTTTTTTTTTTTTGCGAGGTGAAAATTTCGCGATTTCTCGGGAAATCTGGCATTTCGCGTGAGTGTATTTTTCGCGTAACCAACATAAGTTGATGTATTTTCTGTATACTATGATATATTAACCTGTATAGTAGATATTTTCGCGTGGGTAAAAATTTCGCGGTAATTTCTTTAGCGCCAAATAAGTGAAAATTATGTCACACTCCGTAATATTTTTATGTCCAACAACTCCGCCTTTTTATTCTTAGAAGGTACGACCTTTTTAAGTATCGAATCAGTAAAGAGGTATGGTGGATTTGATAGACGGTTTATTATTATTATTTCTTCCATCATTTCTCAGTGATGTATACGACGGCACCATGGACACAGCGGCGACATAAAAAATAGTTTTATATTACGTACTCACACGACTCGGAACTGCCCACGCAATAGTTTTGGTATGCTGCGCGACGCGAATAATAAATATGAATAATTTCTATTTTTAATTACATATTATAACAGTTTTAATTTTACAGCACTAAACGACCGTTACCAGTTATCATTCATGCCTTATCATGAGACAAGATACAAAGGTGGATTTGTTGGAAATTTTCAGTTTGGAATGTGCAGGCTAATAAGATTTTGAGCAGCGGTCGATTGGCATTGTACACATGGTCACCTCCTTATAAAATAATGTTTTTTGTGAAATGTGGCTACCAATAGGGCCTCTATCGCTTACCTGGCTGTAACAAGTGTCTGTGTATTTATTTAACAAAAACATCATTTGGGTAAAGAACAACGGCCATCTTGAATTTATGGCAGCCATGTTAGATTTACCACTCAAGGACATTCCACACCAAGTTTTATTTGAATTAGCTAAGTACTTTCAGAAAAATAGATTTTCAAAGATTTGGACAAAATTAGACCTTATTTGCATCTTGCGTAAATGTTACGCAAACTACATATTGTCCAGAAAAACTTGTTTAATATTTTAATAACCCCAAGTTCTGTTTTCTATATTTCAAATTCGAACAAAATCGGTACATAAAGAAAGCTGTAATGACCATTTAAATGTTTTTGCTATTTGAAGTAACGGCGGCCATATTGGCTCTCGGACAGACATGCCGGATACAACTTTAATCAACTCTAACTAGGGACCTTTCACACCAAATCTAGTCCTAATTGGGTACGTTCTTTCGGAGAAAATTTAAAAAAAAATCCGTTAAAAATAGACCTTATTTGTACACTAAAACGTGTTACTTATGTTTAATACCCCAAGTTCCATTTATAAGTTTTTGCTATTTATAGTAACAGCGGCCATCTTGGATTTCGGACGGACATGTCGGATACAATTTTTAATCTACTCTAACAAGGGACCTACCACACCAAATGTGGTTTTAATTGTCCCATTAGGTTCAGAAGAAAAAGTTTATGCACGGACACATGCTTTACCATGTAATAAGCCCACCATGGCTTTGCCAGGTGAGCTAAAAATGCAGGGTTTTAGTATTTAGATAGTTGGCTACTTTTACAAGTTATCTTTAGTAGATTACACCTGTCCATTAAGAATTGCAAAAGTCATGGTTTGGACCATTCACTGTACTGAGGTATATTGGAGTCTTCAAGTGGTTGGTGTTTGACAGGCTTGGTGTGACATTTTCCCCCAAATGCCATTTATGTAGATTAAATCATGATTGAGCTGAGTATAATACCTTGCCCTATTCTAGATATTACATTTGAGTTTGATGATTTATTACCATCTAGACCCATTTCTTAAGTACAAATGTATTATCTAGTCCAGAGGCTTTTCCATTTGTTCCATAGGACCCTAGTTTATGGTTTGGTCACTGGTGAGGTACTGTGTCATAAGTCCTGGGCCAGACCAGATTAAGGACTAAATCTAAACTCCCCGCTCCTTGGAGTTACAAAGTGGTTCAGATTAGAACCTTCAAATATAGTCTCCCTCTGCTAGAATGTTGAAGGTTTTTACTTGTTTAGATCACTGTGGCCAACCATTTTTGCAAACCTGGAAGTGCTCTGTGCTTTGATGCTATACAGTTTCAAGCTTAAAGGTTTTTCAGTCATTGAAGGTCAACCAGCTTCACAATTTTGGCAGAGCTTCATGTCATGATGCTATATAAATGTTTCAGTTTTCTAGGCTTTTCAGATTTACTTCTTCAGGTCACTGTGACCTTGAATGTGGGTCAAGGTACATGTATTCCAGAATAACACAATAAAGCATGACCTCCCCATATTTAACCAAGAAAAGTTTCGAGCAAATCGTATCTAATAATTTAGGAATAGTGTGTAGTAATGGCGTTTTACATCCCAGTAAAGATTCTTGGTATTCAGTTCCTGGATGAAAGAGGAAACCAGAGTGTAAGATTGAAACAACCAGCCTTTGGTAAGCAAGCTAACATTGTTTATGTACCTTAACATAAAGGTTGAGTTGAGTAATTGTATCTTACATCCCAGTCAAGATTCTTCCACTTATATAAAGGCTGTCCGTTAGGGATGGTGGGGGAAATCAGAATGCCTGTAGACACCCACAGACCTTTGGCAAGAAAGTGACAAGCTTTCCCAAACTAGGATCTACCAGAGTGGGATTTGAACCTAGAGGGCGAGAGGAGCTGTGGTCTTTAAGCTTGTGCTTTAGACCACTTGGCCACTGAGACCCCACCTAACAAATGGTAATAACTACTAAGGCAGATGAATCAGTGAAATCAAATCAGTATATTGGAATATTTATACATGTAAGCATTCAGCAAAATATGTTTATAATTGTAGGAGATGCTGATGCCAGTATATGGAACTGATGAATGACAAAAACAAGCCAGACTGATGGACAGGAAAGCAATACAACAACCCCGACTAATGGACAGGAAAGCAATTCATACCATACATACTGGATAGTGATATACAGTGATATTGTATAATGATATATACATGTAATATATAATCCAGTCAAAAATTTTGCAACTTTATTGAGGTGGTCAGTTCAGGAATGGTAGAGAAAACCTGAGTGCCCAGAGAAAACCACAGATCTTCAGCAAGCACACTAAAAACTCTCTTACACAAGGATCTGCCCCCAAGTTGGATTTCAACCTAGGTAGTGTGGGGAGCAGTGATCCATAACTGCACACTTTAACATTTCAGCCACTGAGGCCCCGTCAGAGGTACATAAAACATAATAAAATTCAAATTTGTATATATTTTAATATATGTATAATATATCTATTGCAAGTCGTCTTTTATATCCTACTTCCATTACAGGTTAAGAATTTTATGGCTATAAATAAATAACAACTGTTTCAAAATTATACAAGAGACCAAGAGGCCAAGAGGGCCTTTAATTGCTCACCTGAGGAAATCAGAAGTGTAATTACATGATCTCAAACACTGCAAAACAATTACAACATAAACAAAATAATAAAACAAATAAGTATCTCTATTATATTGAATTTTTCACACAATTGTGTACTGGACATACATATATTCTCAATCAAGCAGTGACAGCGAATATCTCAAGTCTTTATCCTCCCATTAACATGTCTGTTTATACACCAAATTTCATGAGAGATGAAAATGAACTAGTACATAATATTTGAGAAACAGTTGAGGTAATGAAGTTCTTCTATATCAAGAACAACTCAGTAAAAATCTTCCTCCTCTTTCTCTCCTTCCTGTTTGGATTGGTTCTGGATCTGTGATTGGTTTCTGTACATTTCTGCCACCTACAATACAAAGGGAGATAACTATTGATAAGAAATAGATGTAAAGGAAGATTACTCTCAACTCAAATCTGAAGTTTTTATATAAAATATCAAGTTTTGAAACAATAGGTAATCTAAACTTTTTGACAAAAAATCCTTTTTAGTACCCTAATATCAAACTGAACCATCAAAATTTTGTCACATAGAAGAAATATTGACATCAATAATTATCCATCTTTTACTGACCCAATGGTAAAAATTAACATAGTTTTTAACATAACTGCTAATGCTAATAACATCAGAAAAATATTCATCTCAAGCTTGTTAGTTTTTCTAAATACATAAGATAACTAACCTGTGATGCAGAAGTTGCTTCCTCTGGTTTTTTGTCATCCCTGATTCTTAAAAACCTCGGAAATCTCAATGATATTCCCTTTTCTTCATCAACCTGCACAATAAAATGCATATATAAGTTATGATAGTTGTTCAAATTCAGTTTATAAATGGAGTTGGCAATAAATTGAGGAAGGCGTATAATGAAAAATATAAAAGAAATGGATTTTTGGGGGTCTTAACACAAGAGTTTACTGAAGTGCACAGTGCAAATATTTGTACATCAAACCTCTTTCTTTGTGTTTAATTTTTAAATTAAATTTTATTTAAATTTTCAAAGATTAATCAACACCACACAATTTATTATACTACACAGAGGACACACATAATTACATCCCGGTAGCTCACTTGTATGAGCTAAAGAACAAACTGTTGTAACTTATATGAGCCTAAAACAAAATGTAGGATATTTACCAGTCCAGCAGCTGCCCTATGTGTAGGTGATATAGATAAATCAGCACATTTAATCTCCCAAACTTGTACAGGGTCAAACCAGTGATCAGGTTCATGCGAGTTGTCCCATCTGAAGTACGGCTTAGGTTTGTCTATTATGTGTTGTTTAAAGAATGTAGCATGTTTCTCCAAGTCATCATCTTTAAAACCTGTCCCTATCTGAAATAATAAATAAAAGAAGATGACCATTGAAATAAGTCATATCAGTACATGTACAAATTTTACCTAAATCTAGCAATGTCATTTGTGATTTTCATCAAGGCATTCTATTCCCCAGTTTTGAAAATATTTCACTTGTCTTATATGAGACAATATCAGCTATAGATGAAGTGGCACAAAAATTTAGCTTGCATTATTTACGACATCATACACTTGACACTCTGTTCTGTTTTGTCAAAATATTGAATATTAAGCCATTTTCATGCAGTTTATGTCAATGGAAACATGCAACGTCTGGCTAAAACTAAATATTTGACAACTTTTGTATCAGTATTTAGTTCGACCAAAAAGGAAAGTTGTAAAGATTGGCAGGTCTGCCAGGGTGAAATGTGTATGTATATTTACTGGCTTTACGAACTGCAAAACCCTGTATGTTTATGAACAGTAAGAGCTATATAAGTAATCTTATTTCAAAGCAAATGAGTACAATGGCAGAAAACTGTCCGAAAAGTGTGGCGAAAGAAGGTCTGGTCTGTAGGAATATAATTGTAGTCTTACCTTGCAGATACTTTGAAATTCCTCGTTTTCTTCATCATAACAAGCTAACAGGAAGCCACCATATCTTCCAGTCCGTTTCCCTGTTCCTATATAACCTCCTATAACAACCACATCTAACGTGTCACCGACACCCTCCAGGTAATCCTTCTTCAACTGTAAAACATAAACAGAAATAATCCATATAGTATTTATCTTCTTTGTGAAGTCTCTGTATTCAAAATTATCTTGGATATATCTGACATCCCAAAGTTCCATGTTCCTTTCATTCTCACGTTTAATATCACAAGTGGACAAGTGGCAAGTGTAGCGTTTACCTTTCCAGAGCACCTGGCCTCACTTCCCTGGTGAAAGTTTACATGTTTAACTTTATTTGGCCGTTTCAAAGATTCTATTTTGCTTTGGACATGTTGATGTGTTGTTTCTGATTATGTCATAGAGGCAATATTGAATGATCAACAAAGTCAACAAGTTCAACAACTTGGCAACTCTTCATACACTGATGCAAAATATCAAGTTTGAATCTTTAATGATGATGTGCCATGGCATAAAGCTCATATGACCTTTGGTCAGGTGAGATAAAATTAAAACCTTTTGTGTTATGAATATATTTAGTGAATAAAAGTTAATTATTGCAAAAACAATTTTGCGATAAATCTTGAAATATGAATGCATTTTAAGACTATGAATTTTTCTTGAAAATAGGGAGCTTTTCAAAATTTAAGAAAGTTCAAAATTCGTGGATTTTGTGTGTCTTGACGGGACAAGGTTTAAAAGGGTCAAAAGCCTGGACATCCTAGATTTCAGGACACAAGTACCAGTATGAAAAGATGTGTTGTGAAATTGAAAATCTTACCTTGAGCCAATTATGAGACCTTTTAGCTATTTCATATGTAGCATCTATATCCAATGTTTTTACCATTAATCCTTCACAGTTACCTGTAAGAAAGAACAAGCTTGCAATATATTTTCCCTGTCTGTGAAACATGCTAAGTTTTTGAGGTACATATAGTATGAAACATAACTTCCGGTAATTCTCATAATGAGGGGATTTTTGCAGTTTTTTCAACTAGCAAAAATAGTTAAAATTTCCATCACCAAAAATAATCATGGTTACAGTATATATTGTACCTTTAATTGATTCTTCTAGAAATTCTCCTATTTCTTCTATATCAGATGATATCATTGATTTAGCAAACACAAATTCTCCTTCAACTTCTTCGAAGGATGACCTTAGTAAATCTCTTCTGGTTTGGAACGGCTCTTTGACCAGAGATTTTCCGTTTAGATACAGGAGATCAAAAGCGTAAACACACACCTGTACTTTAATTTCAGAAGCATCAGCATCCTACAAAGGTCAAATAATTAATATATATTAATTGCACAGTAACAAGCAAATAGAGTAAATGAGGATAGGATCCTCTGTCAGTAGGTATGTTTTGTTATTTGCACTCCTAGGAAAATCAGCAAATTAACTCCGGGTAAATGATCTGTCCATATTCTATCAATGTTGATGCTTTACAACAAGTTTCATAAAGTAGTGCTTCATAGCTTCAAGTGTTTGGGTGAACATACAAGTTCAAATTTAAAATCCCAGTTTCTTAATAAGTCAAAGGATAGGAAGTGGGTAAAATATATTTACCAACACCATTGATTGCCAAATTTTTGTGCCACAAAGGTACAGTTAATACTGTTTTATGCTTTAGTCAACATTGTTTCACTTATATCAAGTAAGTCAGTTTTTGGGTAGTGAGGAATCTGATTACCTGGAGAAACTAGTTATCTTGCTAGTGAACTGGCATTAAAAAAACCTTAAGTTTGGAACATGCCCGAGTGGGATTCAAAACTTGCAAGGGGCTGTGATTTGTAAGCTGGATCTTTAAACCACTTGATCACAGAGACCTCAATTTGAAATCATAAACTGCATTCATACTATTTATCTATATATGGATGTTTTGTATAACGACTCATGGTTATAGACAAGATAAAAATTACAACCAAGCCCAATTGCTTTTAATGGATATAAGGAAGGTCATTTAAAATGATCTTTGCCTCTAATGAGATAACCAAAATAAAACACTGTGAATCGAAGTACAATTTAACCATAACAACAAACCTGGTACTGAGAAAGAAGCCTGATCTTAGAGTAATGCCATAGCATTGTACTCCTTCACTGATGTGAACACCATACAAAAATAAATCTTACAAGTTATTACCAATCCCTGTTATGTTTATTGATTAGAATATATTAGGTCATTTCAAATGATTGATTGAAAGGGCACATTAATGAGAAAATCCAAATGAAACATCATAAACCAAAGGACAATAAATACAAAATAACAAACCTTTCTTTTTCTGGTACTGAGAACCTGGAAGGGTTGAATTTGTTTCTTTTCTGCATCCCAAGCTACAGCTTCTGAATCAATGACACATGATTTTACTGAGTCCTTCAATACCTTAGGTATCCTACCGATTATATCTGGATATTTTGTGGTGTTGTCTTCAGAATTCCGACTATAGATATGTACTTTACCATTGTCTAATATATGAATCTTTAAAAACAAAACAACATTAAATATATTACCATTCATGATTGTTTAAAAAGTGGGTGAGACGACATTTTGTGAAAAAATGTATCTATCTAAGGTCAAAATTTAAATTATCTTAAATTAACCTGGTGTCACACTGTAATGTCCACATTAAACACAAAACTGCTTATAACATACCTACTTAAAATACATTTCATTATTTCACAATTTTTAACATTTTCCTGTACTAGCCATTTTAAATAAAAGAATTGAACTTCTGAATTTTTCTTTAATACTTTTTTTTTTTACTTGATATTAAAATCATCAAAATATTCAAATATTTAAAATGGTTTTGATTTCCATATCATTGAAAACATTTTTTCTTCCATCTCCCTATGTTTAATATAGAGATTTCCGCTTGAAGAAACGATGGAAGAAATTTCTATCTTCACCTCCACATGCGGTTATCTTCACCTACACGTGGATTTTCAGTGCTGTCGCAATCAAAGGACAATTGAATGATGTCATATCATGGAGACATGACGTCATATTGCGTGAAAATGATGCCACAGTCTCCAAAATTTAGAAATTTTTACTGCATTTCAAATGTTTTGGGAGATTAGAATAAATAGCTTTGTTTTCTAGTTTCCGAGGCCTCGTCTGACTGAAATATTCAACCCCTCGGGTGAGATTTCCCTATCCTACATGGTTACTCATGATAGATTCTATTAATCTCCAATAGATACCTGATTTGATCCAATATAGTGTAAAAATAAAGAAGCAAAGAAACATTTAATATAAGAATGTCATACCTGAGCCCTCTCACCATCATATTTATATTCACAAGTAAATTTTGCATTTTCAAATCGTTTTAACACTTCACTAACACCTTTTGTAGGATGAGCCAACATTGGTTTTAATGGGATACCTAGAATGAAAGAAGAATTAAACATGTTAAATTTCAATATATAAATCAATAACCTTCTAACTTTCAAATAATCTCTGGTCCATATTTTTTTTTCCAGATTAGACAGACCACACCGTATAACACATACACAGCCAATTAATTTTAACATGTAAAATTTGTCACAAAAATGTATATTTCCTGAATTTCGCATATAAACTCATTTCACATGAAATTACACAAAATTCATGTGAGCAAAATTTTGCTGTGCAAGTAATTTACTAGCAAGTTGTTAATTTCATTCTTGTTGTTAAAGCTCAATTATTTAGGAGAGAGAGAGAGATTTACAATGATACAGACCAATCAGTAGAGTATTTACCTGGAGTAAGTTTACAATGTTTAGGTAAATCTTCTAATGGTTCCTTTAATATAGTTGGTATAATAGCACCATAGTTAGGACATTCACTGAAATAAATCAAAATAAAACCTTTACTGATATAAACTGGATACTGTAAATCAGGAAAATTATCACATTTGTTTTTTTCCCAATAAATTTATGAGAGTACCAACAGACATTCATAAAACTTTTGAAAATATTTATTTTTGACATGATTCACTCACATTTGCACCAACTGTCATTTAATGACACTGAAATAAAAGTATGCAAATAACTAGAAATGTCCTCTTTTCAACAGTGTGTACCTGAATTAAAAAGAAAGTTGTTATAAGGTGTTTTGTGGAGATTAGCTTTAAAGAAATGCCCCTACATTATATGGATTTTTTTTTCATGTAAGCTTTTGCTGGACAAATTCTTACCAATATGTAGTTTTTATTATCAAAGAAGCATCTTCCATTTTCTTCTTTAGTACATCAGCACTTAATCCTTTACCAGCATCAGTTACTTCAGGTGGATAATCTGTAAGTATTAGTGATATTTTACATCAGAAATACAGAAATGCTGACAAGTACAAGTATTGAAATAAAATAAAATTTATGATTATTTATTTATAAACTGTAATAAATTTCTGTCAATTAAAATAGCAAAACAGGAATTACGTCTTGTTTAGTTTTGTCTTAAGTTCTTGACAAAGGTAAACATTTCAACAAACTTTTATATGACATTAAAAAAGCATTGGAAAATCAGATTTGGGGGTTGGTTGTAGAGAAATATTTTGGAAGGTGAAACTGCCTAAACATGTATTTGGCTATAAATTTGATGTAAAAATCACAATAAAATAAAACATTTTAATTTTGTTAACTAGTATGTTTATGCAACGTAAAATGTTTAGTTGCACCTAGAGTTGAGGTAATCAAACCAGACAGAAGTATTTCACTTGCATCCAGATCAGTTTGAGGATTATGCAAGAAACTGGAATACCCAGAAAACTTCTTTCAATAAGCAAACTGACAAATCTTTTCCAAACTAGGATTTGAGTGATATTCAAGTCTAGGAGTAGCAAGCTGCTATGATTTGTAAACATCTTAGCCATTGACACCCTGTAGTGGTGAGACCAAAATGATGTGTTTACCTTGTCCTGGTGGGGTGAGGAAAACAGCATTTCCTAGAGCTGTAAGAACGGTCTGTTCTGCTAACCCAATACGTAGCTTGCCGCCTAATGACCGTATCAAATACCTTGCTTCTGAATGTCTACAGGCCACAAACATACCCTTAATTTTATCTATCTTCTTTGACATGACCTGAATAAATAAATAAATAAATAAATAAATAAATAAATAAATAAAAAAAATTGTCAATATTATCAGAATAACAAGTTTATTCTAATAAATCACAAGTGTAACAATATACCCATACATTTGAACACGGAGTTTGAGGTCAACATGTTATGTTGGACTTGACGCCTTCATCTTGGGCAACGTAACACTTACTGACCTTAAACTCGGTCAACAACAGAATTGTTATATCTTTTCTCATTTATCTACAATAGATGCTGGCCAGTGAGACATGAACTTGTTAACTTTTTTTGTCAAAACTCCCTAGAAAGGTTAACATAATGCAATGAAATGTGATGTGACATGTCAAAGTTCATGTAATGTTGACAGAGCCGTACAAAACTGGAACAATCAACATTATTCTGTATCAACATTTTAAACACTGGACTTTTAATTGTATGGATTTATACAGAGAGTAATTTATAAAGGTATTTTCAATCTTCATAACTAATAAAATTTTTCCTTTTAATTTTTTTAAAACTTACAGAATTTCCTGTCATTGTGGCAATTTCTTTCAACTTGGTAAAAACTGCAGTGACTGTTAACTTTGGAGGAGCAAACATTGTTCTCTGGGTACTTCTGCTAGACTTAAATAAACAAAACAAAGAAAAATTATTTAAATAAAGTTAGTAGAGAACAGTACAATACAAATTCAAAGACCCAAAAGTTGAGTGCAGTAATGGTGTTTTATGCCCTAATTGAGATAATTCATTTACGTATTGAAATGGTTATTTCAAGGATGGTATTGAAAATCAGAATACCCAGAAAAAAGACATTGACTGTTGCCAAGCAGGAATCAAACCTAGGTGGTGAGAAACACCAGTGTACACTTTAGACTACTTGGCCACCGAGACCCCTCAAAAAGACCATAATTATAGTTCAAGCAAAGGAGTGTTGGTGTATCACTTCACAATACTCTACTTATAATCAAGCAACTACTGACAACTTCTCTACTGGTCTTCCGATATAGTGTACCTTTGAAGTTTGAGTGTCATGTTCTAAATTGTATATTAGGCACAGTAAGTTTGTATTGGACAAATACAATTGAAAACACCAAAATCATAAGATTTCTATGATCATCAATACATAATCAATACAATTTTGAATAATTGTGCACCAGTCTATCCCTTTTTACAATGATATCTTACCTCAGCCACAATACCAAGATCTCCTTTTTCCTGAGCGTCAGCTTTTATTTTGTCCATGCTCCGACCTTTAATATAAACAACTTACAATAAATCATTGGTTACTAGAAGTGCATTAATCTTAAAACTTTTTCAACATGTCACAGGATGACCATGAAAAACCAATGGGAACCATCATTTTTTTAGCTCACCTGACCAAAAGGTCATGTGAGCTTATGGCATAGCGCAGCGTGTGTATGTGCGTGCATGTGTGCGTCGTTAACACCTATTTTCGACATCTCCTCTGAAACTACAAGACAGATTTCAATGAAACTTGGTGAGAAGTATATATGGGCCGGTGCAATTCAGATTTGTTCCTGGCGTTGCCATGGCTACCATAACTAGGTCAGTGTGACCTACGGGGTGCAAAAATCTTAAAAAATCTTCTTCTCTGAAAGTACTGATTTGAGAAAAAAATTGATGTGATATTTGGCTTCTCTAGGGTCTTAAGCCTATAGTTTGTTCATTTTGTGAAATTTGGACAAAAAATGGGTTACGCGTTTTAAAATCGTAAAATAGCTTCAAATTGTTATAACCTGACTATTTGACCAGATAATGACATGGGGTTTTCAGTTTTGACATCTTCTTGTTAGTATCTTCAAAATGAGGTCAAGGTCAATTGTGAAGGTCGTGATCTATTTTTTTTTTACCTCTGATTATAATTATTTTTTGGAAAACCATAAACTTTTTGTATAGGCATGTATATTAGAATGTTGTAGGTATTGATACAACAATCATTTTGATGTATAGAAAAAGGTCATGGGTTCAAAGGTCAAGGTCACAGATGCAAAACAATACTGAGATGGTTAATTATCTAAAAAACTATAAACTTTTTGTATAGGCATGTATATAAGAATGTTGTAGGTATTGATACAACGATCATTTTGATGTATAGAAAAAGGTCATGGGTCAAAGGTCAAGGTCACAGATGCGAAACAATACCGAAATGTTTAATTATCTCTAAAACTATAAACTTTTTGTATAGGCATGTATATTAAAATATTGTAGGTATAAAAACAGCAATCATTTTGATGTATAGAAAAATGTCATGGGTTCAAAGGTCAAGGTCACAGATGCGAAACAATACCGAAATGGTTAATTATCTCGAAAACTATAAACTTTTTGTTAGGCATGTATATTAGAATGTTGTAGGTATTGATACAACGATCATTTTGATGTATAGAAAAAGGTCATGGGTTCAAAGGTCAAGGTCACAGATGCGAAAGAATACTGAAATGGTTCATTATCTCGAAAACTATAAACTTTTTGTATAGGCATGTATATTAGAATGTTGTAGGTATTGATACAACGGTCATTATGATGTAAAGAAAAAAGTCATTGCGATCTAGTATTTATGTTTTCTTTAAATATATCAGCTAGCCATTAGTTATCAGGTGAGCGTATCAGGCCCATGGGCCTCTTGTTTTAATTCTACCCATTTTCCATAAAACAGTCAATTCTGCAGGAAATGTGTACATGTATATCTAGAGACTTTGTAGTGAGAAATTCTTTAAACTTCCTAGATTAATCAAGCTTGGACAAAATTTGTGGACTCCAGTATGCAAACAATGAAATGAAGACAGACTAAATCTAATCACAATAGTTCACTTGAGAATTCTGTGTTAATGTAAGCTAAAATTTATTTAATTTGCAGTCTCATTAGATGCCATTTTATCTACAATTGATGGTTCCCACAAAATTTCATTCAAAATTGACAATTTACTGACATTTTCCTGACAGAATTCCATTTTTTCCTGACATATTAAAACAATTCAAAACAAGAACACTGCCAAAATACACTTATTTACATTTGTACAAAGGCACATAAGATATTTAAGTAGTAATATGTAAAAGGCAAACAAACACTAGTAGTATATAAAGAGAGGGCTGTGAGTTAAAGGCTCACTGACATCACATTCTATACCTGTAGCTTGAGCTATAGCCTTCATCAAGACTGTTTCTCCAATACCAAGTTCAATACCCTCATATGCTGGTGCCAGTTTATTGAGACACATATATACACAATGCAGCAAATCATCTGGTTTTAACACGATCGCAGAACGGAAAAAATTACATAAAATCTCTGTAGTTTTTAACCTAAAAGATATATGAGACGAAAATTACCACTACTTGACTAACAATAAGATTCATAAGATAAAATGAAGGAAACATATATATTAGAAAAGATATGAAAATTAACACTACAGTCAGACCTGTCTATAAAGGCCACACAAGGGAACCAGTAAAACTGGTCTTTATGGGCAGATGGCCTTTATATAGAGGTTCAAACAATATGAATAAAGAACAATTGGGATACAATTCTATTGACCTTTTATAAGCAGGTGACTAGAGTTGCAACGATATACCGGTATTATCGGTATGGATTAGAAAAAAATGATTATCGCAATACGATATTTACATACCGGTTTTTGACGATACGGGAAAAATGAATCACGAGTCGAACAGAGTTAAACAAGATCGCCAGGGTGTTTATATTTAACGTGAATTACGAGTCAAACAAAGTTAAACACGGTCGCAGGGGCGCTTGTAATTAACCTGAATTACGAGTCGAACTAAGTTACACAAGATCGCCAGGGTGTTTGTAATTAACGTAACCCTACGTAGTTAATTTAAAAAGTGTCCGATACTTGTTGCTACGAATGCCTTAATGATGGCTGGGTTAGGAAAACACGTCTTGAAAGACGATATATGGTAGCATTTTGGATTGTTAAAAAAATATGTCTAATGGCAAACTAGTACCTGGTGTAGCTGTTTGTCAGCGATTTAACATTTGACTTTCTAGTCAGGGTATTTTATTTTGCAAACTTTTGTGTCATATCCACAATTTCTGGTTGTTTGAACTGCTTATTTGACAGTATATGTGTCATTTCAGATGATTAAATGATGTTTAAATGCATTGCTCATTTACTTCTTTCATTCAGTTGGAAAAACATAAAAGATTTTCAATCTTTATCGAATTCACAATACGTATTAGGTTCGTATTGCAATACAGAAGTGAAATATTGCAATATATCGCAATACAGTTTAACCCGTATCGTTGCAGCTCTACAGGTGACCCTTATATAGAGGTGGCCTTTAAGGCAGGTTGGACTGTATTGCACTGAATGGAAAAAATGCATCAAACTTTTGTAGTTTTTAACTTGAAATAAATAATACAGAGACGGAAATTAACACTACTGGACTAACAAAAGCATTGTGATGAAGACAACATACATTATTGTTATTTCATTTCACACAATGTCATGTCACTGACATCTTTACAGAGCTAATATCTATTGTTATACTTAGTTTTATGATGTTTTATTTGTTTTCTGACAAAGAAAACATAATACAATAGCTGTATTTTGTAAGAAATTTGCTTTCATTTCATTCATATAAATTTTTTAAGGATAAAAATAACTGATGTCAATGATCAAACAGTGAATAAAAAGAAGAAAAAGAAAAGAAAAAAGTAATTCAAACAGCATCACTTTATTTTTGGATACAATAAGAATCAGTAGGATGAAAACCATTGTTATATATTTTCAATGAACCAATGATAGATAAGGTATGTTTTCCGATCATCACATTGTAAGGAGTTCTTTTATATCCAGTAACAAAATCAGATAACTCAAGCAAGGTTAACAGACTCTAATCATTGTAATACCATAGTTTTAATTAAACAGACCCAGTTTCCCAATCATTCCTTTCCTTTATATCTTAAATCTAGACTAATCGAAATTTTAATAATTATGTTATTTTCAATGTATTCTGGAGTGTAGGGTTTCATTTTGAAAACTGGTTCAATCTTATAAAATCTGTGTTTTAGTGATGTAAAAAACTTTTATATTTGGTTGAATTTCATGAAAGACTGTCAAATTAGGTTAAATAAAAAAATAAGTTAAAGAAAATCCTAGTTAAGGAACAGATGTAAAACTATTTCAATCTAATCTATTTAAGTAAATTGAAAATTAAAATAAAATCCTATACATTACCTGCCAGAAGTTGCTTCAACACATTCAAATGTTTTAGCCAAAGCCAAATAAGGAATTCTACAAGTAAAACAAGATTTCAAATAAAATTACACAACATTAAATCACTTTTTATTTGGTATTTAATCTAATTTCCCAGTTTCAAAGTTTTTATTTTGCTCTGGGATTGTGGTTTGGACATGGATTGGTTTTTTGTTTTTTTGTGTACGGTAAAGCACGGGGGTAATCCTGATACACCGTATTTCATTTACGTCGGAGTATTCCGTCGGTTTTTATTTACGTCCGAGTAAAATCATACATTTTTGGTCGTTACGCTTTACGTTAAAGAGCAAAGAAGACGGTTTTTCATATAACTTCACAAAAACGAAACTTTAACAGAAAGCAAAAGGTTATTCGTATTATATTTGATGGTATTTAACTGCCTCATATAAAATCTTGCAATAATTATTGATATTTTTCTCGTACCTGTAACATTTCTATTTTTGGCAGGTCCTTTTGTTTAGCAGCTGATTTTGATAAAGCGGTTTTGGATTCAAATGATGTTTCTACTCAAAATTCTCAAGAAATGTCTATACTTTCATAAACTTGCAAAGACAGAAGCTTTACTCTGCTTTTAAGCGAAATTTCATGTTTTGTTTAAACGGAGTAGCATAAATGTTACGCTTTCCGACTAGCTGTGTTATGCTTTACGTGAAGACATGTTACGCTTTCCGTTTAATATGATTCGCAATTGACAGCGCACACTCTTCGTTATAACTTTAGATCGAACGTCTTTCTCGATTAAATCTTCACTGGTTGTTTCAGATATGATTCAGAAAGCATTGCAGAACAGGATTCATTTTTTGAAAGAGAACAAAACCACACACAGTTCGTAACTTGAACCAATAAAAAACAAAACAACATGTACATGTTTATATAGCAATCAATACATTTCCCTCAAGAGGAAACACTTGCGAAAGTGTAAACCTACTGATAGATAGTTATACCAATTACACAAATAAATAAAACTATACGTGAGAAATACCATTTTAAAAAGGATCAATGTGGGTTTTTTTTATTTTTACCTTTTTCATCTCGGAATGTAGCTGAATTGGTTAATTGTGTTTTACGCCCCAGTCAAGTGAAACTGGTGTTTTACGGATGGCCAAGTGGTCTAAAGGGTGGGCTTATGGATCATAGTGCCTCTCGTTGCCTTAGTACGAGTCCCACCTAGGACAGTGTGAGGAAGTTTGTCAGTTCGCTTGCCGAAGGTCGGCGGCTTCTCTGGGTACACTTGTTTCATTCACCATCTATGAATTAACCGCCTCGATATCTGTGAAAGAATCTTGACTGGGACGTAAAACACCATAACCCAACTTAAATATATTCTTAGATTAAAAAGTTAAAAATAACAAAATGGGTCAAAGACTCAATGGGCCGGGTTGTTTTTTAAATTTCTATTGAATGGGTGTAAAGTGTGAAAGATAATTTAAACAATGTAGAAGGAGTTATTTAACGAAATAGGTACCCTTTTTTCAAACTCTGGAAAACAATGTCATTAAGTCAGGTGCACATCTTTGATAATCTTTTGATATATACAGTACAAAGTAACTAAGTTTCAAAGTCTGGAAAAAATCCTGAAATATTTCCAAATATTCAGGTGCACATCTTCAATAAAGGTTTTTGATTGAAAACTGTACATATAGTTGAGTTCACAAAGATGGTACCCTATTTTCCCCGCCATTCACCATATTGTAAACTTGCAACCCGGCCAACAATAGGAAGATGGGGGCCTTAACGCTCGCCTGAGTATTTACAATGGATCAATGGCCGTCCCAACACAATAACACGTGTGAGCTTAAAAGTTGGGTGAGATGTGTAGAAAGTGATGTCATTATCTGTTTATATAGTTAAGTTAAAACAATTATATCCATTTCAGTATTCTTTCTATATCTGTAATATTGACCCTAACCCTCTGTATTCTTTCTATATCTGTAACCTTGACCCTGAACCCATGACCATGATCTATATGATCACCAATATTCTACCACACATGCCTATAAAAAAATTAATAGTCAGTGCAGATAATTAACCATTTTTGTTTACTTGTGCATTTGTGAATTTGACTTTTGAACCAATGGCCTTGATCTATGTCTAAAATTGATTGTCATGTCAATATCTACAATAAACTGAAAATCCAATGCATTAACTATCACCTAAAATGTTTTTTTAAATCAAAGTACTGAAGGTACTGAAGCATCAGCTAAACTGAGCAATTTGATAAAAAAAATGTGCACTTGAAACTGAGATTTGTCTAATAAATCAGTAACAAATGAAAATCATGCAAATAATAGATACTGTGATCGGGAAGCTTCTAACAACAAGTCTGCTTTTTATGCAAGTTGTTAGGTTCTAACATATAAATATGTTACAATGGTCAAAATGGACATGCCACGCAATGTTTATCAATTGAGTAAACTAAGTAATTCGCATAAATATAAATTTTCAATTTTTCAAAAACCAAGAGAGGCTACTAAAGACCCGACCCCAAATCTGAGTGAAATATCTCAAGCGCAATGGAAAAAAGTCCAGAGAAACCATCATTTTGATAAAATTCACAAAGTGAAAGAGGCATAATTCCACTAAAACGCAGTTGACTGGAAGAAAACCAAAACTGGATCTGTAATCACCACCATCATCATTATCACTCCTCATATCACATTTTGATCATCAACATGAAGATATCATCATCATCATTATCATCGTCGTCATTTACATCAGCAGTAGAACCCATGCCATGACAATCACCACCACCATTATATTAATCATTTTCAGAAATCCTCATGTTACATCATTAATATGGTCACATCATCATCATAGCTCTTCGTGTCACATAATCATCATCATTATCAGCAGCAGCAGTACTGAATGTCATCATCATCATCATCATCATCATCATGTCACATCATCAGCATGAAGACATTGGCTTTGTTATCATCATCATCATCATTGTGAATTATTATCATCATCGATAGCAACAGAAATGAATGTCATCACCACCATCATCATCATCATCACCACCATCTTCATTATCATCATCATCATCATCATCATCATCATCATCATCATACTATCGGCAGTGCTCAGCAGTACTGAATGTCATCATTGCCACCATTATCATCATCGGTAGCAACAGAACTCATGTCACCATCATAATCATCATCATAGTTCGTCAAGTCACATCGTCATCATCACCATCATCATTCATAGCAGCAGAGCTTATTTTCATCACCACTATCACTATCATCTTCTTCATCACGATAATCATTATCATCATCGGCATCAACAGAACTCATGTCATCACCATCATCAACATCATTATCATTATATTTCCTCGTGTCACATCATCATCATGGTGACATCATCATCATATCTCCTCATGTCACATCATCATCCTCATTATCATCATCGTCATTATATCTCCTCATGTCATATCATCATTATCATGGTGACATCATCATCATCAGCAGCAGCAGAACTGAATGTCATCATCATCATTATTATTGTCATCATCTTCACCAGATCATCATGCCACATCATCATCGACATAGTGTCATCATCACAAAAAAACTTTCACCATGACCAGCTATTTCCCTTGACTTGCAATTGACAGATTAACCATTGTTGAAGTCATTAATTTTATTCATTGAATTCACAATTAATTTGAAGAAAAAAATAAAAATAAAAATAAAACCTTTGTTTTAGAAATAATTTAAATGTATTTAAAATTATTGTTGAATATATATAAATTGTCCAAGTGAGCTTCAAAAGCCTGAATTGGTATAAACCATCCTGACACAATAAGCTAATAATCTGTACCTCCCAATTACAGAAGTTGTCCAGGCAACTGTCTCTTTCAAAAAAAGTTTGTTGACAAGAATTGTGTACAAAAGGGGGAAATATTTCTGAATACGATTAATTGAAAATTAGTTGATTATTATTTAGACAACTAAACTGTTACAATAAAATTACTTTGAATTTAAGAGAAACTGTATGAGGAGTTGAGTTCACAAAGTAGGTACCCCCATTCTAATACTTGCTAAAAAGTGACTAAGTTTCAAAGTCTGGAAAAATGGAGAAAAAATCTTGAAATATTTCCATAAAGTCAGGTGCACATCTTCAATATATATATAAACATTCTGTGAAGTTTCAAGGCTTTTGGTTGAAAACTGTAAGAGGAGTTGAGTTCACAAAGTAGGTACCCCCATTCAAATACTTGCTAAAAAGTGACTAAGTTTCAAAGTCTGGAAAAATGAAGGAAAAATCTTGAAATATTTCCATAAAGTCAGGTGCATATCCTCAATATATATAGAAACATTCTGTGAAGTTTCAAGGTTTTTGGTTGAAAACTGTAAGAGGAGTTGAGTTCACAAGATTGGTACTATATTTTCCCCGCCCTAAGTTTCTGTTCTACTTCACCAACGGTGCTCTAGAAATCGGAAGAACTTAAGAAAGCACATTAACTGTTTTGTTTTGTTTTCCTGCATATTATGTGAAATAAAGTAATATGGCTTCATGAAAAGAAATTAAAGGTTGTAAAAACTATGGATTAAACTACTGACAACAACTTTAATCGGATATCCACTGTAAAAACGATCTAATAAGGACTTGTAAAAAGGTAAATACATTTTATCTGAACTGAAATTTTAAAACATCGTTTTTTTTCAGTTTTGTTTAGATTTTGATTTCAAGTTGTTCTTTCTTGCGATTTATTTTGTTGATTCAAAATAAACAACTGGAAAAGGTATTTTTAAAAATGAACATTGATGATGAAATTGTCTGTCTTCGGAGACATATGGTGAGAAGTGGAGTGTGTGCGGAAGATCGGAAGTATGTAGCAGAGATTCGAGAATAAAGCATGTCGTTTTTATATTAAACTGATAACTGAAAAGGACAGGGTGTCATGATCGTTTTAAAACGGGCAAGGGTGTACTGGACTAAAAAGGTCAGTCACTACGCTATGTGAATACATTTGAGCAGGGGCATCGGGTGTCAAATGAAGGCATGCCCTCAAACACATGGCTAATTTGCATACGAACTACGGTATCGATATCCTACAAAACTTCACGAGTCACAAACGATTTATCAACATAGCCAATAACTTGTAAATAAACTTCTTCTTTCGGTTTCGTATCACATTTTTGGGAATAATCTTTGATTTCTACTTTTCTGTTATGCATAATTTTGCTACCGGCAAACTGACAGGAATGAATTTTAATACCCAATGACAGCGGGAAAATCCTCGTGACGTTATGATGAATATTAATGAACCAGGTCGGGATATCCCAAACACGAAATATTATTGACAATCAATTTTTAAAAAAAATATATATAATTTATCATCAAATGTGATCCATGTTTAAAGTTAACTTAAAAACTGTTTAATGAGCATACTTTGTGTTTATTTATCGATGTCACTTTGCGTAAATTAAAAAAATCCAATATGGCGGCGACTGTAAAACAACCACATGTACAGCACTGTAGGTCAAAAAGAAGAACGTCGGCGCGAACTGACAAGATCGTCATTTTTGTTGGGTTTTCCGAGAGGCGTATACTTAATGGATTTTTATGGTTTTTATCTTAAAATTATCATACAAAAGTGAAGAATTAAAATATACATCCAGCAAAAACAATTACGGACTAATACGCGTATGAATACATTTCAGATCGGCACATGTTGTACAAGATGAAAACATTGCTTTCGTAACTTTCCGGGAGACCCAATCACTCAGATTAGAGTTTATACATACCTGGGATACCGTATATGGAAATTCCCGTAATTTCAGTCGAAACGAAGGATTTGATTGGCTGTCAAGATGAAATGAGAGCGGCGCTAAATACGAAAAAATCCAACGATCGCTATAAAGCATTCAGCATAGCTGATGCTTTAAAAATAGCAATTTTAATCAAAGATCGTAATCTGGGACATGACCTTGAGCTTTGATCTTGACATCAATTCGAAGAAAATAGCACGACAAGATCAATAGTGAATTTTCCATACAGTAAGCCTTGGTTGAGTTTTACAAATTACGAACTTTACGCAAAACACGCGTTACATATTTTCGTCTAATTTTCATGAAAAACACAATTTTCATATTCCCAGTTATATATCCTGAATCCAAATATCCAATCGAAATTTGCTTACACGTTTTGGTTTCAGAGAAAACGATTTTTGGTCTTGTTTGCTATATGTAGTAACGACAGCCATCTTCTAAGGCATTACCAAATCCCGAACACAATTCTAAATGCCTGTTACCCAGGTATTATAATCACAAAGTTTCATCAAATTTGCTCAAGTAGTTTTGAGGAGATGATCAAAATGTAAAGTTTACGAACGACGCACGACACACGACGGACGGTGATAGATTGCAATAGCTCAACTGAGCCCATAGCTCAGGTGGGCTGAAAATCATATATATGAACTACTATTTTCCTTTTTAAAATGGTATTTAACACGTATAATCCAACTTGCCTTAAAGACCACCTCTATATAAGGGCCACTTGCTTTTAAAGGCAAGAGTTTCCTTTTTGGAGAAGTGTATTGTATAAAATCATGTTTTGTTCTTTATTGGTTCATGTTACCAACTGTGTGTGGTTTTGTTGTCTTTAAAAAAATGAATCCTGTTCTGCAATGCTTTCTGAATCATATCTGAAACAACCAGTGAAGATTTAATCGAGAAAGGCGTTCGATCTAAAGTTATAACGAAGAGTGTGCGCTGTCAATTGCGAATCATATTAAACGGAAAGCGTAACATGTCTTCATGTAAAGCATAACACAGCTAGTCGGAAAGCGGAACATTTATGCCACTCAGTTTAAATAAAACATGAAATTTCGCTTAAAAGCAGAGTAAAGCTTCTGTCTTCGCAAGTTTATGAAAGTATAGACATTTCTTGAGAATTTTGAGTAGAAACATCATCTGAATCCAAAACTGCTTTATTAAAATCAGCTGCTAAACAAAAGGACCTGCCAAAAATAGAAATGTTACAGGTACGTGAAAAATATCAATAATTGTTGCAAGATTTTACATGAGGCAGTTAAATACCATCAAATATAATGCGAATAACCTTTTGCTTTCTGTTAAAGTTTGTTTTTGTTAAGTTATATGAAAAACCGTCTTCTTTGCTCTTTAACGTAAAGCGTAACGACCAAAAATGTAGGATTTTACTCGGGCGTAAATAAAAACCGACGGAATACTCCGACGTAAATGAAATACGGTGTATCAGGATTACCCCCGTGTAAAGGAAAGGGTAATAATACACTTTGATACAATTCTGAAGGTTGGAGTAAAGTAAATGTGCCCAACTGAGGATTGTATTGGATTGGATTGATGTGGTCAGGATTCTCTCACTTATATTGTGGAGGTCAGTTTTGAGATGGTGGAGGAAACCAAAGTACCCAAAGAAAACCTTACACCTTCTGCATATGAACTGACAAACTTTCTCACTCAAGGATATGCCAGAACGGGATTTATAACTCAGCTGAAAGAAGCACTGTAATCTGTAAGTGTGCACTTTAGACCACTTGGCAACAAAGCACCTCTCCCCCTACTCCTCCAACCAAGGACCTTCCTCATCAAGTTTTGGTTCAATTTGGCCCATCAGTTTATCAGGGCACAATTAAAGTTTAAAGGTGCACTCTTCACCATGCCTACGCCTTAGCTTGCTTAACAAGTTGAGCTAAACATTGATATCTCAGTGAACTGTGTTTTCATCATGTGTATGTTTATAAACTTGAGAAGAGGTAAAAGCATTGAGGAAAAAAGATCAAAGTCACAACTGGAATCTGAAAATCAATTCAAACATGTTATGATAATCATAAAAACATTTACAAGAAACCTAGTTAAGTTAATTAACAAAAACAATTGATATACGGTAATAACTAACTTTTCACCATGTTTCCAGCAGGCATCTTCAACAGGATGGTATTTGGACTTTGCTGGATTGTATGTGCTTTCTTCAGCTTTCTTACTGGTAACAGACACTGACTGACTAGAAGAACTGAAAATAATCAAAAAGTGGCATGAAAATATTTCCTAGATTTTTATCAATTGTTTTTTCACAATTGGGGCAGGAGGAGAATTTTATTTTTTATTTTCAGATTCAAAAGAAATCACAGAAATAATAACAGAAAGTGCCTGAAAGAACACTAACAAAAATAAACATTCTGGGGCGGGTGTGGATAAAAATCTAGGAATTAATTTTATATGGCCTAATTAAATAAATATATAACAGCAGATCTAACAAGTAACTGTCACATAGCCACCACCATGGCTTGAACTACCCTATAGATTTGATTCATATACTAAAACACAACATCCCACACAGCTTCTGTAACCTTCAACATAGGACTGACTCAAGGTCATGACAAACCCATAGATCTAAAAGAAATTAGTTCCAAGTATCATGATATTCCTTCACAGCATCAATGGTCCATATACAAATTTACACATGTGCTTACTGTTCACAAATGCCAAATTAATTTTTTAAATGTCTAAACTAGGTTAAGTATAAAATATGTTGTGACCTCAAATTAAAGATGTGTTAGGTAAAATTTCTAATTTCATCCTCTTAAAATCCATATACATATACAAAATAATATCAAATTGTCAATGAAGGTCAAATCAAAATAATTAGATCGGGTTCCAGTTTCAGAATCATCTCTTAGCTAAGACTTTCCTCAACTTAAATTTAGCAAATTTTGGTAATCACTTTTTGGAACTACTGATGAATATTTTTTCAAAACTAAATGCAAATGTTTTAATCTTGGAATTTTATTCAAATTGACACCTTGTATTCCTGAATATCTTCAAAATTAACAAAATTATAAAGATTTCAAATTTTCCAAGATTTAAGTTAAAGACAATCTTAGCTAAGAAATGATTGTGAAACCTGTGCCTGAGCCTAAAATTGTTTCTCTTAAAGATATACTGATCAATTCAAGATTGTTTGTAGAACATTTTGTTTACAACATATCAACTTGGACATGCTTTTGCTCGTGTGAGCTACACGCAAAAATAATTTGCTAACCAATCTTAAGTTGTTGTGTTCCACTTTGGACAAAATAACTGGGTTGTAATTGTGTCAGTAAATTGATTGCAGCAGACGACGAAAGTTAATCTTTTATCAATCAATAACTAAAAACACAACAAGTTAGCTTTTCTCAATTCAAATTAACTGACAAAATAGGAATTTACACTCCTCAATTATATAAGTAAAACATATTAGCAGACGTCAGTGTCAACAAACATCGCCGTAACAACTTTAGCAGACGGACAGGGGATGTAATCACAAGTTTTAAATTTGTCATTGGAGACCTATCAATTCCTTCATTAGCAGAGCGCTAATATCAATATAAAAATGTCTACAAACAGGAAGACGTGTATAGATTTTCCTTATCCTGACATGGTTCTATTCCCTGTTTTCTATCAAAGATCAGAAACAACATGAAAATGTCGTTCTGCATGTAAAACATCTCAATGTTACAAACAAGTTATATTACTTATTTCAAAGATGAAAGATGTTGTTCTACAGACCTTAAAGATGTTTCACATTCCAAGATATAACATAATATATAATAGTCAAACATCAAAATGGCTTTCAATTTCACATAAAACAAGCAAATTCAGTGAATTAGGATTCCGAACCAGCAGTTTTTTTTCTAAGTGATTTGCACTTTTGTTCAAAGGGCCATAACTCCAAGGAAAATGAGCAAACCAACATGAGTTAAGGATATTCACATCTCCTATTTATGCTGATACTTTGCACCAAGTTTCGTGAAATACTGCTTCATAGTTTTGGAAAATTACTGCAGGCAAGAATTCCGAAAGGACAGAAGGAAGGACAGACAGAAACTGAAATTAAATATCACCCTCTTTCTTCCAAAAAGGCAGGGGATAACAATGCATTAAACCTTTTAACCCCCTGTCAACATATGGAAGAAAAGTAAAAATATTTATGCTACTGAATTCAAGGGGAGTGGAATAGAGTAATAGTGTTTAATACCCAGTCAAGATTCTGTCCCTTATATCAAGGTGGTCAATACTGGAATTGTGGAGAAAAGTGGAATACCCAGAGAAAATCACCAAACTTTGGCAAGAGAACCAACAAACTTTCTCCTATTAGGATCTGTCACAGGTGGGATTTAGACCTAGGTGGGGACAGAAACTGTGATCTGTAAGTTTACACTTTAGACAACTAAGCCTGTAGTGGCAGAATTTACTGAAGGGAAAATTTGTGATAAAGGTCTTCAACAATCTATTTGCTATCTAAAACTGTGTTAACCATGCAGGCATGACATTCAGATTTTAAAACCACTAATGATCCAAAACACAACTTCCATAGCCATAAAAGCAACATGGTTACAGAATACTGTTATATAGCAATTATAATGGCCCATGGGCCTTAACGCTCACCTGTGACCTTGACCTTTGAACCCATGAGCTTCATTCAAATATCAAAATGATAATTAGGCCAATATTCTAATATACATCCCTACACAAAAAGTTTATAGTTTTTGAGATAAATAATCATTTCAGTACTTGTTTGTATCTGTGATCTTGACATTTGAACCCATGCCCTTCATTCATATATCAAAATGACCATTGTGCCAGTACCAACAATATTCTAATATACATGCCTATACAAAAAGTTAATAGTTTTCAAGATAATTAACCATTTAGGTATTCATTTGCATCTGTGAACTTGACCTTTGAACCCATGACCTTCATTCATATATCAAAATGATCATTAGGATAATACCTAAATATTCTAATATACATGCCTATACAAAAAGTTTATAGTTTTTGAGATAAATAATAATTTCAGAACTTGTTCACATCTGTGACCTTGACCTTTAAACCCATAACCTTCATTCATATATCAAAATGGATGTTAGGCTAATATCTACAATATTCTAATATACATGCATATACAAAAAGTTACTAGTTTTCAAGATAATTAACCATTTAGGTATTCAATCACATCTGTGACCTTGACCTTTGAACCCATGACCTTCATTCATATATCAAAATGATCGTTAGGATAATACCTAAAATATTCTAATATACATGCCTATACAAAAAGTCTATAGTTTTGATAAATTATCATTTCAGTACTTGTTTACATCTGTGACCTTGACCTCGAACTCATGACCTTTATTCATATTTCAAAATGACCATTGGACCATTATCTATAATTCTGATATACATGCCTATACAAAAAGTCTATAGTTTTTGAGATAAATAATCATTTCAGCACTTGTTTACATCTGTGACCTTGACCTTTAAATCCATGACCTTTATTCATATATCAAAATGACCATTGGGCCATTACCTACAATATTCTAATATACATGCCTATACAAAAAGTTAATAGTTTGGCAGATAATTAACTATTTTGGTAAACTTGTACATCTGTGACCTTGACCTTTGAACCCATGACTTTAATCGATATATCAAAATGATCATCATGTCAATACCTACAATTAACTAAAAATCCTATGTCATTATCACCAGAAATGATTTAAAAATAGCATTTTTTATCAAAGGTCAAAAACTGGGACATGACCTTGACCTTTGACCTTGACATCTATCGGAAGAAAATTGCAAGACCAGATCAACAGTGAAAACTCCATACAATTATCTTCAGCCATTATGAAGTTATAACAATAAATGTCTCATTTTAAAAATTACATAATATTATGCAAACAACGTGTAACCTATTTTTCGTCCAATTTTCATGAAAAACATAATTTTAATGTATCTAGGTATCCTGAATCCAAAAATCTAATCAAAATTTGCCTGCACCTTTTGGTATCAGAGAAGAAGATTTTTTTGTCTTTTGGCTATTTATAGTAACGGCAGCCATATTGTTGGGCGTGGTCAAACCCCGAACACAATTTTGAAAGGCTGTTACCTAGGCATAATTATCACCAAGTTTCATCAAATTTGGCTTAGTAGTTTTGGAGGAGAAGATTAAAATGTAAAGTTTACGCACGACGGACGACGAACGACGGACGACGGACGGTGATAGATAGCAATAGCTCAGGTGAGCTAAAAAGTGGGTATTGCTGATGGATGGATGAATGAATGAATGACTACATGCATAGATGAATGGATATGGTAACTAGATTAGATTAATGGTGTTTTACACTCCAGACAAGAGTTTTTCATTTATTTGGAGGTAGCTATTTCTTAAATCTTAAATTGTGGAGAAAATTGGAGTACCCTGAAAAACTAATCAACCTTTAACAAGCTGAGAATGGATATGGAGAGCCAGATAGATTGATAGGTAGATAGATGGATAAACAGATGGATGTAAATTGATGAACATACAAATGAATGGATGGATGGATAGATAGATGGATTAATGGACATATGAAGTGTTTTAAGCTCCATTCAAAATTTTTCACTTTAAATGAGGCTACTCAGAGAAAACTACTAACCTTCTGCAAGCTGAGGGTGAAAATGGAGAGATGGAGAGATAGAGGATTGATTGGTAGATAGAAGTATAAAATGATAGAAGAATGCATCCTTATAAAATGAACCTGAATACCAACACTGATGTGCTAAAAATCACTTATCATAGGATTATCAACTGGTTTCAAGTCAAATTCAGTCAAGAATAAATAAGCCGTGAAGTAATTATCACCATTAAACAGATCTGATTTACTTTAGTAATAAAATATCTTAAATCAGGTTTTATATGGTTTTTGTACATAATGTGTATGTATATACATCTTTATATATAAAACCATTCAAATATTTTAATTCCCAACACATCAGCTATATACATACAGATATAGAAAGTCGCAAATATATATATACATGTATATATATATATAGTATGTAAAATGTAATTTTTGATCTGACAACAGAGGAAGTATGAACGACAATACCGATCTCATCTGATTCGCAACACGCTTTAAGAGCAGCGGATAATCTCTAAAATTTGATTTCTACTTTATTTCCTTTTTGACAACCTTATGAATGCATGACAGCCATATGAATGCATGTGTCTATATAAATGTATTTGTCGAGACAGCCAAATGAAAGATCACAAACATAAACAGCTATACATCTAACTAAATCACTTCATAAAACAACATCGCCGTTAAGTAATTTTGTGTTACACTGTTTTTTGTTTCACACAACTAGCGGATGATTATTAGGAGTGAACACGTATGTACGTTTATAGATACTGTGGCAGACAAAGTTGTGACAAACAATTAACAAGTTAACAATGTTATTTCTTCATCACAGGTAGATACAAATATAGGATTGTCTTAATTACATCTCAAGACAACACAGGTAAGAATATACACATATTTAAATTTCTTATATATTTTATACATAAGATCATTTTTTCCTTTTATGAATTTGACAATTTCAATTTTTTTACTATTTCTTTGGGTAGGTTTTTTTTTAATTATTATGATTATTTATTCATTTTTTACAGATTTTTTTTTTAACATTTCTTGGTTTTTATTTATAAGGATTTTACATTAAATCTCTCTTTCATTTTAGGATTTTAGTCTTTTTACATCCCTATATTTTCTTTTCCTTTATTGCCTTTTTTTTAAATTTCAGAATTTTAAATGCTTCAATTAATTATGTCTTATGTTTTTGCATTACATAACAATTATTTTTTAGATTTGTTGCCATGGTTATAATTATGACTACATTTACAATTTTTACATAAAATTTCATTTTTTTAAACATAAATGAATTAAAACATGAACAATTACATGTCTGAATCTTCGTCACCATCTATATGTCATTACAAAAAATTCTCGTAGGTAACATTCAAATTTTTTTTCTAAATCTGTCAGAAAAAGGAGCACATCTTTGATAAAGATAAAAATGTGTACATTATGTCAAGATGTTAAAGGCATGACCAACTTTTATAGTCTGGCTTACAGATTACACAAGCAAATGTAACCCTTCACCTTTCCATGAAACAAAGGGAACTTAAAACACTGGTCATAATGGATAGGTGATCTTTACATACATGTGGTATTGACTATAGTTATTGGTAGCAAGGTGCTTCAAACATTGACTATAGTTATTGGTAGCAAGGTACTTCAAACATTGACTATAGTTATTGGTAGCAAGGTGCTCCAAACATTGACTATAGTTATTGGTAGCAAGGTGCTCCAAACATGGACTATAGTTATTGGTAGCAATGTACTTCAAACATTGACTATAGTTATTGGTAGCAAGGTACTTCAAACATTGACTATAGTTATTGGTAGCAAGGTGCTCCAAACATTGACTATAGTTATTGGTAGCAAGTTGCTTCAAACATTGACTATAGTTATTGGTAGCAAGGTGCTTCAAACATTGACTATAGTTATTGGTAGCAAGGTACTTCAAACATTGACTATAGTTATTGGTAGCAAGGTGCTTCAAACATTGACTATAGTTATTGGTAGCAAGGTACTTCAAACACTGACTATAGTTATTGGTAGCAAGGTGCTCCAAACATTGACTATAGTTATTGGTAGCAAGGTGCTTCAAACATTGACTATAGTTATTGGTAGCAAGGTGCTTCAAACATTGACTATAGTTATTGGTAGCAAGGTACTTCAAACATTGACTATAGTTATTGGTAGCAAGGTGCTTCAAACATTGACTATAGTTATTGGTAGCAAGGTGCTTCAAACATTGACTATAGTTATTGGTAGCAAGGTACTTCAAACATTGACTATAGTTATTGGTAGCAAGGTGCTCCAAACATTGACTATAGTTATTGGTAGCAAGGTACTTCAAACATTGACTATAGTTATTGGTAGCAAGGTGCTTCAAACATTGACTATAGTTATTGGTAGCAAGGTGCTCCAAACATTGACTATAGTTATTGGTAGCAAGGTACTTCAAACATTGACTATAGTTATTGGTAGCAAGGTACTTCAAACATTGACTATAGTTATTGGTAGCATGGTGCTCCAAACATTGACTATAGGTATTGGTAGCAAGGTGCTTCAAACATTGACTATAGTTATTGGTAGCAAGGTACTTCAAACATTGACTATAGTTATTGGTAGCAAGGTGCTTCAAACATTGACTATAGTTATTGGTAGCAAGGTGCTCCAAACATGGACTATAGTTATTGGTAGCAATGTACTTCAAACATTAACTATAGTTATTGGTAGCAAGGTACTTCAAACATTGACTATAGTTATTGGTAGCAAGGTGCTCCAAACATTGACTATAGTTATTGGTAGCAAGGTGCTTCAAACATTGACTATAGTTATTGGTAGCAAGGTGCTTCAAACATTGACTATAGTTATTGGTAGCAAGGTACTTCAAACATTGACTATAGTTATTGGTAGCAAGGTGCTTCAAACATTGACTATAGTTATTGGTAGCAAGGTACTTCAAACATTGACTATAGTTATTGGTAGCAAGGTGCTCCAAACATTGACTATAGTTATTGGTAGCAAGGTGCTCCAAACATTGACTATAGTTATTGGTAGCAAGGTGCTTCAAACATTGACTATAGTTATTGGTAGCAAGGTACTTCAAACATTGACTATAGTTATTGGTAGCAAGGTACTTCAAACATTGACTATAGTTATTGGTAGCAAGGTGCTCCAAACATTGACTATAGTTATTGGTAGCAAGGTGCTCCAAACATTGACTATAGTTATTGGTAGCAAGGTGCTTCAAACATTGACTATAGTTATTGGTAGCAAGGTACTTCAAACATTGACTATAGTTATTGGTAGCAAGGTGCTTCAAACATTGACTATAGTTATTGGTAGCAAGGTGCTTCAAACATTGACTATAGTTATTGGTAGCAAGGTGCTTCAAACATTGACTATAGTTATTGGTAGCAAGGTACTTCAAACATTGACTATAGTTATTGGTAGCAAGGTGCTCCAAACATTGACTATAGTTATTGGTAGCAAGGTACTTCAAACATTGACTATAGTTATTGGTAGCAAGGTGCTTCAAACATTGACTATAGTTATTGGTAGCAAGGTGCTCCAAACATTGACTATAGTTATTGGTAGCAAGGTGCTCCAAACATTGACTATAGTTATTGGTAGCAAGGTACTTCAAACATTGACTATAGTTATTGGTAGCAAGGTGCTCCAAACATTGACTATAGTTATTGGTAGCAAGGTGCTTCAAACATTGACTATAGTTATTGGTAGCAAGGTGCTTCAAACATTGACTATAGTTATTGGTAGCAAGGTGCTCCAAACATTGACTATAGTTATTGGTAGCAAGGTGCTTCAAACATTGACTATAGTTATTGGTAGCAAGGTACTTCAAACATTGACTATAGTTATTGGTAGCAAGGTGCTCCAAACATTGACTATAGTTATTGGTAGCAAGGTGCTTCAAACATTGACTATAGTTATTGGTAGCAAGGTACTTCAAACAAACTCAGATTACTATTACTTATATGCACATCTCCTATAAATGTTGACACTGTCCAAGTTTTGTAAACTTCTTTAACAAGAGCACGACTGAGCGAGGCAATATAGGCCAATTAATGTCTATAATGTTAACAGGAATAATAAGAGGAAGTAAAATTTCATGTAGACCATTCATTTTATGATATTCACATCTTCATGTGATCCCCATCACACATGCCAACTTAAAAAGCAATCAGTTGAAAACTGTATGACTAGTTGTAACTACAAGAAATTTTAACACAAGATACCAGAAAATCAATGCAAAGAACAATGATTACAATTTGCGGAAAGTTGAAATGTGACACAAAAACCTGTTTTATATGTTAATCATTAATGCTTCTTGTGAAACCATACCAAACTTGAAAGGAATTAAATGAAAAATATAAAAGTTATTGTATATTTTTTACATTATGTCTTTATTTGGCACAAAGAGGACCATAACTCCTGACACATTTCATCCAGCATCTTCATTTTACAATATGGGCTTCTACATATGACCCCGATAACACACACCAAAATTCATAACAATAAGTCAAAAACTGTGGGGCAAGTTGCATCCACAAGAAAATTAAACACAAGATACCAGAAACTAAATACAAATAATCATAACTCAAATTCTGCAAAAATTGAAATGTGACACAACAACTTGTTCTATATTATTACTTTTTGTAAATCCATACCAAATATGAAATGAATTAAATGAAAAATAAAAAAGTTCTTGCATTTTTTACATTATGTCCTTATTTGACCTTTGAACTTAACCTGTGACCTTGACCTTCAATACTCGGACCTAAATTTTGTAAGTGACACACTGCCTTCTCATTATACATGTTTGGTACAAGTTTCATCTTGATATCCTCATCGAGTCAAAAGGTATGGCCCATACAAGAACATTTTTAACGTATGGATGGACTGACAGACAGAGACTGACAACACCATACCATAATACAAGGGCATATAAATATAGTTTTTGAGATTTTCTAAATTAACCTGGCCTTTGACCTACAATAATCAACATCATGCAAGACACAATCATCAATGTCTTAGAGTGGTGTGCCAATTTTGATATAAAATCCATACAGAAATGAAGCAGACATGATTCTCAAAGGACAGAACAGCAGACAGACAGAAAAAAGCAGTCAAATAGCCTAAATTGTGAAAATGAAAATATAATTATTGTTAGACAGATGAAAACAAGTTTAAGGAATTTAATTACCAATATATTCAGGGTTTTCCCTGACGCACAAAAAGCTGCATTTTGCCACGTTTTATCGCCAATGTGCCTTAAAAATCATCAAATGCACCCATGATGGCTCAATCTGGATCGAACACATGATCCGGAAATATTCCGCTTCAGTTCGTTTTTCCTTTTTGCCAAACGGAAAAGTTGTAGTCCAAGCTACTGGTAGTTAAACCCGTATATGCAAAGCATTTTCAGCGAAATTTTGCTCAAATGCTGTCATATCATCCAAAAACTATTTAGTATTTTTGACCAAAAATCACACAAACGTACTGACGGTGAAAAATCAGATTCTGATACTGCTGCCAGTCTGACCCCCCAAAAATTAATATTTCTGAAAATCTTGGTTTCAGAGTTACACATGGTTTACTAGAAATTATCTGGCGTGAAGAAAACCTTCGTCAGTGGGTGTAACAATTTTTCAGACCTCCACACTTTCAAGATACAACATGTCTTCTAAACCTCAGTATCGGACTCCAAGCCCCAGTCGGATTTCAAAAGGGGTGGACACCGCTGAAAAAGCACAAGATGCCCACGAGTGAAATAACATGAAAAAGTTTAATTATTTCCATTATTTAAAATTATTTCACCAGTATCACATCTGCTATGTCCATAATTAATTTCCGTAAACTTTTCTGGCCAGTTTGACTTCCTTTTGCTTTAAACAACTTTGTTGTTATGTCCCCCGAAAATTTGAATTGTCCCTCAAAATTTTATGGCTAGGGGACATGCGTCCCCAAGTTTTAAAAACTGAGTAAAAACCCTATATATTAAACTGATATTTGTTTCCAACGTGTTATTTGACATTTGAAATTCTAAAATGTAGATTCATTTTACCATTTTAATAGTCAAATTTTTAGTTATTTTTCTTTTGGTTTTGTTTTAAATTGTTAAAAACAGAAAAAAAAAACAGTGGGCATGAGAAAAAGATAAAGAATTGTTGTAGTGGGTTGATTTTTTATATCTCACTGTATAAAACAACTTCAAATCAAGTCCCTTAAGCATTCTAGTTAAATATCAACGAGTTTACGCACATATAAAAAGAAACAAAATTATCAAAGTCGTGATTAAGTTTCCAGGCTTTTTATACAATGTTTCAGATAAGATCGATTTTGTAATCTAAAGCAGAAACACAAAACTAATGATTGAACTAAGGACATTTTCAACTTTATCATGACATATCAAATATCTTTGTAACAAAAATAAATTCAAGATTTCTTGGACATATTGAATATCTTTGTGACAAAAATAATTCTAAGATTTCTTGGGGACATATTTGATCGAAATATTTTGTTCATTAAATATCACAATATCTTTTTATTTTCATTCCAAAAAATGGTCATTTACAAGTATGCCACTCAGAAATCAATCAAGAAAAAGAAGCAACCAAAACTAATTCCCTCATGCTGTATATGGCCAATAATAAAATCAACAGGGTTAGACCTCTAATAAATATAATATCATCCATATAGAGATAGCAGATTCCAGTTTCTTCTAATAAGTCCGAAATGAAAAACATCATTTCAAAACAATAACCACAATTTCCGCCCGTCATCCATCTATTAAGGACATCTTGATAAGATCGTCACACAGACAATAAAGTAGCAATTCCAGGTCCATCGTATGAATTCTTATGCCAAATGTAACAGTTAAAATCGGTCTATCCACATTGCCCTATGTGCACTGCAAAGGTAAAAATTTCTGACACTTCATGTATAGCTGATGATGTCTCGATATAAGTGTGATATTCTCGACTGTGACATAAAACCCCAATGAATCAATCAATTCATTCAACTACATCCATTCGAGCTACAAATAATTTTTTTTAAATCAACTGCCTTGCATGATGGTACCTTGGAAAATCAAAACCTGGGCCAACAGTCAGAACTTACAATTTTACAGAGTGAAGAAATGGAGTTTTACTTCTAATATATCACCTATATACAGACAGTTTAGGGAAATCAGATCACCTAAAGAAAACCTCTGACTTTCGGCAAGCAAACAAACAAGCTTTCTTAAACTGACATCTGTCTGGAATGGAATTCTGACCATGGGTTAAGAGACACTATGATCTGTAAGCATGCTTTAGAGGTCTACTATTTCCAGACATATCATATTTATAATGTAAACTAACAAGTTAAAACAAACTGTCTCTACCTATTTTTTTGTCACATTTTAAAGTTCATGTTTTATCTTATTATTCACACTTAAACACAAAATGATGTTGATGACAATGTCAGGTAATTGGAAAATACACATTACATGTATTCTTAAAAGGAGAAAATGTTGATCTATTATCTGACACCAATTATCTAAATAATAACCAATTTAAGTAAGAATGGCTAATTTAACATATAGGATAATTTCACCACATCAGCTTTTTTAGTTTGCAATTATAAGAATCTTTCCACGAGACAAAATCTGATGATTCTCGTCTGAAATAATGAACAACTTTTTATGAAACTGAGGATATAGAAGAAGGAAAAGCTTTAATAATTTTCTGTTGACATCAAATTTATGTTATTTTGTGACCTTGAACTTGTTTCAAGGTCATTAATGTTATATTATTTTTAGTGTTGTCACAATAACCCCAAGTAAATGTTATACGATTAGGCTACACAATGTAACTAGTTACAAAACTAGAACTGTCTTTTGAGAGCCAAATACCCCCTGCCCCCAACCTTTTTAATATGGCCTTGGTTCAAGGTAACGGCACACCCTTGGACCATGAAGATTATTCATGTGAAGTTTTATGAGTCATCCAAAGCAATTAAGAGAAATAGACTGAAAAATTTTACACAGACAGACAAACGAACAGGCAGACAGACATGATGATTCTTATATACCCCCTTAAACTAGTTTTCAGAGGGTATAATTATTTGTAGCCAAATTCCTAAAATTTATGAAAACAGTAAATTTGAAAGTATTTTTTCATAAATTTGCTAAAGTAGGTTACTTTTTTTCAGGAAAATCAGTGATTTTATTTACCAGGAACAGACAGTTAAAAACAAAAATTCTGTTCAGTGATTGGTCAGCTTGACAGGTTACATATATCTGTGTTTCAATATTTTTATCAGGGTACCTTAGTACATGTGACTTTACAACAATGTTGTAATCATAACCAGGATGTATTGTGACATAATTTTTAAATGTAGTAAGCAGCCGCCTGTTCACTGTTACTTAAATTCTAATTAATTTCACAATATGATACCATTTGAGATTTTGTTTGAAAGACAAACATATTTTCCTTGTAGAATTTGATCTCTAGATCTGTAATAGTTAATGCTGTTAGTAGTAAATCAAATTTTCTGTGATACTGGTAGCTGACTAAGTTAAATCAATTTTTTAATCAGATTAAATTTCAAATTGATTGGTAAAATTTATGAGATATATATTATGGTCATTTAGCTTTCAAGGGCGATAAATACCGTATAGCCCGCCAGACAGCTTTAAAGGGTGATAAACTTGGCTAGGTTTCCAATCCTGGTAGCCAACATCGGCATTGGCTACTAATTTCTGAGAAATATTTTTCAGAAATTAATATATTTTAGCCAATTTTTGATAATATTTCTATACAAGGGACTATATTTTCACAAAGTTTAGAAATTTTAAATTTGCGGAACCTAAACACAATATAGCTTGTCGGGACATTAAACATACTCTGGATACACTCAGGGTATATAGAAGTCTGATAGGCTACAGTATAACCTAGCTTATACTTTATTATTCTAGTTAAAGAATCACACCACAAAGAAGTGCCATGGTGACATCAATTTGGTACTATATCTGCCTTCATGTTGTGTTTACCTATGTACAATGTTCTACATATACAAAGAAGAACATGTACTGTGACTGCTGTGTGGGAAATCCTGGCATCCCTGGGACTAATGGTGTACCAGGCCATAACGGACAAGTTGGTCCTGAAGGACCGATAGGACCAAAAGGTGACAAAGGAAATGATGGGAATCAGGGAGACAAAGGTAAGATTAGTATATATAGTGAAAATCAAACCATGATCAAACTGAAAACCTGGGCCTTAGACTTGAAAAATTTGAACCCATGTTCTGGAAAGACAAACAAGTACTGTTGTATGGAATAAAATGGAGTTTCCCTGCGTATGTCATTAATAGCCTATAACATTCATGCAGAATAGAATTTATTCCCCAAAATGTCATATTACTGTATAAGAAGAAACATTAGGGAAATTATTTTGCAGTTTTGATCTTCTAAACTATTTGACGGCAAGTAATTTTCACGGTTCTGACTGTAGGTAAAGCGTACAAAGGAAAATAAGATATTTTTGCTGAGAAGATATATTCGGGGTACAAGTTACTGCGAAAATCGCGAATATATTTTACCTCCCAAATGTTTTTTTTTATACAGTATGCAATGCCATGTGCATTTAAAATTAAAGTTTCACTGTGCAAACATTCTGGGTACTGGTGATCCCTGACAGTGATTTTGTTTGCTTAAAATTACTTCCGAATAATGGTAGTTTCCCCTAAGGAAAAATATGAGGCCGCATTGGCCTAATGGATAAGGCGTCAGTCTTCAAATCCAGGGTCTCTCACTGCTGTGAGTTTGAGTCCAGCTCAGACCGCATGTGGGAAAGTGAATTTTCTTGTCATTGGCCTTTAATGGTTCACCTGGTATCAGTACTGGACTGGGGGAATGGTACACTTTTCTGCGAAGTATTGACTCGGTGAGGTAGCACCTTAAAATTCCCCCGAGTGTGGACTAGTACCAGGCAGCCCATACAACACATTCCCACTTCACATGTATACACAAACTTGTTCATAGATTAATCCATAGAGATTAATAAAGTAGTTCTGGTCACGTATAGCTGAAACATTGCTGATGCGACGTTGAGCAACATTCAATCAACCAACCAACCCTAGTGAAAATGACTAAAATTTCCAAATTTTTCCACTAAAATTCCCCAAAACAACAGTGATACACTGAAAAATAAAATCTAATAGTCCTTGCCCAAAGAATATCAAATAGTACAGCAATATAGTGTCTTTGCATTGCATATACCGTACTAGCTATTGCCAGTATATCATGATGCAATTTGCTAGATCTTGGAACTTTAATTTTCCCAATCTTAAAGGCAGAAGGTAGCTTTCAAAAAAAGTAACAAAATCACTGGCCTGATAACATGTTTTATAGAAGTACCATTAAATAAAAAACTTTATCCAGGAATATATCTGTAATACTTTCTTTATTGAAAATTATCTCACAGAAATACAATGTACTATAATAGGGTAAGGTTATCTCATTTCTGGATTTTCTAGTCAAACATTTTCACTAACACCATTATGTATACACATTACTTACACAACAATTATTGATTGATTTATCAGAAAAGATAAATTCAGAAAGTTGACAGCTACCGCTAAAATCATTTCTATTTCAGGATCAAGAGGCCTTATAGGTCAAAAGGGGCTTAAAGGTTTCCGAGGACGTAAAGGGACAAAAGGAGAATGTGGTGCTACTGGTTTGCCTGGAAGAGTTGGACTAACTGGTCCAAAGGGAGAAAGAGGACCCAGAGGAGTTAAAGGTCAATCTTCACATGTAATATTTGTATTGAGGGTACACCTCTATCAATTATTGTGACCAGTGTAAATATGTGATTTTTGAATACAAGAACAATAGGCATGATGAGAAACTGAGAGAATTGATGTCACTAAACAATTGTTCATTTGACATAACTAATGACGTTTTTTCTCTAGAGATCGAATAATGCTAATTGGGGAAAGCTTTCATATCTGGGTACAAAAATCAAAATCTTAGATGAGATGTGGTGGACCCTTTTAAGATTTTTTTGTAGCGCTGTAATGTTTTGTGTAGGTTCTAATAATATAATATTTCAATGACATTATCACAAATAAAAGCATATGAAATACCCGATATATCATTCACAGTGTATTCACAGGGATTTATCAAGGGCCTATTTAGGACCGAAATTTGGCCCCATTCCCAATGGAAAAACATTGATTTTTTCCCAAAAGTGGCTGAGAAAATTCCCAATTAGAAAATCGTACCAGATACATAGCTGAAGTCTGGCCATAAATGCAGCTGCTTTTCTCAATCAAAAATGATGTCAAGATTTTCCCAAAATGAATAAAAAGTTTATACTTATTCCCAATTTTTAGTTTAGGGCCTTTTCCCAAAAGACCCTGATAAATCCCTGAATCAAACAAACCTGGAGGAAAGTCAATGACTAATAAATATAACTGATGGATGGCCGGCCACGCCCACAATGTTCCAACAAGCCCAGCATGCTGAATTACACACGAAAAGAATGAAAACATGGTCTGAATTGTCCTTCCCTACACTGATGTCACTGACACTAGTATGTCATTAGTTGCCATGACGCTACTTTGGTACTGTGATGGCCAGTGTCGGAACATCAAAGGCATGGCCGGCGATACATCGATTATAACAGACGCTAAGTTTGTCATGTGACATTTGTCTATCATGAAAAGGCGCAGTGCTCTTTCATAGGAAGTCTGTGCTATCTTTGTCCAAAACATAGCAGTTATGCTTTAATCAATGTTATCTTTGTTTAAGACATCAGTAATCAGTCATGTGGTAGTCTGTAGGTTTTTTTCTTTCTTTCTTTTTTTTTTTTTTTTTTTTTTTTTTAATTTTTCAATTTTTGACAAAATTGCACTTCTCAGGCTATATTCACAAATAATGGATGGCTTGTCTTTTATATAAAACATTGATTGATAAGAAGTTTTTTCAACATGATCTGATGATTTTTATTTTTGTTTCAGGAAACACTGCAAAGCTTCCACCAAGGATTGCATTTTCTGTCAGCCGGACATCCAAAATGGGGCCAGTATCCGAGGATACCGTTATCACATTTGACAACATATTCTTAAATCTAGGTGAAAGTTTTGATATATACACATCCCATTTTACTTGTAAAGTCAACGGAACCTATTTATTCATGGCTCATGTGTTATGCAATCCTGAAAATGATGCGTATGCCTGGATTATGCTGAACGGTAAACATAAAATTCCGATGCATGGCGACCATCGTGCTGGTTATGGTGCGGGAAGCAACACTATAATTCTTCATCTGTTTTATGATGACCATGTATGGGTACAACTAAGTAAAAATTCTTCATTGTTAAATGATTTTTCTACATTCTCAGGATATCTTCTATATGATGATAAATGATATGTTTCATAAACAATTGTGATTTAAAAAATCTTATCAATATGTTTGATTAATAATCACTAGGCTAAAATTTGAAACTTCAAATTTTCAGGACGAGTGATGAAATTCAATAGAGTAATAAGGGAAAACAACCCAATAATAAATTGAATTAGATTAATTCATGGAATATAGAAAATCATAATAGAGGTTAATCAAAATTCAAAATGTACAAGGAAATTGTTGTGATAGTGTGACACTTCTTTTTTTTATTTTTAAATGATTATTTCTGCAAAGAAAATTGTTTTGGTACATGGAGTTTTTTTTTATATTAATTTTTTTATTTGTTCAATGATTGTTTCTGCATGACTACATTGTAATTTTGTCTGAAAGTGTAAATACAACCATCATTTTATCATCCATGCTGTCATTACAACACTGATTCAATTTTTCATTTCTACTAACATTTTTCATTATTACTATTATTTTTTTTATTTATTATTTTATTTATTTATATTATTATTATTTTTTTTTTTTTTTTTTTTGAATGGTGTTTTATGCCCCCAGTCCATATTTTTCCACTTAAATCTAGGAAGTCAGTTAAAAGATTGGTGGAGAAGCCGAACTGTCTTAAAAATAGATAACACTGACTGACCCTCAACAATATGACAAGATTTCTAACACTATGATTTGTCCAGAGTGGAATTTAAACCTAGGCAATGAGAGGAACTGTGATTTTATTCATTTAGTAGAGGAACTGTGATTTTATTCATTTAGTAGAGGAACTGTGATTTTATTCATTTAGTAGAGTAACTGTGATTTTATTCATTTAGTTTTAAAGATAAAAGACAAAATAAACCATTACTGTAGCAAATTAGTTCAAAGTTACAAAGGTTTCATTAATCTACAGTTTTATGGTTTTTTTTTTAAATAAAGCAGTGTTCAATCTAGATGGGGGGGGGGGGGGGGGGGGGGGGGGGTGGGGGAGGGGGGGCCAAGGGGTCATTGACCCCTTCTTTTGCCAATTGACCCCATTGTTAAGGCCTCCATATTGACATTAACTTATTTTATACAAAAATATTGATGTTCTAGGTGCTTTAGTTAATTTTTTTTTTAAAATGAAGGGTCATTTTCGAAAACTTTCAACTAAAACACCCAAGACATCAATATTTTTGTATTTCAGAAAAATCCTAGATTGAACACTGTTAAAGATAGTAAAAAGTACCGTTCAATTAACTTTTATTGTGATGTATAGTACGATATAACCTGACTTATAATGACAAGATTTGTGTAATCTTAGCAGCTTTGTATCATCATCTGTACATTAGTGCTATAGAAGACATGTCAGTTTTATTGTTATTTATAAAGTAAACCCATTTGTGGTTTAATCCTTATTCAGCACTTCTCGTTTTATTACATCACTGCTATATTTATCTACTTTTTTAGAAAACAATAACTAAACTCTTAACTAAGCAGTGATATGTATAGGCAAACAACATTGACCTGTAACTAAAACATTAATGATGGTCAAGTAAATTAATGAATAGGGAACACAGGTGTTTATTATGTCTACATTGTTGTCCACTAACAAATCTAAACAACATTGATTTTCCTCTTTTAATGGTGTTATAACTGATCACTGGTCGATTTTGACCAAAGTTTAAGTGCTTTATTAAAGTATTGAATAATCATTGATCGGTTCCTCTTTTGGAAAAAAAATTATGTGCAGAGAACAAGAAATGACACAAGGTTAATATTGCTGCTGTTCTCAAGTGGAGGGTTATTCAAATTCCCTTGATCTAAGACTAGATACTGTGTATGTCTGTAGTTTTCATTATTGTCTAATGTATGTATAAATCACACAAAATTTAATTTAGACAAAGTAATGGAGTACAGGATATGGCAGTTCAAAACGATACTAATCCAACATCTGAAATTTTATATTTTGTATTTAATAATGAACAAATTTTTATTTCCTTTGTATTAGTTACACAATCAATTATTTCTGATTATTAGTAACTGAAGTAGTTCTGATCATCAATTACTAAAATCTAACCGATTCCCATCACTATATTATACAGTATGACTTTTATTTGTGTAGGAGGAAAGTGATATCACAAAACTTAATCATCACAATTAAATCAAAATACAAAATGTAATTAAATATCAGATGTGACACATGAAAGAAAAGTTGTTTAATAAATATATTAAACATAAAATGTTCCATATAGGTAAGACCTTCTTCCATATTAAAATAATAATCTCTTGCACAATTAGAAGTACATACTCCTTTATGCGTGCATACATGTTCTATAGGGCAATAACGAATTACAGATGGTTTGAGTTGCACTTATGCCATGGAACATGTTTTTAGGGAAGTAATCTGTGACTATTTCTAGGGCAAAGTTTCTCTTTGATCATGGAGTGGTCTAATACAGATTCATGGCTCATAGCCCTTCCAACCATCTATGCTTAAATCCTACCAGGTAGATCCTAAAGTGACAAGTAAATTCATTGAATTAAGATAACCCACCAGCAAGTTCTTTTTTTTTTTGTGATTTGCACTTATGTTCAAAGGGCAATAACTCCCAAGAACATCAACTCAGGTAAACGATATGTGCATTTCCTATCGATGTTGATGCTTTACACCAAGTTTCATGAAATAGTGCTTCATAGTTTTGGAGAATTTGCGCAGACAAGAATTTTGGACAGACAGAAAAGAATAAACAAGAGGGCCATGAGGCCCTGGCGCTCACCTGAGAATAAATTGAATTCTACACATTTTTCCAATAATGTCATGAATAGAGGATTAACAGAATTCATTATAAGTTAATATGAACTTGTTACTTAACCTAGCTTTTGTCCTGAACATTGTTCTTGACAAATTATACGGAGATTGGGCAGAAAACATGGACTCTAAAGTGTTAGCAAGGTTTTCTATGATTTGACCTAGTGACCTACTTATTGATCCAACATGACCCGTATACAAACTTGACTTATCTTTTGTCATGAACATCGTTCTGGGCAAATTATATGAAGATTGAACAAAAAATATGGACTCTAGAGTGATAATAAGGTTTTTCTATGATATGACCTAGTGACCTACTTATTGACCCAACATCAACGATATATGAACTTTTGCTTTGGTCATGAACATCGTTCTGGACAAATTATATGAAGATTGGACAAACAATATGGACTCTAGAGTGTTAACAAGGTTTTTGTTAGATTTGACCTTGTGACCTAATTATTGACCCAACATGACCCATATACGAACTTGACCTTGCTTTGGTCATGAACATTGTTATGGACAAATTATATGAAGATTGGACAAAAACTATGGACTATAGAGTGTTAACAAGGTTTTTGTTTGATTTGACCTAGTGACCTACTTATTAACCCAACATTATCAATATATAAACTTTACTTTGCTTTGGTCATGAACATCATTTTGGACAAATTATATGAAGATTTGAAAAAAAGGACTCTAGAGTGTTAACAAGGTTTGTCTTTGATTTGACCTAGTGACCTACTTATTGACCCATCATTATTGATATATGAACCTGATCTTGCTTTTGTCATGAACATCGTTCTTGAGAAATTATATGAAGATTGGACTAAAAATATGGACTCTAAAGCGTTAACAAGGTTTTTCTTTGATTTGACCTAGTGACCTAATTATTGACCCACCATGACTAATATACAAACTTGACCTTGCTTTGGTCATTAACATTGTTCTAGACAAATTATATAAAGATTGGACAAAAAATTTGGATCTAGAGTGTTAAAAAGGTTTATCTATTATTTGACCTAGTGACCTTATTGACCCAACATGATTAATATATAAACTTGACTTTGCTTATGGTCAAGATCATCGTTCTGGACAAATTATATGAAGATTGGACAAAAACTATGGACTCTATAGTGTTAACAATGTTTTTCTATGATTTGGCCTAGTGACCTCCTTATTGACCCAACATGACCCATATACGGACTTGACCTTGCTTTTGTCATGAAATCGTTCTGGACAAAAATATAGAAGATTGGAAAAAAATATAGACTCTAGAGTGTTAACAAGGTTTTTCTATGATTTGACCTAGTGACCTACTTATTGACCCAACATAACCCATATATTAGAACTGACCTTACTTAGTCATGAACATCAATCTGGACAAATTATATGAAGATTGGACAAAAAATATGGACTCATAGTGTTAAGAAGGTTTTTCTGATTTGACCTAGTGACCTACTTATTGACCCAATAAACCCATATACAAACCTGACCTTTCTTTGGTCATGAACAATGTTGGACAAATTATATGAAGATTGGACAAAAATATGGACTCTAGAGTGTAATAAGGTTTTTCTTTGATTTGACCTAGTGACCTACTTATTGACCAACAACATAATAATGATATGACCTTGCTTTGGTCATGAACAATGTTCTGGACAAATTATATGAAGATTGGACAAACAATATGGACTCTATAGTGTTAGAAGGTTTTTCTATGATTTGACCTAGTGACCTACTTATTGATCCAACATGACCCATACATGAACATGGCCTTGCTTTGGTCATGAAACAATGTTCAGGACAAATTATATGAAGATTGGACAAAAACTATGGACTCTAGAGTGTTAACAAGGTTTTTCTTTGATTTGACATAGTGACCTACTTATTGACCCAACATGATCCATATATGAAGTTGACTTTGCTTTGGTCATGAACATTGTTCTGGACAAATTATATGAAGATTGGACAAAAACTATGGACTATAGAGTGTTAACAAGGTTTTTGTTTGATTTGACCTAGTGACCTACTTATTAACCCAACATTATCAATATATAAACTTTACTTTGCTTTGGTCATGAACATCATTCTGGACAAATTATATGAAGATTGGACTAAAAATATGGACTCTAGCGTGTTAACAAGGTTTTTCTTTGATGTGACCTAGTGACCTACTTATTGACCCAACATAACCCATATACAAACCTGACCTTTCTTTGGTCATGAACATTGTTCTGGACAAATTATATGAAGATTGGACAAAAAATATGGACTCTAACAAGGTTTTTCTTTGATTTGACCTAGTGACCTACTTATTGACCCAACATTAACAATATATGAACTTGACCTTGCTTTGGTCATGAACAATGTTCTGGACAAATTATATGAAGATTGGACAAACAATATGGACTCTATAGTGTTAAGAAGGTTTTTCTATGATTTGAGCTAGTGACCTACTTATTGATCCAACATGACCCATACATGAACATGGCCTTGCTTTGGTCATGAACAATGTTCAGGACAAATTATATGAAGATTGGACAAAAACTATGGACTCTAGAGTGTTAACAAGGTTTTTCTTTGATTTGACCTAGTGACCTACTTATTGACCCAACATGATCGATATATGAAGTTGACTTTGCTTTGGTCATGAACATTGTTCTGGACAATTATATGAAGATGGACAAAAACTATGGACTATAGAGTGTTAACAAGGTTTTTGTTTGATTTGACCTAGTGACCTACTTATTAACCCAACATTATCAATATATAAACTTTACTTTGCTTTGGTCATGAACATCATTCTGGACAAATTATATGAAGATTGGACTAAAAATATGGACTCTAGCGTGTTAACAAGGTTTTTCTTTGATGTGACCTAGTGACCTACTTATTGACCCAACATAACCCATATACGAACTTGACCTTACTTTGGTCATGAACATCGTTCTGGACAAATTATATGAAGATTGGACAAAAAATATGGACTCTATAGTGTTAACAAGGTTTTTCTATGATTTGACCTAGTGACCTACTTATTGACCCAACATAACCCATATACAAACCTGACCTTTCTTTGGTCATGAACATTGTTCTGGACGAATTATATGAAGATTGGACAAAAAATATGGACTCTATAGTGTTAACAAGGTTTTTCTTTGATTTGACCTAGTGACCTACTTATTGACCCAACATGATCGATATATGAACTTGACTTTGCTTTGGTCATGATCATCATTCTGGACAAATTACATTAGGATTGGACAAAAAATATGGACTTTAGCGTGTTAACAAGGTTTTTCTATGATTTGACCTACTGACCTACTTATTGACCCAACAACAACGATATATAAACTTGACCTTGCTTTGGTGATGAACATCATTCTGGACAAATTATATGAAGATTGGACAAAAAATATGGACTCTATAGTGTTAACAAGGTTTTCCTATGATTTGACCTAGTGACCTACTTATTGACCCAACATAACCCATATACAAACCTGACCTTTCTTTGGTCATGAACATTGTTCTGGACAAATTATATGAAGATTGGACAAAAAAAAATGGACTCTAGAGTGTTAACAAGGTTTTTCTTTGATTTGACCTAGTGACCTACTTATTGACCCAACATTAACAATATATGAACTTGACCTTGCTTTGGTCATGAACAATGTTCTGGACAAATTATATGAAGATTGGACAAACAATATGGACTCTAGCGTGTTAACAAGGTTTTTCTTTGATTTGACCTAGTGACCTACTTATTGATCCAACATGACCCATATATGAACATGGCCTTGCTTTGGTCATGAACAATGTTCAGGACAAATTATATGAAGATTGGACAAAAACTATGGACTCTAGAGTGTTAACAAGGTTTTTCTTTGATTTGACCTAGTGACCTACTTATTGACCCAACATGATCGATATATGAAGTTGACTTTGCTTTGGTCATGAACATTGTTCTGGACAAATTATATGAAGATTGGACAAAAACTATGGACTATAGAGTGTTAACAAGGTTTTTGTTTGATTTGACCTAGTGACCTACTTATTAACCCAACATTATCAATATATAAACTTTACTTTGCTTTGGTCATGAACATCATTCTGGACAAATTATATGAAGATTGGACTAAAAATATGGACTCTAGCGTGTTAACAAGGTTTTTCTTTGATGTGACCTAGTGACATACTTATTGACCCAACATAACCCATATACGAACTTGACCTTACTTTGGTCATGAACATCGTTCTGGTCAAATTATATGAAGATTGGACAAAAAATATGGACTCTATAGTGTTAACAAGGTTTTTCTATGATTTGACCTAGTGACCTACTTATTGACCCAACATAACCCATATACAAACCTGACCTTTCTTTGGTCATGAACATTGTTCTGGACAAATTATATGAAGATTGGACAAAAAATATGGACTCTAGAGTGTTAACAAGTTTTTCTTTGATTTGACCTAGTGACCTACTTATTGACCCAACATTAATAATATATAAACTTGACCTTGCTTTGGTCATGAACAATGTTCTGGACAAATTATATGAAGATTGGACAAAAATATGGACTCTATAGTGTTAAGAAGGTTTTCTATGATTTGACCTAGTGACCTACTTATTGATCCAACATGACCCATATATGAAATGTCTTGCTTTGGTCATGAACATTGTTCTGGACAAATTATATGAAGATTGGACAAAAACTATGGACTCTAGAGTGTTAACAAGGTTTTTCTTTGATTTGACCTAGTGACCTACTTATTGACCCAACGTTAACGATATATAAACTTGACCTTGCTTTGGTCATGAACAATGTTCCGGACAAATTATATGAAGATTGGACAAAAAATATGGACTCTATAGTGTTAACAAGGTTTTTCTATGATTTGACCTAGTGACCTACTTATTGACCCAACATCAACGATATATGAACTTGACTTTGCTTTGGTCATGAACATCATTCTGAAAAAATTATATCAAGATTGGACAAAAAATATGGACTCTAGAGTGTTAACAAGGTTTTTCTATGATTTGGCCTAGTGACCTACTTATTGATCCAACATGACCTATATACGATCTTGACCTTGCTTTGGTCATGAATGTTGTTCTGGAGAAATTATATGACGATTGGACAAAAAATATGGACTCTAGAGTGTTAACAAGGTTTTTCTTTGATTTGACCTAGTGACCTACTTATTGACCCAACATGATCGATATATGAAGTTGACTTTGCTTTGGTCATGAACATTGTTCTGGACAAATTATATGAAGATTGGACAAAAACTATGGACTATAGAGTGTTAACAAGGTTTTTGTTTGATTTGACCTAGTGACCTACTTATTAACCCAACATTATCAATATATAAACTTTACTTTGCTTGGTCATGAACATCATTCTGGACAAATTATATGAAGATTGGACTAAAAATATGGACTCTAGCGTGTTAACAAGGTTTTTCTTTGATGTGACCTAGTGACCTACTTATTGACCCAACATAACCCATATACGAACTTGACCTTACTTTGGTCATGAACATCGTTTCTGGACAAATTATATGAAGATTGGACAAAAAATATGGACTCTATAGTGTTAACAGGTTTTTCTATGATTTGACCTAGTGACCTACTTATTGACCCAACATAACCCCTATACAAACCTGACCTTTCTTTGGTCATGAACATTGTTCTGGACGAATTATATGAAGATTGGACAAAAAATATGGACTCTATAGTGTTAACAAGGTTTTTCTTTGATTTGACCTAGTGACCTACTTATTGACCCAACATGATCGATATATGAACTGACTTTGCTTTGGTCATGATCATCATTCTGGACAAATTACATTAGGATTGGACAAAAAATATGGACTTTAGCGTGTTAACAAGGTTTTTCTATGATTTGACCTACTGACCTACTTATTGACCCAACAACAACGATATATAAACTTGACCTTGCTTTGGTGATGAACATCATTCTGGACAAATTATATGAAGATGGACAAAAAATATGGACTCTATAGTGTTAACAAGGTTTTCCTATGATTTGACCTAGTGACCTACTTATGACCCAACATAACCCATATACAAACCTGACCTTTTTGGTCATGAACATTGTTCTGGACAAATTATATGAAGATTGGACAAAAAATATGGACTCTAGAGTGTTAACAAGGTTTTTCTTTGATTTGACCTAGTGACCTACTTATTGACCCAACATTAACAATATATGAACTTGACCTTGCTTTGGTCATGAACAATGTTCTGGACAAATTATATGAAGATTGGACAACAATATGGACTCTAGCGTTTAACAAGTTTTTTTTGATTTGACCTAGTGACCTACTTATTGATCCAACATGACCCATATATGAACATGGCCTTGCTTTGGTCATGAACAATGTTCAGGACAAATTATATGAAGATTGGACAAAAACTATGGACTCTAGAGTGTTAACAAGGTTTTTCTTTGATTTGACCTAGTGACCTACTTATTGACCCAACATGATCGATATATGAAGTTGACTTTGCTTTGGTCATGAACATTGTTCTGGACAAATTATATGAAGATTGGACAAAAACTATGGACTATAGAGTGTTAACAAGGTTTTTGTTTGATTTGACCTAGTGACCTACTTATTAACCCAACATTATCAATATATAACTTTACTTTGCTTTGGTCATGAACATCATTCTGGACAAATTTATGAAGATTGGACTAAAAATATGGACTCTAGCGTGTTAACAAGGTTTTCTTTGATGTGAACCTAGTGACATACTTATTGACCCAACATAACCCATATACGAACTTGACCTTACTTTGGTCATGAACATCGTTCTGTCAAATTATATGAAATTGGACAAAAAATATGGACTCTATAGTGTTAACAAGGTTTTTCTATGATTTGACCTAGTGACCTACTTATTGACCCAACATAACCCATATACAAACCTGACCTTTCTTTGGTCATGAACATTGTTCTGGACAAATTATATGAAGATTGGACAAAAAATATGGACTCTAGAGTGTTAACAAGGTTTTTCTTTGATTTGACCTAGTGACCTACTTATTGACCCAACATTAATAATATATAAACTTGACCTTGCTTTGGTCATGAACAATGTTCTGGACAAATTATATGAAGATTGGACAAACAATATGGACTCTATAGTGTTAAGAAGGTTTTTCTATGATTTGACCTAGTGACCTACTTATTGATCCAACATGACCCATATATGAACATGGTCTTGCTTTGGTCATGAACATTGTTCTGGACAAATTATATGAAGATTGGACAAAAACTATGGACTCTAGAGTGTTAACAAGGTTTTTCTTTGATTTGACCTAGTGACCTACTTATTGACCCAACGTTAACGATATATAAACTTGACCTTGCTTTGGTCATGAACAATGTTCCGGACAAATTATATGAAGATTGGACAAAAAATATGGACTCTATAGTGTTAACAAGGTTTTTCTATGATTTGACCTAGTGACCTACTTATTGACCCAACATCAACGATATATGAACTTGACTTTGCTTTGGTCATGAACATCATTCTGAAAAATTATATCAAGATTGGACAAAAAAATATGGACTCTAGAGTGTTTTAACAAGGTTTTTCTATGATTTGGCCTAGTGACCTACTTATTGATCCAATGACCTATATACGATCTTGACCTTGCTTTGGTCATGAATGTTGTTCTGGAGAAATTATATGACGATTGGACAAAAAATATGGACTCTAGAGTGTTAACAAGGTTTTTCTTTGATTTGACCTAGTGACCTACTTATTGATCCAACACATTCCATATATGAACTTGACTTAGCATTTGACCTGAACAATGTTCTGGACAAGTTTGATGAAGATATAACAAAAACTGTGGCCTCTAGAGTGTTAACAATGAAAAGTTGACGCACGACGCACGACGCACGACGCATGTCGCACGACGCACGACGGACAAAGACTGATCACAATAGCTCACTTGAGCACTTTGTGCTCAGGTGAGCTAAAAAGCTGACAGTCTGATCTAGATGAAATCCCCCTTAAATTTACATTACTTATTACACAAACATAATGCTACAGACGTGTTACCAAGAAATAAAATTTTAAGGTTAATAACTTTGCAGATGATAGGTTAACCACAATAAGAATCCTCTGGGTTTGAAAGCTAGATTTCTAAATCTGTTTCAGGGCTCTACGATTGCAATTTTGTTCACTAGCCTCCTGGCTAGTAAAGCTGCGATGTTTACTAGCCAGAGCAAAAATGTTACTCGCCATATATTTGTTTAATAAATACAATTTAACTGGGATGCAATTAGACTGGAAACATTTCTCATTACTGCTTAGTTTTAAAGATAAGGCACAGTAGATGGGCCCAATGTTTTTAAAAATATTTTTCATTCAATTTACATTTATTGTGGTATGAAACATAGTGCATGTCCAAAAGCAAAGCAAAAACTTTGAAAACCGGCAAATTAAGTCAAAAACCCATGAACTTAAATCAAAGATGTGAGGTGAGTCGCTCCAGAAAAGTAAGCATATCCTGTCTAGCTAGATACACCTCTCACATGTAAAAATTAACAGTATATCTTTTAAACTTCTTTTTCCCAGTTTAAAACTCTGTTTTCCAAGCCAACTTGGGACCCAAATTCAGTCATCGGTTAAGAGGATTACATATGTTTTTCCATCGAGTCATCACTGGCACCGAGTCATGAATGAGGTCATTTCTTCCTAGTCATTGATAACATTAGACGTCTCAAAGCTTTTGGTTTTTCATTAGTATTCGTGGCTTGAAATATATATATATTTGCCAATTTTGTTTACAACTCATAGCGATGAAATTGACATTTGAAAACATGATCACACAAACGTTTAACAAATTAACAGATTGCAGCTGCATGATTTTAAGCGCTTTAAAGATGTTGCTTGATCAGAGTAATTTTGTTGTCGAAAATGGAAAGGAAAAATCCAGATTTTACTTTCTACTTTATACTTGCACATGGGTGAGTGAATTTGACATATCCACTGGCATTTACAAATAAGTACTCACAAATTTTTACTTGCATTGTAGAGCCCTGTGTTTTAGGATTGGCATGTCATGATGTTAAGAGTCCGACAGTAAAATATGCTTAATTATCATAGAAAATCTAATTAACTGGAATAATGTTTGATAATGCTAGTTGTAAATGAAAATAGCTATGCGCATCCATAACTGCCATAAAATATTCAGGGGTTGAAAATTCTTCAAGCACAATGCCCGGGACTAGAAAATTGGCAACCAGGATTTGGCAAAAATTTCACTGAAAAGCCCATCAGGCTTAAGTACTCAGAAAACCAATGAATTTTATTTCAGACTGTCACCTGGTGGCTTGAAAAACACATCCAACAAGCAGGCTCAAGTGGCGAGAAAAGAATGTCACAAGACATAACAGATGCTAAATATGATAAGGAGAAGCATGTCTGATGAGGATAAGGCGGAAGTGTATTACTGTATTGTAAATACTGCCAAAAATACCCTTTAACTGCCGATAGAAATAATGCATATCAATTTGTCTTTTTTCTTTAATTCTGCCGTTGAGCAAACTCTGGACTTGATAATAAAAATTGGGGGCTTTTGATTTTCTGCATCAAAAAGTCTTGGGCCTTAGGTCATCTGAAAATTTTTTCAATCCCTGATATTTCTGTAGAAAGGGAAATATGTAAGAAACATAGAAAACATAGCCTTAGTGACATATTATGTCGTATGGGTAAAATGGATTCATATAAAATCTCTTAAAGATATTTAAGGTAATTGTAGATGCACAAAGCAATTTGTCATTACAACTAGAAACAAGTAAGTGAAAAATATCAAACTTTATTCAAGTTTATTAAATTTCTATGAAAATTAGCAATAACTCACTGTCACAAACACAGTGACTCTGATAGTAGAAGTTTCTTACAGCAGGATACTGTGTGTGTGTGTGTGTGTGTGTGTGTGTGTTGTGTGTTGTGTGTGTGTGTGTGTACATAATGATTACAATCACATTACCTTTTCTTGTCATCTTTCTTCTCTTTATCATTCTTGTCAGTTTCTGTGTTTTCTTTCTTTACTGTCTCTTTTTCAGGCTTTGTCTCTTCCTCTTCTGTTTTGACAGCTGATTTTCTAGGAGCTAAAAATAACAAAGCACAAAAAGCTACTAAGTGAACACTAAAATTCTCTCTATGAACAACTTTTGTCTTGCCTGAATATTGAAATTATAGTAGAACTTTGATGGCTCAAAGTCCATGGGATTTCAGCCAAATATTTGAGCCATCAGGGGTTCAAGCAACTAAACATTGAGAGTTGATGTGCATCAGATGCAGAGTTCAGACTCCAGTTTTAATCATCAATAAAAAAAATTGTGAAAATTGAAATATGCCATAGAAAATGAAATGTGCCTTTAAAAAAGACAAAATTCATAATGATATATAAAGATGCAGTCTTTAAACTAAAGCTTTAGTTTCTACTGCAATTTTTAAGCTAATGCTGCTGACATCTCAATTCAAGAAGTGAAATAACTTTTCCTAAGATGTAAAACAAAATTCAATCAAATGCTGATCAATATCCTTGTCCTAGTGATTATCTCTGGGTATTCCTTTTGTCCAATGCTACAGAGCTTCAATATAAGCCAAAGATTCCGACTGTGGTATAAAACACAATTATTCCCCATTTAATCTCTCATGACATCATAGATATATGTTAATTGCTGGACAATTAAGACTATATGAACATGTCAACAAAAATACATTCCAAAAGTTATGTTCAAAATTAAGATCCATAATCTATGGGGCCTTGGTGGCTGCGTGGTCTAAAGCGTATGCTTACAGGTCTCAGCACCTCTCACTGTCTATGTTTGAATCCGTATCTGGGCAGATTCTTTTTCAAGACAGTGGTGCCAGTTCACCTGCCTAAGGTTGTGATTTTTTCCAGTCACTTTGGTTTTCTCCACTATCCAAGCACTGCCTCGATAAACTTGAAAGAATCTTGACTGGTGAGAAGAACTATTAATTCAACACACTCCTCCTATTCATCATCTTATCTATCCTATAAACAGGGTTGTCATGGCAACATACCACCATAACCTGACAACCAGTTATTGAAGCAATTAACATTTAACCTTTCAATACCGGTAAAATTTTACTTTTCAAACCCAGTCTATGGTGATACAGCATTAAACATTGTAATATACTGACATACTGGAATTTGGTATATGTAAATAAAGCTATGTGATAGAAAATATCTCTGAGGAGACATTACATGTCAAGATGTACAATGACAGAAACCTACACCAGCATAGAGAATTTAAATCAAAACAGACTCGGATATACATGTATATGTCAAATCTGTAAAAAAAACTTTTGTATGATGGTACTTCAGCTAAAATAAGTAACATGATGGCCCAAGGGAAGGAAGGTTTCTCTTGTCAAGTGGTCTTACAATCAAGCTTACATGGTTTCAGTGCCCCTCACTACCTAGGCTAGAATCCCACTCAGGTAGATACTTACTTTTGAAAATGTTCTCTTTCTTCATTAATCACAACAGTGTTAAATAAACATCCCTAACATGACTTAAAGGGCCTTAGTGGCTGTAAGGTCTGAAGCACATGCTTATAAATCACAGCACCTCTCACCCCCTAGGTTCAAACCCCACTTGGGGCAGATTAGAGTCTGAATTCACTTGCCGAAACTTGTGGTTTTCTCCAGGCACAATGGTTTCCTCCACTTTTGATCTGTCTCGATATAAGTAAATGATTCTTGACTGGGTGTAAAACACCATTTCTCCACTCTACTCTATACCTTCACCTAAAAATCTATGTCAATTTGCTAAGTGGGTGGTTCTCTCAGTTTTCTTCATCTTCCAACAACTGACCACTTAAATATTAGCCAAGTCTAAAAGACTCGAGCATAAAACACCAGGACTCCAGGTAAATTTCAGATATGGGTTTCATGATTAATCAACTGAATATGAAAAGCAAGAGAGACAGAAATTCATTGAAAACAGGGAGGGGTTTTCTAACACCGGGGGTGGTGGTGGGGGGGGGGGGGGGGGTGGTTTGAGAAGGAATTTACAAACATAGAAATTTTATCAAAACTATAGAAGTTATCATTTGAAAATCAATGCAAATTACAGTATGTTAATCAATTATGAGCAAATTTTGTCACAAAACAAACATAACAGAACTAACTGATATTTGAGAAGGAATTTAAAAACATAGAAATTTTATCAAAACTATAGAAGTTATCATTTGAAAATCAATGCAAATTACAGTATGTTAATCAGTTATGAGCAAATTTTGTCACAAAACAAACATAACAGAACTAACTGACCAAGTTTCATCATAAATATTACAAAACTTATCAACAGGAATCAATCAAAATAGACTGCAATTTCCTAAAAAAGTTTGCATAGATTTTGTCACACAATTTTAGTTATATTATACGTTCAAGTCCATGACCTCATGAATAACCAAAGAAACCATGTACAGAAGGTTTGGATTATTGCTGGCTGGTTGTATGTTTTAAAGCGTCAAAAGAGCAATTCTTCAGCTATTTAAGCCGAGAATAAGTTTATTAATCTCTAAGAATTAATCTAAGAACAAGTTTGTGTATATACATGTGTCAGATAAGTGAGAGCACACACTCCAGGCAAATTTAAGTGCTACCTCATGGAATAAGTTTGTTACAGACAAGCATGACATCCCCCAGTTGGCATTATACTGTGAATGGGTAAACCCGTTGATACTCTGAACTGAATCTGATAAGTGTAGGGTTATAAAACTCACCAAAGAAGCTATGTACAGCAGGTTTAGGTTTTGGCTCTTCCTCCTTTTTTTCCTTATCATCCTTGGTTTCATCTAATTAAAAAATGAATTTAAAATTGTGTGAAAATAACATCCAAACATGAGACAACAGACAATATGTTATTTTTGTCACCATTCTTATGACACCAATTTTTGCAAATAATCACGAAAATAAATTAAACATGTTTCATATTGTTCGTTTACTTAACCCTACCCATCAACAAGCAAAATTCCACTAACCAGGCTATTTGGTCCATGACAATCAAGAATGTGCAGTGATTTTCAGTTACAACTCAGGTAGGTGAGTGCTATGCAAACTGAATTCAACAGTTATAAACTTTTACTATGAAATACAGTCAAACCTGTCTATAAAGGCCACCCAAGGGAACCAGTAAAAGTGTCCTTTATATACAGGTTCAAATAATATGAATAAAGAACAATTGGGATGCCACTCTACTGGCCTTTAAAAGCAGGTGCCCCTTTATAGAGGTGGCCTTTAAGGCAGGTTGGAATGTATCTGCAAAAATTTCTGTTACAAACACATTGACATAGTCAGTATTCCACCCTAACCCTAACCCAGACATTATTCCACCAATATTCTGTTAATTTTAACTTTTTCCTTATACTGTAAAATAGGACATTTTCATTTTCATTTGATTTTTATGTTAACTCACTAAAGTAACAAGATACGAATAAAAACTCATGCAGATATATATTAATTGTAATAGAATTCACTTAATTTGTGTTGACTGTCATCTGACGACGCAAAAATAAAAGAACCATATGTGAATAACTTGAATATTATGGCTAAAATTTCGCAGTTTACAATATTCTGGATGTACTTATGAATCACAAAAATACATATCAATAGATTGATATATCAATTTTTTCAGGGTTATCAAGTATTGAATTTGATGTTAACAAATCTAGAGAATTGTGATGCAGTTCATGTCAGCAAGTTCTAAATTCACAATTATTACGTTATAACCCCATAAATATAGAACTGTTAATTCCTGACAGTTCTATAGCTTCAGGACACACTTAAACATTTTCAATCAAGATATAAAATTTAAGAAGCATGAAAGGGGAGAGAATTCTACATAAACAAAATCATAATTTTACCTTCATTTTTAGACTTCTTCACTGAACTTTTAGTTTCTTCATTTTTCTTTGTGGAAGGTGAAACGTCTTTTTTTGCCTTTTCCTTAGATTTTGGTGTCTTTTCCTTAGATTTTGGTGTCTTTTTTGTTTTTTCGTTCTTTTTATTTTGTGGAGATTCTTTTTTCTCTGACTTTTTCTGTGGAGAATCTTTTTCCTCCGACTTTGTTTCCATTTCTGTATCAACTGGTTCTTCTTTCATTTCTTCATCTTTCACTTCATTGTCCTCCTTAAAAAAAATCCACAATTGTTTATTTTATGGGTATTTTATAGATGTTCCATCATAATATCTGACAACATTTAAAACAAGAAATGTCACAAAAACAGTATAACTTGTGTTAAATTTTTTTTTATTACTTTCATTGCCGATGTACTGTTTGGTAAAATATGTGAGCAGACATATTACATTTGTAAATAGAGTGCACCTAAGAAGTTTGTCTTTTCACTAGTGCTGTCCAACTGGACAAAAATTTACAATTGATAATCAGAGACATAATTGATTAATAATTTGAATTTTTGGTAATTTTTGCATTATATGTTACATGTAAAATCAGTGACAAATAAAGCTGACAATATCATTATATCATAAAAAATAGTTTCAGTTTTGTTTAAGAGGAGCCATTTGGGTTTTTTTCTAATTTTGTTCTTGCTTAGTGATAATACCTGCCAAAACTTCAATTATTCAATCATCATTTCCCATGTTGTTTTAGGATTGATAGATTGAACAAGATTTATATCCCAGTCAAAATTATTTCACTTAATATGGGGTTACTATCTATAGATGAAGTGGTAGAAATTTTGACCTTTGCAATTTGTTCAGGACAATGTGCAGGGAGGATTTTTTAATATGCCACACCTTGCATCATTTTTAAGGTCTCTTCTGAAGGACCCCATGACTTTTATTTCTAAATGCTGAGTGTTTGGAGAAAGATCAGTCACTACTTATTTTTAAGTAATGGTCAGACCCAGCTAGGGGTTCAAACTCACAACCTCCCACATACTAAGTGAGTCTCCAACCAACTGAGCAATCTTACCTCTTCATCACTGACGTTCTCAGTTTTAGGCTTCTTGTTTGTACTTTCATTTATTATTGCCTCATAATTCAAATTCTTCCTCTTTACTGCACTGCCCATACTTTTTCTGGCTGGAAATAAAATATAAACAGATAATATAAATTATTTTTTTTATTAAAATTCATAATTTAAATACAGATACAGTGGAACTTGCCTTAATCAAACAGCTTCCAGACGTAAGATTTTGTTTGTATTAATCAGACTTTCAGTTTACACAGATTTCAGTAATCAGTCTATAATGGCAGTACCTTAATAATATACACACCTTAAATAATTTGTGCAACAATTTCATTCAGAATTGTATTTCAAATATTTTAATCCAAGCACCCCTTTCTTCAGACTTTTAAAGAATTATAAATCCCCCCCCCCCCCCCATGTCATTTACTTTTTTTTTTTTTTTTTTTTTTTTTTTTTTTTATTAAAAATGACATTCTGTGAAATTTTGACGTACCAGTAAACATTTTCAAAAATGTTTACAGAGCTCCAGATAAGCTGCGTATCTGTGTATTTTACGCATAGATTTTATTTAAATACGCCAAATATTTCAATAAGAAGCGTACTACTTACGCATGGTTATGGACACATACGCATAATCAGTTAAACCCCCGCGTATCGATGTCAACAACTTAAAAATGAAAACGAAAGTAGAAACTCCCAGTCTACAGCCAAGTCATGTAAACGCTGGATAATAACAATTACATGACCTGGATTCAAAATCACTTTTGTGACAATGATGAACCTCGTGGTATCACACGTACGTCAGTGTCAGCCAATCAAAGTTCTTCTAATGACAGATGCAGCGGAATATGGCCAAGTCAAAACAAACAAGTTTGCTTGCTTTTTGACGACAAAATCGTCAGGTCCCGAATTATTTGTCAAACAAATTGTTGAAAGTTTAATTACTTGTTCTATCAACGAGTCTAGGAAAAACACGATGGACAGAATGTGAAAAAAGAAACAATATTACAGTGGCAGGCACTATACCTGTGGTTGGTTGACGAATCGTCAGGAAGCGAAACACGCCTCAAATGTGAAATTTAATCAAAATTTGTCGGAAAAAGTGGTTTTACTCCTCTTTGATAAATTTGATGAGTACTTTTACTCATCACTAAATTGCTTTTACTCATAAAAAATTAAAATTTGATGAGTGAATACCCATGACACTTAAAAATTATCTGGAGCTCTGTGTTTAAAACAAACAGTGGTATTTATCATTTGGTACACTGGCAAATTCCATTTTAATCAAAATCAGTATCAGTCCATAGATGCAGAAGTTGTAGAATGGACATGATATTGGGACAGAAAGACTGACATGGTGATTCCTATATTCATGTAGTGTTACCAGCCTAAAATATGTTAAGGGGGGGGGGGGGGGTGTATAAAAAACTTGTGCAGAGTAGGATGCCTGTTACAATTTGTAGGGTTAGTGAAAATTTTAAAAATAAAACCTTCTGCATCACCTGATAATAGTAACTCTAAACAAGAGGCCCAGGGGCCACATCGCTCACCTGAGCAACTTGCTAGGTAGAAGCCGAAATGAGTTCAGTATTGAAGTGAGTGCAGGGGAGGGAGGTTTTGTACAAACTGAAATCTATACTTCCTACCGATGCTTTTCACTAAACAATTTGTAAGTATTTCTATGTACCGTAAAAGGTTGATGTTTCGACAAGCCTCGGCTTATTCCGTTACCTTTTTCTTACAGCATTTCAACCAATGAAATAATTTAAAAAAAAATTTTCATCATGCAATCTACCAATCTCAAAAGAGAGAAAATGCATAGGCCGAATACTGTAATCGGGAAATGGCAAATAGAAATTATAGAATACAGCAGGATTTACATTAAAAATTAGCTTTTAAATACAAGTACAATTAATATATTTCTCATGAACAATATATTTAACTTTATATCAAAATACTTATATAAAAGAATACAGCATGGAAAATACACTATTATTTAACCATGATTTGAACAAACTTGAATCTACACTACCTGAGGATGCTTCCATTTTAATTTGAGCTTTCCTGGCCTAATAGTTTTTGAGGAGAAGATTTTTAAAGATTCTCTCTATATATTCCTGTGTAAAACTTGACCCCCCTCTTGTGGCCCCACCCTACCCCCAGGGACTATGATTTGAACAAACTTGAATCTACACTACCTGAGGATGCTTCCATTTTAATTTGAGCTTTTCTGGCCTAATAGTTTTTGAGAAAAAGATTTTAAAAAATTTTCTTTATATATTCCTATGTAAAACTTGATCCCCCTCTTGTGACCCCTCCCTACCCCCGGGGACCATGATTTGAACAAACTTGAATCTACACTACCTGAGGATGCTTCCATTTTAATTTGAGCTTTTCAGGCCTAATAGTTTTTGAGAAGAAGATTTTTAAAGATTTTCTCTATATACTCCTATGTAAAACTTGATCCCCCTCTTGTGGCCCCTCCCTACCCCCGGGGACCATGATTTGAACAAACTTGAATCTACACTACCTTAGGATGCTTCCATTTTAATTTGAGCTTTCCTGGCCTAATAGTTTTTGAGGAGAAGATTTTTAAAGATTCTCTCTATATATTCCTGTGTAAAACTTGACCCCCCTCTTGTGGCCCCACCCTACCCCCAGGGACTATGATTTGAACAAACTTGAATCTACACTACCTGAGGATGCTTCCATTTTAATTTGAGCTTTTCTGGCCTAATAGTTTTTGAGAAAAAGATTTTTAAAAATTTTCTTTATATATTCCTATGTAAAACTTGATCCCCCTCTTGTGACCCCTCCCTACCCCCGGGGACCATGATTTGAACAAACTTGAATCTACACTACCTCAGGATGCTTCCATTTTAATTTGAGCTTTTCAGGCCTAATAGTTTTTGAGAAGAAGATTTTTAAAGATTTTCTCTATATACTCTTATGTAAAACTTGATCCCCCTCTTGTGGCCCCTCCCTACCCCCGGGGACCATGATTTGAACAAACTTGAATCTACACTTCCTAAGGATGCCTCCACAAAAGTTTAAGCTTTACAGGCCGAATAGTTTTTGAGAAGAAGATTTTTGAAAAATACCAACAAAGTTTCAATAATTCTCAATTATCCCCTTTAAAGAGGGTGTGGCCCTTCATTTGAACAAACTTGAATCCCCTTCACCTAGTGGTGCTTTGTGCCAAATTTGGTTGAAATCTGCCCAGTGGTTCGTGAGAAGAAGATGAAAATGTGAAAAGTTTACGACGACGACAACGACGACGACGACAACAGACAACGGACAAATTGTGATCAGAAAAGCTCACTTGAGCCTTTGGCTCAGGTGAGCTAAAAAGCAAACAAATCAGTGAAATCAGTTTGCCAAATGTAATCTAAAGGTGTGTGTGTGTGTGTGTGAAATTTTAAATATGTATGTTATACCAGTTTTACGGACAGGTAAACCAAATGGAGATTTTACTGGGGTAGTGTCCTCAGTTATCGGCTCTACTTTGATAACAGCCTCTTTTTCTTCCTTCTTTTCTTCTTTCTGAAAACACAAATCATTTTTAGACATAAATAAATATTCTATCCTGTACCAGTCAGTATAGTAAACATGATTGACTGATTAATTGATTTATTGATTGATTGAATGGTTGATTGAGTGACTTCATTTAAGGATTGAATTTCACTTTGAATGCTGTCATCGAGGTATGACTGCATCAGCTCACATTCACAGTAAATGTTAAACTTTGAACGTGAGCTGATGCAGTCATACCTCGATGACAGCATTCAAAGTGAAATTCAATCCTTATGTTTACATTATTTTTACCCACAAAAAGGTATTATTAATTTTCCGAAAGTCGGTGTATTAATGTGGTTGGAACACTTAAAGCGAGATAACTCTTATTGTAGAACCATATAAAGAGAACAGCCATGTTGATTTGTCTCGTTGCTTGGCGATCGTAAAATATAGTTCCGTAAAACACTTTTGAAAATTAAATTCTATTTCTCCTTTTTTCACTAAACAATAATCTGTTTGGTAAGATATTACTATGAATATAATTATTTAGTCGAATAACAACAACAGTTGTTCATAATTCAAATGTGGTGTCCTCGGACTCACTAATTTTTTCACTTCGTATCTTTATAGGCCATGGGAAATGGTCATAAATCATTAAAAAATTATTTTGATATAAAAAGACAACAAATATTTTTTTATTCTTTTTTATTTTCAAATCATTTTTAAAATTGGTGCAGTATGACAAATTTCTACGTTTGTTACCGCTCATAAAGAGCGTCCCTGCAGTCGCCGGATAGATTATGAATGAACCCGCAGGAAATTATGAATGAATAAGTAGTTCCTTGGTGGTATGTATTCCTCCGCTGTACATCGAAAGCGGATTGGCTGAAGATATTAACTGACGTACCGCTTTTACAGAGCGTGTGACACACTGCTGTCATCGAAAAATTAACGCAATGGTTCTAAAGAGATTCAAATAAGGCAATGCATTTGTAATGTAAACATTGGTTTATATCTCTACATTCTTTTATTTGTATCAAGATGTCACCAGGCATAAATGGAGTTACATAAATTTATACCAATCTATAAATTTCTGCAAATTTCATATCAGTACTTGAATTTTGTTCTGTGAGGAAAATCTCTAAGTCAACTCTAACTGCGACTAAATTCATTTCACTCACTCATTCTGTCAGTATCCAATTTATTAATTAGTATGGTGGTCTTGAAATGTAAAATAATTTTTTTTACTCAAGGTCATCACTGGCTTGTTACAATGGTGTTTTTGCCCCAGTTAAGATTAATGTGTGACTAAAATCAAAATTGAATCGAAAGTCCAGAATCTTTACCACTCAGCCAATACACACTTTTCCACTTACCTTTTCAGCAGGAGTTTCACTTTGTTTTTCTTTAGAATCTTCAATTTTGCTATCATCATCAACTGAATCTGTTTCCATGGCAACATCATTTTCCTCATTATCATCATCTTCATCATCACTCTCAATAACTCTAGCCTTTCTTCCTTTCCGCTTTGCTGTAGCTTTTATTGGAGAATCATGATCTTCTTTGGAAGGTGAGCTATTTTTAGGTTTCAGAGGTGATTTTTCTATTCCATTGCTAAAGCAAAAAGCAGTACAATTTGTAGCCTAGACTATATTAATATCAAGAAAGTGTTACTTTGCAAAAATCAGTCCTAGCTCTGCTGGTAATGGAAACAATTTACATGTTTTTTTGATCATGCACCATTGTTGCATGAAATATATTATGTGGGATAAACATATGACATTAAGCCTAAATTGATTCAAAATTACCGGTAAATCAATAAAAGTGATTTATACCCACCATTCATGATTCAATAAATATGACACAAAATGATTGATTGTATGTTTCAGTCAAGAATATTTCACTTATATCGAGTGAGACATGACCAGTTCAGTTACATGTATATACAAAGACATCGCTACCTATAGGTGAAGTGGCAGAGATTTTTGCCTACGCATTGTGCATAGGGCAATATGCAGGGAGGGTTCCTTAGCATGCCATGCCCACCATGACATGTGGCATCGGTTTTAGGACTCTTCCAATCTTCCTTTTACCATATATACATACAGTTTAGGTGTCTTTGTCTTGATTTTCACCTCTGTATCATTACTCTCTTTTGGTTTCTGAGGTTTCGGGCTTGCGAAAAAAGATCTGCAATAGAAAAATCAAAAAGTTGCATCTGCTCTTAAAATGTCAAATGAAATTTTAGGAGTTTTAAGTGATATCAGTATGATCAAGGTACCAAAAATAAGCAGTCCTGAGAAGACTAAAGTGTATGGATGTACACAGCATACACTTAACCATGCCATAATACGTTGCATGAGTTGGTGTAGATGTATGTATACAGGGGTTCTATGGTATCGCGGTAGTAAACGAATTTAACAGAAATAAATCAAAACAGATAAGTACTCGGAAATAACTGTTTTGTTATCTAATTTAGCATCATCAAACATCATTGTATACCAAAAATTGTCTTGGTATGCCCATAGATAGTGTCATCATCGCCGATCAAATAATCCGCCATTACTATATGCTATCAAAGGGAGGTTACTATGATATCGCGGTATTTCCAGAAAATGTATGTATGGAGGCCCATACTCAACGCATATGTCCATAAATAGCACAAAATATTATTTTCTTCATCAGGAAAGTATTTTGAGCACAAATACCGAAATTATCAAACTACATTATGAAAAATTAAAAGAACAACATTAACATTTTAAAATTTCAAAATTCCCATAAAATCCAGTTGACAGTATGGACACCTGAATTCATTATGGAACCATATGACACAAACCGGAGAGCAAAAAATTAAATGTGTGCAGTAATTACAAATGTCACATTGATCAAATTTCGTTATTACCAATCCAACCCTTTGGTTGCCACTCATGCACAACACAATTCATTGTTGCTCAGGCACTATAGTAATGCAGGCTCTTGGCCTTTTCCAACTTGGGCATATTTTACAAAATAATTGGTGAGGTAGGTATGAAATACCTTGGTATTTAACCAACCAGATTCTGATATTTCAACAGATGAAGCAAGTAAGTAATCTCATTTCTGTCATAAATTCTGTATTAGAAAGATATCATATACATGTACACCACTTGGTAAATGATTGCAATCTGTATTTCCTCCAGCTATGATGTTTATTGTAGACAATTTTACTGAAGTAATCTAGCCTGCAATAATGTGGATTTGTCGCACAGAATTCGGGGTAAAATTTTCAGTACTAGTACCTGTTTCGTCCACATAAAAATAAGCACTTTGTTTTTGGTAATATTGTAACAAGCTCTATATAATATAATGTCATAGCAATAACAAGACATGGTGGTATGTAACTTTTTTCTTAATATAGCGAGCTGTTGTGTTTTATCAACCTCAAGATATATATATCCATCGGTTTAAAAATCCATTAAAACCAATGAGTGCTCAGTGCAAAATAATAATTTAAAAAAATAAAGATCAACAATAATTAAATAATTTAGAAATAAAAAAAAAGAAAATTAATTTTTAAAAAAGAATTATAAAATAAATACATCAAATTAAACAAATATAAAAATATTTATAAAATATATATATAATTTGTGTAATATATATATAACCAATTTTTTTATATTTAAATATTTTTTTATTATTTTTTTTTTTTTTTTGGTTAAATTTTTAACTATTTTGCCATTTTTTAATTTCAATTACAAAATATTTTTCTATTTTTTCTAACTCATGATTTCTATATTTATTGTCGATCAGAATGTTTTTAATTGACATTTCTCAGGAAAATTAAATTTTTAGTTACAGTAGCTTAAGGTTTCCATACTTTTTATGACTGAGCAACATTCTTCCTTATATGGAAATCATGTTACTTTGTGACCTAATTACCGATGTAAACATCAGACGTCATCCTGCCGGCAGCGTCCAGAAAAAATATTAAGGATTAAAGAATCCATAGGCATTTGTATCACCAGGTGTATACCCTGGGGTGCCGAAAATCGTTATTTTATATGACATTGAGTTAAAAAGGTAATTCTTATAAGAAAAGTTGCCATTATCGACAAAAGTTGTTTTCATGTAGTGGAACGTCTCCCAAGTTTACGATCTATTTTTATCTACCCGCTAGGTGTCACTGTTGCGACAGAGGAAAATAAAATAAACATAACGCGATACCATAGAACCCGCGATATCATAGGAAGGCACTATAATCAGTAATGCGACAGTATGTAATCTTCTGATAAGAAGGAATAATGTATATTGAAAGAAGAAGATGTGAAACGAGATGGCAAATATCAGGTGACAGTGAAACTAGTTGGAATGGAACCAGTTCAAGTGCCAGTTGACCAGACACCTCCTTCAACACAAGTAAATTCACAAAGTTCAAGATGGCATACAATCGTGTCACTTTAACTTATGCTAAATGTTTTGCATGTGGATCCCCAGGAACCACCTCAATGGTTTTATGCTCTTAATTTTAAATATACGCTTTATCTGTTCAACATAATTTTACGATATTTCAAGAAGTGGCGCGACAACATACATATCCCTCCCCTTCCCAAAATTTTCTGCTCCCGCCCAGGAGTGCATGGCATTCTGGGGCGACGGAACGTGCATTGGCCACTATCACTATTTCATTTTGTGTCAGTGTTTGTGTGTGGATCTTATTATTTCTTACGTGATTGACTTCTGCATTGTCAGTTCTTTACACCAAACATTGCTTTTCCCGCGATTTATTTATTTATTGGTGACCGTGTAAAATGTGTAGCGCAATATAAAATGTGCGTACCGGTGCTTCTGTTACAGCCAAAAGTCAATGAACATTCCGTAGATTACATGAAGACTCATTTATTTTGGTCACCGTGATTTGAAACGAAACTTGAGTGATTAAAATCCAATCATGTCGAAAAAAGAAATTTCAATGAGAACATCGACAAAGTTATGTAATGCTATCGTCAGTGTAAATTGTCACGCCTGTGCACGCTGTTTTATACCTTTATACCTCTTTTACGGGTAAGAGGCTCTGTCTGTAACCGTTGGGCGGTCTTCTTATCATAATTTACACCCACCCCCTGTGCCCATAGTGAATTACGGGTAGTGTATCTAAGTTCTTTCCAATATGTATCTATCTTGTTTTTAAAACTGTTTATCGAAGTAGTACAAACAATATTGTCTGATAGTGAGTTCCAATCATTTACAATCCTTTGTGAAAAACTGCATTTCCTGATGTCTTTTTTACAGTGTCTTTTCTTGGTCTTCTTTTTACAAGCATACTGAATAATCATAATAAAATATTATAATAATTATAGTTTAAATAATTTTATTACACCTTATGTAAAAACCTAGCAATTTCATTGGATAAGAGCTATGTAAGAATTTGTACTGTCACATAAAATTAACAATGTCACATAGCGCTGTGCGTGACTATGTGACAGTACTTTTGTTCGAGTCGCCTGCGCCTCCCTTCACTGGATCACGTCATCGCTTTGAACAAAACATGTTTCAGTTATGTGTACGGCAAGCGTGTCATTGTTATTGATATTATTTACATTCGTCTGTACACAACAACAACGGATGATGTTTACCGAGGTTGACAATGACTATCTTGGCAATTTGGTAGAGTCTAAAGACTCGACATCAACTAAACGAATCATTATGCAGGCTGTGGATACGTTTCTTAAATTTCTTGGCTCAAATGACTGTGCGTTTGAGGCATTCCCGGTCAATATTTGGATGAAAATTGGTAAAGACATTACTAAAGACGACGGATGCACATCATGTATTGGTAAAATAAATCAAACATTCGGTGTGATAAAATAAATATTACATTTCTGACAGGGTGCCAGTACATATTGTCACCTCTCGAAAAGCATTGTCAGCCTCGGCAAACAATGCTTCCTCGAGGTGACAATATGTACTGGCACCCTGTCAGAAAAGTACTATTTATATAATATTATCTTTGTGACATCTACGAATGTCTGATTTGTACAAATATAGTGTATGCTTAAAGGCTCGAAATTTTAAATGATTACATTATACCGTGATGGTTATGATCAATGGATGCCTTCCGACGTGATGGTAAAATAAATCATCGCAAGATCATATTGAACAATTTCGCATTCACGTGGTTCAAATATGGCCCAGAATCATGTCACAGTGTTGATCATTGGTTTATTTTGTAATCAGGACGATATTGAAAAAAAACCCAACTAATCCATGTCCAAATCACAATCCCAAAGCAAAGTAAAAACTTTAAAACTGTCAAATTAGGTTAAACAGAGGAAGTGAAACCGGGTGCTCCGGGAAGGTAAGCACATCCGCTTAAGCTACACCCGCCACGCGTGTAATCAAAATTGTGGTGAAAGGAACATGGAACTACATCCAGGGCAATCCTGGACAGAGATGAAAGTGTGTTCAAATTCATTCCGAGTTTCATTTCTTGTATCAAATAAAACGGAGGTACAAAAGCCTATGTGACAAAAACCTTAGACCTTTCGTTACAAACATAATTTTAACCCCTCATTCATTCATTCATTCATTCATTCATTCAATCATTTATTCATTCATTCATTCATCCGAAGTCTTTAATGAGATAATAACAACACATCATTATATATTTACATATATACTAGTGTAGCTAGCTAAACAGAAGGTGTTTATTCTTCAGAAGCACCCGGTCTCACTTCCCTAGTGTTTTTCTTAATTTGTCAGTTTTCAAAGTTTTTACTTTACTTTTGGATTTTGATATGGTCGTGACAAAGATTGGTATTTTTTCTTTTGACTCACTATCATTCTCTCTAAAGATACATTCTTTACTTCAACTCAGTAACTTTGGATTATATGACATTGTTTTAATCCGGCCTTTGGAACTCCCCTCCCCTTCCAACGAATCTGTCACTAAAAAGTAAAATAAACGACTATAGTCATTGAATAAGCATCGTTTTATTTAGCTTTTGAAATTGACCATATAATATATGGATGATATCAAAAGTCTATAAATCTTAATCTGTTAATATAATGAACTCCTAGGTGATACATCCTCACATATATATACATAATACATGACGATACATACATATTAAGAAAAGCATAAAGAAAACCATAACATGGAGTAAAACATTTCGAAAACATAAAATAAAAACAAAAAGCATTCAAATAAACAAAAACAAAAACTTGAGAAAAATGAATTAAAGACCAAATAAAACTGAAATAAAGCGACTATTACACAGTGCAATTGTCCACAGTCTTAATTAGCTTAAATAAAAATGCTAAGCAACCGTGTGCATATGGAATTTCTAATTGATAATCACTAGATAAAATATCTATAGTTTTCCACAAGACCTTTAGGGTTTGTGTATTTGGTATTGTTAACATACACATTATCCAACGTGCTACACATTTTATCACACAAGCTTAGTAATTTTCCTTCCTCCATAATCAGAAGAGGGATCTACACTAATTCAACTTCCGGTGATCGAATTAAATTTTCTAGCATAAAATTAGAGCTAGTTACAAGATTTCAGCTCTTTTATCTGGGATTGTATCATCTAGCAATATATCTCATAGATCACTTGTAAAGGAGATTTATCAAAATTGAATCTTAAATCGTTTGAAACGCTTTGATTTGGCGATTCCTGTCTCCTGATTATATCGTTGACGTCATGATCATATGCGGGAACGTCATTTCCTAGGATTTACAGTATGTTTTGACTTTTCTGTGATATAACGAGATAAGTTTGCATCAACAATTTACCATGTTAAAATAAATCTGTAAATAGCTTCGTATATATTGGATATATAGCTCAGATGTAAGTATTAGAAGCATTTCCCCCTCATTTCTGATGAGTGAATTTCTGGCATCACCAAGATTACTCATCTACTGTATGAAACTTAGAAAAGCATGTTTTCCATTCAGTTTGATTATGTGTTTGATATATTAAACAAGTATCTTAAGATATTTCCTACAAACTGAAGAAGTGCTGGTGAACCCAACTACAGGGACTTATATTTCATTTAATACATCATACAAGGCCAAATTATATCTGTTGTCAACCCTGATATTTGTTTATTGAGAGAGAGAATATGCCACCTCCAGCTGGAGGCAACAAATTTCCGCATTTTGCTATTGGGTCAGCTTCTGTCGTCCACAGACCTATATCGTCAATAAAAGGGCCTTTGACGACAAAATAATTAGGCTAATATCATACATTCCTGTGGTCATACTCATCGCTGTTTTTGATCCCTGATCCTTTAGGCCTCCACTTTGAGTCATTATACATTTCCAGGGTTGTATCATTTATAAATATTGGAGTGAATGTTTGCATATATTTTTAAAAATAGGCAACAGAATAATGTAATTGTCAATAATACTTCAAATAAGAATAATTGATATCAACACATGACATTTTAAAAGGGACTTGTTAGTATATTAGGGGTCTTTGTGTTCAAGTGCTCTAAAGAACTCTTACAGATCACAGAACATCACGCTTCACTGCGGTAGCTCAGTTGGTAGAGTGCTCGCTCAGTAAGTGGAAGGTCGTGGGTTCGATCCCCGGCTGGGTCTGACCCAAGACTTGAAAGTGGGTTGTGACTGTTCTTTGGCCAAGCACTGAAGCATTACGAAATGAAAGTCACAGTTCTTTCAGATGGGAAATTAAAATAAACGAGGTCCCGTGTCATGGTGGGCTTGGCACGCTAAAGAACCCTGCTGTATAATGTTAGATTTTCATTATTGAAGTCACAGCTTAAAACTTATTTGAATAATGACATTCTAGAAATGTTTGAAATGACTCATTTCATTTAAATAATAATAATTAGCAACAAAATGTTTTAATCAGTTATAATAGAATAGGATTTCTGCAAGCTTGTAAAACACATTGCAATTGCATTAAATGTTTTATTGCTTGCCTGTTCTTTTAGTTTTTTGATTTATAATTTCAGATGGCTGGTAATTCTAGCGTTACAACCACTCCATCTGGAAATATAACTCGGACAACCTTAGGCCCCATCAATACTACAGTGACCAGTACTCTGATAACAACTGCGAGTACACTGAGTAACATCACTACCAACAATGTAACGGCGCCACTTCAAGCTCCGATATTTCTACAAACTCCTGCAGCACAAGGAATTGGTGGAGCATTTGCATTTATTGCTATTTTTATCACATGTCACCAGGTAAATGATTCTTTTAAATCAGTTATTTACTGTCACATTTAGAGCCTTGGCATCTTAATGGTCTAATGACACACAATTCACAGCACCTCTTGGCCTTCACCAGCAAGGTTCCAACTTCTTTAATATTCAAATCAGATCAGTGTGAGAAAATATGTCAGTTCACTAACCAAAGGTCAGTGGTTTTTTCTTGGTACTGGTTTTGTCAAGGTAATCTTGTTTACTCCAACATGGCAGAACTCTCCCAGTTTAACATACTCTGTAGAGACCAAACAGCCAATGAAATATGTGACAGAGTTGAGTTATGGTATTTTATATCCCAATCAAAATATTAAGATATATAGGACAAGTTCGTATTTGAATATCTGTTTGGTACACAGTTTCAAGTTATTATCATAATCAGATTGGAGAAACCTGGCATGGTAACAAATTAAGCTCCTTTTGAAAAGTATTTTACTATTTTGTTATACATGTATATAGTTGGTGACATCTCAATATAACTGCCTATTAACTTGGACATTAAACCTTCGTCAATCAATCTGTCACCTTCTATGTGGTCTAATGGATAAGACGTCAATCTACAAATTCAGGGTATCTCACCGCTATGAGTATGAGTCTTGCTCAGACCACATGTGGGAAAGTGAATTTTCCTTGCCGTTGGCTTTTACTGGTTCACCTGTTGTCAGTATAATGTAACTTGGGGAGTGGTATGCTGGTACAAGGCAGACCATAAAACACACTCACACTTCACATACATACACAAACTTGTTCATAGATTAATCCATAGAGATAAATCATTCTTGTCACGAATAGCTGAAAAATTGCTGATGCGACATTATTAAGCAACATTCAACAACAACAACAACCTTCTATTATCTTATAACAAGCTTTGATTAATCATCAATATACATTTGTATTTCAAAATTAGAAGGAAATTAATTGGAACCTTTTTGTTAAATAAAAATTTCACTGAGGAAATAAAAGAGACAAAATTGGGTCAATTTATTCATAATTAAAACATTTATTATCTTTACTGTAATTAATATATATACATGTACATGTGATTTCTTCATTAAAAAGGAAATTATATTGTCTATAGGATCTATAAACACATGAGTACATTATACTGGTATATACAATTTGTAGATTAATAAGTTTATTACACTGTGGTACATTGTGTGATATAAGTAAATATACCATATCTATATTATATACACTAAACTATCCACTATAGTTCATAGAACCATTGAAAGTATGGAAGCATAAAATGGACAAAGCTACACAACCATGCAAGTGAAATTTTCACTTGGGGAAATTTAAACTATTTTTTTTTTCACCACCAATATAGTGAAAATTAACCACTAGCGAAACTTCGTGATATTTGGTTTATTTCAAATTATGTCAGCTTTAACCTTCTGGTGCCTTAGGTCTGAGATGTTTCTAAGATTAACGTTTTACTGAGATACAATGTAATAGCTTTATAGGTTAATGACTCATTTCTTTTACTTTTTTAAAACTTCAGTTCTGAGAGATTCCCAAAAATAAGGGCTTACTGAGATGAACAGCTGCATAGCTCAATAGTTCGTTCCGTTCACTTTTAATGCTTCTGAAATATTCTTAAGAATATTGGATTTATTGAGATAAATAACTTCATATTTCAATGGCTCACTTTCACCCTGTTATAAAATCAGGTCTGTGATATTCCTAAGAACAAGGGATTTACTGAGATATATAGCTTGAGATAAAAAGCTTAATAGCTCAAGTGCTTACAGTACTGCTTTTACCTTCTAAATGCCTTAGGTCTGAGATATCCTAAAAATAAGAAATTTACTGAGATAAATAATTTCATAGATCAATTACTTACTGGGATATTCCTAAGAATAAAGGGTTTTCTAAGATAAATAGCTTCATAGCTCAATGGCTCATTGGTTTCACTCACAGTTGCCTCAGTCCTGAGATATTTCTAAGGATAAGGATTTTACTGAGGTAGAAGGTAACTAGCTTTATAGTTTAATGACTCATTTCTTTCATTTTTTTTTAAAACCTCAGTTCTGAATAAGGGGTTTACTGGGGTCAAAAGCTGCATAGCTCAATAGCTCGTTTTGTTCACTTTTTGATGCTTCAGGTCTGAGATATCCAAATGATAAGGGATTTACAGAGATAAATAGCTTCATAGCTCAATGGCTCACTGCTTTCAAATTCTGACGCCTCATTTCAGAGATATTCCAAAGAATAAGAGATTTATTTGGAGAACTATTTTTGTATATTAATGTCTTGTTACTTTCACCTTTTGCTGCTTGTCTTTAGATGTTCCTAAAAAATAATGGATTAACTGAGATAGATAGCTCAATAGCTCAATTGTTTAGTGCTTTTTCCTGCCTGAATTCTGAGATATTTGTAGAAATAAAGGATGTATTTAGATTGATAGCTTTATTAGATTAATGGCTTACTGCTTTCGCCTTCAGATATCTTGAGTTATTTCTAAGAAAAAGAGCTTTCCTGGAAATAAATAACTTCCAGGATTAATATTGTCTCATGTTAAGATTTTATGGAAGAAACGAGACATTAGTTCCATTTTATTGTATTAACTTGACAAGCTTGTTGACATTAACACAGCGAACACAGAGAAAAGGTAGCTTTATCATTTACAAAAGGAATTACCACATTTCCTTATATAAAAATAAGACTTTCAATCCTACATGAATCAAGAACAAGCTCTCGGCAAGGTGACAGAACTCTATTTACTTTTGATAAAAATATTCTGAAGAAGGCAATGAATCTTAGTGCATAATAAGACTGTATTTTTATATGAGATGTGTTCATTAGATACTTTCTGTTACGACACCATCTCAAATGAATAGGTCTCAGAATGGCTAAAATCAGTGTTAGCTTACTCTTCAGTTCTTTTATGTTTAATGATGTTATTCATGTAATTAATTGATGCTGGTGTTAAAGAAGAATGGATTTTACAATTTATATCTTAAAACCAAGCACTAAGGGTGATAAAAATCCTTTTGTAATGGTTCTGTAACTTCTGTTATATAACACATGTATTGTACAAGTGCATGTAACTGTACTCGAGTGCTGACAAAATTATTTGTTAGATTTTAAAATAAATGAAGGGCAATAACTTTGTAAATAAATGTGTGTGGGTTATGAAAAATGAACTTGTACAAGGTATTTCTATCACTTTTAATATTTTTATCAAGTTTCGTGAAATTCTGTAAGTTAAAATATATTTTGGTCCTTGTGATATCTTTTCAACATCTTGATTTAAAATTTTGGCTTCACAATTTTAATACAAGCACTACTGATGAGGAATTGTATTCCGAAACAGCCATCTAGTGCTGTAAAATTAATACTGTTACAATATTTGATTAAAAGTTTTTAGTGTGCTGGCAACAACTTTTTTGGAAAACAAACAAATGCCAAAAACTCTGTAAGTAAGCCAGTGCAGGTTATGAAAAATGAACTCATATTAGATATTATTGTAACTTAATCCTTTTATCAAGTTTTATCAAATTCTGTTAATTATAAAGTTTCTAATATGCCAATGGAAAAATTTGAGCATAGTAAACAAAGGGCAATAACTCTGTAAATTAGGAAGATTGTTGTTTCAATGGGGTTAACCGCTGTACCATGTGATCAATACCTCTTAACGTTTGTGCGGAACGTTTTGGAACGTCACAGATTCCCCGAATGACGTCGTTTTCGCGACAAAACGTAATCTCATGCGATTCCATATCCATTGGAAATAAGTTCCGCAAAACGTTAGAGGGCATCACGTGGTACAGCGGGGAACCCCATTGCCATTGTCTCTGGTTTTCTCTTGCCACTCTTTTTCTCCTCCTTTCCAAAACTGACTGCCTTAATTTAAATTAAAAAATTTTGACTGAGTTGTAAAACACCATTTCAAACCCCACCATGATCACTTCCTTAGGGTGTGCAAGTGGCATTTCAGATCACTTATCTGTAAAAACTTTCAAATCACATATGGGTCACTACAATAATCAATAACTTTTGTAATATTTATCTTATTTTGATGAAACTTTGTTTCTGCTGTCTGACTATTTCTTTAAAATAAATTAAAAACTGAAATAAGTAAAATGAAGTATAAGTGAGATGTTGTGCAATGACCAGAAAGTATGAAGATGTCAAAGCCTTTACATACCTAGAAGCAGTACCAATTAACACAGGAGGGGGACAAATGAAGATATCAGACTCTGCCTCGCCCAATTAACATTCAGCAAACTACCGGTAGCTTCTATTTTGAACAACAGCCATATCTCAAAAAGAACAAAATTTCACCTGCTAAACTCAAATGTACTCTCAGTCCTCTGGTATGGCAGTGAAACATGGAAAATGACAAAAAACAAAGACACAATGGTAGACACCTTCCTCCACAAATGTCTAAGAAGAATTTTAAAAATCTACTGGCCACATAAAGTATCAAATGAAGAAACAAGAGCAAGAGCTGGAGCAGAAAAGATCGGCACCACAATAAAAAGAGGAAAATGGAAATGGCTTGGCCAAGTTTTGAGAATAGGAAACAACAGGTATGTAAAACTGGCACTTACCTGGACACCAGAGGGGAAGAGGAAAAGGGGATGGCACAAAGAGACTTGGAGAAGGAACATTTAAAGAGAATGAAAAGAACAAGGATATAAATCATGGACTGAAGCAACAAAAGTAGCAACAGATAGAGGAAAATGAAGTGAACTTGTAAACCGCCAGATTCTCCTCACGGGGAGATGGAAATAAGGAGAAGGAAAGGAGATGTTGTAAACACAAAACCTTGGTACAGTAAAATTAAACTGCACTGAATGGCTTATTCTTTTTGTAATGCAACATTGCTAAAAGTTGTTTACAGAAATTAAAGCCTTATATTTACCTGAATAATTTTGTTTTTGTATTTAAATCCTTATTGTATTTTTACCTCAATATGATTCTACAAACAAGTTACTGAGTGAATGGCATATATATTTTCTGCAAAGGTTAGCTGAAAGCTTATATCTTCAGATGATATAATGAAACAAAGCCACTTTAAAATCTGTGTAATTTATAATACGTAATAAGTAATTTGATATATCATTTATTCCATTTCATTGCTTGTCTTTTCGTGATGTTAAAATCATTAAGAGAAAGTGACTTACCGTGTGATGTGACAAATAATGGTTTTGTATTACTGTTTATAAGATAAATCTAGGTATCTGTTCATTGAGCCACACAATTGTATCTTACATGTATATACCCGGGCATATAATTGTATACGTGCAGGTGTTTGTGTTAAATGAGAGTGATGAATATGTAACAGGAGGGAAGAAACATCTGAAAAAATCATTTCCTCACCAAGTACACTAATTAGGATTGAACCCAGATCTCAAGAAATATACCAATAGTAATTCACTCTTATCTATCTTTCTCACTTTTCTGAAAAGTGAAAATTGACTTATTTTCTGGTGAGAATCTATGAGAGAATATATTATTGGAACTAATCATGCTGTTTTGTTCATCCATCTGCCATGTCCTTTTGACACTTGTTGTCCAATAGTTTACACCTCAGAATAATCAGAATTGGACATCTCAGAATAAAGAAAAATCTCCCTTCCCATTTTGAATTATAAAAGCTGCCTATATCAATGAACACAAATGTGTATTCATACTATCACAAGCATGTGTCTGTCATCTCCAGTTTCTCTGTGTCAATAAAACTGACCAAAGCTTCAGTATTGATTTAGTGACCAAATACATAAAAATATCTCTTTATCATCAATACTCGCTGGGTTATCAATGGATTCATGTGAACTGCACATATAGTCATTAGATTAACAATATAATTATAGTTAGAGATTGAGACAACTCTATGATGAATTATATTGTAAACATGATTATTATGGCTTTAGGACAAGTTTACTGTAGGAGGTTTAACATTTTTGTTTAAAAATGTCTGCACAATTTGAAATTAGATAACTTCATGATGAATTATACTGTAAAACATGCTCATTATCGCTTCTTGGACAAATTTACTGTAGTAGGTTTAGCATTTTTGTTTTAAAATACTTGCTATGATTTTGAATTGTACTGTAAACAAGCTTTTGGGCTAATTTTACAGTACCTATAACAGATTTTACATTTTTGTTTTTCTTTTTTTTCTCTCATTGCATAACTAAAGGCAAACAGAGAACATATATTAAGTGATACCTACTGGTATAAACAAAATTGCATGGATAACAGCAGTGAAGACATTTCAACATTTAAAATAATTGCTTAAACTTCCCCCTAGCAAAATTTTCGAAAATGCAGCATACATGATTAATGTGTATATTTATACCTGATACTTTTATAATTATAAACGTCATTAAACTTAAATGAAATCTTTTAACATATTAAACCCCATGGATTATTTTGGATTTCTGATATCACAACAAGGTCAAAAGTTCATACATGGCAGGTTTCTGTACTTATTGGTCTGTAACCTTGTTATGTGATCCAGTATTTTAGTCATTGATTCATAGACATCAGGCCTCAGCAAAAGAAAAGCACAGTAATATGGATCACAGCCTAGATTTGAAAGCTCATCGAGCAGAATCTTATTTGAATAATGTTTGTCTATTTTCTTTCTCCACCCTAAAAAAAACCAGACCACCTCCACATAAGTAAAAGAAACATGACACTGGCATTAAACATCATACCCCTCTCCACTCATGGACCTTGACTAGATTCTGAACACAACTGTGGATTGTTAAAAAAGACCACTGTGCTATATGGAGACATGTTAAAACTATGAATCTAAAATTAAGGTTTAAATAAGTTGTCTTATATGCAATAAAAAGATTCAAAATGACCATCTTTGCTAGAGACCATTATGCTCAGATTGAGACTTGTTTAATTTACTTTAGTTTGATTTCATAACTAGAACCATGTTTTAATTACATGATATGTATAATAGAAAATTAAAGTGATCCGTGTAACCTGTCTTTACCAATAAACTGTATAAAAAGACCATTGTGCTGGATTGAGACAGGTTTATTTTATAAAGACTAGATTGTGAGTCTAAAAAGATCATTGTGCTGGATTTAGACAGGTTTAATTTATACAGACTGGATTATGAGTCTAAAAAAACATTGTGCTGGATTGATACAGGTTTTATTTATAAAGACTGGATTGTGAGTCTAAAAAGACCATTGTGCTGGATTGAGACAGGTTTAATTTATACAGACTGGATTGTGAGTCTAAAAAAACCATTGTGCTGGATTGAGACGGGTTTAATTCATACAGACTGGATTGTGAGTCTAAAAAGACCATTGTGCTGGATTGAGACAGGTTTAATTCATACAGACTGGATTGTGAGTTTAAAAAGACCATTGTGCTGGATTAAGACAGATTTTATTTATACAGACTGGATTATGAGTCTAAAAACCATTGTGCTGGATTGAGACAGGTTTAATTTATAAAGACTGGATTGTAAGTCTAAAAAGACCATTGTGCTGAATTGAGACAGGTTTAATTTATAAAGACTGGATTGTAAGTCTAAAAAGACCATTGTGCTGAATTGAGACAGGTTTAATTTATCAAGACTTGATTGTGTGTCTAGATCCAAGCTTAAAATTATTCTACATAAAAACAATCCTGAGTAATCTATTTTTTATCAGTTCATTTTTTAAAGAAACCATTTTGTGGCACTGAGTTACACAGACTATACTACAAGTCTAGAGCCAAGCCTTAAATTGGTTTACATAAAATGATTTTCATAACTTGTTAATTGTTAAGGAAACCATTGCGACAGGTTTTATATAGACAGACTGGACTGCAAGTCTTTGAGCCAAGCTTTAAATTACCCAACACATAAAATGATCTGAAGTCACTTCTTCTTGAGTGTTAAATCCTGCCAAGAAGGCATTGATTATTTGATTATTTGATGAAATTTGGTGACATTTAAAATGTGTGTTATCGATAGGAGGATAGAAATCTCTAAGGATTTAACGTCAGATAGAAAAGATGTAAATTATCAATATCAATAGAAGTAATACATCCTTCCTTCCATGACTCCTTAACACTACATATAATTATAGGTCTGTGTAGAATTTTTGGCCAGGAATCACTCTGTAAAGATATTATCTTGTTATTGTTCTAAACTTAAAACATAAATAGGGTCCATTATTTATTGAGGGAGTGGAGTGGATTAATGGAGTTTTATGCCCCAGTCAAGGTTCTTTCACATTTATTCAGCCGGTCAGTTCAGGAATGATGGGAAAACATGAGTGTCCAGAAAAAGCCACCAACCTTCGGCAAGCAAATGACAAACTTTCTCATACAGTCAAACCTGTCTATAAAGGCCACCCAAGGGAACCAGTAAAAGTGGCCTTAATGGGCAGGTGGCCTTTATATACAGGTTCAAATAATATGAATAAAGAACAGTAAGAATACAATTCTACAGATGACCCTTATATAAAGGTGGCCTTTAAGGCAAGTTGGACTGTACTCCAATCTCAAGTGGTATTTCAACCTAGACAGTAAGAGGCACTGTGATCTGTAAGCATGCTTTTTAGAGGAAAACCAAGTCAGTGAAAATTATATATTCTGAGAAAGACATTCCTTAAATTTCTCCTCACTGCTTACTTTATGGTACTAAACATCATCAGTATCTTGTTCCTAATTTTCATAGTAACATCTGGATGATCCCCTTCTATCAATTTTGTAGTGTGAAATAAGTTACCAATCCTGACAACAATATTTGCATAAACAGGGTTCGTACAGGCCTGGAAAAGTCCTTAAATTTTAAGGTTTGCCCTAAAAAGACCCTAAAAACAAGTCTGACCCTTAAAAGCCCCTAAATTGATCCTGAAGGCCCTAAAAAGCCCTTGAATTTGGGCAGTTGGGTGTCTGTATTTGGATATTAAGTGATTGCAAATAGACTGATGTAAATAGATAAATATTAATTAATAAGTTACTTGAAAGGAGTAATTTAAAGGTACCTGGCCCTTCCAAATGCCAAACTTCAACCTTATCCACTTCAAGTGTTGTTACTATGGACATATAAGTAATTGTTCTATTGATTTAATTGCCTTTGCATCAATATTTTTTGCTACAATTGTACTTCTGATTAGGCCTTAAATTTGCAAATAAGACCCTGAAAATACCCTAAATAGTCCTTAAATTTGGAGTCCAAATGTCTGTACGAACCCTGATAAATTCACAAACTAAGTTAGACATGTTTTGGCTCATGACTATCCGGTAATGTCCATAAGGTATGTTTCCATGCCAAGAGTTAACATTGCAATGTTACACAACAATATTTACAATGTGACTGTACCTGTCTTCGATGAAACATGCAGAAGCAATTGTATTTCAATTCCCGTTGAAAGACAATAGGGGTCATGACCTTTGATGCATAGTAGTTCCAGAAAGCACATGTCATACCACATGGATTTGTTTACAAACAGTATATTACTTGCAGTATTATTCTACTTTTAATAATTGCAATTTTAATCTTAACATGAAGATATAATATTTGTTGTAAAATTATATGACTATAAATAAAAAATTAGCATGAAATACTTCGGATTATATTTTTCTTTGACAGCTGTCGGAAATCGGAGGCGGAGTCAAACTGTCAATCAGCAACAGTTTTGAACATCGAATCAACAAATATTGGTACAAAATACTTATTTAAACAAAAACAAATAAATAAACAAAAATTGTAAATACTGTATAAGAAATGACATTTCTGATCATGGTATTTCAAGGGGTAATGAAAGATAGTGTGGCGCATGCCAAATTCAAAATGAAGGGCTTCTTTCATTACCCCTTGAAATACCATGAACAGAATGTCATTTCTTAAATGTTAACAGGCTATCCAGACATATAATGTAAAATACAGTCAAACCTGTCTGTTAAGGCCATCCTAGTGAACCAGTAAAAGTGGCCTTTATAGGCAGGTTCAATTAATATGAATAAAGAACAATTGGGATACAATACTACTGGCCTTTAGAATCAGTTGGCCCTTATATAAAGGTGGCCTTTAAGGCAGGTTGGACTGTATACACTGTCTAGTTGTATGTGATATCTGATATCATTTTAGTGCTAGTCATTCCAGTATCAGGACCTAAGCATCAGCTGTACTTAATATTAAGGATTCTTTGTCGAGGTTTCTGTTAATCTTTTTATTATTTGATTATTAGATTTATTGTTAAAAGAATGATGTATTTATTGGATAAAGCCATTTTTTGACAGATATATTAAATTTAAGCAATATATTATTCAGTGATCTTAGATTTGGTTGTCAGATATTTTTACATGATTTGGTTGAAGATTTAAGCACTAATCACCATTGAGTCTCAGTAATATTGTGGTTTTATATTTGTATGTTAGATGTTTTTAGCAGATGTTTCAGTTCTTGTTTGTCAGATGAGACTGTTGATGTTGGAACATTTTGAATAATTATGATGTTAGTAAAACTTTGATTATCAGTACTAAATGTAATTATGGGGAAAATAAATGATAAATCCTTAAATGAATCCATATTTTTATTATAAATGATTTGGGCTGATTTAAATTTTAATCACGGGTAATGTTCTAGTTGAATGTATCCAGTTGCTCATAATTCTACTTCATATCAGCCATGGTCACTGATGATACTCCTGATAGTTAGGAATATTGACATATTTATTTTAAATGATAATTAATTGTGACAAATTATAAAATTTTGAATTGCCTGATAATTTAAAAAAAGGTATTGTAATTAGTCTTAAATTATATAAATACTGGTGATGTGTAACATAATACTGCAATTTTCGGAAAAAAGCTCTGAAATAGGAAGCTAGACACATTTATTATATCACCATAATATTTATTTCTTGAAGAAAAAAATCTCTTTTTGGTGAAAAAAAGAGTGTATATTGGGTAATTGTATTTTCCATGGTTGGGCCTTTATGATGCTATTCCTTAGTTAACATTGAATTATGCAGTCATAAAAATTTGTCAATGTAATACAGTAGGAAATTGGTATATATATTACAAGTCAGTCACAATTTAAATTATCACAAACCAGGACATAACTTAATAATAACGGTAATATCAGGCCTGTTAACAGTAACTGCAGCTAACAAAGGTATTGATTTCATCAGGATATATCTGTACTATTTATTGATTTGGTCATCTTGCTCTCATTAGAATGCTGTCCACAATTTTCAATTACAATCGAGCGGTTATGTTAACCAATAATTTTATGCTATAATTATTTACAGAGATTTTTACGTGTAAAACAATGGAATGATTATTGTAGCCGACACGTTTATGCTATAATTATTTACAGATTTTTACGTGTAAAATAATCAAGTCGCTATTTTAGACAATAAGTTTATGCATCACGCAATGGAGAAAAAAAGACACAATATGTTGCAAATTAATCATAGTTATATGTAAATTATACAGTTTAGTTAATAAAGAAGGTTTTTGTCTTTTATCTGTTGAGTCAAAATTGATTTTATATTGAAACAACAGGCTTTTGTATTATACATGTATTCTAGAAATCAGAATGAATTTACAGTTTATTGAAGCATTATCATGTTCTGTTTATTTACATGTTATAATTATATTGGTAAGATTAAAGGTCATTAACAATCTGATAGAGTGTTTAACAGTTAATTTGTCACAACAACCCTAATATGAAACATTGACATCTGATAAATCCAACAAATAAAATTCATATAATGAGTTTATGATTCTCATTGACATTTCAAATCACTTGATCACATAAGACATTTTACTGTTGGTGTGTTGAATAGAAACCTCTTTTTCTAAAATGGTTGACAGAGGCCATATTTACAACAGTGAAATAACTTTGGTTAACTTTTGGTTTGAAAGGTAAATCTGTATCAACGCAATCATGTGCCTATAATGGAACTTCTAAACATTAGCTATAGACGATTTTGGACATCATTTATCTTCTCCAGTTTCTTCTTAAAATTCCCTGTTCAGAGAGATGGCTTGTTTGTTAAGGTGTATATATAACCTGTACATAAGGGATAACACATTTAGCTGGACAATAAGTCATGTTTTCATTTCCCCATCAAATTGCAGAAATGACATGCACCTATTCAGCCCCTATAGGCAGTGTTGGAGAAGGTACCAGTATTTGTCTATCAAGAAACTTCTCTAGCTTCAGTATGCCAAAACCCTGGCTTGATAATATGTATGTTCACACATGTGCATGCATTTGTGCGACCAAACCGGGTTCTTGAAATAGTTTTTATATTTTATATAAATATTGTTGTATTTTTGTGTAATTTCAGATATATCTACACCTGAGGTATTACACCTGTCCTAATGAACAGAGATGGATTGTTAGAATATTATTTATTGTACCTATATATGAGTTTGACTCGTTCCTCAGTTTGTTGTATTTTTCTGTAATTTCAGATATATCTACACCTGAGGTATTACACCTGTCCTAATGAACAGAGATGGATTGTTAGAATATTATTTATCGTACCTATATATGAGTTTGACTCGTTCCTCAGTTTGTTGTATTTTTCTGTAATTTCAGATATATCTACACCTGAGGTATTACACCTGTCCTAATGAACAGAGATGGATTGTTAGAATATTATTTATCGTACCTATATATGAGTTTGACTCGTTCCTCAGTTTGTTGTATTTTTCTGTAATTTCAGATATATCTACACCTGAGGTATTACACCTGTCCTAATGAACAGAGATGGATTGTTAGAATATTATTAATTGTACCTATATATGAGTTTGACTCGTTCCTCAGTTTGTTGTATTTTTCTGTAATTTCAGATATATCTACACCTGAGGTATTACACCTGTCCTAATGAACAGAGATGGATTGTTAGAATATTATTTATTGTACCTATATATGAGTTTGACTCGTTCCTCAGTTTGTTGTATTTTTCTGTAATTTCAGATATATCTACACCTGAGGTATTACACCTGTCCTAATGAACAGAGATGGATTGTTAGAATATTATTTATCGTACCTATATATGAGTTTGACTCGTTCCTCAGTTTGTTGTATTTTTCTGTAATTTCAGATATATCTACACCTGAGGTATTACACCTGTCCTAATGAACAGAGATGGATTGTTAGAATATTATTTATTGTACCTATATATGAGTTTGACTCGTTCCTCAGTTTAATGTTCTTCTACAATGACAATTATTATGTATACTTTGACAGCATCAGAGATTGCTATGAAGGTAGGTATCATATGTTATTATGACAAAATTTTGATACCATTAAATTACTTATTTGATAAAAATATTATTGCCCAGTGCTTGTAAATTGTTCATGGTCTGAAGTATTGCAGAGTGAGTGAGTGAGTATGTAATGGTGTTTAACGTCCCAGTCAAGAACATTTCACTTATATTGAGATGCTGCCAGCTATAGGCAAAAGTGCAGAAATTTTTCCTGTGCATTGTGCTGATGGCATTATACAGCAAGTGTTCTTTATCATGCCATGCCTACCGTGACACAGACCATGTTTATGTTAAGTTCCCATCTAAAATAAAACAAAAACGTGACTTTTTTCTTAATGGTGAAAGAACAGTCACTAACCACTTTCAAGTCTTGGGTCAGACCTGGTCAGGGTTCGAACCCACGACCTCCACTTACAGAGCAAGCACTTAACCAATTGAGCTACCGCAGTAGTGCAGGTTTGTTTCTAAGATAATTTGGCAATATTTTGCAATGTTTATGGAAAGAGATTACTGAAATATCTAACTAATGCCACAATAGATGATAATTTAACTAAAAATAGTTTTTAAATAGGTACATGGTGCATAAATAAGTGAAATATTAGCAAAAAGTTGACAATTTCCATTATGTCTGTTTTTAAATCCTTAAATGTATATATTGGCACCATGTCTGTAAACACCTATCAAATAAAAAATATTGTTTCTACTTCTACCAAGTAACGACCACCTTCAACAAACTGAAGTTTATGTCTTGTTTATGGTTTCTCTGGGTCTGCACTTTAATGGATTATGTAGTACTTACAATTCTGGCTTAAGCATATATCCATTAACAGATTTATGTATAATTTTATCAACTCTATTTTCAGCATTTGTAATCTACAGTTTTCTCAGTCTGTGTTATGAATACCTTGGAGGAGAAAGTTCCATTATGTCTGAAATCAGAGGAAAACCTATCAAGTTAGTATCTCAGCATTATGTGTCCACTCTGTCTTTATTACAAAGAACAAATAAAGCAAATCTGATTTCTGTGATTTTTGATACTTTAATAATGGTTTTTTTTTTTGTGTGTAGTAGTTATATGATTGGTTACTTGCAATTGGTCATGTGATTATACATTTGGTCATGTGATTATACGATTGGTTATGTGATTATACGATTGGTCATGTGATTATACGATTGGTCATGTGATTATACAATTGGTCATGTGATTATACGATTGGTCATGTGATTATACAATTGGTCATGTGATTATACAATTGGTCATGTGATTATACAATTGGGTGTGTGATTATACGATTGGTCATGTGATTATACATTTGGTCATGTGATTATACGATTGGTTATGTGATTATACGATTGGTCATGTGATTATACATTTGGTCATGTGATTATACGATTGGTTATGTGATTATACGATTGGTCATGTGATTATACGATTGGTCATGTGATTATACAATTGGTCATGTGATTATACGATTGGTCATGTGATTATACAATTGGTCATGTGATTATACGATTGGTCATGTGATTATACAATTGGTCATGTGATTATACGATTGGTCATGTGATTATACAATTGGTCATGTGATTATACAATTGGTCATGTGATTATACAATTGGGTGTGTGATTATACAATTGGGTGTGTGATTATACAATTGGTCATGTGATTATACAATTGGGTGTGTGATTATACAATTGGGTGTGTGATTATACAATTGGGTGTGTGATTATACAATTGGTCATGTGATTATACAATTGGGTGTGTGATTATACAATTGGTCATGTGATTATTCTCTCATTCTTGATTGATTATAGGGCACTTGCTTGGTCATATTTAAAGGCCATTATTGGGGGCCCATTTTTCTTTTTTTTTCACAAATACAAGCCTGGTATTCATAATTTAAAAAAATAACTAAAACATTTATTGTAAAAATAAAAATGAAAAAAAATGAATTCATGTCAAAAACTCAATCTGGGCTAAGTTTTTGAAAGTTCTGTTAGCTTACCCAGTTTAGTGAAAAATAAAGTTGTTATCAAAATTACAAATGTTTGTTTACAGTTATAGTCTAATTGCTTCTTTTGACGATAGCAAATTTATGCATTTGCTTTTAAACATAAATTAAAAAATATCACTGACTATACCAGTACATGTTATGTCTTATGTTATTTACAGATCCAGTTGGTTTTGGTGTACCTGTTGTTTGTCAGGAAAGCAGTATACTATTGGGTTCCTTAGATTCTGTAAACAGGTAAATACATAAACATTGATGTGTATGTATTAGAATCTAGGACACACACACACACACACACACACACACACACCACACACACACACACACACCCTAAACAGTGATGTGTAATTGCATTGTTGGAATGCAAGGCACACCAAGTCAAACACACAAACACACTGTATGCATATAACAGTGTCAGCATTATATGAAAGTTATTTGACAGCCAAATGTTAAAATTGTTATTTAGGCTAAATGTGAATTGAGTTGTTCTGTTTTTCTGACAGATCTTGTTTACATATACCTGCATATTATATGATTTATATCATCAACTTGTTTTCGTTTCATACAACCACTGCGGTAGCTCAGTTGGTAGAGTGCTCACTCCGTAAGTGGGAGGTCGTAGGTTCAAACCCCGGCCGGGTCTGACCCAAGACTTGAAAGTGGGTATGACTGTTCTTTCGCCAAGCACTCGGCATAATGAAATGAAAGTCGCGGTTCTTTCGGATGAGAACCTAAAATAAACAAGGTCCTGTGTCTTGGTAGGCTTGGCACACTAAAGAACCCTGCTGTATAATGCCATAAGCGCAACACACAGGCAAAATTTCTGCACCTCCACCTATAGCTGGCAACATCTCGATATAAGTGAAATATTCTTGACCGGGACTTAAACACCATTACTCACTCACTCACTCACTCTTTTCATACATCAATCCATCTGACCAGTCTTTCATCTTTTAAGTAGTGTCAAAGGAGATAACACCAATGTTTTCAACTAGTAACCTAAATACTTAAGTCATTTTGAGGTGAAAATTCAAATTTCTCACTAACTTTGAAACTCCAAAAATGTAGAATATTGATGCAGAAAAACTGAAAATGTACATGTTAAAAAAGATAAACATTTTCAGAGGTCACCTGTTTTGAGCTATCACTTGCAACATGTCCTTAGCTTATGACAAGAAACCTGTTATAGGCAAACAACATTGACCTGTCCACATGACCTTTAATTTAAATAATTATTATGAAATAGTTTATTTTTTTAAAAGGGACACACATGTTTATTTTGTCTACATAATGAGAAATAAACTCTAACACTGAGCAATGTATTAACTAAAAATCCTAACACTACCCATGTAATGAGTGGATTCTCCTATATGTACATTTCTTATGAAAGGTCAAGTAGACAGGTCAATGTTGTTTGCCTTTACTGTACTCCATTTATTTTATTATTTCTTTATTTATTTACAGGCAACTTTACAGTTCTGCATTGTAAAACCAGTAATGGCTACCATTACACTTATCCTGCAAGCTTTCAGTCTTTACAAAGATGGTAACTTCTCGTAAGTAGATTCAAGTAAAATTTTCTAAACATTGTTTTGAAATCCATTAGCATGGTCAATCAACTACACTATCCTCTCTCATGGATGTAAGTTTGGTTGTGCGTCTTTTAATCATTGAATAAGCTGATTAAATCAATATGTACCAGAAGTAAAAGGACTATTTTACCTTTGTTACTTAGATAAGCAAGGACCTGATGACCTTGTAGTTTTTTGAGAGAGATTTACTTAACTTTGATAACCAACCGTAGAGTTCCATTCATATTGGTAAAATGTAATTGAAGTTGTGATGACATAAGACAGAGTCTAGCATATTAGTATAAATTTTGTTCTAATTTCTGTCTGAAATATGCCATTATTGTGGCATCTTTGGCCACTTCATCTTAGCATCAGCTTACAAATCAGTGCCTAGGTTTAAGTCCCATGTGGAAAAATCCTTTATGTCAATTTGCTTGCCAAAGACAAGTGGTTTTCTCTTGCCACCAGTTTTCTCCTTTATCCATAAACAGGCTGTTTTAATGTAAGTGTAATAATCATGAAAATGACATAAAACATCATAATCTACTTACTATACTTGATGACCCTGGTGGTGAAACTACTGTTTATGTATTTAATTTCACATGTATTTATTTCTGTGGTATATAATATTTAGACATCTGCATAGTTAAATTTTCGCATTTTTGAAATATGCGCTATAACGTAATAAGTAAAATATAATTTGGCTTTGTATTAATTTTCAGGCAAAACAAACGGCCACAAAATATGCCAAAATTAGTAGGCCGCGAAAATAAATATGTTTACAGTAGTCAATCTAATAAAGTTGAACTTGCAGTCTTTTGATTGTTAAGTTCTTTCCTACTATGTATAATTTATTATTTATTTAGAAAGACACACCAGATCAAACAACAAACTTTATTACAGATCATCACAACCACTTCACTTTATCTTTGGTTAATATTACTATACTTGTAATTATGTATATTTTCAGACCATCCTCTGGATATTTGTATATTACATTGATATACAACACATCAATCAGCGTCGCTCTATATGCCCTCTTCCTGTTTTACTTTGCCACTAAGGACTTGTTGAGTCCATACGATCCATTATGGAAGTTCTTCACTGTCAAATCTGTCATTTTTCTGTCATTCTGGCAAGGTAAGTGAAACATTTTACTTGATTGTTTTTTTTCATATGCGGCAGCTGTATCTTATTACATAGTCACTCTGCAGTTGATTTCTGGATGTAAAAGGTTAAACTTTTATAAGAGATGAAAGTTACAGTAAAACTTTGTTATAAGGCCCCCGTTTATCTTTGCCACCTCTCTTAATGCCGCAGTATTTTAAAGTCCCAAAATCCATGTCTTCTATGATTTTCTATGTAAGCATCCCACATACTATCAAATCCCTTTATAATGCCAAAAAATGACTTAACAAATGGTGGCGATGAATCAAGTTCTTGCTGTTTATGTCATTATAATGTGTAAAATTATATTTAATAGGGTTGTAGGGTGGGAGCTTTGAGGATAAGATTTTTATTTATAATGACCAAGTAGTTTAAAGTGTATGCTTACAGATCTCTGTGTCTCTTACTGCCTAGGTTCAAACCCCATGTGAGGCAGCTTGTTTGTCAGTTTGCTTACAGATCTCTGTGTCTCTTACTGCCTAGGTTCAAACCCCATGTGGGGCAGCTTGTTTGTCAGTTTGCTTGCTGATCTGTGTCTCTTACTGCCTAGGTTCAAACCCCATGTGAGGCAGCTTGTTTGTTAGTTTGCTTGCTGATCTGTGTCTCTTACTGCCTAGGTTCAAACCCCATGTGGGGCAGCTTGTTTGTCAGTTTGCTTGCTGATCTGTGTCTCTTACTGCCTAGGTTCAAACCCCATGTGGGGCAGCTTGTTTGTTAGTTTGCTTGCTGATCTGTGTCTCTTACTGCCTAGGTTCAAACCCCATGTGGGGCAGCTTGTTTGTCAGTTTGCTTGCTGATCTGTGTCTCTTACTGCCTAGGTTCAAACCCCATGTGGGCAGCTTGTTTGTCAGTTTGCTTGCTGATCTGTGTCTCTTACTGCCTAGGTTCAAACCCCATGTGGGGCAGCTTGTTTGTCAGTTTGCTTGCTGATCTGTGTCTCTTACTACCTAGGTTCAAACCCCATGTGGGGCAGCTTGTTTGTTAGTTTGCTTGCTGATCTGTGTCTCTTACTGCCTAGGTTCAAACCCCATGTGGGGCAGCTTGTTTGTCAGTTTGCTTGCTGATCTGTGTCTCTTACTGCCTAGGTTCAAACCCCATGTGGGGCAGCTTGTTTGTTAGTTTGCTTGCTGATCTGTGTCTCTTACTGCCTAGGTTCAAACCCCATGTGGGGCAGCTTGTTTGTCAGTTTGCTTGCTGATCTGTGTCTCTTACTGCCTAGGTTCAAACCCCATGTGGGGCAGCTTGTTTGTCAGTTTGCTTGCTGATCTGTGTCTCTTACTGCCTAGGTTCAAACCCCATGTGGGGCAGCTTGTTTGTCAGTTTGCTTGCTAATCTGTGTCTCTTACTGCCTAGGTTCAAACCCCATGTGGGGCAGCTTGTTTGTTAGTTTGCTTGCTGATCTGTGTCTCTTACTGCCTAGGTTCAAACCCCATGTGGGGCAGCTTGTTTGTCAGTTTGCTTGCTGATCTGTGTCTCTTACTGCCTAGGTTCAAACCCCATGTGGGGCAGCTTGTTTGTCAGTTTGCTTGCTGATCTGTGTCTCTTACTGCCTAGGTTCAAACCCCATGTGGGGCAGCTTGTTTGTTAGTTTGCTTGCTGATCTGTGTCTCTTACTGCCTAGGTTCAAACCCCATGTGGGGCAGCTTGTTTGTTAGTTTGCTTGCTGATCTGTGTCTCTTACTGCCTAGGTTCAAACCCCATGTGGGGCAGCTTGTTTGTCAGTTTGCTTGCTGATGGTTGGTGTTTTTTTACGGGCAATCCAGTTTTCTCCATCAACCCTGAACTGAAAGTCTTGATAATTAAAAGATTTTTGACTGTGGCGTAAAACTTCAGTTGTACGCTCCACTTCATTAACAATGTTTTCACTTAATTAACTCATTATTTATTTACAGGAGTTGTATTGGCTATTCTTGAGAAGTATGGTGCAATAAGTCCTATTTACTCCAAGAATGGAGAACAGAAGGTTGGCGTAGGTACAGTGTCAGCAGGTTATCAGAATTTCTTTATCTGCATTGAGATGTTATTTGCCTCCTTGGCCCTGAGACTGGCCTTCCCACATACTGTGTACAGCTCAGGCCCGTCATCTCACGCAGGAAGAACAGTCTCCCTGCAAAGTATATCAAGTAGTTTGAAAGAAACAATGAATCCAAGGGACATAATGCAGGATGCGATACACAATTTTCATCCTAACTATCAACAGTACACACAACAGGGAAGTAGAATACCAGATGAAGAGACCGTGGACGGATGGCCGTATGACCAATATCAAAACAGACCCACACAGAATGGTAATGCGATGTCGGGGTATTCGTCACGGCAACAGAATCTTCCTCATCATCATCAACCTCAACAGCAGTCGCAACAACCGGCGTCACAGCATTCAACAACATCCACACCACATCGTCGCTTTAATGAAAAAACAACTTTATTGAGCTCTGATGATGAGTTTCAGTGAGTTATATACAGTGATCTGGTCTGGAAAGTTTGAACAAATTTATCAAAGAAATTAAACAATCTATATATAATGTTGTGTATTATATGAATGTTTGACATGTTTGACTTATAATTACCGTAGTGTAAAAATTGTTGTTAAACAAGTTCTGTTATAATGGATTTACTTTTGAAGACTTAATTAATGTGTTTTTGTTTAACGAACAAAATTAGAAATCTGAAACTATTAGTCAGGTTTTATTTTATATCCAGTGGAAAATAACTGTTCCATCTAAACATAAAGAGTTTAGGTGGAACAGTTAATCTTCTATATTCAGTGGAAAATAACTGATACATTCAAAGATATAGGGATATTGGTATGTGCTCACTATATTGCTATCTAGGTCCTGACTTAAGAATCGTGGCTCTTTTTTCAAAGCAATTGTTTCGTCTGTCTTATCAAAGACAAACAAATTCTACAACTGTCTCTTGTTTTTTTTTTTTTTTTTTTTTTTTGGGGGGGGGGGGGGGGAGAAATATACAGATGCAATAACACAAAGAGTTATAATAAACAAATGATAAATGATATATATAAAGGGGGAAGATGTTTTTTTTTTTTAATTGCTTCACAGCATGGGATGGTATCATTTTTAAAATCTTTCACTAGTTGTCTTTTCATTTAAGCTTTACCAAACATACTTATTGGATACTTTCACACCAAATACAACACATAATTCTGTCTCAAGTTTGTTTTCATTTACTGTATGACAAAAAATATTCAGAGTTGTCACAAAAGTAGTGATTGTAAAATATTTTTGGGTATGCAGTAATTATAGAGAACTTTGTAATGATCTCCCCCTTGTCATGGAGTAATCTCCCTTTATGATGGAGTGATTTCCCTTTGCCATTGTGTACATTTCCATTGCTGGTGTTGTGAACCTTATGTGATTTTGCTCAATATTGTGTTTTAGGTGGCCAGCCATTTATATTGAACAGGTTTTGACTGATTGTACAAAAAATGGCATAACTATTAATTGGAGTCAAATTGAACATGTGTTATCAGGTTTTAAGCATTCTCATAGCATTAAATTGTTGTGCATTTTTGCTGATTGTTTTCAAATACTAGTATCATTTGTTATTATCTGGTGCTGATGTCTTTTTCTTTAAATCTTATAATTTCACTCTTGACTAAATCACAAATGATGAATACACATGTATGAAGCACAATGATCATTTTAGAGTAAATTTTCCAACTCCTAGCTTTATGTTATTTTGACTATTCAAGAAAATCACAATTCTTTTATTTTTCCATTTTATCTTTCTCAGCATCATAAAATTTATTCACATATCATTGTTAAAAAAACTATCATTTTGAGCAACTGACATGGTTTGAGTTTGTTTTTGTACCCACTGTTTGGTGGGTCATATCCACTGCCTGGTAGATTGCTTAATTTGTAAAAAATTAAATTTTATACTTTCTATGTATTTCTGTTGCCATTAGTAAGTTTGTGATTGATAACTGATGAATAAACTGTACTACACTTGTATAAATTCAACATTGTAATCAAGAGATGTGTTATAAATTCAAACCTTGTCATCACAAGAGATGTGTTTCAGTGTTTGATATTGAAATATGGCACTCTTTGGCTGTGCAGGTAGAGAAATATTTGGCTGTACAGGTTATGTTCAGGGATAAAAACATGTAATTTGTTTGATTTTTTGCCTGCACTAGTTGTGTATTAGCTTGGTCATGTTTGAAATATTTGAATTCACCCCCCAAATTACGTTTTTGTGAAACTCTAATAGTTCAAAGCACACAGAACTTCAAACTGGACTGTGAATTATCAGGGAGATTGAAGCATTGGAATTTGACCAGATTGCAAAACAAAAACAAAAACCCTTCAGACTGAATTTTGACTTCAAGTTGTCTATTATATATAAGAAAACATATTAATGTTATTACAGTGTTACCTGTATGTTAATAGATCTCTCAGATATATGTAATGTGAATTTGAATCTCCAGATTCTCTTAACAGGTGTTGTATCACATTTTGAAATAAATGCCCATAAAACACATACCCAATAATTAAGTTTGTTAAAGCTGAAATAAAAACTTTGTTTTACTAAGGCCCCTTATACTTAAATTATATTGTAGATGTATGTAGTTTGGGAGATGTTGGCCTACTAATGATTTTCTGGGGGTATTTTCTGTCCAAAGTTTAGATAATACAGCATATACATATAATGGGAAATAACTCTTGTCTGTGCATAGTATTTGAAGGTTGTGTTCAGATTTATTTTTCATTTACAGATTTTGTTACACCTCTCATACATGGACATATTTATAGTTATCATATACAAAACAGTATTTCTAGTCCTGTTATGGTAACAATTTTACTACAAATTAATGTGTTGTGTTTATTTCCCACATATCTACCATTATTATAATTATGACCCATGTGTTTATGTAATAATTTAGATACAGGTGTATTAGTACAACTTGCCCATTTATATTTATACATACCTACATTGTATAGTACTTGTTAGTAAGCAAGTATTATGTGTATATGTTATTTGATTTATGTATTGGTTTTAAGTTTGGTTATTTCATAGATTTCTTTCAAGCTTTCCTGACAAAAAGCCTGTGTAATAATACTGGTGCATGCATGTATGTACCATCGATTTGTTTTGCAAAAGAAACAGCACCACAAACATAGGTGTTATAGTCATTGTCAATGGTAACAACATTGCTTTTGCTAAGTTTTAAAATTCAACTTAACCTTACCTTTAATAGACTAGTAGGAACAGTTCTTGCAATTCTTGTTCATACATTGAGCAAATGTCAAGAATTTCTTAACATAACCAATTTTTCATTTCAAAACTTCATTAGCTTCTTTTCATTTCCAGAATTTATTAACTTTTTCATCTTTTCATTTCATAATCATTATCTTGCCATTGGTATATTTGATGGCTTTTCCCATTTCAAATTAATAATTGTGCAATCTGTAAAACTACAATGACTTTATAACTTTATTTATTATCATTCTTATAATTATCATTATTTTATACCCCCTTTTGTTTTATAACTTTATTGTATTTTACAAACTATGTGCACCATAACTTACTGCCAGATTGAGTTATTGAGTAGTAACTTTTTCTGCCATGAGATTGTGACCAGAGACCCTTTCAACACTGTTTGAGTGTGTGATCACATTGACGATCATATCATTCAAGAGTTGAGTGTCCGCACAAGAATAGTCGAATAAACCTCAGCTTAGAGAGTTGGTTTTAGATAGAGATTAATATACCAGTACTTATCATAATGTGTGAATTAATGTGACACTTAATTTTGAAGGGTTTTTGACATGTTTTTAACAGACATAGAGGATCTCTAGAAGTATTGTTTTCTTTTGTAAAGCTTCAATTCTACAAGCCAATTTCCAAAGAATTAAACTTCAAAACCGTGTTGTGTTTTCTATAAGATGACAGTAATGTATTTAAGTAACAAATTCCCTAAACATGTATTTATTTGCCTTTGTTCATGTGGTGGCTACAGTAGCTAGGCAAGACAAATAATTTTGTGTAATTCTTGTGGTGGCTACAGTAGCTAGGCAAGACATTTAATTTTGTGTAATTCTTGTGGTGGCTACAGTAGCTAGGCAAGACATTTAATTTTGTGTAATACTTGTGGTGGCTACAGTAGCTAGGCAAGACATTTAATTTTGTGTAATACTTGTGGTGGCTACAGTAGCTAGGCAAGACATTTAATTTTGTGTAATTCTTGTGGTGGCTACAGTAGCTAGGCAAGACATTTTATTTTGTGTAATACTTGTGGTGGCTACAGTAGCTAGGCAAGACAAATAATTTTGTGTAATTCTTGTGGTGGCTGCAGTAGCTAGGCAAGACATTTTATTTTGTGTAATACTTGTGGTGGCTACAGTAGCTAGGCAAGACAAATAATTTTGTGTAATTCTTGTGGTGGCTGCAGTAGCTAGGCAAGACATTTAATTCTTTGTAATTCTTGTGGTTGAAATTTTTTGGATCAAAATTTGCAGATACCAAATAAATAAATATAAATATTCAATATATATATAATTTATTTTTAATACATGTATATTGCTTATATTGTAAATAACTCCCACCCCACCATTTGTAAATACACCAAACTGTATGTACATACATGTATATGTATATTGTATATAGAAAGAGATTATCGTTAATTGTTTGTAGTACTGCCATTGTTAGTACCGTAGTACAGTTTGTAAAAATTGATTTTGTTGCTTTGTTTTGTTGTTGTTGATGATATGTTTAAAATCTGTAATAAGCTGACTTTTTTATTTCTGAAGAAAATTAAATTAAGACTTTTTTTATTTCTGAAGAAAATTAAATTAACCATGTTTGCTTCATTTTGCCTTGATGAAATATTTAATTTGTATATATATTTTATTTTTCGGAGAAAATTTAATTGACTTTCTTTGCTTCAATTAATTAATTTCATATTGAATTTATCGTCATTGAGAAGTTAATAATTTTATTGACTGTTACGATAAATGAATTTACTATTTATTTCATTTCATGTAACAAATTTCATGCTGAATTTATCTTCATTATTTCATATGATAAATAACATTGTAAATTGACATATTTTTACATCACATATCCAATTTCTTCACTGTAGAACATGATATACCCCCGTAAACCTTTTTTCCTGATTTGTTTGAAACATTGTATTTAATTTAAAAAAAAAAAACAACAGCACTAAGACCAAACATTAAAACTTAATCAGACATTCTGTTTCACTGTTTCTTTGGAAACCTGTGAAGTAAATCTGAAAATCTGGTCTCTCTCTCTCCCCACCTTCCTTTTTACTGGATTGTTTATATATATAACTGTAAACTTATGGATATAAGTATGGAATCTTGTATGTAGATGTTTGTATATTGTACTTGCTGTAATAAAGTACGGTAGTAGTGATACATGTATGTGTGTCGAAATACAAAATACTTCCTTCAACCCCACGTACTCACTCACCCTGTGTGGTAAAAATGTGATCATATGTGTGTTAAAATATAAAATACTTCCTTTAACCCCAGGTACACATGTACCTCCTGTGTGGTAAAATTATGACTACATGTTTGTTAATGACAGACATCATAAGGAAGAGCTTGCCTTAAGCACACCTTAATAAAAAGTACATCACTATTAGTAGTCTCCCTCAGTGCCAGCAACTTTCACTTTTTGATTCCCTTGGTTGTATCCTGCTCTCCTTCAGTGACCAATTATTTCAATCCTCAATTCACAGTTTTGTGTCTCAGTTAGGATGATTTGAGTTTTTAGTATTGTTGTTATTAACCTTTTCCTCACTCAAGTAAAACATTAATGTGTTGCACTTTAAATTCTAGATACTTCTGTTATGCTGTATTTAAACATTAGAATTTATACCAAATTTCTTTATTTAAAACATTTCTAGCTTTAACATAAGGTAAATGGTGTCATATCAGCATATACATGTAGTAATTTTCTGTACCAAACATTTGCTAAAATGAAAGATGTACTTTTCAGGCAAGAGTTTTAATATGCAGATATTTGGCTTATTTTATCAATTTTCACATATTTCACATGATTTTGTAAACATGGAACATAGAAAATGTGGATGACAAGACTAATGGTTCATTGGTGATGTGTTCAAATCCTAGCTTGGCTGCCTGATATGTCCTTGATTACATTAAATTTTAAATTGTTCCAGTCCACTCAGCTGTCCAGAGAATACCAGAAAATATGCTGGGACTATCCTTACCATTGATACACATCGTTTTAACCTTTTACATTTTGATTTCAGTGATGTTATATTCATTTGTTGTCGAGTAGCTTTTATAGGTTGTTCAGGAGATTGTAGATTGCATCATGTTTATTTTTGGTTTACATTCATTCCATAATCATTTTATATAAGTATTGAAAATACATGAAAATTAATATTTTCATTTCAGTGGTTATTTTTAGAGTTTATTGATTTTTATTCGCGAATGATCTTGATCATTCTCGAATTTAGCTGTTACATGCAGATTTCTCAACCCGAATATTCTTCCGTTACAGATAATCAACTCTCTCTCGTATGTAGGTTCAAAGTTGAAATAAAGGTAGATAACTCAAATTTTGAATGCGGGTTATGGACGTTTCGCCCCAATATTAATATTTTCCGCCCCAACTATATTCTCCGCTCTATCATACCTGCCAACCCTCCCGATCAGGGATTGAGATTAACGGCGCCCAGTTTTTCGCTCTGGGCGATAAATGTATCATACACAGGTCGCCCAGGGCTGCCAGGTGGCGATTAGAATTTTCAGTTCGGTGTATTTGACATTCCGATCCGTTTACCGATTTCCTGTTTATATTTCTGACTGGCGACAATAATAGTAAAATTGAAAAATGGGTATCATATAGTTAACAAGTGTAAATGGACCGGTGTTCCGACCGGAATTCAAATACGGTGCCATTTCGTTTCCTTTTCTGATATTTATGTATAAAATGATACTTCCGGCTTTCTGCCATGTGGAAATTTTTAGGAGCATCGACTCCAAAGGCTAAACAAGGACCTGCGGAAAAACGAAAGTACTATCAAGAGTATGATAAGTCCAAACGCATCGGAGCATATAAAAAGCCATGGGAAGATGGCAGGCCTTGGTTGTATGATACGCAGGACGGAATGAAGTGTGCCGATTGTGTAGAGTTCGACAGGAAAAAAATCTGTATTTACCGAGGGTTGCACTAGTTATAAACTTGACAGTGTAAATAAACATGACATTTCTGAATCTCACAAACAGGCCCAAGCCTTTAGTAATGCAAAACAAGTTCCTGCTAATAAATCAAAATCTGCCAAAATTATACAGTCATTGACATTGGCAGTACCTATAGATCAACATTTTCTGCAAAACCATTCGTCAATGTAATTGCAGATGTTGAATATCGAAAAGTAAAGCAAGGGATAGAATAATCCAAATGCATATGCCTGATATATTCAGATCAACCATCACTCTTGACAGTTCATTGTATGGCTCATCGAAAAGTTAAGCTCAATCCCTGCTGATGTGAGGAGTCTCCCCATATTAAGACAAAAATTTTGGAATTTTGTGCTATCATACTGCTTTTCCCGTTTTTCAAAGCATTCCGTGAAGTCATCCTTAAAAAATTATAAATTGATTAGAGTAAAATCTGGGATAGCGATCACTTTGTAGAGTGGTCATCTGTCAACTACATTTTTATCATGTACAGAACCTTTGTAGAGGGGTCACCTGTCAAACCCAGTCAGCGGGGATCCTAACGGCCACCCGATTGAAAAAATTGTTGTTTACAAGATTTACTAAAATTATGCTGGTCTCGGGAATAAAAAGTCTTCCAAAAATTATCGAATTCTTAAAACACAACTCTGGTGATATAAATAATAATAAAATAATAGTTAATTTTTTCAAGTTATTAATTTATTTAAAAAATATCCTCAATTATGACATGAAAGATATCAGAAGCTTATTAGCTCACCTGAGCCAAAGGCTCAGATGAACAATTGTCATCTATCTTCATCCGTCTTGTATAAACTTTTTAGCTCACCTGAGCCAAAGGCTCAGATGTGCAATTGCCATCTATCTTCGTCCGATGTGCGTCATGTATAAACTTTTCACATTTTTTATCAATTCCTCCAAAACTACCGTAAATCCCCGACTATAAGGCTACTCCGACTGTAAGACGGGGATGGTATTTTCCTGTCATTTTGGAGATTTCAGGCTATCCCACGCCTATAAGACGACCAGAATTTCAGTCAAGACCATACCTGTAACGGCATTTGAAGCTACCGATCGGACCGTAAATTTCCCACCAATTTTTATCTGATTTTCATTTATTACCGTAATGATTTGTGTATTGATAAGAATGAATCAAAAACGTAAAAATAACCAAAATGGAAGAACTACTCATCCTCAGAAACCCTATAGACTTTTCTTATTTGTAGAAGATGTATCAGGTACTCCGTTGTTATAACAATTAAATAAAAGTATATAAAACATGCTGACTTGTTTACTCAATCTCAGCTGTTGAAGACAGGTTTCCTTACAACCAGACACTAATGGCCCTTTACATGCAAAGCAGACAAATTTGGTTATATGTATTTTCTAGATTGTTGTGAAAAGAAAAAACGAAAAGAATAAAATGTTTTACCACCTCTTTGATATCTGTACTTACTGTTTATTTATTTTTATTTTTTTTATTTATTTATTAAAACTTTATTGTATTAATAAATCAACAAAAATACAAAATAACAATAATTTAAAAGCATTTAATTTCCGTTTCTTTTCGGTGTGTGATCTGTAAAATATATCAAACATTCACAAAATCAAAGATGGCGGCATTGGCGATCACATGTAGACATTCTCTCAAGAATTTCAGCCTCTCAGAAGTGTACCTGTCTTGTAAGACGACCCCCTATCTCAAAAAATAAATTTTAAGGTAAAAAAACCCGTCTTATATGCGAGGATTTACGGTACAGAGCCAAATTGGATGATATTTGACAGTAATGGTCAAGTAAGGGGTTTTCAGATTTGCACAACTGCAAGGATTATGTCCCCTTGGGGCCCCATAAAGGGGAAATTTGTGAAAATCTTTAAAAATCATCTGCTCTGAACCTACAAGAGATATAACTTAGATATTTCATGTAAAACACTATGGGCACCTAGTTTTAGATTTGCACATATTGTAGCTTTAGGGGCCAAAATGAGATAATGGCAAGGTACTTGGGGGAAATTGCAAAATTAATGTATTTGTCAATATATTTGAAAACTATAAGCTTTTTGTATGGACATCATCATCATGTGTATTGGAATACTGTAGGCATTTGCACAACGGTCATTTTGATATATGAATAGAGGTCATAAGTTCAAAGGTCAAGGTCATAGATGTAAACGAATACTTAAATGGTTAATTATCTCAAAAACTTTGAACTCTTTGTGTAGGCATGTATATTAGAATATTGTAGGCATTTGCCTTACGGTCATTTCCATATATGAACGAAGTCATAGGTTCAAAGGTCAAGGTCATAGATGCAAACAAATACTGAAATGGTGAATTATCTCAAAAATGATAAACTTTCTCTATAGGCATGTATATCAGAATGTTATAGGCATTTACACAATGTTCATTTTGATATATGAATGTAGGTCATAGGTCTAATGGTCAAGGTTATAGATGCAAATGAATACTGAAATGATTAATTGTCTTAAAAACTATAAACTTTTTGTATAGGCATATATGTTAAAATATTGTAGGTATTGGCCTAACGATCATTTTGATATATGAATGAAGGACATGAGTTTAAAAGTCAAGGTCACTGATGCAAACAAATACTGACATGGTTAATTATCTCAAAAGCTATAAACTTTTTGTATAGGCTTCTAAATTGTAGGTATTGACCTAATATTCATTGCGATATTTAGATTAAGGTCATGGGTTCAAATTTTTCTTTACCTTTTTAGTTGTTTATAAACAACATATTGTAGCTAGATTTCAGATATATTATATGTAGCACTCTTATGACTAGTTATGTTATAATACATTTGCAAAAAATCCTTACATATAATTGGCCCTTACTGCTGAAAATTTATTTGGACAGTCTCTTTAATTAATGTCAATGACCATTGAACCTCTGCATGAGATATGTACTCAGCTGCATGTGAGCATTAAGGCTCATGGACCTCTTGTTTAATATTAGGGTCTCCATGACGATGGAAGTAACTTTGACCATCCTTGATGGTTCCATACAAGCATTTATTCGGATTGAACTATTTCCTACATGAATCCTTAATATTGGTCCAATGTGTGAATATTAAAACAGCCCCATGCTCATAGTCTGCACATTGCACACTACATGAACCCGCTGTGTTGTGTTGGGAGCAATGCAAGGTGAACATAACAACCTCCTTTCAGTTACCTGACAACTTCATATACCTGACACTACATTGATGGAGACACTGAACTCCCTGTCTTTCTAATCTTTCGCGAATTTTAGTACTTTCAGTACTTTGATTATTTATTTTTTTTTTCAAAAAAAAAAACCAAATTATTTTATACTGAAACTTTACATTTCATTTTGTTTAAAAATAAATTAATTTAATCATATTTTATTTGGATTATTTTACATGTTAAACATTATTTTGAAAGATGATCTGAATTAAATTTGTTTATTCAGACTTTCATGTTTTTTGCATAATTTATGAAGTACCACAAAAATTTCCAATAGAAATTTTTTCAGTAATAACTACGGTAATATAGACCAATTTACTTTCATATGAATTTATTCTATTGTTGCAGCCAACTTTTAACATGACAGAAATACTGCATTTAATTGTTGGCAATGGAAAATAAAATTAAAAATAACAGGTCATAATTTTTTGACAAGACATTTACCAGATAGTTTTGAGCCAAGTTTATCAAGTTATTCAAAGTTGCACATGTTTTTGTTTTCATTGACAACAATGTCACTGATGTATTTGTTTTCGTTGACAAGAATATTTACTTAAATCAGATCCTTGTTTGTCAAATTTATGAAGTTTTAAAGAATTTATTTAAAATATTATAGTTTCAATTGTATCTCAAATTAAATGAGTAAATGTGTTTCAGTTGATATATTTAATTTTGGTACTGATCTAAATTAATTGATGGGACCAGACTGATGTATATATGTCAGTCATAACATTTCAGGTACTATCCTTTTGTATTATTATTATTTTTTTAATTTATAACAATGAATTATTATATACAATACGATATCATGCGATTCAACAACTTCTTAATAATCCTGTATTTATATTTGAAATATTTCATATTGAAGAAGGAAAATTATAATTTGTGAAATTATCATTTTATAATTATTTTTTAGTTTTAGGATATTCAAAAATAACCAATTAAAATTATTACACTGCTTTTTCATTTCAAAATATTTAATGCAAACATCATTAATATTCTCATACCATGTGTTAAATGTAGTAAGCCTTCAGAAATCTTTACCAAAATATCACTACCAAATCTTTAACCCCTGTTTACATCTTGTTAAAACTTTCTTTATTGTATACATATTTATCAGGGAGAAGTAATACATATAACTAACTCATAGTGACCCCCCCCCCCCCCCCATCACATCAACCCTATCTATTACAATCTGTTAACATTTTGTAAAATCACTTATAGGATATGTAAGTTTGTTTCATGTGACAGCATGAATTTGCAAGTAAATAATCTAGATATGTTTGATGACATCATAATTTTTTGAATAATTGATTTGGACCAGTGGATTGTTCAAAGCTGCTTCGTTAGCTCAACCAAATAGTAAGTGAATGTAAAAAATGGTATTAAAATTTTAAAAATAATGGAAAAAAATAAACTATGATAAAAAAGCTTCTCTTTGGAACTTTACAAATTGTATGAAAACTAACAAAAATTTTGAATATATTGACCAAAACACAAGATACTAATTTTCACTAATTAGCTGGTTAAGGTAACAGAGCTTTGAACAGTGTAGAAATCACTTGTGTTAAGTCATTGACACCTGCATTTCAATTTACTCTCTGATTGTCATAAAATCTGGGTCCAGATGTTGGTACAGTATCAAGAAATTCAAACTTACAGACCCTATACACGTTATATATATAAGCTTTACTTGGTACCAGATCCTTTGTCCTGTATCACCCCAAATACAACTTGGTATCTTTCATTTTCTCATTATCCCTCTCACACACCAATAAATGAATAGAATGGTTCAAAAATCAAAGGAAATTGAATGTTCTATTTTGAAATTGGGGTGTTGAAATGGTTAAGGAGATACAAATGTACCAGTTGGTATTATTTGGGGGATGACAAAATCATTTTAAACAGTATCAATTTGTGGTGTTGATTAAGGACAGTGTTTATACTTGAAACTTTCTTAACTTCAATACAGAAGAATTTCACAACCTTAAACCATTTATAAACTTGTCTGTATATCATAATAGTTAAAATTTACCAAATAAATGGATACCAAAACTTAAATTTTTACATTTAGACAAGTTTTTTAAGTCTTCTTGGTAAAGAAATGTTTAGGTGTAACCACTGACCTTAAATAATGTCGATATAGAACTTTATATTTTGACAAGTTTATACTTGTAAGTCTTGTTGGTGAAGAAATGTTTAGGTGTAACCACTGACCTTAAATAATGTTGATATAGAGCTTTAGATTGTTCACTGTAGCAGCTAGCTGACTTTGTATTTCACATGTGCCAATGTTGTCTGATGATAGTATGTGTGTATGTATGTATTCATTTAAAAATAAATCATGGTACAGTTGAATATGTGTCAAAGTATTTTATATTTCTGTATTAAATCAAAACAATGCGTGATCACATCCGCCATCCTCTCCCTCTGCCTTCAGTGGCAAGGAGAGGGACAATGGTATGATGATGTTTTATGCCCAAATCAAGATGTTTTCACTTTTATTTAGGCTTTTGATTTTGGTAAAGAAGAGGAAATTAGCATGCTTTGAGAAGGTATCTAGCCTCAAGTAAGCAAACTGTCAAACTTTTTCACACTTGAATCTACCATGCGAGATTCCAATCTTGGCAACTTGAGCAATTTTGATCCATAAACTGTTGCACAAAGCGAGACCACTAAAACAATAAGCTCATCTGGGATAGGGTAATGATATTTTACACTCCAGTAAAGAGTACCTGTATTTCACTTAGGTTGTAGCAGCCAGTTCTTGATTGGTAGAGAAAACCCGACCTTTGCATTGACAAGTGAACCAACACATTTGTTTACATGAGGGTCTACACAAGTGGGAGATGTTATTACATGTATATGTAAACCATTGATATAGACCATTTAGACATCAAAGCCCTAAAAAGCTTTTTTGACATTTTGATGTGGATTTTAACCATTGATTCTTTTCAATAATCTGCCATGGTGATAGCCCAATTGGTACTATCTCTGTGCTCGAAAGTTTTGGATTTTTCCTTGACTAGGTCTGACCACCTCAGTATAAATTCTTGAAGCAAAGGTCAGGGTCATGACCTCATTACTAAAGACTCCGGTTCAAACCCATGACCTATGTTTGACCTTTGTGCTTTGATGATCCAAACAGCTTAATACTTAACAAAATGTGTTGACTGTTCTGTAGTCAAAACACTTTGCATAAGGAATGAAAACCATGACTAATTGAAAATCCACAAGGACTTTGACCACTACGGTAGCTCAGTTGGTAAAGTGCTTGCTTTGTATGTGGAAGGTCATGGGTTCAAACAATGCAGTTTAGTAATTCTGAAATATACACATGTATTGCAATGCAATTATTGGCTTATCATTATACCTCTAATACATGCATACCACTATGTTAGCTCAGTTGGTAGAGTGCTTGCTTTGTATGTGGTAGGTTGTCGGTTTGAACCTCAGCTTGGTCTGACCATGACTTGAAAAAAGATAGCGACTGTTCTTTTGCCAAGCACTCGGCAATTATAAATGAAGTCACAGGTTCTTTGGAAGAAACCTCAAAAACCGATGCCCCATGTCCAGCTGGCACATTTCCCTGAGCAAACAGCAAAGGTCCAAATTTCTGCCACTTCACCTATAGCTGGCTACCTCTGGAGTCTGGATATAAGTGAATCCATCAGGTCTGAATTGAATGGGCCTCATAAACATGACAAGTACACTGTATTGTATTATAAAGCTAACTTTATTTTTTCTGAACCAATACACAATGTTATATATAAAACAATGACAATTTTATACCAATTAAAAATACTCATATCACCCAAAAACTTTAAAAATGTTAATGTTGATGAAATTTGACATGAGGAACTTTCTGACAATATCACAGTTCATATCCAGGTAATAAAACTCCATAGAGTTAAACCTTGTACTCATAAAAAATATACAATGTACAACATTTCACATTAATATCACAGATACAGGTATTTATCAAATGAGACACTGGAGAAATAAGGGGAAATATATTTTCAAGATAAAAACAATTTTAACTGAAAAAAAACACTAAGCTGTAGCAGAACGATGTTTTCAACATTTTAATTTATTCAGTCTGTAATCATGTGACCAGTTTTAAACATGTATAATAATTTATAGATGGCAGTGTATGTACATGTACAGTAAAACATGTAAATAACTACCACCCATGGGGCCTAACAAAGTAGGGTTTTATAGACAGGTCTTAATACAGTTGAAATATGAAACAAAGAAGCCTGAAACCCAAATGGACAGGTGATCTTGATATAAAAGTTGTTCTTTGGTTTAAAAAGTATCTGACCTTTATTAGATAACAGTGACATTTAAGACTGGTTTTAGCTGTACACATGGTGTCTCCAATACTGTTAATTATGAAATGATCACATTTTACAGCTATCATGGTTACAGACCACATGTCATCACACAAACATGTGTAACATGCTTCATAATGCTGAAGGGTAACAAAAATTACATACATATACTGGGGGGGGGGATTGGTAATTTTTGGTAAAATGTCATATTAAACTACATGTATATACAAACATGATCCTTTAGTTCATTTCATTCTCACCCAATTACATCTGAAAATTTTTTTGATACAAAATTACCCTGTAAGGTCCACAATAAAAAAAACTGAAACAAATTCTATCATGTCTATTTGGTCCAAAAAGTTCCACATAAATGTTTAGAGGTACTGATCACATGGTACAGCTGTGAACCTTACTGGTCAGACTTTGTCCTTATAAACTGATTTGGCAATAAATTGGAGGACTAGAAAATAGCATGGCTATAAGTAAGGTGGCAGAGAGGCATTATAACAGGGTTTTACTGTACGTCATTTAGCTTGTTTACAGGGTTATCTCATAGCTGCAAATTCAGTCTTATGTAAAGATGTTTGGTAGGAATATGAAGCAAAGGAAAGGGTCTTTAAACTGGTCTTGTAATGGACAGGCAATCTTGTATAAATTGTCACACTTAAAAACTAGAAAATTTTTTTTTACTTGCCCAGACTAGAAAAATATCAAGTCAACTTGGGACAATATTTCACAATATCAGTTCAATAACCCTATAATACAATCATACTATATCATATAGTAAACTTTTATCATCAACAAACAGTGACTCTCTGTTACTCTCACAATACAGGCAACAAAAATATCAATATCGTATCAATAAAAATCCATAACTGATTATACAATCATACTGTATCATATAGTAAACTTTTATCATCAACAAACAGTGACTCTCTGTTACTCTCACAATACAGGCAACAAAAATATCAATATCGTATCAATAAAAATCCATAACTGATTATACAATCATACTATATCATATAGTAAACTTTTATCATTAACAAACAGTGACTGTCACAATACTGGCAACAAAAACATAACCTTACATAGAAAAATAAATATTGTAAAACATTTCTATGAAAATCTTAACTTACACATGTAACAGCAATTGTTACTGGAATTATCTTTACAATGCTAATACTTAACACAGGGTTCTGAAAAATAGTAGTTTTGATTAACAAAGAACACATATACATTAACTGTTGTAACCATGGTAACAGTGAATTCTGTCTGCCAGAGAATTCTTTCCAAAAGTAATAAATCATTGTGTGTTTCTTTCTTTGGAATGAATACCAGTACATTGGAAATTTTATTCCAATAAAATAAACAAGCTAGTGTAAAGATTTCAATGAAAAAGTTGTACATGTACCAGTGATTTATTTCTCTGTTTTCATTTACTGGAAATTCTATAAAGATTGATTACCTTGTGTGATTTTCATAATAATTACAGCAGAAATTTGATCACTTAAACCTTCAATGCTGATAGTAATCAGAATCTACATGAGCATAGATAATGAGAAAAAACTGTAAGTTAACCCATTGTAATGAAATGATTCACAGTTTCTAAAAACTAGGTCATTAAATGAGACATGCTGTGGAGTAATTAAACTATGATAAAAAAACAATTAAAACAAAGAAGTGTAAAAGGGAAACAGAATTTGATGTATAAAACTTTATTGTTTATTGTTTCTAAATAATAGTATATAAGGCTTGTCATATCATTGACAGAAAAAATGTTTGCATCAAAATAACTTGAAATCATTGAACTTTCAGTCTGTGAAGTTTGTTCAAGTTACATTGTATTTTACAAATTACTTATACATGTTATATTCAAATAAAAATGTACTTAAAATCTATACTGTCATGAATGTTATCATGGTTATAAACACCTTAAAACCAGTATACTAGCATCCAATCTAAATAAAACTTGAATGGTGTATCATGGGTAATTCTGAATAAAAATAATCTCAGTAACTAAAAGTAAAATAAAAAACATACATATTGCACATGAGGTAATAAGTCGGCAAACAAACACAGTAGAGAAAACATACTATGGCCATATTTGACTGGTTAGTTTTCTGTTGAACAAGAGGCTCTTTTTCCACAACTTTATTTGTGACCAACCAGATCACATAAGCAATGTTTAATTTGTCATTTGTGCTCAACAGACTGTTATCACTAAAAACAACCATTGTTCACAAAAGACAAATTGATGATGATTGCCGTGGTCTAACGTCTACATGTTGCCTTAAGCCAATTTTCACAATGCAAGACAAATTGAGAACACTTTACCAGTCTAATAACATTGTTAAGTTGTTGTCCATAATCTGATTTGCACAAATATAGAAGAGTAAATAGCAATTAATGGATAAGCTTCTTGTTCAAGGAAACTGACATATCGCCAGCCACGCCCACAATGTTCCGACAAAGGCAGCCATCACGGTACCAAAGCAGCGTCACAGCAACTAATGACATACTAGTATCAGTGACGTCATTAAATGGCACAATTTAGGCTGAGTTTTCATTCTTTTTGCGTGTAATTCAAGCATGCCGGGCCTTTGTCGAAACATTGTGGGCGTGTCCAGCAAACCGTCAATTTTATCAGTTGAATACAGCCATTGACTATTTATATTCCCTCTGTATTTCAATACATTTGTATTTACATAAACAACTTGTATTTAAAGATGAACAAACTAAAAAATAATTGCTAAAATACAACTACAATAATGAACAACATTGAAACAAAACAGGGAAAATAAAGTAAAATATATAGTTACATGTAAGTATATATAAAACAAACTTTTTCTAATATATATTATATCTATATACATAAATATATCAATATCTAAAACAAGCTACTAAAATATGCTAATAAGTATAAACTATATACAGGTTTAAAAGTACTGGTACTGGTCTGCTAAATGATATGGATCTTCTGAAAAACACAACTTTGAAGAAAGAGCATATCTTATATACAGATATGCAGGGCTCTCAAGTACTGAAACTTCAAATGCAGGTCATGACCTGCATTGGATTTCACAAATGCAGGTCACTGGGCGGACGGACTATTCCAAGCTTAACAAAATCAATATTGTTAGACTTTATACATTTTCTTTTCCAAAAAAAACAATAGATATGTTTGTGCATACAATCACATGATAACGCCAATACTTCTTTTTCTTGCCTTCTCTTTTTTCAATGTTATATTCATGGCAAACTTTTTTTGCCCTTCTCAGTACCTTATCACTTGGTTCATAGTTGAAACATAATTCATCAGAATTGTATTTACAACTTAACAGTGGATTTATTGTGTCCTGATAGACTAGCTCTAAATTTTGTAAAAGTATGTTTTACATGAGAGAATAGTCTTACACAGTCTGAATTACTGTTTAGTAAAATCAAAAACACTTTTAAATAATATTTACAAAATGGTCATAAGATTGAAAAACTATACCCACTGACTGCATGTTTACTAAAACTAATTTTTTATTTTATTTCACTCTGTTTATTGTTAAAAGTGCATAACTACTTTATAATAAGCTTCTGATATTTTTCATGTCAAAAGTTGAGCAGGACATTTTTTAAATAAATGAATAATTAAAAAAATTGTTTGAAAATAAACTAAAAGATAAATAAAATTATGTTGTTTAATATCATAATGATGAATGAATCAAATACATCATATTCTAGAATAGTGGCAGTCTTTTCTAAATATAGACTGATAGAGTGCTGTTTGAGTTATCTCCCTTTTGTAAACACATGGCAGAACTGACAGATGCACCACTGTGACACTGTCACTTTCCAGCAATGATTTTCACTATTTAACATCATGCAATCGGATAATGCTTTTATTTATGGATTATTTCATGAAAAAGGAACATTCTAAGTGAGTCTGTTATATTATTAAAGTTCTATTTAAAAAATCGAAGTGCAGTTTATGTTTGTTCCTGTTACCTACACTATATACCCGATATACACAGGTGTTAATCCAGTACCTGTGCTGTTTATTTAACCATGACTGATCAATCACAGGTGGATAGATTAATTAGTGTCTATACACAAACAATCATTGCCCAGGGACTTGAAAATTGGAGTAATTAAGAATTACTTTACGCAAGACTTCGAACTTCGGGATTCCCGGGTCATATGAAAATTTGCGGGTGAATAAATGGGTGCGGGTGTTATGCGGGTCATGGTCTTAATTTCCGGGTGTGACCCGCACGATCCGGGTGACTTGAGAGCCCTGGATATGCAATAACATGGTTCAGATTCAAATTACAGACAAGCCAAACAATACATAGTGTGTGTTAAAAATCAATATGAAACAGTTATAAAACTCTTTAACATCAAGATAAATAAGTTGTCTTTTTATCTGCATATGTAGACACACATACACGACTCCCTGTTTTATAATACATAAATACTGATTGAAAGTTTTTTTCGAAATAATTTCTTCCTAAGCCATTTTATCACTTCAAGTTTTCATTTGGATCCTGATATACAAATCCTTCGACACCTGAAATTGATAAAAATGTAAACTAAGAAAATATTAAACATGCACGACATTTGAAACATACGCACAATTTTTTTCTATATACATGTATTAAGAAAAAAGAACCACCTTAAAATTGCAAACCAGCAGAGCTTCTAGGTGGACAACAGCATTTTTTTTCAAATAAATCACAGAAAATTGAATAAAAGTTCAGTATCTGGTAACATTTGTTTACTTCAGTCTAGTCATAACTGAAAGGGCAATTTTGCAGCACCATTACTTCTAATGAAAATGGAATAGACTTTTTTGGTGATTTTAATGTAAAAATTTGTGTTAATTGTAGAAATGCAATATATATCTATTTTCCATAACCATTAGAAACAAACAACCCCATATCACTATGTTCCCATTCCTTGTAGCCAAAATGACCATTGACTACTAATTCAATAGTTTCAAAGAAATTCTTTCAAAAAAAAGTAAAAAACTTTGGCCAATTTGTGAAAAATATCTCAAAAACGGTTGTATTTTCACAAATTTTGAAAATTTGGCTACTAATAACTTCAAATTCGTGAGAACCTAGATATCATATACAGTCCTACAAGGTACATTGGTGACACCCATTGTGTACGAGTCCTCACTCTGGGTAGCTAATAAATAACATATTTAAAATTCTTTACAACATATAAAATCACTTACATGGTGTCAACCCAAGTCAAGAATTCTAGTCTCTAACTTATTTGTTGGTATCCTCCTCTAGAAATTCTGTTACTTTCCCATTCAACAGCACAAAAGCTCAAAGTTCCAAATGAGCCTAGTATCACGAGTATCAGTAACTGCCATTGTAGTATCAAATATTCACTGTAGTAAAATCCTACAGCTGCTGCTATTGACTGAAATAGAAATTGTTAAAATAAATTTTTTTTGTTATTTTCTTTACAAAGACTTATCTAACAGTCAAACTTTGATAAAGATTAGCCTGAATGTCTGGGGCTTTGATTTTGACTTCCAGTAATAGGCGTGTTTTGTTTTCTAATTCAAATAGCAAATCATTTAGGATCAAATAATAACTTTCAGATACCCGAGTATCCAAGGTATACAAGAGAAGAATGGATTCTTTCACTTATATTGATGTGATCAGTTTAGGGATAGTGGAGGAAACTGGAGTACCCAGATAAAACCACAAACTTAACAAGCAACTGACAATTATTCTCAACACAATAATCTGGCTGAGTGGGATTAAAATCTAGGCGGCAGTGAGAGGGGCTGTGATCTATAAGCATTAACTTTTGGACTGTTCGGCCAATGAGCACAAGTTTCAGCACATATAGCAAAGCTAATGAAGAAAGCTTTCAGAGTGTAAAAAAAGGAATTCTCCCACATGTAAGGCTGAAACGTTTACAAAATATGTAAACGTGTACACGAATGAAGTAAACGAAACGAAACTGTTTACACGGATAAATGTAAAAAATGTACAATCATATCGTAAATCAAGCATTTAACATCGCACAGTTAATAGTTAATATGAACATGCTGACCTATACTCTGTATTATAATCAATTTTAATTATTTTGTGATTAAATGCAATAAATTAACAAATTGGTCATCACAAAGAATGAAGGTTGGAATAAAAATCAACAGCGATGGACTTTCAGATAGTCAATTTGTTTACCTGTGCAGCTCATGCATAACTAAGTTACTGACAAATCAACGTCCGATGGGTCTTCTCAAAGTAACATGAATTAGAACTCCAATTTATTTTTCCGTTTAATCAATGATTCTAACATTAAACAGTTTCATTTTCAAAAACCAAACATTAATTCATATAAAAAAATTAATGGATGGAATTTAAACTTGTCACATTAACAATTTGATCGGCAAATTTATTAAGAGCTGAAAAACAGTTGCCGATTTTTGAAACCTTCCCCCATCAGCTATGGGTCAAAGGTTGTGCACAATTCTGTGTACATTTCACCCATTTATTGGAGATTTATAGGCATTTATAACTGTCTGGATTTAAACAGTTTATTATTTGATTTGATATCAACAGAATCATGTTTGTATTTGAGATCATTAGCCATCACCTGTGCTACCACCCAAGTAACTGAGTACCATTTTACACAACAGACATTTAACTTTTCTTTTCCCGACACACCATCAATTACTTGAAAATATTCCCAAATTTCAGACCTTCGTATTTCTTAAGCCATTTGCCACAGACTCAATCGGTAATATGACAACTCAATAACTAAACAACAAGTATATTTATATTGTCTTATTTGACAATGAAAAGTAGATAAAAACGGAACAATGTATTTTATATTGCACTTCATTAAATGTAGTCCAATATGGCGGTCAAAGGTTACGTTTAACCGTGTACTATTTTTGTAAACGTTTACAGGTCAAAATCGAAACTATCGTGTACACGTGTAAACGTTTCAGCCTTACCCACATGTATTTTCATTTGATGAAAAATAATTTTTAAGAAATTTTCCTTGAAGGGAATTTTTGGCAGTTTTATGAATTTCCACCAGGAATCTAAAGTACAAAACAAATGACAATAATATGTTACCTGTACAAATTTAAACAAGGCAAATGCTGGAGAACTGTCTTCTGGAAACATGAAGCCCAGAATGGAATATATCTGTAAAATAAGATAAAGTTTTGGTTTCAAAATTTAGGTCCAAGCACTACTGATGCGGAATTGTAATCCAAAACGGCCGTCTAATGCTGTAAAATTAAGACTGGTATAATATGTAAATTAATATTATCACTTGTCATGTGAGATAGAGAAATCATAAAGATGGCAATAGCTATGATCCTCAATGTAAAATTGTCATATTGTGAGAGTGAAACTTTGTAAGCAAGGACATTTAGTGGTCAAATTGGGAAATTTAGTAAATTTTTGTAGTAATTTTAGACAGGAAAAATCACTGCATTGTATTACAATTTGTAATGTGAGGTCTAAGTAACTTAAACACATATATTTACCTGAGTATTAAAGCTGCTATCTCCCAAACCCAGTAAGAAGGCACATAAAACAGCTATATATTTACTGTAAATAAAAGACATTTAAAACAGATTAAATAAAAGAAAATCTGAGAACTACCAGTTAAAGAATCAATGTATGATGTTCACAAACAAATTTTGTATCCATAGTAACAATGACACTGACTCTGACTTACCAGTAATGACCTTGACTGTGCCTCTCATCACCTACCAGTGGACTCAAACCTCTCATCACCTACCATTGGACTCAAACCTCTCATCACCTACCAGTGGACTCAAACCTCTCATCACCTACCAGTGGACTGAAACCTCTCATCACCTACCAGTGGAATCAAACCTCTCATCACCTACCAGTGGACTCAAACCTCTCATCACCTACCAGTGGACTCAAACCTCTCATCACCTACCAGTGGACTCAAACCTCTCATCACCTACCAGTGGACTCAAACCTCTCATCACCTACCAGTGGACTGAAACCTCTCATCACCTACCAGTGGACTGAAACCTCTCATCACCTACCAGTGGACTCAAACCTCTCATCACCTACCAGTGGACTCAAACCTCTCATCACCTACCAGTGGACTCAAACCTCTCATCACCTACCAGTGGACTCAAACCTCTCATCACCTACCAGTGGACTCAAACTTCTCATCACCTACCAGTGGACTCAAACCTCTCATCACCTACCAGTGGACTCAAACCTCTCATCACCTACCAGTGGACTCAAACCTCTCATCATCTACCAGTGGACTCAAAACCCACATGGGCAGATCCTAGTGTAAGAAAGTTTGTCAGTTCACTTGCTAAAGGTTGGTAATTTTCTTTTGGTAATATACTTACTTTCACCACCATCCAATATTGGCTGCTTTGACATAAGTTAAAGAATCTTGATAGGGATGGGAAAGTTTGTAGGAGAAAGGAATAATGGATGCAACTGGATGTAACTGACATCAATTGTTCTAGAATGTCAAATTGCAGGAAAAAATCAAATCTGGTTGTTGTGGTTTTGCAGGAATTTAGGCTGTTCTATAATTGCTGAGTAAACAATTTTCAGATACAAAAAAAATGAGTTTTACAAAAAAAATCGAGTCTTGCATATGTGTTGATGTAAAATTGAATTTATTAAACTAATTGAATAAAATGTTTCTCAGACAAGGCTCTTTGCATAAAATTTAATCCAATATTACAAAATCTCTCATGCTAGATGTTCTACTTCTAATTTTTAAGTATAACTTACTTTGATTCAATAAATGTTGCTGTTGATGATACATGTAAAGGAGCTTCATTAGGAATGTTTATATACACTAGATAGAATGCCGACATGTGGACAATAAAACCAAACAATACGATTGGATCTCGACCGTGTGTGTTGACTCTTTTACCAAACAAACCAAACACTGCTCCCCCTGCAAAAGATAACAAGCATTCTGAGATAATGGCCTGGCATGAAAATGGACGAAAATTCTTTGGACTGTAACAGACTGAAAACTTTAACCCTGATTTCTTATAATACACAACAGTATAGGTTACAGTTGAATGAAACTAAAACAATAAATTATTACAAGCATGACACCCCCCCTCAAAAAAAACTCTCCCATGAAGACCTCATGGAATCAGAATTTTTTAAAAACCATTTAAATAGATCAAACAAACTTTGCTATATATAAAATTTCAATCTTCTAGACCTTTTGATTCATGACAAAAAGGTCTTTATGGCTTACAATGTTAACAGGCTTCTCAAAATTGGCAGATCTTTACGCACTGATGCAATATGAGAAGTTTCAAGATCCAACCTCTTGGTTAATAACACGATGTTTAAATAAAGGTTTGACCTATAAATAGTTTGAATACTGGTATAATGATTTTTGTAGAAATCACCAAATGATGCATTTGTATGGAAATAAAAGTTCTATAAATCTACTTACCTAATATTTCTCCGACTCCTACAAACATACCAGCTATACCTATCAATCCTTTGGCTTCTAATCCAAAATGTTTGTTATTACCCAAAGCTGTACTGTAAACACCACTGAAGAATGTCAGCTCAAGACCTGTAATATAAAAGATAGTACATGTATTAGATGTAACTGTAGTAGGACTGAGCTAGCCACAGTGTTGTATAGTTGTACATGTTGTAGACATAATAGACTGATTTAATGCCAGACTTTCTAGTCCAGATATTATAGCCATCTGTTAGAATGCTGGCTTTTCACCCCGAAGGGCCAAGTTCAATTCTCAGACAGGAAAGTAGATTTTATTCAAGTGTTTCTTCCCTCCTGTTACATGATGATATGCTAAAATTGTATAACAATATATATAGCAGAATTACTAAACTGTATATATATTGACTACGTATTGTACTGACTATTGGTATATCTTTATCAGAATTATGTTGAAAAAATATATAAATAAAAAAACCCATGTGTAGTGTTAAGCCCTTGGTTTGTTGAGTTTCTTGAAATGATTGAGTTCTTGCTGATAACTATAGTATACTATGACGTTCTTGCTGATAACTATAGTATACTATGACTTATCTGGAATGATGTTAGTCAAATCTATCTAGTACAAACATAAAAATCAACATACCATTTAAAGTTCACAAAACAATTATGGAAGTAACTAATTGTTTAGCTGAATTCTATTTGGACATTTTTTATTCTGTACCAGAACATTACATTGATATTTGAAACTGCATTATGATAATGTATCAGAAACCTGTTGACTTACCAGTATATGCTATAACAACACTTAGTAGTAACATTTCTCTTGTCTTCAGTAGATGAAATGAACGCTCTGTTAAAGAAAATAAACATCAAGATTTAAATGTATGTTATGCAGTCTATCATGTCCCCCAAAAAGAAGTGGATGAACATATAGTATTTACTTCATTTCTTCAGCCAACATTTTTCTGCTTTTTTTATTGAGAAATTACATGTATTTAAAGATCTTTATGAAACTCTGTAGAAACAATCTTTGGGTGGGAGTATTTGTGTCGCTGGTTGAGAAAACATGGATTTCCCAGTTGGGATTTGTTTTGGGAAAACTTTTGAAAAGTTATAACTTTTTTGACTGGATTTAAAGGTAATTGGTTTTGTGCTACTATAAGTACTTGTACTTACATTTATTACCCATATTGGCTTCCAATAGTTTTTTGTGATTTAGATTTTCTAGAAAGGAAAATCGTATGACTTGTACAAATTTCTAGAAATTAATACAATGCTCAACTGTGGAGGTTTAATCTTACATATACATTGTAGTAAATACTTACTTAATGCCTGTAGTGGACCATCTGATTTTTGATCTCCACTGAAAAAATAACAAATACAAAATTAACAATCATATCAATACAGAGATGTAAGCAAAAGTATTACAAACATTACCCCCTTGACCCCATTCTCCTTCCATTTCAGATAACAACATTCATGAATTTTGACTTCAGAAAATCAAGAGCGAGTCCTGAAAATTAAAATTTGATCCCTGAAAAATCAAGGACAATCCCTAAACACAAGGGTCGGATAGAAGTGATGTTAAATGGAATACAGAATACAAGAATCTTATGGCATTATAAATGTGAGATAGGTAGTGATAAAATCATCCTAGAGGATGCTAGGGTATTTTTATTGACAAGAGTGTTCAGTAAAATTGATACCATACAGATGGTAGTGTAATATTCTGTTTCTCATTGCAACTTTGATGTAAAAATGCTAAAAAATGTTGTAACATGGCCGATTTGATGTTTTACAGTATGGCAAAAGGGAGATAATTCTAAATAAACATTTGTTTCATCACAAGATAATACCATAATCCATTCAAAATTAATGCATAAGCAAATGTGAAATCAAAGTCTAATGAAAAACAAGAAGAGAACAAGTGTCAGCAAGGATGAGTCGGGTTCCAGTATCTGGATTCATTAGCCTGCACTTTAGATCATTTAGTCACAAAGGAAACAATCTATATAACCAAAACAAATTTTCCAACAATATTTTTACAAATCAAACTATAGATGTTTCAGAAAAATATGAATGCATGTTTTTTCCATGTCATAAGCTCACATAGTCTAAAGTCAAGACAGTTTACGATTAAAAAAACCATAATTAATTATGGATTTTCCAACAATATTTGTACAAATCAAACCACTTTTAAAGCAAGACTAAGAAATTTCAATACCTGGCATTTAAATTGATGAGATTTTCTGAATCAGAAGCTCTTCTGTTTCGGAGGATCAGAAAACACAAAGTGCCTAGTACAGCTGCTCCACTTAAACCTATAAATAATTTAGTCCTTTCAGCTTTGGTAATATCCGAGCCCGTTAACACAAAATGACTGTACATATTTCCAAATAACAAGCTGAAAATAGAAAATAAAACTTATTATGCTTTATTTTATTGCTAATATAATCTCTCATAAATTGCTCAAAAATGTAACGTGGGATTCAACATTTAGATATTAAACTTTAATATCTAAATGCTGAGTCTAACTTTAACAGTCATGTGTCTTCTGAATGACAGGCCTCACAACTGTTCCAGCAAAAATTCTTACAGCCCTAAAATGATCAAAGCTTTTTCCCCTGAAATCTCTACTTTTTTTTAATAAATTCAACTACTTTATTACTTGAATTATTCAGAATTTGTTAATTTGTAAATCTCTAAATTATTGAAGTCTGAAACCATTATAATACCTGCACTGCAGCAATGCCCAAAATATTCCACTGTTTCTGGCAACTGTTTCTGAATCTGAGTTAATAGTTAAGAAATTGCCTTGTGCTGTCCATAAAACTAAAAAATAAAGATGAAAATTTTTGGTTAATAAAATTATATTCTGAAAAAAATTGTAATGCTGTTACAACGCAAATCCTAAAATAAAAATGTGACAAACAATTTCTGAATACTTAAGAAATTATACTCTTGTGTCGTAAATAAAACACAAAATACAGCAAGAAGTTTTTAAAGAAACTTATAAATGTTTTTAATAAAACACAAATACATGTAAATACAAGTAAATACTGAAATTTAACATAAATCATGAAAAAATTATAAACATCAGAATCCTTCAAATACATTTGTGGGAATTAATCTAAAAATAAGACTATCACAGTGCATGGGATTAAAATGGTGGAAAAAAAACTTTGACAACAACCTTGCAAATTTTTTGACACTCGAAGTAGGATTCAAACCTAGGTGGTTAAATATACTGAGTAGACAACACCTCACTAAGGATGGCAAAAGGAGGTTGTTGGAAGTTGGGAAAAGGAAATTTGAAGTACTTACTAGCTGCTCCAAAACCAACAAGAACTGATCCCAGATACAGAGCCCAAGTCATCGGCTTTAAAAACTGTAGAATGAATAAACTGTAAAAGAGTAACAGGATACATCTATCAGACATACATGGCACATTAAATCTGATTATACAAAGACACATACATTAATATATATATATATATATATATATATATATATATATATATATTATATATATATATATATCAATAAAAAATCTTTTTTTCAGTTTTTAAAAGAGTTCAGTTGAGTGGAGTAATGTTGTTTTATGCCCAGTCAAGATTATTTTCCTTATATAGAGCTAGCCAGTTCATATATGGCAAGAAAAACCTGAGTGCCAAAAAAAACACGATTCTTTGGCAAACTTTCTCAAACTAGGTTCTGTCCCGAGTGGGATTTGGATGCAGGCAGTGAGAAAAACTGTTTCCCGTAAGTGTGTACTTTAGACTACTCAGCCACCGAGGCAACTGAAAAAATGTTTTGTGCTCCTGATGTTAATTACTGAACAATTAAAAAAAAATCAAATTTAACATTTAAAGACTTCACAATCTTGAATATATAATAGGCAAAATATGTATTTTTTCAATAAAATCTAAATAGGCTTTATTTCAAACAGAGAATTTTAAAATACAGATATCTACTTTTTTTGTTATGTATGTACAAATGTACAATCATATCCTGTGGTCCACAGGTGACTTTGACTTATGCCTCATGGTTCCCTGTGGAACAAAGGGCCGTAGTCCACAGGCAGACCCTAGTGATAAATAGCAGATGAAATTTCAACTCTTAAATCCAATAACCTGGTTGTATAAGAATAAACAAATGAACATACCAATACATAATTGCTCCTATAAACATAGTCAGCTTTGGACCGACGACAGCGACAAAAGGTGGAGCTATCCAATTAGCCAATGAGAACACCACATAAATAATACTCAAGCTGTAAATAAAATTGATTATAACAAAGTTATGTAAATTAATATACTGTGTATGTATGCTGATCATGAGTTATAGTTGTTGGATTTCATTTAGTTACTGTTAAGTGAACAGGTAAATCAAAGTTATTTGTCATACACTTTATTTCTGTTCTCATACTTCATTTCATATGATTTACCATGCATTCACAATGTAAAGGTATCACACTTTGATCAAAGTAAGTCTACTAAGTGTAAATGTTTTTGAAAAAGGTGATATCGAAAATATTAAACATTAACATTAAGCCTTCCCCAGTTAAAAGTGTGTGGGTGTGTAAGATGTGGTGGTATGGATGTTGGTGTTGGCATGGGTGCAAGTAAATTGTGATATCTGTTTCATCTCCGATCCTTGATCAAAGAGAAAGCAAAATGGGATATCCACATAGCAGATGATAATGGGATTCACACCCTTTATTGTTAGTGTGGGAAGTTTTGGTAAACATTAATGCCACAAATTCTTGGAGCAACATTGTTTTTATGGTAAATGTGAACCGATATGATTCTATATCCAATGGAAACAATAATTCCACAAAAACGTTAGGGTATCACATGGTACAACAGCAAACCTCATTATAATATACTTACCTGGTGTATCCATCACCATTAAATGAGCCATGGCTGTCATTTTTAGCACTGTCCAGTACACTTTTCTGGAATAGACAATAAAATATTTTTCTACAATTGATCTTCCAATACATCAAACAAACTAAACTAATACAATTTGTTTTGGTTGGTGTAAAATAGCACAATACACAAACCATACACTTTACATCAATATTAGAATCTATCTAGCTATTCATGTTAAAAAAATGTTGTAACCTAATTAACTCTTGGACCATGGAAACAGGGGTATATCAAGCCTTTGAAAAGTAAAAAAATTAAATTTAAAGTTCCTAAGATGCTCATCTGAAGTGATAGAAAGCAGGAAGTTCAGGTAAAAGTAATGGGGTAAATTTAGGTTCAAACAAGGTCAGCCATAGTGTCAACCCTGTTGGATGGTTACTTCCAATGGTCGTATGAGTTCCTAAACTTAACAGGAAAGGAAAACAATACAGGGGTAAAATCAGGACTCTTAGGAAGTTTAGTTTCAATCAATGTGTTGTTAATTCTTGGAATTCTCTTCTTATAGACATTAATTTATAAACAGTGATTCCCTGAATAACTTTAAAAGCAAATTAAACAAGGGGTGGATTGAATCATCAAGTTCGAGCCAGATTGTTTTTTTAAACCAGAACGGGAAGTCCAGAATTAAAAGTACGATGTGAAAAAGAAATTTATTAAGATGGGTCGGAGCGGCAGACAGCCTATAGCTGAATACAGCTTGAATACCTCAGGATACAGGTAACAGGACTTGGAACACAGCAATTCTCAAACTAAAGCGATACTCTACCGACAGAGCTTCCCCACCTCCTATTGAGCCACATTTGCTACTTTCTTCCCTTCCTTCTTTCTGATTTAACTTTTATATATGTATTTGTTGTAGATACAACTATAAATGGCCTTTATGCGTGGGAGAGAGAACCACTAATCCAATAGTAGTTATAGAGCATCTTTATTCTTTAAAGTGCTCTACAGTTTTTGCATACACAGCTTCTGTTGCTTTGAATCAAAACCTAACATTAAAACATTTTGAAATTCATAAATTGGTTCCAATACCCGTTTGTGCGCAATACCAGGTTTCAGATATACGAGAAGTCGAGCACTGGGTCCAAGTTCCAAACAGATGAGTGGATTTCACAAAGCAGGGGTGGTGTAAACATGCGACCCAGTAATTCAAAGGCGTCATAATTTTAGACACAATGGTTTAAAAGATAGACCATCACATACTTCTGCCATCGATGCTGTCTGAAATGCAGTAAACAACAGCATAAAGGCTACGCCTAACATTATTATGTTGTATAGGCGAACGTCAAATATTTTGTTGTCCGCCATCTTGTACAAAGTGTTGTCACATGACAGGTTTTCTCCTACACGTACCTATTCCAAAACGCACCCATTTTATGGATGCCTTACATTGTACTAAACTGAAACTGTTCAAGTTAGTAGAATAAATAAATAAATAAATAAATTAATTAATTAACAAACAAATAAATAAATAAATAAATAAATAAATAAATAAATAAATAAATAAATAAATAAATAAATAAATAAATAAATAAATAAATAAAATATCAACGGACTTCTCGGGTGCTATAGTGGGAAATACTAGAAGTGGTAATGGTCTTCAAGGGTATGTAGTTCTTATGTTTTTTCAGTGGTAGTGACAAGATTTATTATTTTCCGTCACTGGCCGTCAACGTCATTTTGACAAAAAATGCCGCTTTGACGGTGATACTACGTCACTGACGTCATAACATCTTCTTACGAAAATGGGAGATTTTTTTTTTTTGTCGACGACATTGTTTATCTCCTTGAAAGAAATGTCAAAACCAGCTTATTTTTGCGACATGGAGTGTTTGTGATCAAAGTTGTCAGATTTTTATTTTTATGGGCTTTTTCTGTGTCATCATATCGGTTTTTATTATTTGTTTCTTGTTCATATTAGTTCAGTGATAAAATCATTGTCAACTTTTTTTCCGGTCGCGTGATATCGTGCCGGATATCATCTTGTGAGATCTTGTCTCGATCCTTCACAACGCCAGCACGTCTAAAGCAAGATCTGTGCATGGCATATGATGTTCATTAAGTTGTTCCATAAAAATAAGACACCGTAATTAAAGGAGCGAATTCTAGCTAGAATGGAAAATATTGCGAACAAAGAATTAGATTTCAAATGAATTCACGGGTTCTACTGAGGTTTGCAGATGGCGCGGTATGATAATATTGTGTCATGACGTCAATGGTGACGTCAATTAATTCTATTGTGTTAATTTAATTAGGCATAATTATACAATGCATAAATACGGACTGGACAAACGAAGAATAATACAGACATAACCTGATAATATTTTATTCTATGAAATAAAAACAAATTCGCTTCTAATAATGTTACATAAGAGACTTGTAAAACCCGTTTTATATGACTCTTGTTACATTAAGTGATAACAACTTTTATGTTTATGGTTTTTTTTTTAATTTCCTATATATTTTTTATTTATGTAGAGTAATGTATACATTTTGGATAGCATAGTCTACATAATCGTGCACTAAGTTACTGTCGCAATCAATCGACTTGCTATCATCACTACGGGAACTTTATACAACGCAGCAAGCTGCCGCGTTACACATAAATTGTTGACACGGGGGTATTGTAAGTCTAGGCTTATCAGGGCCTTAAAACAGTAAAAAAAAAGTCTCATTGTCGTCATCGCAGATTTGTTGATAGATCACAGTCCCTGTGTCCAGTATTGCCCCACTGTGACCGGATAATTATATTTGACGTTCCATACGGTTCCATGTTCCGTGACACATTTTTGATTACCGTGACACGTGGTGGGTGTGGTTAGCTAGACCTGAGATGCTTACCCTTCCGGAGCACCCGGCCTCACTTGCCTTTGACAGGGTTAGTAAGTTGGGTTTTGATAATATGGTTTTATGCATTGCGTAATTTAATTAAAATATTACAGTTTTTGTCAGAAATTTATTTATTTTTGGACATTCAGTTGCTTATTTTAAAAATCATAGTGACTACAACCAACCCAATCATCCTATTTTTACCAACTTCGGGTAAAATAAGCTAGGTAAAGTTTTATAAAGGTACGATAACTAACCCCACGTGATTACAGTGATCTGGGTCGATGAAAGTTTTGTTCACATTTTTGGCGTCGTGAAATGAATTTATTTGGCTAATTCATTACCAACGTATATTTAATTACTGGTAAATAATTTAAAGCGTTCTACTCAAAGTAAAGTATCTATATTATTTAGTATATTCCGATCCGTGGAAGGATAGCTCTCGCCACGAAAAAGGCGTCACTGGTCTAACACATGGTCAGCTGATGGCTGGCACAAATGGCGTTGACATAAATTTTTAGATGCTTGTTACGTATCAAAATTTTCACCAATTGTAGATGCACAAGTGGTTGACTCGAAACATGAAATGCACCCTCCGCACGATGAAAAATTATTAAAGATTGGAAAGTTGCTTTCGTTTGCTTAATTTTTCAATTCTTTAAAGGAGGAGGGGGGGGGGGGGGTTTATGGCAAATATGAAAAAAATTAATAACTGAAAAAACACACTTCTGAAAAAAGTTGTTGGGTAAATTCACCATGGGTCGGACACCTCATAACTTTATACTCTATTGTAGGCTAGTAGTTACACTTCAGGTCTATACTATGAGTAATGGTCGTTTGAAGGATGGTGTTCGGAGCGTTGATTCACAATGTAGTAACAATCAAATTAGTAGTAGACAATCAAGAGTTCAAAATGAACGTAATTTCACCATTGTTCGGGCGTACTCATGCATCAGACACTTAAAATGTATATTACCATTTGCCTTCTTTGTCTTTTCTAGGTATTTAGAACTTAAGAAGTGGTATTGCTGTGTTTTACTGTTTTAAATTAAAAACATGAGTTACGGACGACCTCCACCAGAGATTGAAGGAATGACTTCTCTGAAAGTGGACAATCTCACATTTCGTACCACACCAGATGATTTAAGACGCATCTTTGATAAGTATGGAAAAATAGGGGATATCTATATCCCTCGAGACCGGTTTACCAGGAAGAGCAGAGGCTTTGCTTTCGTCAGATTCTATGATGAAAGGGACGCTGAAGATGCTATGGATGCAATGGATGGTGCTAACATGGATGGCAGAGACCTAAGAGTTCAGATGGCACGATATGGTCGACCTGCTGAAGCATATCGTCGTGGTGGTAGAAGTTCCGGAGGTGGAGGTTATGGTGGCAGGTCACGCTACAGATCAAGGTGTGTAGTTGAATATGATCATCTGTTTTTAAGGACCCAGCCCATTCAGTAAATGTTTAAGTAGAAGACAAATATCTTATGGCAGCAAGCATAGACATATTGCAAAACATATTCAGAAAATATAAACTTTGTGGTAATAGGCAACAGACTAATCCAAATCCAAACAAATAGCAGACAGCTTTTGCTGCCTTTTTAAGTTTATTAAACCACTGAGGACCAGTTTATGTTTTAGGTTGTTTCCTATATATTAATACTGATTGTGTGTCATTTATTGACTGCAAACATTCTCATTTTGAATTTTAAATTTACAGCCTACAGAACTTGAATTTATCAATCTTCCAGTCATCAAGTTGAGTAAAATCCTGTAACCACTTGTAACAATTTTATTCTTTTTTATTTGTACAAATTTAAGTAAAATTGTCTAACAGTCTTGCAGTAAAAAAACAAAACAAAACCTAAAGAGCCCATCTGACTACCGATAAGAGGATTAGTCATAAATAACTTAAATGTGTAAAATTTAGGGACCAAGGTTTATTTTTAGGAGCCATGGACTCCAGGGTCCCTGATAATGTAGTATATTCCTGTTCTTGTGTTTTAAGCAAATATTAGGTCAATAAGAACATTTTAAATAAATAAATATTTTGACTTGGTATAGACTGACAAACATGATTTTATTTTAGGAAAATAGTTAACAGTGTGAACTTCACACACAAAAGTTTTTGGTGCCAGGTGAATAAATTCTTCCAATAGGTGCCATAGATGAATAGCTTGATTGATTTGATTTCATATATATGGGACAGTTTAAGATTTGGTTTTTATTATGTTTATATATATTTAATTGTTATATTTTAAATTTCTTTGTTAGGTCACGCTCAAGGTCAAGAAGATCACGATCTAGATCGAGGTCACGCTCAAGAAGAAGAAACAAACATTACAGATCAAGAAGTAGATCAGACAGTAGAAGCAGAAGTCGTAGTAGAAACAGGAGTCGTAGCAGGAGTAGGTCACCTTCAAGGTCACGATCCAGGTCAAGGTCAATAGATGATCATCATCAAGTGGTGGATGAGGTACATGAAAATGGGGATGATGATGAATAAGTCTTCACAGAAAGAGTTGTTGGAAAGATGTGATTGAAGAGTGATAAGACACCAAAATACATGGAACTGTTCATGGTTCTCCAAAGAGTGTTGACATAAAATGAAAGGTTAATACATACTATATATATATTGGAAACTTCATCATGCTTTATTCATAAATCATTATAGTATTTATACTGATCAGTAGGTGTATTATGGTTGTACAAGACAGAATTATGCGACTTTTAATTATAGAAAGATTTTAACTTTAGTTCATAGCATTCATTCCAAGCAATAAGATGGGGGAGGAAAATGTGACACTGTTTTACTAGATTCATTTTTGGTTTTAAAATTTCATATATAAATCATCTCATAATTATAAGGTTTTTATTCTTGTGTTGTCCTCATTGTCATTAGCTTCATGTAATTTTTAAGATATTTTGTAAATAAATAATGTGACTTGTGTACAGAACTCTGTTTAATTTCTTAATTTTGTTTATTTGACATGTGCTGATTAGGAGCAGCTGTTAAACTGAAAAGTGTAGCAGCAGCCTGTCGCAGCTGTTAAGTGGGGTTGTCTGAAAAGTGTAGCAGCCATTGCAGCTGTTAAAATGAAAAGGGTAGCAGCAGCCTGTCGCAGCTGTTAAACTGAAAAGTGTAGCAGTAGTAGCAGCTGTTAAGTGGGGTTGTCTGAAAAGTGTAGCAGCCATTGCAGCTGTTAAAATGAAAAGGGTAGCAGCAGCCTGTCGCAGCTGTTAAACTGAAAAGTGTAGCAGTAGTAGCAGCTGTTAATTGGGGTTGTCTGAAAAGTAGCAGCCATTGCAGCTGTTAAAATGAAAAGGGTTGCTGTAGTAGCTGTTAAATGGGGTTACTGATAAACTGAAAAGTGTAGCAGCAGCCTGTCGCAGCTGTTAAGTGGGTTTTGCTGAAAATTGTAGCAGCCATTGCAGCTATTTAACTGAAAAGGGTAGCAACAGCCTGTCACAGTTGTTGAACTGAAAAGTGTAGCAGCTGTGAAGTGGGGTTGTCTGAAAATTGTAGAAGCAGCTAATAAGTGGGGTTGTCTAAAAAGTATAGCAGCCATTGCGACTGTAAAACTGAAAAGAAGTTATTAAATTGTGTTGTCGTTTATTTTGAGCAGTTGACTCTAACTCGTATTGGATTAAATGTCTCACTTTACTATTTCTTTATGGATTTTGCATATAAAAGGGTTCTCATACTTCATAATAAAAATTACTAATTCTAATTTTAAAAAATATATTAATTCAAAATCTTTTCCTTAACATTTAGATTCATGGCATAACTTAGTGTGTTTAACTACAGTATAAAATATTTTTCTTGAAAAATGTCTAGAATAGATCAATTGGATGAGGATGGTAAGATGACAAGAATTCTCCAGACATGACTGGACTACTTGCATTGATGTACTGTAAAGGTTGATTGTAATTTTATAATTTTTAATCATCTTGGTTGTTTACAGTAAATTTTATCATGTTTTTACATCATTTCTTTATTTCAAATCTGTGAAAGTGACACCAGTTTTAATGGTGCACCCAGAAATAACTTAAAATGCTACACTGGTCTTGTGACAAAACTTGCAGACCAGATTGTGACCTGCATTTCGTTATAAAATTGGTATCTTAAGAATGTGAAAATGAAGGATTTGACAATGTATGATGTATTAGCAACATAGGTCTATACATAGATTGGATAGATTTTAGCGGGGGGGGGGGGGGGGGGGGGGGGGGGGGGGGGGGGGGGGGGGGGGGGGGGGGGGATGTGTGACTAGGTTGGTTCCAAACAGAAGCTTGATTTGGGAATTACTGCATCTGATCTAAACTTAATATTAGTAAGCTTAAGTGCAATTGCCTTCCAGGTCTAAAATGTAGGTCACTTGCTAGAAATAGATGTACAGGTTTCCAGATGATGACTGCAGATGCAAATTGACAGTACTTTTGCAAAGGGATAATGTAAAGCGAGATTGTGTACCAGGTCAAGAGGTCAACTATGTAGGTCACTTACTCTAAATTTATATTTTGGTTCCAAAGGGTATCTCTTGACTTGCAGAAACTCTATTTTGATATATTTGTTTATGAGATAATCTAATCTATTGCATGCGATTGTGTATGTCTTGCCTGTATGTGTGACTAGGTTGGTTCCAAACAGAAGCTTGATTTGGGAATTACTGCATCTGATCTAAACTTAATATTAGTAAGCTTAAGTGCAATTGCCTTCCAGGTCTAAAATGTAGGTCACTTGCTAGAAATAGATGTACAGGTTTCCAGATGATGACTGCAGATGCAAATTGACAGTACTTTTGCAAAGGGATAATGTAAAGCGAGATTGTGTACCAGGTCAAGAGGTCAACTATGTAGGTCACTTACTCTAAATTTATATTTTGGTTCCAAAGGGTATCTCTTGACTTGCAGAAACTCTATTTTGATATATTTGTTTATGAGATAATCTAATCTATTGCCCTTGATATATTTGACGTTTCATAGTTCCATGTTCCTTTAACTGCCAATTTTGATTACACACGTGGTAGGTGTAGCTAGCTAAACAGGAGGTGCTTACCTTTCCGAAGCACCCGACCTCACTTCCCTTGTTCACTTGTTTAACCTAAGTTACCTAACTTTTCAGTTTTAAATTTTTTTACTTTGCGTCTGGATTGTGATTCGGACATGGATTAGTATGATTGTTTTTGTTTTTGGCAAGTCTCGAGCTTTCTTAGAAACGCGCGATATTGTACATAACCACCAGCTGCAAGAGAACACCAATTTCAGTACGCGCATTGCTTGTCGGATCGATTGCCATTAGTCGAGTGCTTTTAAATTTTTCAATGTTCTATCGATATAAATGAAAGATGTTCTATTTTGCAAGGGAACCGTGCTAGTTTTACTGGGCACTAGCATGATCATGAGTCTTGGCATAATGGCATTAAAAGAAACGCTACTTTCTGTAAAGAGGCGTGTTGCACAAACTTCCATTGTCTGCTCACTTTGTTAGAAAAAGATTGTGTTGTGCATAAGGAAGGGCGTTTCGCGTCGTTAGAAAATGACATGGTGTTGGTGCAAAAAATGTTTCATAAAGGATAAATGGCAGGAAAACGCGTGGCGCATTGTATAGTCTAAACCCAAACTGGTAAGCTTTTTCGGGATTCCCGAGTCGCTTCTTGGGGATGAAACTACAAGGATGGGCGTCTCCTCCCAAGTTATATATATAAACTCAATTCGGAGGCGATGTTCCGATTCCTGTTGCATTTGCTCCGAAAAGATAAGCACCTTTTCTAAATCGTGTGGTGTTTCACAAGTTCTTCAAAATGATAATAATGCCTTGCTTCGGCTAGAAACTGTTAATGTGACGCAAACGACTCTAATATGGTAAACAACTCCTTTACCCAGAAATGCCTCGTGAGTCAAAAATAACATTCACCAATTCGATAAATAATGAAAACGCGCGTTGTAAATTCAACCTGCTTCAAAATGACCAGCTGTCTCTTTCCGAGAAAGTAGTGTTGGAAACGAAACTTGCTTCAAAAATAAGTGGTAATACTTATAAACAAACTTGATAGATCCAGTTGTTCAAAACTCTGATAGCTTAACCAAATCGTTATTGAAATGTAAACATTTTACGATTACAAATAATTTTTATTGACATACAATTTAGCCTTAAATCGCAATTGTATACTATGTATTTACTTCTATTACCTTTCTTCACAAGATACGAAAGTGGTAACTTATGCCAATAGAGATTTGAACAACAGGTCCTGGTAAGCGTTTATTCAGCTTTCCCCTGAAGCATATTGGCTTGAATCTCAAACGGCATGATACAAAAAGTAAGCGTCTCCTCTTTTTCGAGTCCTGCACATGTGGGAAAGTGAATTTTCCTTGCCGTTGGCCTTTACTGGTTAACCTGCTATCAGTTAAATAGACTGGGGGAGTGGTACGCTTGTCTGCGGCGTACTGACTCGTTAAGCTAGCACCTTAAAAGTAGCCCTGAGATTAATTCATAGAGATTAATAAAATAGTTCTCGTCGCGAATAGCTGAAAAATTGTTAATGCGACGTTAAGCAACATTTAACCAATCCTCTTTTTTTCGGGAAACAAGTCGTGTCGGTAAAAACGGGTTCTCAAGGATATTAATGCTGGCAATATGCGTGATGTGTTGTAAACTTTTATTTAGTGGTTGTTAAAATAAATTTGGAATTAAAAAATGATGGGTGGTATCATTAAAATTTTACGATCCCCGGTTTTAATTGGATACACTGACCACTTGCATTAGTCACGTATTTAAGCACATGGTTGCCCATAGTCGCCAGATATTTACATAAGAACTTGAAGCTTGAAGCCACCAGCTATTTACCCAGGCAACTAGACGTCCCTAGCTATCAACGTATTAACATCAGCAACTAGACGTCCCAAGCCACCAGCATATTTTCTTACGCAACTAGGAGTTCGGCATGCCTCGCTAATAAGTACCAGCGTGTTTACTTGAGCAACAGGACGCTTCTAACCACAGCATATTTACTGGAGTAACTAGACGCCCTTAGCCATCAACATATTTACTGTGGTAAATAGACTATCCCAGCAATCAACGCATTTACTTAAGCAACTAGAAGCTCCAAGCCATGAGCGTATTTCCCTTGCCACTAGCATATTTACCAAGACACCTATAGACACCACCAATATATTTACTGGGGCAACTAGACGCTCCTAGCTACCACTAGTGTATTCACTTTAGCAACTAGAAATTCCTAGTCGCCAACGGAATTGTAATGAAAAAAAATAATTATACATGTAATTAAACTAGTAACAAATAGGTCACTGCTACAAAAATGTTTTAACTACCCTGGCATTGGAGTATATTGTGTAACAGCCGGCGTTGGTATCGTTTTTATTGCAAGCGCTGTCTTTAAGGTGTTAAATACTATCAAATATTACACTATATAAAACATGAACCGCTCAATACGTGTACTTATATATAACAAGATAACAGTTTCCTTTTTACACAGAGATTACAAATATATATATGGATAAAAACTCCTTAAAATACTTGGCGTTTTCATATTTAAATTTAAATATCGCAGCATGAAGCTAACAATTAAAAGCGTTAATGAAGCGTGATATTGAATGGCGGGTAATTATTTCTATTGAAGACCAGTCAATGGGGGTATATATATATTATATGATATATATGGCAGTTGTATTTAATCCTTACTTGGCAGGCAGACGATACACGCTTAGCAACTAACAAGTTAGTTCTGTCGAGATTATTACGCAGGTGTAATACCCGTATAACTTCGCAGGCTAGTCAATAAAAACATCGATTTTTGAAGAAGTTACAAATATTAGTTATTAACTCCAAGACGCCGAGTTAGGAGTGTGTTTTATAGTGAACAATTTTTAGACATTTGGGTTTAAATTTTGTCTTTGATATTTAATACTGGACGATCATAAGGATATGGATTAGCTTTGAGGACCTGACCAGTTCATATATCTAGTTTGTTATTGTATCGTTAATCAATATTTAAAGGAAAATGTAGACGCCGATATTAATATTGTTACATATAATGGTTTTATAGAAAATTAATTATTCAAATGGATTTATGCAATAAACTATAAAGTGTTCATTGGATATTTAAATCATGTTAAAATCGCCGGGACCTAAGCCACACGTGGTTTTTGGACAGGGTAAGACTGCCACCACCCTGCTGACTGAAGATGGATGTGTTTATCCCATTATATCATCATTCTCCTACAATGATAGGTACAGGGCTCAAACCGCGCCATATGTGTATGGAAAAGGAGTACGACCGATGCACCGGACCACTTTCACCTTGGCAAAAGCACCATGGAGGCCAGATGATGCCTACAGGACTATGAACAACCAGGTATGACTTCCGCCACATTATCAAAACATATTTAGTTGTACACTGCGTTGTATCAACTCTGCATTTGCACCTAGCAGTTTGTTATAGAGACATCGTTGCACTGAAAAATGATTTTTCAAAATTGTTTCATAGAATTAAACTGCGAGTGTTAAAAGGAACCGTTATCCTCCAGTTTCCCCCACCACCTCGGAACTGATCGCCTCTATTTAAGTGAAATAATCTTGACATTGGCGTAAACACCATTATTTATCCACTCGTGACCAGATGAGATCTCGTCACTTTTCAATCTAACATGTCTTATGGAACCCTATAATGGATGGATTTTGATCAAACTTGGAACAAATGTATACCAACATAAGAATGTGTTGCATACCAAATGCAGACGTGTAGGTAAAGGGTCGTGGTCGAAGTTAGGAACGGGGGAAGTATTTTGCTCTAGTTTGATATGTTTTAATGGAAATTACCAGTATCTACGATTTAAGACTATTTTCGTAATATTTCTTCATTTGTGCCTTGGGCGCATCTTGTGTAAGACTACAATCTCTGATGGCGTGCACGGAGAAGAACTAGTGTTCTACGCCCCCTAGTCAAGATTCAAGGCTTTCACATATATCCGGATGTGGTCAGTTCCGGGACGATGAAGGAGAAAATCGCCGACATTCGGTAAGCAAACCGACAAACTTTTCACACTAGGATCTGTCAAAGGGAGACGCTGTGACCACTTGGCAGCCGAACTCTATTTTCTGATTGAGATACTCGTGATAAAGTACTAGTATGTCACCAAGTTTGGAGTGATAATATTCTGTCTTGCCTGTATATAGAGATGTTCAGAGAGCTTTTAATTTTCATTCGTTCACAATACTTTTTAACGCCAACTTCGTCTAGCCCGTGCAATTGTGTAGTGACCGACCAGATGAACACCTCCAATCAAACCGGAAACGAGGATAACCACTTGGTTAGTTATTTGGTTTACACTACTAGCTTTATCGTTCCAGTCCATCAGATATTTTTCGATTGCCATTTGATTCTTTATATTTATATACAAATTACTTGGTATGTGGAACGATACCTATATAGGTAATGTCATAATGACACACTATGTTCTTTTTGTTAATTTTTTCTCTCATTTAAACATCTTAAAATTATTTGGATTTCCACGACTTTGGTTCAAGAACTACTGATGAGGAATTTTATTCCGAGGGGGTCATCTACTAGTGCTGCAGAATTAAAACGGGTTTGGTAATTTAATTTCCACAACCTTGGTCCCTACGGATTGGGACTTTATATCAATACGACCTTATATTGATGCAATTAAATCCGGTTTACTAATAATGAACTGGAAATTATGATGAATAAAAATGTCAATGGTCTTTCCTCACCATACAATAAATACATAATGTATATATACAATGTCAGTGTCATGGTGCCTACCGACGCTGTATTTACCCTCAATTATATTTAATTATATCTACTGTTAAAATAAAATGTAAATATTGATTTATATTTATCTGGTTGCCCAACAAATTTCAAATTCCATTCACTCGGAATATTTTTATTCAATTTACTTTAAACAAGCGAGAGTTAATAACTATAACATTGCACACAATAGGTGTTGGTCAATATTTAAATAAAGCGGAATAAATGGAGAGAATATAATGAAAGTAAATAAAGGAAACAAGGGGGTAGAGGTTTTAATTCTTTATTTCAATATGAACTTGAAAGATTACACTTTTTCCAAATAAAACGCTACCAGAACAGCATTCATGGACCTTCTACCGTGCAGTATTTTGAAGGGCTGCATTCCTCATCCCATCCACTTTGCTCGTTAAACGTCAAACGTGAAACGGCGTCGACAAATTTTGAATGTTTGATTTTATTTCAATGTGTTAAAGTGTGTTTTATGTAGAGGATGGGATTATTAATTCTTTGTTTCACTTTGTTGAAATACCATTTTACTCCAAATTAAATGCTGCTTTTTTTAAATGAGACCTTCCTCAACCAATCCAATTTGTCCTGTTAAACGTTGATTAGGGGTAGGGCGTCAATAAATCTTAAATGATTTCATAATTTTTTTCATTTCAATATGCATTTCCTTTCATATTGAAAAGTTGTTAAAGACAGTAGGTATAAAAAGCGAAAGAATGTTTAATTCCTTATTTCAATACGATTCTTTCTGCCAAATAACTGAATGCGATCTTGAAGGACCTACCTCACCCAATTCACTTTGTCCGTCCAATAGCGGACAAGGGGTAGAGTGTCAACAAATATTGAATGATGTAATATTTTATATTTTATTTCAGTGTGAATTCCCTTTAATATTAACAGTTATTGAAGTAGGTATAATAAGGCAATAGAATTTATAATTCCTTATTTCAATATGAAGTTGAAACATGATTCCTTATTCCACGTTAAATACGCGTTGAAGTAGCTACTGTTTAATTCAATATTCTTGAGTCTATACGTAGGCCCATAGTATTCTTTTAAGAGGTACTACAATACAGACCTTTCGAAAGTTTAACACCAGCGAATTAGTGCCGAATTGGTAGGTCATATCGGACCCTCATTATCTATATCTCGATAGCTACATAACTACTATCCACCTCGGTAGCTCATATCGGACCCTCATTATTTATATCTCGATAGCTACATAACTATTATCCACCTCGGTAGCTCATATCGGACCCTCATTATTTATATCTCGATAGCTACATAACTACTATCCACCTCGGTAGCTCATATCGGACCCCCTAATTTATATCTCGATAGCTACATAACTACTATCCACCTCGGTAGCTCATATCGGACCCTCATTATCTATATCTCGATAGCTACATAACTACTATCCACCTCGGTAGCTCATATCGGACCCTCATTATTTATATCTCGATAGCTATATAACTACTATCCACCTCGGTAGCTCATATCGGACCCTCATTATCTATATCTCGATAGCTACATAACTACTATCCACCTCGGTAGTTTTTTGTCACTAGTTATCCATATCCTGGCAGTCAAGCTTCAGCTACTTTTCGTAAGCTCAGTGTTAAATTTTTGACAGGTCTGTAGTACTCTGTACTGTATATATACTGTGTGGGTACAATCTGTACTATATTTAAGATTTTGTAGTACCGTTATCAGTCAGTTATTTTGTGTATTTAAACAGTAGATTATCTATCACAGTATTTTAGATATATCATGATAACACTATTTACTATATACTTAAGAACTTTATTGTCATTTAGGTCTATCATGTTTTACGTACCATACCAGTACTTAAAACAGTAACTTGTGTTTATATAGAGTTGCCAGATATACGGCTGTGAGACGGGGAATGTTCGCGTTCGTTTAATTTCTAGCGTAAATTCGCGAGAGAGCAAGATCCGAAAATAAATCTTTCGCGATGGAAGATTTTGATATAATTTACTTGCATTTACAATTCAATATCTTTATTGCAGTAAGCACACATTTTTTTGCAACTTTGCAACTGTCATCCGACGACGTGAAAACAGAAATATGCGGATATCTTGAAATGACGATTCTTGTGAAAATTACCGAACGCAAAAAATTCTCGAATTACAGTAATGTAAATTCCGTACGATGAACATTGTGCAAGAATTAAAAAGAATAACAATACAAATGAGTTTAGTACACTCATTGCTGTTCGTTCCGTTCGTACAAAAACATGAATAAGGGTTCTACCAGTGCTCCCCACAACAACTCTCTTGACTCCTTAATATATCCGCTTCTTTCCAACATACCCTATACTATTAAAAAGTTATCGACTGTCTTTTCATTGATCCTGTCTTGTCTTTCTTCCACCTGCAATTCACTTCAGCGACACTGGTATTACTAGTGGTGTTCGAGCAAATTTCGTAACCGACATTTCAATCTTGCTAGAAAAAAGTTCGAATTCCTGATACTGACGAACATACTCGCTTGGTTGGTTAAGTTTCTTGACTGGGCGTATTCCAACTGTCAACATTTCGAAAGCTTTTCCATACATCCACTTCTTTTTTTACAGTATCATGTTAATAAGAGTCTACAAAAAATCTTCTAACTTCTTAAGTATTTCAGATGATATATGTTAAATATTTACATTACATTAGAACTCAAATAATACAGTTTAAGTAATATTATGTGTAATATCGTAGATATGGCTAAACAAATTTACATAAATCTACTCAATAACACTTCTAATGACATGTATATAATACTGTATATTTTTGACAATTTTGTAGCCTTACCATGCATGTCTGACCCCTTTCAGTAAAGTTTTCGATTGAATGATCACTACATGTTTTTTGCATTATAAATATCTAAAAAAAAGTTGTGTTTGGTTGAGAACATATTTAAGACTCAAGGCTACGAAAAATGTTTGATTACTTTAACACTTTAAAGCAGTAAAAGCAGTGGTTTCTCACATTCTATGCTTGTTTAGAGAACTGGACACGTTTCTGGTACATTGACTGGGAAAACTCTGAAGCTGTTTACTAAATGCAATACTGAATATGAAAAGAAACTTTACTTGAACCATCTAATGAACACTATCTTTATAGTCCAACCATTACAATATTCTATAAATGGTAACATGTACGGATTTACTATTCAAAGTTATTCTATTGCAGTTATTGTGGATTGGTTTCAAAAGCAAACATACTGTCATGTGCTGGACAATACTAATCCATGCCCAAATCAAAATCCGAAAGCAAAGTAAAAACTTTGAAACTGACAAGTTAGGCCAAACACGTGAACTTTCACCAGGGAAGTGAGACCGGATGATACGACAAGATCCTCCAATCAAAGTTAAAAATGATTTTTTTATTGTTTTAACATGATTTTAATTTGCTCTTAAACTTTGACTGTTCAAATTGTTCCATGGTCAAATCTAATTCTTTACCGATTTTATAACGCGTTCTAAAGGCTTTGATTTTGTTCCATGGTCAAATCTAATTTTTAACCGATTTTAGACCGCGTTCTAAAGGCTATGATTTTGTTTCCATGGAAACAAGACGAGTGTCACATACACGCGCGTGCGTGTAATTATGCTTTTTAGATCCAAGTTAAATTGTAATGCCAGTGTAATTTCTCCAATGAGGTACAGAGGTTAAATTTTAACTGTTTGGTGTGAGTACATATTGAAACAGAGACATATAATGTTTGAAACAATTATGTTTTATGCAACAGCATGCAGTTTTAAAACACTGTACGTATAAACCGGGACTTAACCTTCCCAAAACTAGCGGGACGCTCTACCGACCGAACTATTCAATCAGCCAAATTACTGTATTCGTTTTTTGATTCAGCTACCCTGAATAACTTAAAGTTTTATTCCACAGGGGCGGATATAGCTAGTTTAACAGGAAGTGCTTACCTTTCCGGAGCACCAAGTCTCACTTCCCCGGTGAAAATTCACGTTTTAAACTCAATCTGTCCAAGTTTATTCCTTGCTTTGAGATTGTGATTTAAATTTTGATTGGTGTGTTTGCTTTTTATTTATCCTGAAGCCAATCCTTGGTAAGACATTTCCAAAGTCATGCAAGCCGTCAAATGTTTCAGGAAAGGTAAAACGGACAGCGTCCAAACCGGGGGTTCAACATGGGAACTTCCCAATACTAGCCTGTGGCCAATTACCGTGTCTGACCGTCGACAGTTACATGTACATCTGACATAATTATATTTTTAATATTCTCCCTTATATCAAATGCTAAGTTAAAGATTATAATACATTATGTCTTTTTTAACTTTATATTCAATATTCCCCCAATAAGAACGTGTGTACCATAAATAATGAGCTTATACCAAGTTTATACATACTCTTAATGAATAAAAATCTTTACCTTAATGGGAATAAAGGTATATAAAACGACTAATTCTATAAACCCAGGAATAATTAAATTTCAGCTCTAGTGTGTAAAATACGAGGGTTTTATGAGGGCTTAAATAAAACAGTAAATAATATAAACAATTTGTGTATAGGCAAGTAACATTGACCTGTCCGCTTGACCTTTAATTTTAAATATTTAAAAGACTATATCTAGTGCAAATATATGTGTAGTAACCAAAGGTTATAATTTCGCCTATGTCATAAGTTGCATTGTTTATGTATTAGCTGCTATCCTAACTTTACCCACGTAATGTATGGATGAATATTCCTAATAAAAGGTCAACATGTAATGTATGGATGAATATTCCACATGAAAGGTCAATCAGACAGGTTAAAGTTGTAAGCCTATACATGTATACCGGTGTTGTGTTTCGTTTTCTGTGTATGGATTGGTAGTTATGGTTCAGATAGATAGGTTTTAATTATTTAAAAATTGATTTTTTAAAAACATGGAGATATCGACAGATAAAGAGGTATGATTTAAAATTTAATTTAAGTGGTATTTTTGTTAAAAATTATTTTTTAAGAAGAGTATTTTGACTGAATGTTTTCGTTATTATACCTAGGTTTCTATATTCTTTTCAAACTGTTTTGTCGATGATTATGTGTTTTAGTACTATAAACATGGCCATTAAAATTTAACTCCATGACTTATATATTCTTTCCACAGTTTTATAGTTGAAATGCCAATGTGATTTTCCTTTAGAGCAGACAAAATCACTAGGGTAGTTTCGTGTTACCCATTCAAAAGAGGTCTATCTACTATGGCTTTATGAACACAAGTGAATATGACTTGGACTGTCCATTTCACAAGAGCTAGATTTGTAGCTTAAACTTCTTTACCAAAGACATATGCTTTTATAATGTGGGCATATGGTCTTAATATTATTATCATTATTGCCTTACATATTAGTATGATGTATTCCCTGATGGTCTTTGATAATACAAATTACTGTACCTGACTACCACTTTGTATTGATCATTGAATCATTGATGTTTATAACACACACACACACACACACACACACACACACACACTGCAAATGGAAAGAGAAAGAGATAGAGAGCGAGATCTTTATTCATGTAATACTTTATGTGACTAGAGTAAGACTTACGAATGACAATCCTGTCAATATGAGTATATTTCAATATAGTAATAATTATATATTTTCAGCATTTTGGTGGAAGTAAAACATTAAATCCAGTAAGAAGACCACCACTTTGTCCGTCCATGCACACATCTCAAGTCAAACTCTCTCATTTAAATGATAAAACAGACTGGGATTCACATTATACTGGTACATTTGTAGAAAAAGATATCATTCCGGTAAGTTATAATGTGCTATTTTTAATGCTTTATTTCACAAAAATTAAAAAATTACCACATGGCAATTAAGTTGCACAACATATTAAGAAGATACAGACACATTCTACACCTTTTGTTTGATAGAACAGCAATCTATTGGAAATGGGAGATGACATGCAAAACCTTACTCTGAAATATGACTTTATGTATTATGTAGAAACTACATTAAAAGGGAGGTTACTGCATTAATAGGGATAATAACTAAATTGATAAGGGTAGAAATTACTGGTATTATGGAGGCAATTCCATATATAAGGGAGATAATTGCAAGTAAAAGGGAGGTAACTGAATTAATAGGGACAATAACTAAATTTACAACAGAGAAATTTACTGTTAAAAGTGAGGTAAATCATATATGAGAGGTTTATTATTACAAGTATAGAGGAGATAACTGCATAAAAAGGGGAAAATTCAACATTTTGACAAAATAAATATATTTACCAGTACTAGGAATGTATTTATAGTTCAAAGAGGGTATTTTTAATTTATTTTTAAAAAGCGACAGATAAAAAATAACCACACTGTGACATTTATTAAAACAAGAGAAACAATTGTTTTTGATTAACTTTACAGGCTACAGCTAAAGTAAGTTTTGGTTGTGTTATATAGAAGAATGCTAATTTATATAGCAATTTTATTCGCTTTATATGTACTAGTGTTATATATACTACTGTCTGTAAAAGTTAGAATATATATATATATACATGTATTATATAACTTGTAGTTATGTATATATTATATGTGTACAGTATATATAAAGGCAAACAACATTAACTTGTCCCTTTGACCTTTGATTTAAATATTCATTATAGATGATCAAGTAAATTTAAGTAATAGGGATCATGTGTGTTTATTTCGTCTATAATATGAACATTAATCATGGGCAATGAGGATATGTCCTAACACTGCCCATGTATTAGGTGGAGCCTCCTATATGAATATTCCTGATGAAAGGTCAAGTGGACAGGTGAATGCTGTTTACCTATACCATGTTGTTTTATTATGTATTTTGTCTTTACTGTAGAAATAACAACAGAAAACCAATTTTATTGAAGTAAGATGTGCCCAATTCTGACAATAATTATTTTTATATGCATTTTTGCATTGTAAATATAAAAACTAATTTAGAGCACGGACAAATAAGTTTTTGAACTTCAATGGCCATCAAAATTACTATTCATGTATTACCACTACATGAAAATGGCAAGAACCAGGAAAGTCAAGGAGATGGCAGATGCAAGAGATCAAAAAACACTATTAAAACTAACACTGCAACAACAGCTATCACTCACAAACAGCTAAAATTCACTAATAAACAGTCTAATATGAATTACTGATGATAAATATTATATGCACTACCAAAAGCAACCTACAAACACTGATTTGTAGATTAAAATGCCTTCTGCCAAAAGTACATAAATACTGGACTTCTGCTTCTACAAACAGCCAAAATTATTTGAACAATACTTTTGTTTTGGAAAAAGGATTTTAGGTTTTAAAAGAAGAATAAATCTTTCTTAATTAATCATTGGCACATCATAATTTGTAGGAAGCACCTGTACTTTTTTAACAGATCCAAACTATATAGACTAGATAAACCATCATTGTTAGTCCAATACTAATCAACCATCAGTGTTAGTCCAATAATGATAGTTTAAAGTTTTATAACTTGTCATTAAATTCACTTCAAAGGATTGAACTTTTATATAGATTGTTGTAGCTGGTTATCAACAGATTTCTAACAGTAAATCATTGATAAATCAGTTAACATGATATAAATAGTTTAACCCAGTAAGTACATGTAGATAGTCTATCTTTATGTCAGAAACCTATCTGTAGCTAATATTTCAGTAGATTACATAATACATGTACATGTGTTTTTCTATTACATAGTTATGATTTTATTAAATATTCTGTAGTCATTAATGGTTAACACCAGCACAAACTCTCTCTCTTTCTTTCTCTCTCTCATTCAAGAACCAGCTTATGATGCCTCTTACCACATCAATATAAATATGGCTTGGTTAGATCCTAGTGTTAGAAGGATAGGTTGTTTTCTCCAGATACTCTGGTTTCCTCCACCATCCAAACACTGATCAACTAAACATGAGAGAAAATCTTGATGGGACTTAAAACTCCCTTACTCTCTCTTTCTTAAACATTATCAAATGATTTAAAATCAGTTTTTGTATTACCGTATGCTATATATAGGATAACTTGGAAGTGATTTTTTTTCCAGATAATCAAGGGAGATAACAAAATATTGTGGACCAGCTAGAATAAATCATATACATGTGTACTAAAATTTGTAATTAAATGTCATCTTAAATTAATATTTCTTGTCTAACAGTATTGCAGCTTCAAAACATGTAACTGTTTATAGACCCTCATAAAAAACCTGTCTGAATTTTGTCTGAAAAAGTTCTTAATTTTTTTGAATTTTGAATGATTTTATATTTTCACAATGAATTCAGAATTTTCAGACAACATAAATGTTCAGAAAAATTCAGTCATTGATTTTTGGTGCAAGAAAAATGAATGAATTCAGACATTTTTGGAAATATTCAAACAAAGTTCAGAATTTATGTGTCATGAGAGGTCTGAGGCATTTTTGTATTGTTTAGAAGGTGATGGGATAACTCTTCACCAGGCTCCAGTTTTATAATTATTCCTTAACTAAGATTTTACTCAACTAATATCTGGCAAATTTTGACATTATTACATGGTACCAGGTACTACAAATAAAGAATTTCAACAAATTCAAAACATACATGGTTAAGCTTAAAGTGATCGTCAATATGACACCTTCAAAATTCAAAATTCATGAAGGTCTTGAAAACCATAAGAATGACTTGTACACATATTCAGATTTCAAATTTGCCAGATTTAAGTTAAAAAGAATCTTAGTAAAAAAATTACTTTGAAACTGGTGCCAGGCTCTACTTTAAAGTTTAACATTTATTCCATAACTAGGATGCATAAATTGAAAAACCAAGTAAATTAAATATTTAAATAATTTTGTCAGTTTTGTATCTTTTGATGAATTTGAGGTATATCATTGCAAGAAAAAGGTTTTGAAAAATAAGTTTAGCAGAACCTGCTATATAATGCATCATCTCTGGTTTGAATGGAGATGTCGATCTATTCAGTTATGATGTCTTCAGTATTGCACAAAGTGCACTCTTCACCACAAATGACTAGAAATCCCTAACACCACAAATACTGGCCTCAGTTTCACAATCTTTTTCTACACTAAATTTGAGCAAATATTCAAATATTTTCTGGTACACCCTGAAAGTATATTAAGGTTACTTCATTACTTTGTCAATATACCAGCCATGTTGATGCATTATTTGAGAATTAATCAATTCCAATTTTGGAAGACTGAAGTGAGACTAAAAGCCTAAGGGGCGTCTCGTTGCTGTGTAGAGTTTGAAACCATTAAACTTGTCTAGTTGACATTTTATGTACAGACTGCCAGCCAATCAATATTAATGTACTAAGTGTAATCTGGGGTCGAAGGTTATCATTAAACGTTTTGCTGATCATTATCGTATTGCATACAAGATTTTTTACTTGAGTTAGCAACAATATATTTAAATACCAGTTAGCTAATAAATAAATCATACATCTCTTTATCAAAATCAATCAATATTTAATTTGTCATGGATCAATACTCAGTTTTATATATAATTTAATTACATAGATATTCAGTACTGTAATGTTATGTATAGACATGTCATGTATAAATACATATTGTAGCACTTAAGGCCAGTTGATACACTGTATAAAACTATTTATACCGCTTTTAACAAAGTTTAAGGGTATATAAGAATCACCCTATCTGTCTGTCAGCCTATCTATCTGTCAATCCCAATATTGTGTCTATTACATATCTTCTATATTTATGAATGGATTTTTATCAAACTTGACACAAATGTATACCAACATGAGATAATGTTTCACATTCCGAATTTTGTGTCCGTTCACCCGTCTGTCTGGCTGTTGTGGATGGGCGTATTTGTATTATATTTTGTCTTTATATCACACCTGGTGCCTCAGTGGCCAAGTGGTTGAAAGTTAAAGCTAACAGATCACACAGCCCCTCACCACCTCACACAGCCCCTCACCGCCTCACACAGCTCCTCACACAGCCCCTCACCACCTCACACAGCCCCTCACCGCCTCACACAGCCCCTCACCGCCTCACACAGCTCCTCACCGCCTCACACATCCCCTCACCGCCTCACAGCCCCTCACCGCCTCACACAGCCCCTCACTGCCTCACACAGCCCCTCACCGCCTCACACAGCCCCTCACCGCCTCACACAGCCCCTCACCACCTAGGTTCAGTTTCCTCTCAAGACAGACCCCAATGTTTTCTCTAGGCACTCATATTTCCTCCACAATCCCAGAACTGACCAACTCTATATAAGTTCAAGAATCTTGACTGTTGCATCAATTCCAATATTACTTCACTCTACTCAGGCCCAATGTAATTATTTTATTTCTTGTATTTTATTAACAGGCAAACCGTTTACATCTGACCTCGTTAGTCAACAGAATTGATCAGACGGAAGGTAAAGATGTAAAAACTGCCATCAAGGTGGACCAAAACCCACCAAATTACTGGTCTCAGTACAACAGGATCCATGGAAAGTTAGGATACATGCTAGGTCCAGGAAGTCCCAGAGACTATGCAATAAGACATAGTTATAATATAATTACAGGTAATACTAATAGTATGTTATTAATATCTGAAACAAATTCGCCATTCCAGCTAGTCTTTAAATGATTTTTCTACAGATTTTACAATTCACTTGTTCAAATCTTTATTGAAATGTACCCGCTAATACACATATATAGGTAGAAAATATATTATAACTCATAATGTTTGTATGAAACTATTATTTTCATAAAATTGATATAGGATACTTTTACATCCAATCTTCCATTAAAACCGTCAATTTGCAGGAATATGTCAAATTACTCAATTTCTGCACAAACAAGCATGAGAGAAACCCATTAATTTATTATGAATATGATTATATCCTTATTTCCAGAAAAACCATCAGTTTTGTGGGAAATTGTCAAACTATTTGATTAACATAATTCAACACAAGCAAGGGGTATGTAACATGTACTTGTGAACCCCATTATTTGTTTCAATCAATCAATCAATCAATCAATCTTTGTTTCAGGTGAGGATAATGGGCCTGCCTGGTCAGAACAGAACAGAAGAACATCAGGAAACAGAGTATTAAATACAGCTAGGAGAGAACGGACTTCTATACTTAACTAAAACGTTAATGTCTATTTCATGTGGAGATAATAATTTGCTATATACATGTATGACTAAATGTCAATGTTGATTCCATGTGGAGAGAACAGACTTCTATACTAAATAAATGTGAACGTCCACTTCATGTGGTACATATTCCTGTTGTTAATGAGAATGTATGAGTTTAAAATCAAGCCCATCAGTAAAAGGATTATGTGTGTAACCCATAGATTTCCATTATTATGAGGCTATCAGGAAGTGTCCTGTTAAACATGTCCAGAGAAACCACTATTAAACCACTAAATGAAACACTTAAAAGTTTGGAAAACTGTGGAAACAACTGATTTCACATATGTTTTTTAAAGTGTTATTGAATTAGTGCCTTTGTTCGAGTTTGTATTTCATGCTGTCCAAAGAAACCATGGAAATTAAAGCACTGCAAACCTTGGAATACCATGGAAACAACCAAGTTGACAACTAAAAGTATTGTTAAATTACAGTAAATTTGTGTTTTTTTAATCTGTTTTGTGAGAAATTGTTTGGATATGCTGTATAGTTATTATGGAAACAGAAATTCCATGAAAATAATATAGATTTTACAGTTGTCTTTTTGGTGTTGTTGAAATATAGTGAATTTTTATTGTCAAATATCTGTTTTTGTGAGAATGAGTGTTGATCTGTGGTTTATATTTTTATGAGATTTTTTTAGTGAGAATGAGTTTGTTAATCTGTGGTTTATATTTTTGTGAGATTTTTTTAGTGAGAATGAGTTTGTTGATCTGTGGTTTATGTTTTTGTGAGAATGAGTTTGTTGATCTGTGGTTTATATTTTTGTGAGAATGATGTTGTTAATCTGTAGTTTATATTTTTATGAGATTTTTAACAAACATACATGTATAGACAGTATTAATTTAAAAACTTAATCAAACATACAGGTCGGAATAGAAATGTGTACATGTATATTTTTATGACAATTTTTCAAAAGCTTGGACTTTAAACGACATTCTCGAATGAAGATTGTGAGTCACTCACTAGATTACTTATTATATTTTGGAATCTTTCATGCTGGATATGAGCGAGACCTGCTAATACCAGCAATTTACACAGCCAGATTTTACTATATATAGGGCATAAAATAAAAAAAGTTCTGCATATATTAACATTTTGACTCATTGGAACCAGAGGCATTTTTAAAATACAGATTTAAATGTTACTGGCAGAACAATCTTTCCAAGTCCATTTTTCATTTTATTAACATTGTTTTTCTAAAAGTTAAACATTTGGTAAACACCTCTGTTTTTAATTAACTCTGTTTTTATAGCCCATAAAATAAACGTTGTATGGTGAAAAAAACTTATTTCAGTTTTTAACACAATTATCAACTATGGTAACCAAAAGCAACAAATGACTGATGTTGTTGAGGATGTGAATTATTTATTTATAAGCCAAATAAAAGCCTTCTAAAATTGTAAAGTGTTTATGTTTAATCATAATAAACCTAGTATAGATGGATACTGATATAGTTGAACCTGCTTTAAAGGTCACCTCTATATACAGACCATCTGCTTTTAAAGGTTGGTAAAATTTTATCCCAATTGCTTTTATGCATGTTCTGTGAACCTGTATATAAGGGTCACCTGTCCATAAAGACAACTTTTACTGGTTCCCTTGGATGGCCTTTATATTATATAAGTATGACTAGTTATAGAGTTATACTGTATAAATATATTAAAGATCACTTTGAATCACAAAGCTTATTAAGAATCATAAAACATTCAATTAACTTGAATTACAACTCTTACATTACATCTTGACGGTAATTTATGGTGAGAGCAAAATGGATATGCATAGATATAGACAACACCAAAAGTTTACTCTTCACTTCTTTACCCCAGCAAAAGGAAAGAAAGAGAGTAAAATGTCATTTTAAGGCCCGACTCATCCTGATCTTTTAAGACGAGTATAACCATCTATCAACATGCTGGCACTGAAGTCCTCTATTTTGACATGTACTTGGTATATAGAATATTCATACCAAGCTGACTAAAACATATAAGGATTTACAGAAAACTCATACCAAGCAATGCTTAGTGAGTTTATTGCATATCAACTTGTGCCTAAAGATTGGAACTGAGCAGAGTAATAGTGTTTCAGCCAAAGTCAAGACTCTTTCAATTATATCGAGATGGTCAATTCAGAGAGGGTGGAGAAAACTATAGTGCTTGGCAAAATCCACTTGACAAGAGAACTAACAAACTTTTTTTAACACTATGATTTGTCAGAGTTGGATTCAAAACTTGTTGGTGTGAGGCGCTATAATCTTTAAGCACATGTTTTAGACCACTCGACTACCAAGGCCCCTTATGCCTGAAGATAGTCTAGCTTATGTTTAGTGTGTGCACATAAATCTTTTGACAACTTGATTGTACTGTGTCATATACCAGCATGTTTCAACTTCCTGTTAACCTATATGTATAAAAAGCTTGGGCATAAATTATTCAAAGTATGCCTAGCATACATAAGATAAACCATCAAGATGTGTCATCTGTATTTTCCTGGCAAGAAATAAAATACAATGGAATCTGTTTATATCCAGTCAAAACATTTTGTTTCCATTGGAGTATCAATGAAGGAATATTAATGATAAGTTTTCAGTTTATTAAGTTTCAGTCTTCACAGCTTCTACTGTAGTTCAGTTACGACAAGTGTTTGGTTCACTAGGGTTCAAATGACAAAAAGATACAGTAACAGAATGAAATACATAATTCAATATCAATTTGAAAAACTTTATTTTCTCAAAAACACCTTTAAGCATTCTAAGTGCAATAACAGATAGTGTTACTGTTTCCATAATTAAAGACTTACAATGTTTAAAATCTATACAGATATAACTTTTCTTACCAAATAATTTTGATTTCATGACAAAACAGATTCCATAATCCATAGCAAAAACATTTGAAAACAAGTTGCTGTTTCAACATATAAAGTAAAGTTGCAATAAATTTGTAAGATATATACAATAAAATATGTGATTATCTCCTTAATGTGGCCTCATTTGTGTTTATATAGGCATACTGTTGTAGGCAAACAAAACTGACCGGTCTGCTTGATCTATTGTAGGAGGACCTACCCAATACATGGGTAGTTATAAAGATTTAAAGTTACCGTAATACATACACAATGCATTTATCTACGCTTTGAAAATAGTGTTTCTCATTAAGTACGGTAGACAAAAAAAACCCCACTTATGTTTCCTATACATAAATGTATGGGTCCTTATAAATATTTTAATTAAGGGTCAATCCGACAGGTCAATGTTGTCTGTCTACATATCAATACAATGTTATGTACTGTAAACAGACCAATAATTCTGGCATAGGAAAATAATGTTCAGAGAAGTAAAATATTTTTAATAATTTAGGCCAATAACTGTACACTGTATACTATCAGAAAACAAGAAATATTGATTACAAATTGTGACAAGACACTAAATATTTGAAAAAATACCATTTTCAAGAAAAAAAATTTTGCAAGTGCATTTAATATACAAATAACCTAAAGGGCATTAATACTACATAAATTTTAATGTACCAATTTGCCTCTAAAATTAGATAAAACAGGTTTATATACTTTAATAGATAACAATACTATACTGTGAATATATAAAGTTTAATTTTGTGACGCCTTTCTTTTGAAAATTCATATTGCATGATTGGTTTCTTTATTACCACTTAAATTTTTTTCTGAAATTTGATTCTTTAATATACCGGTAATCATAAATAGAGACAAATAATTCTTTTGTGAACACATACATGCATTACACAAAGCAATAACATCATGATCAATATATGTTACATGTATAGTCTGTCGGAGGTATATCTGGCAGTGTTTATAACCACACAACTGTCTATAGTAGGCCAAAACAGTAAATAAAGAATCAATCCCGATACAAAATATGTGATACTGTCCTAAATTTCAAAACTAGCCTTGGAGAAATTGAGTGAGTAAGCGTCTTGGCAGAACAATGTCAAAATTTTTAAAAAAAAATTAGCCACTGTTTGTTTATCCTAATTCAGAGAAAGCAAAAATTATAGATTTGTACACATCCTATTGATAATTTGAATATTTGCAGTTTTGTATTCTCTGAAGTAGGCTAAACAGACAGTAATTTCAACATGATGTAAAATACATTACAATTAAAACATCAGCTATATATATAAAACAACAAGTTGTGTGATCATCTGAAATATTGCTTAATTTTAAAATTATCCAAGTTAAACTGAAGGAGTTGATTCTTTGGATTTAATCATACAAAGTGTACATCCAAATTGGGTTTCTACACATTTGAAATTATTGGTAGCCAAATTTCTGAAATATGTGAGACATAGTCCTTTTCAAAGTATTTTTTCAAATAGGTTACTGTTTGAAAGAATTTCTCAGAAAGTAGTAGCCAATGAGGATTTTGGCTACCAGAAATGAAAAGATAATATGTATTGTTTTATGATAAATCATAGATCGGTCTGCACATTTGCCAACAGGTCACATCTAGGTATTAAACTCTGACAATCACTGAATTATAGCTTATCTTGCACAAATGTTTTGAACACCAATCGTAAAATATAAGTGAAAATCAGCACCAAGTTGAAACAGAAAAAAAAAAATTTTTTTTAAAGACAATATGCATAAGCAAAATTTGAAACAGAATATTAATATTTACAATGAATTAATATTTAAAATGTATAAATATATTAGATATTATTTAGATGTAATATTTTATATGCCCTTTTATAACCCGTCATCAACAGATCAGATAAAATATAAATTACAAAATTCATATCTTGCTACATTCAGTTTTTAACTCTACTTGCATCCACTATACTCGGTACTGGTATATAGTCCAACCCATCTTAAAAGTCACCTCTATATAAGAGCCACCTGCTTAAAGGTCTGTAGAATTGTATCCCAATTCTTCTTTATTCATATTATTTGAACCTGTATATAAAGGCCACCTGCCCACAAAGACCACTTTTACTGGTTCCTTTAAGTGGCCTTTATAGACTGGATTGACTATACATGTATTTTAATTCCACATACATCCATTATACTAGGAAGATTTTCTTAAATCCACATACATACACTATACCAAATATGTTTTTAATTCCACTCACATTCACTATACCAAATATGTTTTTAATTCCACTCACATTCACTATACCAAATATGTCTTTAATTTCACTCACATTCACTATACCAAATATGTTTTTAATTCCACTCACATTCACTATACTGGGTATTATTTATTACAAAGAAGAATTTAGACAACTTAAATATAACTGCCCTCAAATTATCCTGGATAACTTGCAGGTCATTAATTTGCCCCACAACTATTTTTCAATATCACTTGGTTGAATTTCTTAATTCAAGAACCCATCAGTAAAAATCAAAGGTTTTAGCACCTAACTATATATCAAAAACAATTTGGAATTTGGATTTGTTTTACTTTGAGGTAAGTTGGCAAGATTAACACACTCCTGAAGATTATGAAATCAAAAATACCAGTATTCCATTTTAAAGTAATTAAATTACATTTACACTAATGAACTCCCCACAAACCTTAAATAAAAGAACACAAATACATGTATAATGAAATGTCAGTACTCCTAGAAATCAACTATAAGTAAACATTTCTGAGTTACAGTATTAAAGTTTTACCATCTACTTTTGTTTTGTTTTTTGTTATTTTGGTATACCTGATACAGTCCAACCTGCCTTAAAGGCTGTCTCTATATAAGGCCCACCTGCTTATAAAGGCCAGTAGAATTGTATCCTAATTGTTCTTTATTCATATTATTTGAACCTGTATAAAAAAGGCCACCTGCCTATAAAGGCCACTTTAACTGGTTTCCTTGGGTGGCCTTTATAGACAGGATTGACTGTAATAGTATTCTACTTATGTTTATATTTCAGTGATCTAAATGCACCAAATACTGTCCACAGGATGATGTGATTGCCGTTTGTCGATTTCTTTTGTCTAGTTATGTTTTGGTTTTTGGTATACTAGTATTCTACTCGTCTTTATATTTCAGTGATCTAAATGCATTAATACCAACCACAGGATGATGTGATTGACGTTTGTCGATTTCTTTTGTCCAGTTATGTTTTGGTTATTGGCATACTAGTATTCTACTCGTCTTTATATTTCAGTGATCTAAATGCATTAATACCAACCACAGGATGATGTGATTGACGTTTGTCAATATTCTTTAAAGCTTCATATAATAACTGATCGTCCTCATTACCTCCTTCATCAAAACTTAATTTTTTCCTTCTCATTTCATCATTTTTGCCTTTCTTACTATCATCTATGTTTCCTTTATGTGTCTCCTTTTGTCGTTTTCTTTGTTGTTTGTATTATCAGTGTCTCTCTTTTGTCTGTTTAATGGTTTATCTTCCTGATATGGTTTGTCTTTCTGTACCTCATCCAGTACTTTCTGAATTTCATTCATTGCCTGTTGAAGCTTACTTTTATCCTCAGCTATTTGTGCCTTCTCATTCTGAATTTGAACACCATTAGGGTTTTTACCACCTAAATTATTTGCTTGCTGTTGGCCTTCAATATTCTGTTGTTGATTGTTTTGTTGTTGTCCTTGAACAACTGCTTGCTGTTTAAGTGGCACACCTTGTTGGCCTTGAGCAACTAGTTGTTGTTGTTGGCCTTGTATGGCTGCTGGCTGTTGCTGCACTTTTTGTACAATTTGTTGTTGTCCCTCAGCAGCTGCTTGGTTTTGTCCCTGAGCCATTACTTGTTGTTTCTGCGCTTGCAGTCCAACTTGCCCCTGTTGTCCCTGTACACCTACTTGCTGTTGTCCTTGAGCAGCAACTTGTTGTTGCATTCCTTGCTGTGCAACAGGTTGTTGTTGTACAACCTGCTGACCTTGACCTGCTAGTTGCTGTGCAATATGTCCTTCACCTGCTGGTTGTTGTCCTTGATTAACTTTATTTTGTTGTACTGCCTGTTGAATTTGATCTGCTGACTGTTGTGCTACCTGCTGACCTTGACCTAATACTGGTTGCTGTGCAACCTGCTGTTGTCCTTGGTTAACTCCAGGCTGTTGAACAACCTGTTGACCTTGACCTAATGCTGGTTGCTGTGCAACCTGCTGCTGTCCTTGGTTACCTCCAGGCTGTTGAACTACCTGTTGACCTTGACCTAATGCTTGTTGTTGTGCTACATGCTGTTGTCCTTGGTTAACTCCAGGCTGTTGAACTACCTGTTGACCTTGACCTAATGCTGGATGCTGTGCTACCTGCTGTTGCCCTTGGTTACCTCCAGGCTGTTGAACTACCTGTTGACCTTGACCTAATGCTGACTGCTGTGCAACCTGCTGTTGTCCTTGGTTACCTCCAGGCTGTTGAACAACCTGTTGACCTTGACCTAATACTGGCTGCTGTGCAACCTGCTGTTGTCCTTGGTTACCTCCAGGCTGTTGAACAACCTGTTGACCTTGACCTAATACTGGCTGCTGAACAACCTCCTGTTGTCCTTGTTGCTGTACAAGCGGCTGCCCTGGCTCTACTTTTTCACCCTACAATATTCAATTAATTTTAATTCAGTTAATTTGACACTACTAGCTTAAAAATTACAAGACATATTGTAGTTCTTGTACACTCAGTTACTGGGGAAACATACTTTTGTTGACTGGAAGTAACTTCATTTTACTCATGTCCATCATCCTTTTTAGATTAACCAATTAATGTGTGGTTTTCTTTACTAGATCTTAAGTTTACAACTTTATTTCTTAATTATCCCTATTTTGCAGACAAAAATCATTCTGACTTTGGTCTCTGTTTCGATAACACTTTGGATACTTTAATCACCCACACTTTCTGATTGTAAACAGTATGGCTTCAATAGTCAATATTTACAATATGAATGTATCTTTCTTTGATGAAACATACAGAAGCAATTGTATTGCAATTCCCGTTGAAAAACAATTTGGGTCATGACCCTTGATGTGCATAAATGTTCAAGCAAGATGACCTCTTCGAATCTGGCACGCACCACACTATCTTGCATTACCTCTTGAAATACCATGATCACAATGTCATTTCTTAAGGAGTGTTGTTAGCTTGACAGTAATTAAACTCTGACTATTGGTATGAAAGATTGTTTAGGTGAGAGCAATAATTAGCAGAAACTATGAAGTCAGTTTGAGATAAAAATCATATTTATTTATGACAATAACTTATCATGCTCCTAACAGCAGTTTAAAGTAAATTTTATCAAAACACGTTTTGTTTGTTTGTCAGGACTGAATGAATTTAGTTCCAGTTCATAAACTGTATTTTCATTGAATTTTCATTTAAAATTGTTTCACTTATTCAAAAATTCAAGATAACAAGACTTTTCGATTAAATATAAAGAATACCTCATTCAAGTCTTTTTTAAAAAAATGACTGATCCAGAAATAAGAGATATCCATGTTTGACATTACCAGATTCAACTGTATTATTGTTTTATAATTTTACTCATATTTTGTTTTGGCATCTACATTAATAAAAATTTCAAATTCAAAATCAGAAACAAAGATAAATATATACCATGAATTGTAACACATTAATGTTATTTTTGTTTTTAAATTGTGAGCGAGCCAATAATGACCTGTCAGTAGCAGAAGTTCTATCAGACAGTTAAACAATAGGCCTTACTGTTCACCTGAGAATCAAAGCAATTTTTGTATTTTGTAATAAAATGTCAATAAACATGTATATACTACAGATCATTTTCATTATAAAAAAGACATTCTAGTACATGCATTTTCTTAGTTCACGATGGAAAATTGTAAAGTTACATTTTTATTTACATTTCAGGGGTAAAAACGTCTGCATGGATAATCATATAGTCCCATAACTTGCTACTAATCTACATCTTGTTTAAATGACTATTTCTTAAAATGAAATAAGTATTACATATCTTAAATTAAACAAAAATACAAAGGTAAAAAAATTTGTCATAATGTTGATCTTTCACCTAATGCTGAAGGAATGCCAAAACCGAAAACCAAATTATCTGTTCATATAGCCAATTTTAAAGAAATGAGACCATTTTATGAATTTTTCAAAATATGTAACTCATTTTTTCAAAGTACTTTCACAAAATAAAAAGTATGATATTACGACCCCAGAAAAGTGAAATATCACAACAGAATTTTTCTCCAATCATTGGTTTGGGAGAAGATTTTTTTATGTTTCATATCCAAAGGAGATAAAGGCACTTTGTTCACCCATGTTACAGGGCAAAAAAGACACATTATTCAGACCTGTTTGTGTACTTCTTCCTTATGTTGTTTTAATTCCTCCAGAATCTGTTTCTGTTCTTCTAACAATTTTTTGGATTCTTTTTGTTGGTTCTCAAGTTGTTTAAGAAGGTCCTTCTGTTTCTTGTCGACTTCTTCCTGTACCTTTTCTGCTTTTTCTACCTCTTTCTTTATTTCTTTTACTTTGTCATCAACAACTTTTTCAATGAGTTTGTCTTCCAATTTCTTAACAGTAGTCTGACTGCCATCAAGTTTGTTACCAGATTTCTTCAGGCTATCTTTGTTGGTTTTCTGAAATATGAACATTACAATCACATCCAGGGTTAGGACAATAGTTAGGTGCTCATATTATACAAGGGACTACAAGGTGTTTATGTATTTTACAAAAACTATTTTTCAGACAAAACTTTCACAATTTTCTTCAATAAACTAATTAGCTGGATCATTGATTGATTGATTGAATGATTGATTCTTCATTGAATGGGGATTTACGTCTCAGTCAAGAATATTTCACTTATACTAAGATGTCACCAGCTAATGATGTAGCGGAAATTTTGACCTTTACAGTGGACCAATTTCATAATTGGTAGGTTTTAATACTAATCTCCTACATTGTGGGTTAGTTTGCTAAAAATAACCATTATTACAGCTCAGCAACATTGCGACAAACACTCATTATATGACGCCACTTTTGAATTTCTAAAGTGCTTATGAGTAATAAAATTGTGTCTTGGTGACTAGATGATTTAATGGTCACCCTTACATAAAGACCACCTAATAATAAAGAACCGGTTTACAGGTTCCCCAGGGTGATCTTTATGTAGAGGTTGACAAAACTTACACCTGCTTCCTCCACTGGTTCCTTTGGATTTGGTGGTTCTATTCTCGTATCATCTACAAAAAAAAAGACAAATGATCATGATAAGGAAGAAATAATACCAACTTATTTTTTTAACACTTTACCTTATTTCCTGAAATTAAAAACTTAGATAACATGAGAACTGTCTAAAAAATATACAATGTGGATGGAAATTGTTGTTCAATTTTTACAAGGAGTTAAGTAAGCACAGGCTTACTGACCAATATTAAACAGGTTTTCAGTTAACTTAAGAGTTAGGTTTAGGCAGGTTTTCCCTTTACTCTGAGTTGAGTTCACTTCAGACAGGTTTAAGATTACTCAGTTTTTAGTTTACTTGAGGAAAGTGTATTTAAAAATTTTCATGTTCCCATAAGCTTTATGTTAAGTAGGTCAAAGATACTATCCAATTATTTAACCTGAACACAAATTTTTCTTTGTATTAAAACAAAACATAAGTTATAAATTCGAAATATCCCAATTTGTAAAGCTAAAGTAAAAAGTAAAAAATCATTAGTATTTTCTTAAAAAATATAGCTTAGTCATACAAATATGACCATTTTTTTGAAACCTTAGCAATGAAAATTCACAATATTTTAAATTTTGAGATAAATACTGTGTACATATTTTCGTTGTTTGAGTTCCAACATTTTTATCTACATTATAAGATTTTTAAAATGAGGTAATATGCTAATAAAAAAAAATCAATAATTAAAATCCATCTGCCAGAAAGCAAACCATTAATTGCATACATACTGGTAATACATATATGTGGTCGTTTTAAATCAATCCACAATCATTAAAAGTCATTAGTTGTTTAATTACAATCAAAGTGAGTAGAGTGGAGTGGAGTAGAGGGGAGTGAGGGGAGGGGAGTGGAGGGGAGGGGAGGGGAGGGGAGGGGAGGGGAGTTTTGATATAATGCCCAAGTCAAAATTCTTTCACTTATATCAAAGTGGTCAGTTCTGGGATAGTGGAGGAAACTGAAGTAACCCAAGAAAGCAGCTGACTTTCAATTACTGAACTGATGAATTTTCTCATATTGGATTTACCCAAAGTGGGATTCAAACCTAGGTGGGGTGAGAGGTGCTGTTATCTGTAAGACAGAACTTTAAACCACTTGGCAACCAAGGCTCATTATAATCAAAGTGAACACAGTCTAAAATATTATACATGTACATGTATTGTGATAGTTAGCATAATCCAGTTACTATTATATACTGAGGGAAATACAGTCAAACCTGTCTATAAAGGCCACCTAAGGGAACCGATAAAAGTGGCCTTTATGGACAGGTGATTATGATATACAAATCAATGAACATGAATAATTAGCAATTTGATTATTTTTTTACTGGCCTTTAGAAGCAGATGTACCTTATATAAACATTTAAGGCAGGTTAAACTGTACTATAACAGAGTTTTGCAGGGAACATAGTTTTGTTAATTGTTACAATGTCCATAATCCACTGGTAGTAAACTGAAGAACAAGAAGCTCTACCATTAATTGCTATTTCCCCACCTTTATTCTAGACCAATCAGATTATGAACAACTTAACATTTTTTATTTGTATGGTAAAGTTTATTCAACGAGTTTTTTGTTACAACAGTCTTTTTAGGGGATGACAGTCTGTAGAGCACTTTACTAGGTGATTGACAAATGAAAAATTTTATTATGTGATGACAAGTTAAAAATTATGTGGGAAAATATCAGTCTGTGTAAGAGCTTCTTGCTCGACATAAAACTACCATTCCAATACAGCATTTGTAATATTTCACAAGCCACACAATTAACATGAAATGAGATGGAAACAAGAAAACCATCAAAGAAAAGAAAAACTTTTAAATTGTTTTTCAGGAGTATAAATCTAGTATCTTTAAGATGAATTAGGTAGGCATATATACTGCTTTATGTCAAATAAGCAGAAAAGAATTTGAGTAAGTAAAGGTAAAAATAGGCTGTATGACTGTGAGTAAGAAGGGGTTTTAGGTTAAAACATTCTGTGTAAGAGTTTTGTTTAATTCACAACACCTTCTAGGACTACTATTTCAGCACAATACATTTACATGCATTCCAATGTAAAATTGTGTGATCATCCTTCCCACTGTCCCAATAATTCTTATAAACATAGACTTAAAATATCAAATTATGGTACATAATCTGACCCAATTTATATTCTTACCTCTGTGATGATGCAGGTTAACTTTGACCCAATCCTGACATCTGACCCCATTTTGACCTTGACATGGGGTGAGTTTTAAGGAATGGAGAGCATTGGAGGTGAGTAATAGTGTTTTACACCGTAGTCAAGATTCTTACACTTGTATCAAGACAGTCAATACTGGGAGGGTGGAGGAAATCAGAGAGTCCGGATCACAACCTTTGGAAAGTGAACAGACACACTTTCTTACTATCGGATCTGCCCCAAGACTGTTCACAACTAGATGGTAACAGGCAAACTTTCTCACACTTTCCGCATGAAAAGTATTCAAACCTAGGGGTGGGAGGCAATGTGATCTGTAAGTGTGCAGAACACTTGGATACTGAGGCCCCCTAAAGGGATGGACTTGCGATTGTTAGTATGATATATAAAAGCACAGTGATACAAGAGGTTACTGTGAAGCAAAGTGCAGCAAGAACCAACTGTAAATAAGCTTACTCTTCTGTTGTTGGATGCTTGATTCATGCCCCTTTATATCTACATGTATACATATATTACATTAATTTATTTAAACAAGAATTATTTGTCATTATATGTCTCAACATTTGTTACTTGACATGTTGATAAAGGGGGAGGGGGGTTATGGAATAGTAAAAAAAATAATAACAGAAATGATGACAATAGTAACAACACTATACCTGGGAAACAACTGAAATTTTAAGAATCTAATAAAACATCCTTGAGATATGCTTAAGAAACAATAATAAAAACATGAATTTTCATATGTTTTAGTGAGAATGTAAAGCTTAAATGAGCTAATTAAGCAGCAAAGCAAAACAAATAAAATCTAAAAATTTAAAAATCATATTAATTAGGATCATAAAATTTATTTTGGTTGTTTCAGAAAATATAGCATAAAAATTTAAAGTCAGAAGAAAAGTGTACCTGTAGTTCATGCACACACTTAGTTAATCAGAAGAATTGTATGTAAACTGTTTATGTAGTCCATCAAAATTCAACCAGAGAACTTAAAGAGAAAACGAGAAAACTAATAATAATTGCTCATTGCTTCAGGGACTCAAAAATTTCTAAATTTTTAAGTCACGAAAAAAGTTTTGTTATGAAATTGTAAAAAAGGTGTCTCAAAATAAAGGTGATAAAAAGTATTATTGTGTAATACTCAAGATTTTTTCATCAGATCTCAATAAAAATTAAGTGTGAAACAGTAGTCCTCCAGTAAAATGATGCATCATTTAAATATTTCTTATACAGAAAGTGTTGCCATATAAATTGGAATGCTGTGTTGCAAAAGATGATGATTACTATAATGACCATGATGATGGTACTGCTGAAACTGTACACTGCTATGTCAGTCCAGGAAAGATTAAATTTTTGGTCAAATTTTTTAGTTTTCTGAAACAACCTTATGATAGTTAAAATGTGCAATCTACACAAACACAAAATAATTTACATGTACATATAAATAAAATCCCACATTGCTCTGATCACCTGATAGACTTGGTGTTATGATATAGTCAAACAAATATCTGAACCAATCAAATAATCCTGTTAAAGAAATAAAGAAAATGTCTGATTTTAAATGCTAAGAGGCCATAACATGAGCAAACAATCTAGGCACAATCATATAAACAATCTAGACATATTGGTATATCATTGGTTTCACAATCATTTCTTAACTAAGATTTTCATAAACTTAAATCTGACAAATTTGAAACCTTAATAATTTTGTTAATTGTTAAAAATTTATGAATTTAAGGTGTCATTTTTAAAAATTTAATCAAGCTTATGACTTCTGTATATAATTTTGACAAAAATTATTATTACCAGTTCCAAAAGAGATTGCCAAAATTTGTTGAATTTAAGCTCAGAAAAATCTTAGTTAAAAAATGGTTTCGAAGCTGAGGCAAGTATTCTTTTCATAATTGATGTATAGCTGGCCATGCCTATTATGTTCTGACACTGGCAGCCATCGGTACCAAAGCAGCATCACAGCAACGAATTGCGTACTAGTGTCAGTGACGTCATTTAATTAACGGCACAATTCAGGCCAAGTTTTCATTCTTTTTGCGTGTAAATCAAGCATGCCAGGCCATTTTCAGCATGGCCGGCGATGCATCATTTCCTCTCTTGGGAGGGACCTTTCGCAATAAGAGACCAATTTTTATATTTACAACTTTGTGGTTTATAAAAATAATAAACTTCTAAAAGGAACATTCTGTAATAAGGTCAGGTTTTGATTGAAAAAAGGGTGGCTAAATAAATTGAAAAAAAATACATCTTCAGAAGCATGCAAAACTTCATCCATATTAATATGTAACTATTCATAACAAAATAGTCATGCTTTTCTTCATTAATTGACAAAATCCCAGATCAACATTATTGAAGACAAATATTTTGTGCAACACATTAAGTGCAAACCCATCCCTATAACATTATATAAGCTTCTAGAAACTGCAAGGAATTTAAAATAAAAAACAAGAGGGAAATGAATTTGTTAGAAGGTTACAGAAATCAACAACCAGTCAGTATTCTTTAGAAGTATGTGATAGTACAGGATTGTCTGAGGTGATCATAAGATTTAAATGTTGAAGCTTATAAAGTCTATGTGGAATACACCAGATAAATCAAACACATGTCTCATTTAATCTCTGGTCAGACAGTAACAGCTTCACTTTTTGTCATCTAGAAATCCGACAACAGCTTGAGAAAAATGACATAACTTGCATAAAATCAACATGCATTATCAATAAACAGATAGACAGATGGATGTAGAGATTGACCAATTGTCAATAAATAACAAATGAATGGAGAGATGGACTGATTGATGAAGAAATAAAATTATTGATCACTCACCTTTAACAGGCTCACCTCCACCTGCCACTTTGTCTGGAGGTTCTCTCTTCTTCTTATCATCATCATCTTTATTCAGTTTGAGGTCAGCCACCTGTGGTTGTTCTATTACTGGTTTTTTAATGTCATCAAGCTTAGGTTTATCCATGATGTCTGCTGCAGGCTGTATATGGCCGACATCTTGAGAATTTAGAGTTGTGTATGTACAAAGTAACATGATGGTGAAGCCAAAGATAAACACAAGCTACAAAAGATTGAACAAATATTTATACCTTCAACTTCAATAGATTATTGATCCAATTCATACCATTTCATTAGAACAAGGTTTAATTTTTCCAAGACAAAAATTTGTCAGTTCATTTGCTGATGGTCTGTGGTTTTCTCTGGACACTCCATTTTTCTCCACCATTCCAGAACTATTTGTCTCTATATAAGTGAAAGAAACTTGACTGGGGCATTAAGCACTATAACTACTGTACAATGGAGATTGTTTATGTCTAGTTTCATAACATTATTGTAAAGCAGCCAGGTGTAATAGTCCAGAATTTCAAACAGTGTAATGTCTCTGCTCCACAACAACCTCCTGTGACTTTGGCCTGACATATAAGTTATGCATGAAGTCAAACTATGCTGACAGACAGCATTTACTATATACATACTACTCAACCTCTGCTTAATAATACATACCTGAGCAAGACTTTTACCATCAGAAGATGTTGTCATCACTCGTAGAAAAAACATGGCAGGAAATATGTAACAAATTAAAGTACCCATAGTGGCTCCATTCATGGCTAACACAAACTCAACTGAAAACATAAAATATATATCAAATTAAAGTATTCATAGTGGCAAACCATCTGATCTGATTCTGAATGGAAAAAAAATTAATTCTTTAAAAAGACAAACCTGTTTATTGAGCTACAGTACATAAACATTTATTTTAGAAATAAAGGTTTTTTGCTTTTGTTTTTTTTAAGTTTAAAATAAAGCAATGAAACTGAAACCTGTCTGCATGGAAAACATTTAATACTGAATATGCTGTTTAGTTAAACAGTTATTTGGTTAACAGTAGAATCTGTCTGTAAATGTAGGTCAATTTATCAAACAATGTAAATATTATTATCCTTATTATATAAATTGGTTCAGTTTTTTGGTTTGGTTAGGATTCAGTAAGTACAGCTTGTACTGTAATTAGGATGTGGTGTGAGGATCTTTTGTTTTATTTTGAATTTTAATACACTTACTAGTGGTGCACAGTATTATCAGTATACCGGTATATCACAATACAATTTCATAATACATATGTATAGCGATATGACAGATCCGATCCGGTAATACCGGTATTTTTTAAAAGTAAAGTAACCTATCTTTTTATAGCTTAAATGAACGCACAAACTGCCCTAGGGGCATCCGATTTGTTTATAAACTCAACTGACTGGAATTTATATAAATATTACGTCATACTATAGGTAAAGCTATCAACCAGATACAAAACAGCCAAATACATAACTCATTCCATAACAACGTGTTATTAACAACATGGCCTACAGGGGCGAATTCAACATTGTAGTTTAAAGGTCCTTGGCTCTTTGCGATCCTCAGATGCTGTATCGCGATACATATCATAATATATCATGATACAAAAATTTTGATAATACCCGTCCCTAACACTTACCATTAGGAACAAGTATTCCAGTTATCATAGCGCCTATAACTATTGCCACTGTTATTGCCTTGAAATGTAACTCTGGAATGACTGGTCTCTGTGGCTCTATATTTTCATCTTGTTTCTGTTTCTGAAATTGGAGGTGACATACAGTATCAATTTTTAGTTATTCAACCAACCCTAGATTTTCTTAAAACAGTAAATGCAATTTGAAAATGGACAAAAATCATTTTTCTTAGCTAAAATTAAGCCATTTGCTAAAAGCTATGAGAAGAACACTAGCTTGCCTGCAAATCTAGACCAACTAAACAACTTTTGAAAAACCCTAAAAGCATTAGACACTAAACACTGCCATTCACGTCAGCAATATGACATCAGGTCGTCTGTACTTTATATGGTGTTGCTTAAAGCTTTGCAATCTTATAATCTATATATAATAAATACATACAGTCAAAATCTGATTGGTAATTGATGTACTGTAAATGTATTTATTTTCGCAAAGTACTAATTTTTGCTTATTTCCCGGTCATTTGTTTTGCATGAAAATTAATACCAAGCGAAAATTATATCATAATTATAATGTTAAAGTGCGTATTGCAAAAACGCAAATATTTAACTACACAGATATGTCTAAACTTCATATACCACGAAATTATATATGTTTACAGTATTATTATCATTATTACTGTAATCTGGTTTTTATTGTCACATACTTATTTTAATGTTTCACTTTACAAAGGCATAAACAGTTTTGTTTTAGCACAGCAAATCTTTTGTACATACAGAGTCACTTATACATATAACTTCGGTGTAGTTTTTGCAAAAAAGTCAGATTACAAAAGGCACTAAAATAGACTGCAAAAGGCGCTAAAACAAAACTGCAACTAAAAATTCTCAGTTAACATTATTATTATCATTATTATTATTATTATTATTATTATTATTACCTGTGGAAACAACATAGTATATAAGCTATTTCTACATGGATAGATGATAAGTGGGAATGATATGGCTATTGATATGACAAATCCGAGCTTCAGAACATCAGATACAACACTGGCATCAAAATGTGTGATGATATCACCTGACACGTCTATATCACAGAACGCTACGTAACCAAAAAATCCAACCTGAAACACAAAATACAATTACATGTATTATCAATATGTGTGATAATATCACCTGACACATCTATATCACAGAACGCTACGTAACCAAAAAATCCTACCTGAAACACAAAATACAATTACATGTATTATCAATATGTGTGATAATATCACCTGACACATCTATATCACAGAATGCTACATAACCAAAAAATCCTACCTGTAACACAAAATACAATTACATGTATTATCAATATGTGTGATGATATCACCTGACACATCTATATCACAGAACGCTACATAACCAAAAAATCCTACATGAAACACAAAATACAATTACATGTATTATCAATATGTGTGATAATATCACCTGACACATCTATATCACAGAATGCTACATAACCAAAAAATCCTACCTGTAACACAAAATACAATTACATGTATTATCAATATGTGTGATGATATCACCTGACACATCTATATCACAGAATGCTACGTAACCAAAAAATCCTACCTGTAACACAAAATACAATTACATGTATTATCAATATGTGTGATAATATCACCTGACACATCTATATCACAGAATGCTACATAACCAAAAAATCCAACCTGAAACACAAAATACAATTACATGTACAGCTGACTCTCGTTATCTCGAACTCGACGGGGAAATGCAAAAAGTTCGACTTATCCAGAGTTCGAGATAACCAATGTTAAAAACGACAACAAAAGGGAAGTAACTCGTACACGCCTACCGGAAGTCGCTTCCGGTTTTATTTTGTCAAACTGTATATTGCCGTTTTCTCCTATATCGTATGTATTTAAACATGATTTATAAAAACTGCATTATTTATTATTGGTATTTATTATTGAGAATGTAGTATATAAAAATTCGGGAGATTATCTGTTACTTGTTATTAGCCGACAAATAGTGGAGTCCGCTTTGGTCTCCATACCAGTTTCGCTTTGTGTACTTTAATTACCCCAAGCTTCCGGTTTTATTGAGTAATGTTCACATCACACGATTTCGGAAGCCATGTTCAGCTTGGCAGTAATTATAACACCTGCTAATCTCCTTGATGGTTTAATTGCTTATGCAAGGGATAATAATTAAGGGCTTAAGGAAATTGGGAGGTCAGTGCAATGTTGTAATTTTAAAATCAACACGAGGCCGACAGTCAAATATTTTATTTGTGTCGGAATGTTAATGTGTTTTTTCTACCAAAAAATCTATAGGCGCTGACAAATTTGATTTCTCAAAATTTTTTGTTCGAGTTAACAAATTAATTTTCCTAATTTTTTGTTCGAGTTAACAAATTTAATTTTCCTAAATTTTTGTTCGAGTTAATGAGTGTAATTTTCCTAGGATTTTCATTCACGGGGACGAAAATATTGTTCGACATATCCGATAATTCGAGATATCCGAGTTCGAGATAACCGGAGTGATTTTGGTTTAATAAAGAACAACTCTGTTCGGACTTTTTAAAAAAGTTCGAGATATCCGGTAGTTCGAGATATCCGAGTTCGAGATAACGAGATTCAACTGTATTATCAAAATGTGTGATAATATCACCGACACATCTATATCACAGAATGCTACATAACCAAAAAATCCTACCTGAAACACAAAATACAATTACATGTATTATCAATATGTGTGATAATATCACCTGACACATCTATATCACAGAACGCTACGTAACCAAAAAATCCTACCTGAAACAAAAAATACTGTAACTATGGCATGAATGATATTCAGTGTGGATCAGTAACGCAATGCATTATGACCTTTTAAAGTACCACTATATGTATTAACTATTTTTGTTGGACAAGACATCAGAATTTGTTCCAAAAATCAATTAATGTTACCCAGTAAATATTCAATGTTTACATTTTCTAAAATTAGTAAAATGATAATTCTACAAAAATGTTTGCAAGTATCACATGATCCAATGGTGTCAGAACCAATTTTTTCTACTTTACTTTTGATAAAACCACAATTCCAGCTTTCCGTCTATATTTCCACAGTGAAGCCTTTATAAAATTGGTTATGTGACACATTGTTTCATGTCAGTTTACAATTGTGTCAAATTTGTTCAAAATCCGTCCACAGACATAGAAGATTGGAGTGGACATGATACTGCAATGGACAAACAGATGGACAGAGAGACTATACTTCATTTGCAAGGGATATTATAATATTATTATTTGAAGATTTAAATCTGAAAAATAAGGGACTGTCTAATTATCTCTGGAGTAAATTCTATAAAAAATACTATATATTTTTAACAGATCAATAAAAATAACACATAAGTATCTTTCACCATAAGTTTCTTACCAGTAAATAAGCTACAGTACACATATTAACAGCACTACCCACTATGGAATTCATGGCTTTAAGAGACGGCTCTGCCAATGCATCATAGAGTATAAATAGTTGTCTACAATAAAAAAAGAAATCCATGGATTACAAATCTGTCTAATATACAAAGTATTACCAAAAAACTTTATGCAATATTCACAATATCCCAACAAAAATCTGACCATAGACTAAGCATTTGAACACATTTAAACTTACATTTGAGCTAGATGTTTATATAACCTCCTCAACATTCTGTGATGCATTACCTACAATGGTGTGCCTACCCAAAAGTCACATGTTAATATCATTTCCACTTTATAACAGAATACATGGTTATACATGTAAATAGATTAGCTATTTATTTCCAATATGATGACAGTCTTCAAGAGCACACAAAAGAGACATTAGTTAACCATTAAGCTCAAATTTCTAGTTAAAAGTATAATTTTAGGGAAAATTTCAAAGAAAAAGAAAGGAAAATTGGAAACAGAGTGAAAACAAAAAAGCTCTCCATTTCATATTTGGGGAACTTTGAATCCTAAGTGTTTCATCCATCATGTCCAACATAAATTGACCTACAGCACATAAATTTTATTTGTGGTCTACGGAAATTTCATTTGAATCCATAAATAGTTGTAGGCTCTAATGATCGGAAACCACATGGTCATACATACAAAAATTTCTAAGTTAAAAAAGGGGCATAACTCCTCCAAAAATAATCCGAAAAAGTTGTAATTCGAACTTGCACCAGATATTAAAATCGTAAATGTGTATACCAAATTTCATTTGAATCCATAAATAGTTGTAGGCTCTAATGATCGGAAACCACATGGTCATACATACAAAAATTTCGAAGTTAAAAAAGGGGCATAACTCCTCCAAAAATAATCCGAAAAAGTTGTAATTCGAACTTGCACAAGGTATTACCATGGTAAAGCTGTATACCAAATTTCATTTGAATCCATAAATGTTTGTGGTCTCTATTGAACGGAATACAAATTGTTAACAGATGCCCGCCCGGACGCCCGGACGCCCGCCCGGACGGACAGCACCGTAACATAATACGTCCCGTCATATGACGGGCGTATAAAAACTATATTTACTAGTACTTACGTTTGACACCCAAATGCAAATGAAATATGGGTAAACATTTAAATAATCCTTCTGTCCTCCATAAATTAACTTTATTAATCCAATCACCTTTAAATAAGTTAGGAGTTGCTAGAAACATAACCTGAAATTATAACAAATACTATCTTCAATGAAGTATACATTTGTACTATGTATTCTGAGACTCCCCCCCCCCCCCCCATGATTTTTGGGAAATCAATGCTGACCTACAGATAAGTGCGTAGGACCACCTACATTAAAATAAATATGGAAGATCCTTATGTAAGAACGTTTATCAGTTTATTTGCTGAAGGTCAGGGGTTTTCTCTTAATATTCCAGTTTCCTCCACCACTTAAAATTGATCGTAGTATATACAGTAAATCCTCATTATAATAATGTCTGTGCCACTTCACTTATTGCCACAATATTTGAAGATTCATTTCTTTTATTGTTTTTAAAATCCTCCCTCAATTTATTGCAAAAACCCAAAATCTGATTTAACAAATGACGGTGATGAATCAAGACTGAAAGAATCTTGACTGCAAAAACCCAAAATCTGATTTAACAAATGACGGTGATGAATCAAGACTGAAAGAATCTTGACTGCAAAAACCCAAAATCTGATTTAACAAATGACGGTGATGAATCAAGACTGAAAGAATCTTGACTGGGATGTAAAACATCATTACTCTACTATTTCTTTCAGACAAGAGAATACTTACATATATTACAAATATTGTATAAAATAATATACACAGTGTACTGGCATGACTTAAGGTGGTTAAGTTCTTCAGTAAGCCCAGAGGTAACCCGATACAAAAACAAAGTATTATGATCAAGGCTGTACGCAAATTGCTGGAATTCTACAATATAAAACAAGTAGTCTATTTATCAGTTAAATATTTGAAGCAATTAAAAAGCAATGCATTCATGTGTAAACATAAATAAACCATAAGTAATCAAGCCACATTCAATATAGACAGAGTCCTTGCTCCATTTTTCCAAAAAGCAGTATTCTGATACAATAATTATTGTCTTTGGGCCAACTTTGGTCCTTCTGGTCATTCTTAGTTGAATGTTGAGTACAATCTGGTCTTATACCTTTTTAACTTTTTCTTTGTCATAATACTTGGCTGTTAAAGGTTTTTAACTTTTGATGGGCACTGGAAAAAATGCACAGTGACATGGATAATATGTCTGCAACTACTGATATCTGACCTGATGATGTCAACAAAACATACAGTAATCTTGACAGGAATATAAAACCACATTTATACTCTACCTGAAGTAGAGATCTCAGTGACTAAGTGGTCACAGTGAGCCTTGATAGTGAATATTAATCCTATTCAGACAGTTACCGGTAGTTAGCTTCCTGAAGGTTAAACACATGTAATGATAATTTCAACCAACCTGAAGGCCGGTAACTTTAGAGATAATTCCTGGTCCTAAATCTCCAATAATTACAACCTGAGCAATAAGTGTACCAATCTGTAGACCAATCATACTGAAAATAATTAAAATGTAAATTTATCACACAAATACCAGTATAAAGTACATACCTGTCTTAAGGTTTATGCTAAACTAACCAATTAGTGCCAAATGGGAAGCTCATCTCTGCACACCTTTAGCTATATATCTCAACAGCTTTTTGGCAACTGCTATCTATCTCTCAGCCACTATTTGGCCATTACCTCTGTCATTTTGTAGCTGAATTTCTACCCATTTTGTTAACTCAGTGTTAAACTTTCTACAGGTCTGTACTGTAGCAACACATCATTACATATCTAATGTCATATATAAAGATTTGTATACTGGATATATATACAAAAATGAACTATTTTTTATTGGCATGTATTATTTTAAGATATAGAGGCCAATTCAACCAAACAAATGGTGATCAAATTTGGTAATTGTAATTTATTCAAAAGTCCATTATTTAATGACATTAGGCTTGATCTATACATGCATGTAAACACCAATTAAAACATAACAAAGAACAACAGGTCAAATTACATGTCTAAAATGTCTTTTTAATAGCTCAAATTAGATACTGAGGTGCTTAGCCTTCCGGAGCACCCGGCCTCACTTCCCTGGTTGAAGTTCACGTGTCTAACCTAACTTGTCAGTTCCAAAGTTTTTACTTTGCATCTGGATTGTGATTCGTACATGGATTAGTATGTTTATTTTTTATTTTGATATAAATTAATGTATTTAACAACCTTTAACAACCTTTATTTTTTCATCACTTTTTTGTCAACAGAAACTAAAACTTATATAACTTACCCAACTTCTACAGCAAATTTTCCTGGTGCACCATGGGTATAGTAAGCTGTAAATAACATTAAATCAAGAATTAAGTCCAATTTGAAATTGTAAAGTTTAGAACAAAGTTTCAAGTAATGTAATGTCCTGGTACAGAAAATATGTGCCAATAGAATCTGACTTCACGATTAGTTATTGCCAAAATCAATGTTTCTTGGACATTTGAATGGTATGTTGTCAAGTACTTTTGTTAATTTTTACGTTTGTACTATATAGATTTGACTAACATTATTCCAGAACAGTCAGTCAACCAATGAATATGAAAGAAAAAAGATCAAACATTGATCAATAGGCACAGCTCTAGCGACTTCAGTGAAATTTCACTCAAGTATATTTTTAGTTATCATAAAATGTATTTGGTGATATATGTAGCACAGTGTAGTGGGATTTAGGCTAAAGATGATATATCAATGTATTTGTTGTTGCAATTTCTACAAATAACAATTCTTACCCAAGAATCCATATGATCGTCGCCGAGATATGATACCAGCTTTCATTAACAACTGACATGAGGTCAAGGTCAACCAGGTACTAAAGAACAGCAAAACTACACCAAGCAAAACTCCACACTGTAAATAAATCAACATTACACAACAATAAAGTCAACATTGCACAATAATAAAGCATTTATGCAACCAAGTAAAGGCATATACTATGTATAATGGGATTCACCGCTGTACCACGTGATACCTTCTAACGTGTCTGCGAAACGCTTGTTTCCAATGGACATGGAATCACACAATATGATGTTTTCCCGTAAAAATGATGTTATTCCGGGAATTTGTGACGCTGACATTTTCAAAATGTTCCACATAAACGTTAAGAGGTATTGACCACGTGATACAGCGGCGAACCCCATTACATGTACATGTATCACACTATTTTCAGCTAAATTAAAATAGAGCTTTTTTTTATTCTAAAAAATGTTTAACTCTCAAAAAAAGTACCTTTGAATTCATTTACTCTCAGATTAAATATTTCATAAATTAATACATAAATTAATATTTCAGAATGAAATTACCGGTAGAACTAGAAGAGCCACAAAAATAAAGATATATATAGATGTGTAAATGTACCTCATGATGACCACTAACATTTGTGAGGAACTAATTTTTCTCATTGTCTGCTTCAAATTTCTAGAATAATGACAATTTATTTAAAAACATCAAATAATCAAACTTTATATTAATGATTTCACATAAATTAAATGTCCAATACTTACTTCTTTAAAACAAAATGGCATGGCAAGGACGGTAACACCAATGATGCTGTTGGACAGGTTCAACACGTGTGGCCAGGTAGTATCAGACATGGTTATGGTTAAATATGGATTTCAATCAACTCTGTTTGAGCAATAACAACAATCCGAAGATATATAAATGTATCTAACCTATATTATCAAAATAATCTCTTCTAAGTCAAATGTTTTAAATTCAAACACCGATATAAAGTTCACACACACTCATATATACATAAATAGAAATAAATTTAAAGATCCACTATTTCTTCTTAGCTGCTTTCTGAAAACATTCTTTTAAAACTAAGAACTCTTGATACAGTCATCTTTTTTGATATTGTCTTTAACAGCTACACATTTCCCGTAATTTGTGGCTTCTGCCGTACATTGAAGGAAATGTTTAGGGAATTGTCCTAATCTTCTCTTAGCCGATTCCATTGCCCATTGATCTGTCAATATAAATATAATTATTACATAGTTGAAATCTTTGATATTTACAATGTACTAGTAGGTAATGCAGTTACAAAGTATTGAGATCTCCATAGATTTGTTTTACTGTTGAAAGTCCTTACTAATTGATTTGAGTTGAGTAATGGTGTTTAACGTCCCAGTTAAGAATATTTCACTTATATAGAGATGTTGCTAGCTATAGGCGACAAACAGAAATTTTGCCTGTGTGTTGCACTGATGGCATTATACAGCATGGTATGGTATGACCCAGTTGGGGTTCAAACCCACGACCTCTCACTTATGAAGCGAGCACTCTACCAACTGAGTTACCTTACTAGAGTTGTTATCACAGAGTAATGAGAATAAATAATATGTCAGTTTTAATTCCATTAAATACCATCATCAACAAACACACATTTTCAGTATTCCCCATACTACAATGCTTTAAAACTTTGTAAAAGTGATGTCAGGACATTTTTTATCTTCAAAGTAAATACTAATCATAAGATATTACTTTTTTGGTAAAGTTCCTACTCATAAGTGAGAATCAAGGTTCAATGACTGGACCATAAATGATGTTTTAAAATCGTAAGTGTTTTTATTTTTTCAATTCGGATCTATATAAGTCACTAGATAAGGATTTAAAAACAGATATAGCATATAAAAGAAAACATAATGCCATATTGCCAACATCGCTTGAAGTATAAGTGAAAGTTCAAACAACAAATACAGACTCTTGTAAAAAACACTCATTACAATGAAAGAGCTTGCAGATGAAATCACACTCATACTCCCCATTTTACCTCATGTGCTCTAACTTCGTGGTAGCTTCAAGTTCGTGGCATTTTGTTTATACCGGATATCAATCATAGGAAGCACATCACTGCACATGTTTAAAGTCAAAAAGGCGCCATAAGTGTTCAACTTTCCATTTTTGTTAGAAAAATTTTAAAATATGTTTGAAAATTACGAAAATGTGTAAAATATCGAAAATTTTAATTTTTAGACAGATTTTACTATTCCCAAATTATTCTTAAACTATCTCATTATTTTTTCGTCACATGTAAAATAAATCAAGATGTAAACTATGTTGTCTGCAAATGGAGTATCTGACTTATTTATCCGATTCTGGTTTGAAACATTTAGTACCAGGTAAATATAGGTTTTAATGAAATCAAAAACGTGACACTTATGCCATTTTCAGTAAAATATATGCATTTTTCACTATATAATATGATGTAAAAACGGGTGTAAAAACGAGGTCAATTGCTCATGTCATACCGGAAGTGTATGATGGTTTTTTCTTAATACAGTTGTTATTTCTTAACAAATTCTGTTGTTAATCTAAACTAGACTACTTAAAATATTGCTTTTAGATAAAATCAGATTTTTAGAAATTGATCATGTGAAATCACGTGATCCGGGAGACCTCCCACGAACTTTCCACACATTCTTCAAAATAGCATCTAAAATCGAGGATATTGTTTACAAAAAATGTTTACTGGTATATCAGGTCTGGGATCTGCCTGAAACGGGGGATAAATTGAAATTGCCCGATCGGGGGATAAAGCGTCTAAGCGTTTTTATGACTATAACATCGTGCATGCGTATTTCATTTGTTTGCCTAGAAACGGGCTTAAAATCAAGTAAAATTGATGACCTTTTATAAAAAACGGCCGCAGGGATTCATTTCTAAGTAGGGGGACTTAAAATTTTGAACAGTTACAGTAAACATATATTTCTAAAGATCTGTCGTGCGGAAAATAAATCTGTTGTGCGGAAAAAAAGTTATAAGATCTTAAAAATGCACTTTCGGTTATAAATGTTCCAGTTAAAAATACATCGTAGTTACGGGTATAGAAATGCTAAAAGGACCGTTTCTTACCTAGTTCAGATGTGTGATAACCAACTCTTTGAAGATATTTTTTTCATTTCCTGTCTGAAATTCGTCCCCCCTCATTAAATACCCAAATGTTTTTAAAGAATTTTGACCAATCTACACATTCTTTCATGAAATAACTTAATTGTAATTGTTCAGGATAAAATGTCCAGGTTGTGTTACAAGTATTCTGTTGTAAAGTCAGGTGAAAAGCTTGTAAATATGTAGCTAATAATAGTATATGTTTCAATTCTCAATCCAAAGCCCCAATTTACTTACTAAGCTTTTAGTGGCAATTTGATTTTTCAGTTTTTACCCGTGTATATGCCTAGCTATATCGGAATGTCGGGAGTGTAGGGTAAATCTATATCCTGCTTTTAGTTCCAACATTATTATTCTAAACTGAAGAAGATTTGTCATTTAGCCTCTTGTTCTTAATTTCAAACAAAATAAGTATATTTACTAATAATTAAATAATAATAATAATAAACAAAAGCGGTATTAACTATTGCGATTGATTATATCATCAAATTGGCTTTGTAGACTAGTGACTTGCTTAAAATTCCGAATTCAGTTTATACTAAATACAAAAATTCTTCAATTATTTAGCATTTACACCAAAAAATAAAAGATAGAAAACTGACAAAATGAATGTCGTCCTCTGATCGAAAAACGAGATAAAATAGTGTATTAATTTTTTTATTTGAGTAAATTTATAGATTTGAATTAGCAATCAATTTGTGTTTAATTAAAAATCTTCATTCAATTGTTCTTCTTTTAATGAATCTTTCATGTCATAATTGGAAAACACTGCCGATATGTCTGTCATTATTACCTGTTGCCTGTAGGATTTACAAAGCTTTATTGACAACCACGAGTATAGGTCGCGCACGATAACTTGGCACATCCGGGCTTATTCATTTTGTAAATAAACATTGTAACTCGGACTCATGAAACACGCACATTGAACAACTCGCCAATGTCCATGCTGCACCTTCATACATATTTTTGTTGAAATATAAATATTTATCATATTCCACTTATCTTGGACATTTTCATTTATGTTCTTTATTTGAAACTTTTTAAATATTCACATGAAATTATTTCATTTCTGCATAATTTTTGTGAAGTTCCACATAACTGTGGAACGAATTATCTGAAGATATAACAAGGTATTTGTCCTTAACACCTTTAATTTGATAGGATAGGTTACTGTCGTCCTTGGCTCAGTGGTATGTAACATATCTTACAGTTAGTGGACAGCTATATAATTTTGTCACAAGTGAGTTCGAACAATACCGGGTCCATACATATATATTTTTTAATTTTATCTAATTTTGTTTTTAATTTTTATTATAAAAACTTTTCAATTAAAAAGTAAAAGAAATAAATGAATCTATACTAATTATTTAAATGTGCTATCAGGCTAATAATTAATAATTTCTATCTTGTAAATGTATGAACAACCTAAATTTTAAAATTCTTGTGGAAATTATTTCTACCAGAACTACATAACATTTAAAATTAGCACAGGGCAAAATTTTAACGTCTCGTTTCATACAGAAATCAAAATATTAGCACTATTTGGGACTAATCACTATTATTAATCCGTACCTCACCGCCGCGTCATACGAAAAAATCAAACTGTAAACCTATATTAATTTGGAAAAGGATGCCAACATCAATAAATTTTATACTGTGTTTATTCATTTATTTATTGTTTTTTTAATTTATTTATATTATTTATTCATATCCAGAGATGCCAACCCTGTCTTAGTGTCATCAGTAATACCAGCTCATGTTTTCAGTAATTTTGGGTACCTTGTCAGTAATAATGACGTACCAGGATCATCATCAGCAAAAGTTGACGCCATTTTTACTGTTATCAATGACAACTGTTCGGAACTATTTTAAATATGAGACTATAACAATGAAGAAGGCAGAGATTTGGTACTCGGAAATCAAAATTACGTCATTTATAACTGGTTTCCCGATGCCAGTTGACTGCCTGTTTTGTATTGCTCAATAAAAGGAAACGCTGACTTCTTTCTAAAAACCATGTTGATAACGAAAACAACCCTGGCCGGAATTTTTGTTTTTGCCGTAATTGCTGATACCTCTACCGTAATACCGTAATTTAAGTAATAAAATCGTAATAATTACGGAGAATCCGTAATAGTTGGCATCTCTGCATATCTGGGAATAGACAGTTAATATTGTTGTCATGTGCATAATTTTAAATTTAATATTTTTCTCTGTTAAAATTCAAAATGCTCCACATGACGCTGTGCGAAATATAAAAATACAATTCCTCCTTACAAGTGAAATATTTTATGTCCAACAACACAACTCATATTAATGCATTCATTTATAATTTTTATTAATAGATTCAAAATTAAAGTTAATCAAATGTACCAGTTTCCAATTTGTGATGCAAGAGATTACAGCAGGTGTTTGTTCTAATTAATAATACATGTATAATACAATAGGATATGAATTCCAACATATCATGGCGTTGGGTGGATCTGAGAGTTAAAAGGGACGAGATGTTCATTATTAAGTTAATTGGACCATTAATTAGAACATGCGAACGAGTTGAATGGTCACGCCCTCGTAAAAATGTGAGAATATAGTATAATAGGTATAAGGCGAAAACGAGGCAACACGTGTGATTTTCATAACCGAGAAGATGTCTGAAAATAAAAAGATTGTATTAAATTCACAGGCAAAACAAATTGCCATCAATGTTTTACAACATTGCTTTGATGAGGCAAAACAAAAATGTCTCATAAATCCCATCAGCTGTCCCTTGGAGAGAGCAAGTGCAATGACGGGTGTGCCGAGGAGAACATTATCAAGATTAAAATCGTTCGGAATAGAAACCAAACAGGCTGATAGAAAACAGAGATCAGATAAATTTTTTATTGATGATTTTGATATCTGCATAATTAGAAGAACAATAATTAATATGTATTTAAATAAACGCGTTCTTCCAACTATAAATGCTATTCATTCGGAAATAATTAACAAAATTGACTTTAAGGGGGGTAAAACAATTCTCAGAAAATTGCTTAAAGAAATGGGGTTTAACTGGAAAAAATGCAGCACAAATAGAAAAATCCTTATGGAAAAACCAGATATCGTATCAAAGAGAATAAATTACTTTCGCGAAATTAAACAAGAGGCCCATGGGCCTGATACGCTCACCTGATAACTAATGGCTAGCTGATAGATTGAAAGAAAACATAAATACTAAACCCCAATGACTTTTTTTTCATCATGATAACTGTTGTATCAATACCTACAACATTCTAGTATACATGCCTATACAAAAAGTTAATAGTTTTCAAGGTAATTAACCATTTCAGTATTGTTTCACATCTGTGACCTTGACCTTGGAACCCATGACCTTTTTCTATACATCAAAATGATCGTTGTATCAATACCTACAACATTCTAATATACATGCCTATACAAAAAGTTTATAGTTTTCGAGATAATTAACCATTTCAGTATTGTTTCACATCTGTGACCTTGACCTTTGAACCCATGACCTTTTTCTATACATCAAAATGATTGTTGTATCAATACCTACAACATTCTAATATACATGCCTATACAAAAAGTTTATAGTTTTCGAGATAATTAACCATTTCGGTATTGTTTCGCATCTGTGACCTTGACCTTTGAACCCATGACCTTTTTCTATACATCAAAATGATCGTTGTATCAATATCTACAACATTCTAATATACATGCCTATACAAAAAGTTTATAGTTTTCGAGATAATTAACCATTTCAGTATTGTTTCACATCTGTGACCTTGACCTTTGAACCCATGACCTTTTTCTATATTTCAAAATGATCGTTGTATCAATACCTACAACATTCTAATATACATGCCTATACAAAATGTTTATAGTTTTCGAGATAATTAACCATTTCGGTATTGTTTCGCATCTGTGACCTTGACCTTTGAACCCATGACCTTTTTCTATACATCAAAATGATCGTTGTATCAATAGCTACAACATTCTATTATACATGCCTATACAAAAAGTTTATAGTTTTCGAGATAATTAACCATTTCGGTATTGTTTCACATCTGTGACCTTGACCTTTGAACCCATGACCTTTTTCTATACATCAAAATGATCTTTGTATCAATACCTACAACATTCTAATATACATGCCTATACAAAAAGTTTATAGTTTTCGAGATAATTAACCATTTCGGTATTGTTTCGCATCTGTGACCTTGACCCTTGAACCCATGACCTTTTTCTATACATCAAAATGATCGTTGTATCAATACCTACAACATTCTAATATACATGCCTATACAAAAAGTTTATAGTTTTCGAGATAATTAACCATTTCAGTATTGTTTCACATCTGTGACCTTGACCTTTGAATCCATGACCTTTTTCTATACATCAAAATGATCGTTGTATCAATACCTACAACATTCTAATATACATGCCTATACAAAATGTTTATAGTTTTCGAGATAATTAACCATTTCCGTATTGTTTTGCATCTGTGACCTTGACCTTTGAACCCATGACCTTTTTCTATACATCAAAATGATCGTTGTATCAATACCTACAACATTCTAATATACATGCCGATACAAAAAGTTTATAGTTTTCGAGATAATAATTATAATCAGAGGTAAAAAAAATTAGGTCACGACCTTCACAATTGACCTTGACCTCATTTTGAAGATACTAACAAGAAGATGTCAAAACTGAAAACCCCATGTCATTATCTGGTCAAATAGTCAAGTTATAACAATTTGAAGCTATTTTACGATTTTTTCAAAATTTGACGCAAAAACGCGTAACCTATTTTTTATCCGAATTTTACAAAATGAACAAACTATAGGCTTAAGACCCTAGAGAAGCCAAATATCACATCAGATTTTTTCTCCAATCAGTACTTTCGGAGAAGAAGATTTTTTAAGATTTTTGCACCCCTAGGTCACCTTGACCTAGTTATGGTAGCCATGGCAACGCCACGAACAAATCTGAATTGCACCGGCCCATATATACTTCTGACAAAGTTTCATTAAAAACTGTCCGGTAGTTTCAGAGGAGAAGTCGAAAATAGGTGTTAACGACGCACACACGCACACACGCACATACACACGCTGCGCTATGCCATAAGCTCACATGACCTTCGGTCAGGTGAGCTAAAAACTTAGAGAAACTGGACACAACATTATTTATATGGATGAAACGTATATAAACTCTTCACACACTGTACCCAAGTGTTGGCAGCTGGATGGGAACGGTTTAAGTGTTCCAATCGGAGCAGGTGACCATCTGATTGTTGTTGATGCTGGTTCAGAAAAGGGTTTTGTTCCTAATGCAAGCCTTATATATAAAGCCAAGTCATCAACAGGCTAGGTGATTATCACCATGAAATGAATGCTGAGAATTTCACTAAATGGCTTCGCGAAAAATTAATTCCAAACCTTGAACCAAATTCCGTCTTGGTAGTCGATAATTCATCTTATCATAACGTCCAAGAAGACAAAAAACCAACAACATCGTGGAAGAAAAAAGACATTCAGGAATGGCTCACAAAACACAACATTAAATTTACAGAAGACATGGTTCGCGCACAGTTACTTACAATATGCAAACAACAAATTATTCCACCTTCCTACAGAATTGATTATATATTAAGAGAACATGGACATAAAATTTTAAGATTACCACCTTATCATGCAGACTTAAATCCTATAGAATTAATTTGGGCTGATCTAAAATCATATGTTGCTTCACAAAATTTAAAATTTAAACTTTCGGACGTGCAACAACTTGCAGAAAAACAATTGAAAGACATATCGACAGAAAAATGGAAAAGGTGTGTTGAACACGTAAAGAAAATAGAAACCGATTACTGGAAAAATGACATCGCAGTCGATGAAGAAATAGAGAAATTTGTAATAAACTTGGACGATACCGATTCCAGCGAGGAAGACACAGACACAGCAACAGAAGAAGAAGAGGATGAGGAAGAAGAAACATCTACAGTGACGGCCGACGAAGAATCAACCATTTCAGAAGAAGATACGACTGATACAGCTGACGAAATTTTTACTGTTACCAACTTGCATGGAGCTGCACAATTATAAATTCCAGACACAAAATAAAAACAAAAACAGAATAAGACTAAGTACATAAGATTAATAAATAAATAGTTTTGAATTAAAATTTTTCGCAAAGCCATTCAGTAACTTGTTTTAAATATATTCAGCATACATTTCATAGTGAAGAATTTATTATTTGATACAGCAAATAATAAGAAATTATTATTATTATTTTCTATTTTGACTTTTTATTAAATAAATATAGAGTCAAAATAACACACGACAATATATTGACGATATTATTATTAATGACATTATTGTTATTAAAATTACTATTATTAATGGGCTTAATCAAACTTTTTTGTTAAAAAAAAAATGTATTATAGCAGGATAGAACTCTCAACACTTGTCCCCGTTATACACTATGGGCCAAAACATAACATTTATCGAACGAGCTGCAATGTTTATTTACAAACTGAAAAACCCCGGATGTGCCAAGTTATCGTGCGCGACCTATATCTATGTACGATCTACCGGATGTTTACATAAGGTAGTATTACTCGCAATCATCGGAACTCTTCTGTGTACTTGCGTGTACACCCACAAGAATTACTTTCCTTTGATTGTCCCCCGATCGGGCGATCCCCCGTTTCGGGCAGATCCCAGACCTGTATATAACGGGAATAGCCGAGGTTATTTCCGATTTTGAAAGTGAAGTGACAAGAAATTTGAAGTAAGACTCAAATGTTCATTGTTTGCTGACGATTGCCCATTAATTTTTTGACACAAACTGTTAGTCCCACGAACTTAGGACACACGAGGATATATCAAATCAATCTCTCCCGCGAAGAAGTATCATATTAAGAGAAAAGCCAGATTAGTGACTATCTTATTCTACAACAAGGGACATCACTATCGGCCGGCTAACTATTGACTAATCTCACTGATGTGTGTCTGACGCTCTACCCACTGAGCTACCCAACCCCCTATCGTGCCAAATTAATTGCAAGGTTTCATCTGCTGGTGATGGGGAAGTGAACGGATGAATGAATCTTGTTGTTAGTTGGAAAGTTGAACACGGATGGAGATTTGGCGTATTTTTTTCTGCATTTTTCAAAAATATATTTCTGACACTTTGTGCACAAAAATATGTTTCTGACACTATATACCTGTCTTTGACAATCACTTCATTCAGGACAAACCATTGCGACGTGTAAATAACAAATCAATGAGACGCTTGCATTAACTTGTCACGTCATTACATTCAAACGCTTTTTGGGTTGTGATTTTTAACCCGTATAATACTTACGCTACTTTGCCCATGGGAGGGTAACTCTGGTGCAGGTGCTCCTGAAGTTCACAGATTATTTAAAAACAACCAACTTGAAACTCCAAGAAAACAATTAAATTTATTAATAAATCCACAAAACACTAATGTAACATTTTTTAACTTTAAAGCAATTTATACATGAATTTTATCCAGACAGAAAAAAAGGCTGTTAAGACTGAATAGTGTTACCAAGCCCAAACTTAGGACGGACGACCATCCGATCGATATAATGTCAAGAAATGAAGTCGGCGGTATGGTTTAAATACGCCTTTGTAGACCTTAGGCTTAACACCACCCCAAGTTAATTTGCAACCAGTAAACAGTGGTAAACACATTATTTCATAAACTAGAAAGGCAAAGCAAAACAAATGAAAGTAAGCAAAAGACAAAAGTTAGACAAATCAGTTTTTTAATTTAATGTAAAATATGTAAAAAAAAAAAATAATAATAATAATAATAAAAAATAAAAAAAAATAATTTATCACGATGCGCGCAAAATGTTAACCTCAATCTCGACTCCGAGAGCAGTCACTTTAACATCAGGATTCATTATCAGCTGATTATATATACATTTTACATAGTTTTTTCTAATGTAAATGTTTGTCTTAACTATTACACTTTACTTACTTCCTTACGGGTATCAGGCCCCGGTTTCACAATAATTCCTAAAACTAGGTTTTCCTTAAGGTAGATCAGAGACATATATATGTCTCTGGTTAGATTAAGCAAATTTGGCAATCTTTTTTAGAAGTCTGATAAAATTATATATATATATATATCGCATGTTTGAAGTAATCTTCAAAATGACACCTTAAATTCCAAAATATATTAAAAATTAACAAAATTATTTAAGTGTAAAATTTGTCAGATTTAACCCTCTCGCTGCCACGGAACAGTTGAAATTACGTCAGCGCTGTGCCAAGGTTAAAACGTCATCATGATTGCGTCATCAAAAATGACGACGTTCAGAGAAAAGGAGAACCTGTCTTCATTCACATGATTTCATTTGTAGTAAAACATTCATTCCAAGGTTATTATTTGTCCGATTTTGATGAAATTTTCAATATTTTACGCATCATCATTCGCAGATTTTTCTCATTAAGTTCATATATCTTCAAAAGTAAACCAAGTTGAACATAGAGTTGAATTTCTATTAGGCAAGTAGATCTATCCCGAAATTGTTTTTGACCTCGTAAACTTTATTTTTAACAAAATTGTATAATGATAATAAACAGGTGATTTAAATGAGATCATGCAACATGAATGTTGAAATACTATCGAATCCTCAAATTTTGAGCTAACAGTTTTAATTAAAAATTCACTAAAAAAATTAAGTTGGCCATGATGCAATATTGAAATGCGCATTATACAAGGAGCATAAATTTCCGACACCTGTGACGCCCGATGAAAGTCAAGAATACCGGTGAAATAAAATCTGCACATGATGGACAGTATTTAATTTCTATTGTGTATGCTATTAGTGGAGGAGAGTTAGTAATAGATCCTCCTATAAAAGAAATTAATAATCAAACAAGAAATTCTGTGCACAATCCGTCAGTTAATTAAAGAGAAATTAAAGATGGGTTGGAAAAAATGATAAAATAAACGTCAAAATGACATCTAATAGTTTCTTAAATACAAAGAGGTTATGCAATGGTTTTGATATGAAATATTTCTTAAGTGTTTATAGAACAGGTACACAGATAGATTTTTATGGGTGTTTATTTATTTACATTCAGGATTCAAGTTTGTTTAATTTGATATCAAGTTCAAACAGCTGTTGAAGAAAACACCAAGCAGCAGTCGTGAAACGACGATAGTGGCAGTCAGGGCCGTTCGTACAAACCATTTTAGCACATTTCTCTTGAATTAATTTCCTAAGAGGCTTGTTTTCTATTTGGTATATGTTCTAAATAAACTGATAATGTTGCGTATAGCGTGATACTTCTAAAATTATTGAAGTCTTACCGGAACAGATATAAAAGATGCAGAAACTTAGAAATGTACAGTGCATTTAAGTTATAGGATATTTAGCAAGGTTTCTTAACGTCAGCGACTTTCCTGAATGTATCCGATTAACTATCTACAAAGGTCATGTATACACGTTTTATGTTTTAAGTTACTATAGTATTGAATATGAAAGCCGTGATTAATTATTTTCAAGTAAAGTAAACGGTAACGAAAAGAACACGATTGCAAAAGTGACAATAGTCATACCTCAACATACATGATATTTGGAGAACATTTTCTGACCCTTAGACATAAATAACTTTTATTCACACAGCCGTTGTCGTTGGGGACTGCAACATAAATAAATGCTAAAAGCATCCTGATTGCGAAATATAGCTAGCACAAATAAGATAAAAACATAACTCATTGTTAGTTATGGCTAAAGCGTAGATCGATAAGGAGGTGGCATAATCCGTGAAAATGCATTTTTGGATGATGATGCACAGGAAAACCAACAAGGGGCATTTTCTATAGCGCAGCGGATCCCTCCCTGATCTCTAACGAGTCTTTTTTTCCTTTTGATAGCATGCCCATATACAATACAGGCCTGTCGAAAGTTTAACACTAAGATAACGAATTAGTGCCAATGTGCAGCTCATCTCAGTTCATTTTTAGCGATAATATTCGCCAACTTCTCTTTATCTCTCCGCCACTTTTATGGTCACTAAGCTATCCATATCTCTGCCACTTTGCAGCCAAACTTAGACTACTTTATATTAACTCAGTGTTAAACTTTCGAAAGTTATGCACTGTATGATATGTATTCATCTATACAATGATGTGTGCATGTATTCTTCAAATTTTTGTGTCCACTATATTCCGTATTTTATATTTGACCGTCCATATGAAAAAAAGGCATTCAGATGAAAAATGTTTGGAAACTAACAAAAGCTTATATGAAATAGCAATAAAAGTGAATTAACCCCAATAGTCGTGGAAAAAATGAAAAAACACACAAAGTCATGATATATTTATTGCATTCAAAATGTGTTTTCTGCATGACAATTGGGATGTTATAAGGGTCCTTTTTGCTTATGACCCAAGAACGCAGTTGTATATTGTAATCAGCTTGACCTTGTTTTTTGGTGTAAATGTTGAATAAAATAAATAAAATATATTGCCACCTACATTATATCCAAAACCAACTTCATTCTTTTATTGCAGACGTGAATTAAGCGATACATTACTGATATATACAATTTTAATGTTAGTTAAAATATTTATGTACTCGTAGGTTTTTTTTTCATCAAATACATTCCAAACATACTATAAACCATTTCATATGACAACCAATGGAGAGTTCCTTCTAGAAGCTTTCTTACCGTCTTACGTGTCATATGTACAGGTACCCGGGGAATAGATTTTAAGCATTTCATATATTTTTTTATAAAATGCTTAAAATCCATTCCCCGGGTACCTGTAGTCATACGAAGAGACAAATTACTTTTCACAATCAATCCAAACATTTAGTCAGGTACATTTGCACAGTGTGTGACGAAGCCTTAAAGAGGCGTTCTAACTTATATAATTTGACAGACCACATGTTGTAATATTCATAATCAAATCTAAAAGTCGATTGAATGATTCGTAAATGTTAAAAAATATATGCGAGGACTTCAAATTATAAGGGAGTGGTTAAAGTATAGGTGACTGACTGTAATACGTATACCTCGTATACCACAGTACCCAATAATGAATTTTCTGAATATTTTAGAACTAACTTTATGTATGACGTACAGAGTTCAAATATAAAACTATATTTTGAACAAAGTTAGTGATACACGTCTGCGGTGAAACAGTGTATACAATTGTAAATAGTGGTGATAATCGTTAACAATGTTATCTTTTCTCAACATATTGTTTGCTATGTATTAATGAAAATCAGAACGCTCAACTCATTTGGAGATCTGAAAAAATATTTGATGAAAAACAATCATATTATTACGTACTGACATAAACTTGTATTATTATTATTATTATTATTATTATTATTATTATTATAAGCGACATTTAATTTCTTTAATTTCAAGCATATATCATCTCATCTCAAATTGTCGAGTGGCCATTCATCGATTTTCATTTTTCCGAAAAGATAACAATTTAACACATATTTGCTCTTCTATATATATGACCCAATGGATTTGTAAGAAAATAAGTTTTTAACAGATCAGTGTTTTTCGCGTTACCGAGGGTTTAATTAATTGCTAATTTGCCCTGAAAATAAAGAATGGAACAATCTAGAGGATTAGTTCCGAATTCATTCGGAACATCCTCTGGATGTGAAATGATAAAGGCGACAACTTTCTCATTTTCAGCCGCGTATTATGGCATCTTGAGGAAGAAGGTGAAGGAAGCTATAGATTTTGCTTAAAATTTCTGAGTTTATGGAGTCTAATGCGATCTAGCTATCTAACTGGGTGAAAATTTTAGGAAAAATCGGTATCATACTTAATTTTGGGGTCAAACATGAAAAAAATGAATTTTTCAAAAAAAAAATCTGTTTGACATTTGTTTAACCGACTCCCGCTCAATAACCGTTCATTGTACGAAAAAGTCGTCCATTGACCAAAAAAAGTTTAAGATCTTGCGGAAAAAATGGTATTTTTATATTTTTTCTATCTTGTACACAAAATCCACAATAAGTGTTCAAAGTTGACCTTATCGCTCAAAATAAAAAAATCCGCGTCTAAGCACGTGCAGTCTGGCGGAAATTTTCCACACTGCATTCAGTCTCTTGAAACAGCTTGTGTGAAAACGCCACTTCAGGTATCAACTTGAAAGTCGGTAAAAATATATTTTAAAGTATTAAGAAAATAACGGTACTTTTATATTTTTTATATTTTATGTACAAAATTTATAGTAAATGTTCAAACTCAACCCTGTCTTCCAATGCGCAAAAAAACCCGCCAAATTGCATGCAACCGTGAATCGTACGATTTCATTGAGGTCAAAGTTCAATGCATCTCTTTTCCAATCAGCGATCGGCATCTCGAGATACCTACCAAAGAAGCCATTTTGTTCATAGATCAAACATGACGCCTATTCAAGTGTCCATTTAGATTTACGGATACACAAACATAATATAGTCTGTAAAGGTGCGCTTAGAATAGCCACGTTAGTTCTCCTGTCAATAGGCGGAATATACAGTGAAACACGCTAATATAAAAATGGAGCCGGAGGACATTGGAGACATCAGACAATGATTTTGAGCGCTGCAGGATATTCAACATGATGAAATGTCAGGTAAGGAAGGTTAGATCATGTATTTTGTTTATGAGTAAACTTTGTGAAACCAGACAAAGTGATTACACGAAGTAATTCCGAGATTAGCGTGTATACGAGTCCAACTATGTTAACAGAATTATATTCTATATATCTGAATTGCATATGATCTGCACAAGTTGACGGTTGTCCTCTGATCTTCACACGTTTATTTTCACACAACCTATTCATTTTAAACGTCACAAGACCAATTACGGCACGTCAGTTTAAAAACTTGTGTGGTAGGATTTAGCGTACCGCTTTGAATTCGTACCCATAATAAAGTAACCATTTCTTTACCAAATTATATTTTGAGTAAATACAAATAAAATAAAAGCTACTATGCACAGGCATGTCGAAAGTTAAACACTGAGCTGCCCAACTCTCGGCCCCTCGGCAACAGTTGTCCCTTGCCCTTTGACAACTTGGCAATTCATTTGGTCCTTCGGTACTTTGACTTATGCACAATGAGGCAGCTCATTCGATAATGACACAGCTTTAAGTTTAAGCTTTTTTTAGATAAATAAATAATAAAAATAAATGACAAAAATGTAAATAAAATTAACGCCAGGACGGTGAAGTACCTGATTATTTTCAGAATTTTCTGAATCTTTTATTCCATTAATGTCATTATCATGGATCCAAAAAAAAAAATGGCCAACTGCCATCACAGTTCTTTTGATTAAATCACATCAGGTGTCAATACACAACTTTCAACACCTTTTGGTGTTCACTGACAGTGTTGCTATAATCAGTAGCCCAACATTTGTTTCCCCCTTATTTTTCAGTCTTACTTTTAGTGTGTTCTTGATGGACCTTACTATTTCTAAGAACATTCTATCAGTTACTGAGCTATGTCCATCTCCCACTCAGAAGTGAGATTCTAACCTAGGTATTGAGAGACAATGATCTGTAACAGTAAGCTTGTGTTTTATCGATTTAGACAACTTAATCATCAAGGACCTTAGCTTCACAGTATAAAATTACATTGTCAGCTCAATAGGTTTTTTTTTCAGGTGCTCTGATTTCCTCCACCCTCTCAGAATTAAAACCTTCAGAATATACCTCTTTTTTTTATACCATAAGAATCTTGAGGGGGGTATTATACAGTGTTACTCCACTTATTCAGAAACCACTGCAGTAGCTCAATCATTGGACTGCTTGATCCATATGTGGGAGGTTGTGGGTTCCAATCCCAGCCACTAGAAAATAGGTACTGGCTGTTATTTTACTAAGAAATCAATGTTAAGAAATGAAGAGACCTTAAACATTTATGTCCCGTGCCACGACAGGTGTGGTAAATAAAAAAAAGCTCACCGCACCTGGTCCCGAGAACATCAAAATTATCTGCCACTTCACCAATAGCTGGTGATGTCTCAATATAAAAGACATGTAAAAACATTTCAACCAATCACTCAATTGATCCACTCATTCAGAATATACAACTATTTTAAATCTGTCTGCATGGGTTTCATTTATTCATCTATTTGATCATGTTGATCACTGATGAGTTTTTAAATATTTGTGTACTTATTCATATAAATTAATCAGAATTTGTATTTCTTAAAATCTACTTCTATCCTGGAATAGAATGCGTTGCTTTGTGGTCCGTTTTAATTTTCTGTTGCAGCATTGATGATTCATAGACTAAATCCACCAATCAATATACAGCTCGGTTGGATGTTAGCAATTTGACAGCCTGAAAAAGGATCTTGAAGAATCTTGACTGTGAAGTAATTAAATATAAAACACCATCACTCAACCCCATCAAGATAAGTGATAGAATCTTAACAGGTATGAAGCATCAATACTTAATTTAACCAACTTTTGGTACAAGTGAAAGAATCTTGTCTGGGAGATAAAAGATTATTTCTAGACTCCCATCATCTCAGAAATGACCATCTCAATATAAGTGAAAGAATCTTGACTTAGGTGTAAAACTGTGTTAATCCATTTCACCATTCCTGAACTGATTGTCTAGATACATGCCAGAATAATATAACTGGTTTTTTAATTTTACTAAAGTCAAGAGTATTTTCACTTATATCAAGGCAGTTATATCGTAAATGGTGGAGGAAACTGGAGTGCCAAGAGAAAACCAAAACCAAGTTGTAAAGCAAACTAACAACCTTTCTCACACTAAGATTTATTAAAACAACATGGCCTTAATCATTTAATGGGATAATGGTTGCTTAGTAGTTAATACCTATGAAAGAGAAAGGAGACTCTGAGACAAATGCACATGGAAAACCTATATGTGTACTTTGAATCTGGGACCTTCCCATACTAACAGAATGCTTTGGTATTGATCTACCTGGTCACCTGTTAAGCACAATCCCCCACACCTTAATTTATTGATTGAATGAGTTTTTCCTAGTACAGAATATTTCACTTATATCAAGACATCACCAGGTCTGTTTTAAACATTTGTCATTTTGACAGGCAAGTACTGTAGATATGAGTACTAACCTAACCTGGACACCCCATGTACACAACATGTCATTTTGATATGTAAATGAAGGTCATGAGTTCAAAGGTCAAGGTCATAGATACAACAGAAAATCAAAATGGTTAATTATCTGGAATTATCATTTTATATACATACATATGTATATAGGCATGTATATTGGATTGTTGTAGGTATTTGTACAACATTCATTTTGAGATGTAAATGAAGGTCATGAGTTTATAGGTCAAGGTCATAGGTACAAAAATATGTAAATTGTTAATTATCTGGAAAACTTTAAACTTTTTATAAAAGCATGTATATTGGAATATTGTAGGTATTGATACAACGGTCATTTTGCTGTAAAGATGAAGGTCATTGATTGAAAGGTCAAGGTCACAGATGCAAAAGTATACTAAAATGGTTATTTGTCTGGAAAACTTTGTACAGGCATGTGTATTGGAATACAATGGGAATCCTCTAGATTGTTCCATTCTTTCCCGCGAAACCCATTAAGGTGTCGCCATACTAGTAATTATTAATTTAATTATTTTATCAAATGAGATCGGTCCGTTAGTTTTAAGGAAAATATACCAGCACGCATGGCTGTTCAGTCATTGGTCATGGCATTTACGACTGCAATTTCCACAGTAGCAATGATGTACGACAGCAGCATTTGATTACGTCATAATTACGCTATATTTACGTCATAAATTTTGTGATGACGTCATGCAACCGTTATGTCAGTTAATTACCATCTTACTTTGTTATTATGAAAATAAGATATAAACGTGGATTAATTAGAAATAGGGTTTAAAGTATTGTGGTAGGAATCTTAGAAAAAAGGACATATATGTCCTCTTGGCAGCGGGCTGGGGGGGACATATATGGTATCGTGGCAGCCAGAGGGTTAACCCTCTTAATACCGGAACGACAATTTTGTCATTACCGGCTTAATACCGGAACGACATTTTTGTCACTTGCCGGCTTAGTACCGGAACGACATTTTTGTCTATTTCCAACAAATCATAAAATTGAAAAGAGATTTCTTTAATTTTAATATTTTGTGATATTGAACAAACATGCATATGTATGTGTGTACCGTGTCATGATAAAACAACGTTATTGGTGACGTCAAATTAAATAAATCGTGACGTCATATAGAGTGATTTGTGACGTCATTAGTTAAATTGATGTTCCTTTGCGATCTATTGTCAGTATTGATTTGCCTATGTGCGATATGTTATAAAATATAACCCGGCCTTGATCTGAGAGTAAGAGTTATGCATATATATTATTGGGAGAGTGTTATTAATAGATCTCTGACTCTCGTTATGATCAAGACAACGTTTTCACTAAAATATAATGAAATAATTAAATTTTCATGGCAAAATCACTGTACTAAGGATGCCAATTGAAATTTTGATCCACTTAAAAAATAATTTAAATGTGTTGTTTAGCTAAACTGATTATTCTGCAAATATCCTCCAAACTGTAAGGGCCTATTGTTTTAATTTACCACTCAGGTACTTATTATACCCCTGCAAACAAAGTTTAGGGGGTATATAGGAATCAACCTGTCTGCCTATCTGTCTGTCTGGTCACCCGTCCCAATATTGTGTCCGCTCAATATCTTCCATTTGGCACAAATGTTAACAAACATGAGAGATGTGTCGCATACCAAAAATTATGTGCATAAGTCAAAGGTCAAGGTTAGGAGGTCAATGTTGGGGATGTGGGTATTTGGCTCTCAAGAGACCCGGTTTTAGTTTGATTTGGACCGAAATATTCCACAAAAGGGAAAAAAATGGTAAGGTCTGACCAAGACAGGTAGTGACCATTACATGCAGCAATTCGAAGCAATTGATGGGTCCAACTTCTATTGTCCCTTGTTTGTGAGGTCTCTTATACATGATATTATTGGAATTACATTAACTGCATTTTTGTTCCATTTTTGATTGTAGATATACGGGTTCTATACCCGAATCAAAATAGTTTCACAAACATAGCCTAAGCTTAATAACCGAAATAAGCATGGATAAAAATAAATAAAATATCATCAAAATTGGAATGTTATGAACAACATTATATCCTTGGATATAAAAGAGCAATGGCGGATTTGATAGGTGATTTTTATATTGCTCCCTCCACCTGCTTAATCAGTTGTATGACATAACGATTTATTTTTACACACCTGAGGATTTCTCACTCTAAAATTAGACAAGGTCTAGATCGATGTCCAGCAAGTGCTTTATTTCCGTAAACTTGTCTATCTAGAAGAACAGAGCTTATAGAACAAACCTTATCTATATTCTTTTTTTAAACTTTACACAATAAACGGAAAACTAATGTATGTACCAAGCATCATGCTTCACTGAGAATTCACGGGTGATATGTATAAAATATATAACCCGGCCTTGATCTGAGAGTAAGAGTTATGCATGTATATTTGTAGAAAAGGAAAACTTTACGAAAAATATTTTATAAAGATAAAAAAAATACATAAAAGAATAATTAAAATACATCCTGACAGTATTTGAACCCATTTCATTCAGTTAATAAGCGTCCTTGCTACGCACTGAACTCACAATAGCAGTTAGTCAGCAATCCAGCAGTTATATTAGCAGTGGCCAGTTTTAATCTTCCCGAATCTTAACAAAAATAACTATTTTCTCCTGAGAGGGCCACTTTTTGAAAACTCTTAAAGACTGAAGTTTGAAAATATTTTCAGAACAATATTTTATAAATAAGTAAGTCCTCAGAGGATTGAACATTTTTAAAATTCCTCATTTTTATTTTAGCATATAGAACACAAATGTGGACTTGTTCCGCGACTGCATATTTGTGCACTTTAATAAATAAATCAAGATTCATTCTATGCGCTTGCACCATAAAATAATATTGAAAAATGTTGCGTAGAAAAATCTTTGTTCTTAAGAAATAATTACAATTAATTGAGATTTTTACCTTATTTTTTGTAATGTTTGCATTTCTTTTTAAAATTCTCTATAATTGACAGATTGTGGTCCAAATTTTTAGTTGTTTCTTGATTGCTTTTACTCATTTAACTTACCGATAACATAAACAAGAAGAATTATAAGTTATACTTCCACCTGTAAACGGCATTCTCGACTGCTATTGGGTATCACGTGTGTTAGCAATTTTTGAACTAGAAAATCATGGATTATAAATAATTTTTAATTTGTAAATTGTTAATATTTAAAGCTTTAAGATATTCTTATTACGATAAACGCTTTCATATATAGTAACCTACATGTATGTCGAATTTTTCAATGCTGACAATCACTGATTCGTATAGAATATACACGTGTGATTAATGTGATTATCGCATTCACCCATCTATGCTTCGCTTAAACATGTTTTGCTGTTACACGCATTACATTATTTTAACTTTCAATGGTCTTGTATTATTGAGTAGTTGACGTGGAAATGACAGCGAATTAAATCCAATCCGTAGAAAAACATCGTCAAACAATGTGGTTTTTTCATTACGTCATTATGACCAACAATTTACGTCAACAATGTGCCGACGTCATCGATGTTTCAATGCATCGATTTTTGAACGCTGGAACTAAGAGGGTTAAGCTAAGGAAAATGTTAGCTAAGGAATGATTGTGAAACCGGGGCCTGATCCTACAAGGATCCTTTTCATTGAGAAATAGTTTGTTTCCGGCTTGGACTAACTTGGACTAATGAAGACTGAGACACAGGTATTTTAATTTTCATATAAATGACAACGCCATTTAAATAGTACGTGCATCATTCACGGTAAAAAACAGTTGTACAAGTCAGATGGTCGTGAACAAAAGATAAAACAAATAAATACAGCATAACGTCGTTGCATAAATAAAAAATAATTAAAAAATATTTTAAACTATTCACAGCGACAAATGATAAAATAAATAAATAAATAAATAAATAAATAAAAAATAAAAAATAAATAAATAAATCATAGTTTTTTATTTAATTAATTAATTTATTAAAAAAAAATATAAGAAATCATTACATTCTTTCATATGCATCAAATTCTGGTGGATTTAAAATACTTGTAAACCATTTAAAATATCAACTGGTCAAAGTTCGTCATCTATGGTACGTTTGTATTTTCCCGCCAAACAATGTAGTAGCGGAAGATTGCCACCGAACATTACGAAGTAGGCAAATCATCTAAAAGTCAAGGTCAACTCAGTAGAAAACAACATGGCGACTAGACGGTGTCGAGTTTATGTCTCAGCATATGGGGGTCCACGGTCTTGCTGGTTTTGTTGTTCCCAGAATTTGTGGTAAGTATCTCAATTTGCGATAGAGGACCCTAAGTTTTATATTTTCCATACAAATTTACTTCATTTTACGAGCTTTAATTGAACGGAAATGGCGATTGAAACACCAAAATTTCACAACAATTTTCGTGATAGGAAACGGGGTGTCGGGTTATATTTTTTTCTTTGTTTATATTGATAATTCGAACCGCCTTTGAGTGGTGGAAAAGATGTTAAATATATAAATTTAGTTAAAGTACATGTTTATCGACATATTTGATAACTTAAATGGGTGTTAATATGTCGCACAAGTTTTTAAAATTTGACACTTCAATAAAGTGCACCCCAGACTTCCTGTCGCCAATCTTAAAAAGTATACGACACGTATATTTTAATTATTTTTCTGTGTTTAATTTTGTATTTCTTTATTTTGTAAAATCTTATACATAAAGATTTTCTTTTAAATACAGTTGTCAACAATATTTTTTAGAAGTTTTCAAAGCCAAATTAATTTTTTAATACTAAATGAGTAAGACTAAGATAGAAACAAGAGTTTTATACTTACTGGTCATTTTACTGATACCACAGTCCTGCTCAACTAGTCTTGACCATCTGGGATTATTTTGCTGTATACTTATGGTTAGTTGCTAATATGTATATCAAACCACTATGGTTGCTCAGTTGGTAGATTGCTTGCTTCGTATGTGTGAGGTTGTGGGTTTCAATCCTGACCAGGTCTGACCAAGACTTGAAGTTAGATAGTGATTGTCCTTTTGCAAAGCACTCTGGCATATAGAAATGAAAATCACAGGACCCTTCATGAGATAACTGATAATTGGTGTAACAGCAGGTGTAGCATGTTAAAGAAACCACCCTGCACATTGCCCTGAGCATGCAACAAGGGTAAAAAATTCTGCCACTTCATCTTAGCTGGTGGAGTCTTGATGTAAATGAAATATTCTTTGCCAGGACATAAAACCCCATTCAATCAATCAATCTCCACATGATCATCCTTAATGCAATATCTTTGTAGAACCCTAGGTAGCTCATTTGGTTGACCATTTACCTATACTGTATACAGGCTATAGTGCGAAAAGTCAGGGGTCGATTTCCTGGGTCAGGATGGTTTTACTTACACTTTAGATATCACCACTGGTCAGTTTGGTGCAATGTAGGTAGCATTACTGAGTACTGCCCAATGTCTATTAGTTAACTTGTCTATACATTAGGCTCATTGTTACTGACACAGATCTATCACTCTTCAAATAAAGGAGTACACACTAAATTTTTGTAGTGCTATTAAATTCAATTATATTGTAAAATATTTTTTACTTTGTTATTTCAGCATACGGGTTAAAATGTTATTGTGATCCTTGCCATGAGGTAGACCATAATGAGACATGTATCGCTAAACCCGATAGTAAATGTTTTACTGCTATAAGAGTTACATATGAAGATGGTGAAAAGAAAGAAATCTGGACTTATGGCTGTTTACCTCCAGCATCAAGCACTCTCATGCAGGTAATGATTAACTGCTGATGAATAGGTAGGGCTGCTGTGGACCTTGCATTGAAGAGTATCATTATGGCAGCCCTGATAAGGCATACTTTGTATTTTATGATTTATCCTTTTATATATTATTGATTTGCGGTGTCATGTTATAGGAACTGCTAGATTCACAATGGAGTCTCTGTTGTCTACTATTGTGAAAAAGGAACCGTGCCAAGTCTGGCTAAGACTTGAAAATTGGGTAGATAATGTGCCAAGCACTCAGCATATAAAAATAATATTCAAGGATCCTATGTAAGAGACCTTAAAAATGATGCACTGTGTCACAGAAGGTGAGGCACATTGAATGAGCCCTCTCTGTACATTGCTTTGAGCACACCACAAAGGTTATGACTTGACTGAGTCTGAGGTGTAAAACCCTTTTCAATCTTTTAAAATAAACAATTCACTGTATTTATACTAGATCTTGGCTTGTCAATATTATTATATAAATGTAGCCAGTAGTAAAATTAAAAAAAAACAAAAAAAAAACAAAAAAAAAAACAAAAACAAAAAAAACAAAAAAAAACATCAGAATGGTGATTAGTATGTCCAAATATATTGCAGCTATGAATCATATAAGGAAAAAATGAATTCATATGATTGTACACCTGTTTTATTTTAGTGTAAAGGTCACTTAGTTCCCCATGCAGTAGGGAAGACAATAGCATGTTGTGACAATGGTACTTGGTGTAATTATCATATGGAACCAACATATACAGAAAGACCAACCACACCTATTACAGGTATGTTGATAATCTTGGTACTTTGATGGACTATTTTAGGCCATAAATCAACCTAATGCCAAGTGATGTTTTTTTTCAGTATTTTAATTTATTTGTATATTAAATTTGAAACAACACAGGCTTTAACTGGCACTAAAATGAAGCATTATATTGGTTTTTCCCAGAAGTTTCATACTGGAATTTTAATCCGTCTTAAAATGTGTCATGCAATATTTATTAAAAATAAATTTTCATTTTCACATAATGTTGTAAAAGGGTTTGTGCCAGATTTTAACTTTGAAGATCCTGTTTGAAAAAATAGATTTTTTTCTCATTCAATAATTTGTTTTTTATATCTGACTGGTTTTGCTTCATTTGTACAACCCTTTGTTATTTTTGATACAAAACATATAGATACTTAGCCATTAAGCCTTACTTCTCTAACTTGAGTTACTTCTCTTTGTTTCAGGAGAATCACATGACCAGTTTGGAGATATAACTCAGATTGCTCTGGTTGTGTCGGTTAGCACCTGCTTCATCATATTTGTCATCATAATAACTATACTATATTTAAGGTAAGATCAAATTAAATTAGGGGTAGTGATATCAATACTTTTGATTTGTATTCAAATACTCATGTCCTGCAATTTGGGGTGGTCAGTGGTTATATTGAATGTTAATTTGTTCTCTGTTGTCATTTGAGGTTCATTAAACATGCCAGTTTTATTTTATCTTATAACCATACTTGCCTCTTATTGAGGTTTTACAATCCTTTACAGACACGTGCAATTCTCAAATTTATTTCTGGATTAATAATGTTTTACGTCCAGTTAGATTCTTTCACTTATATTGTCTTGGCCATGTCTGGAATGGTGGAGAAGACTACCTTGAGAAACCCACCAACCTTCAGCAAAACTGTCTAAACTTTCTTTCACTAGAATCTGGCACAGTGGCACTGTGCAGTGTTTTCCTTAAGACCCAGCTGCTGGCTGATTTGAATGCCTAAAACTCCTAATCGCCCAGTAAAAATTCATAAAATTGTTTTTTTTTCCTAAAACTAAATTCCCAAGTAAAAGTCTATTGGTAACTGTCACTAGCTACATGTGTTGTCAAGATTACGACTTGAATGATTGCGACTATTTGCCATGAAAATCATTTTCGGGAGGTCCCCTCACATCTGCTTGTTGGATTTGTTAATCCAACTGCTACAAATCTTAGGTAAATCACTGCTGTGATCCATAAGTGTACACTTGGCTACCAAGGCCCCTCCCTTTATTTAAGACTTTTTCTTTAATCAATAGGAATCAATTGTTCTGCAGTAACAAAATATACTTTTACCTCAAATCAAGAATGATATTTTGTTTCAGATACAGAAAGAAAGACTCTAAAGAAGGCATCTTAAACAAGACAGATGACCTTTGTGATCCAATGATACCATCTTATGGTAATTCATTTAAAGGACATGATGAGGGCTCATCTGGAAGTGGCTCAGGAATTCCTCATTTGGTGGGTAAACATTAAGATCACAGAAAGTGTGTTGATTATGTGTTAATAGTCATATCATTATTGGTGCAAATGGACAATCTATTAGGAATGTTTGTATACTTTTACCTGTTACCAAATATAATATTTGATTCTGTAAGTGACTAAATGGATTTATTTAATTTGATGGAACTGAAACAAAAAATGGATATCTGGTAAAAATGCCCCTTAACAAAAGCATTTTGTCTGTAACATTTTTAAAACTATTCAGCAGATTGGAAATTCACAAGAACAATATTTGGGTGAAGTAATGATGCTATTCTTTTCATCATGCGCATCATTGGAAAAACATGGATTTCCCAGTTTGGTTTCCTTTGGGAACATTTGTGAAATGGCATCCCATTTCTGTAATATCTTGTTAATTTATTTCAGATTCTGTACTTGAAGCAGTTACTTAGCAACAAAATTTAATGTTTCTGTTGGTAAAAAATACAGTTTTATAATAAATTAATGTATGTTATTGCAGGTACAAAGAACTATTGCTAGACAAATTCATCTTGTGAAAAGTGTAGGTAAAGGACGATATGGTGAAGTGTGGAAAGGGAAATGGCGAGATGAAGATGTGGCTGTCAAGATATTTTTCACTACAGATGAAAGAAGTTGGTTCAGAGAAACAGAACTTTATCAAACTGTACTACTTAGACATGATAATATATTAGGTAAAATTTTGGATCTTATTTTATCATAAATCCACATACACAGCTCTCACAACTCTCACAGGGACTATTTTTTCAAGCATAATTTTGTTTTTAAAATTGATTTGGTTTTGCTCAGCTGCGAAATATTCAGAAGATTGATTGTCAGACCTCTTGCTTGTGTATTGGTGTCGGCATCCAGTGTTAGGTGAAATGTTTTTGATGGTCTTGATGTACAAGCTTCTTCTGATAGTTCTTGTTTTGTTTTTTGGTGGACATTTAAGCAATTTTTTTTAAAAAATGTGCTAAAATACTATATGTATGATGCTGCCTTAAAATTAGAGATGGGATGTAGTTTTTTTATTACCTTGCAAATAAATTTTTTTGCACATTTAACTTTTCGTTTTATAATTTTCTTTTTTTCTTAAATCTTATTTAATGATCCATGTTTTCTCGTTTTCACTTGTTCTAGTCCTAAACTAAAAGGTTTATAAGCAATAGTTTGTGTCTGTTCTGTTTTTGTATGTGTGTGATGTTTTTATTGCTATTGTTAAGTCAAGTAGAGTACATCTTATTTATTTACAACTTTCTGTGTCTCTTTACAGGTTTTATTGCAGCAGATATTAAGGGTACTGGAGGTTGGACACAGTTATTTTTAATCACAGATTACCATGAATATGGATCATTGTATGATTATTTAAAACTACAGGAACTAGATACAGAAGACATGTTAAAATTATCACATACAGCGGCTTGTGGCATATCTCACTTACATTCTGAAATATTTGGTACTAAAGGTATGAATATGATGATTTACATTAGATCACAGAGAGAGGGAGGGGAATGAACATTCGTTTGATCTTTGTGCATATATATCATAATGTTATCTTGCAGAACAAAGGGTGGGAAGGGGGGGCTATTGGAGGTATGATGTCCAATGAAGGAAAAAGGTCTGTATCATACAAGTAAGGCTGGGTGCTTCAGAAAGAATTATTTAATTTAGTAAATAAATAAACAATATATGCTAGTTTCTTTGCTACACCCACAATTATAATAAAACTATGACATCATTCCATGTCAGCATATTTCATTCACATTTAAATGATATCTGATTTTACACAATTTAAACTAAAAATTCACAAACTGAAAATTTTTTAAAATATATATATGCCATATTGTTTGTATTCAAAGTAAACCTGCAATGTCTTGTAAATTCAAAATAACAAATAGCTAGATCACTAAAAAATAAAAAAAAATATACAAATATATATGCTGTATTATTTTGATTTGTTTTGAAGGTAAACCTGCAATGGCTCATAGAGATATAAAATCAAAAAATATATTGGTAAAGAAAGATGGGACATGTTGCATTGCTGACCTTGGTCTTGCTGTTCGCTATATAAGGTAAACCAGATCTTTATTGCACTTTGAAATAGGATACCTGTAAGAAAGGATTCTACATTATTGATGTGATATTTTTGTACTTTTTAATGTCAGTTACAAATAAGTGTCATGTAACAGTGGATTGGATCAATACATAGAGGATCTTGCATGAGTGGTTATGTAATATTGAATTTATTAAACGAGTTGAATAATTTTTTATGCAACGAGCCTTGGCGAGTTGCTTAAAACATTATTCAACGAGTTTAATTAATTCAATATTACATAACCACGAATGCAAGATTCTATTTATTATATAATCCCATAAAAACGGGGTTTTCGTAGATTTAAAACTTGTCTTCTCATTATAAGAAAACAGCAGATTGACCGAAACACAGCAAGTTCACGTAACTGTACATGCGCCAAAAGTAATCCTGCTGAAATATTAAAAGTAAACAATAGTCTGTCCGCAGGATACAAAAACAAAACAAACATTTTCAATTTAAATACAATGTATCTTCTTTTTAGAAGAAAAGTACAAAATAAGAATCAACAAACAGTGTCAAATGAAAGAAACAATTGTGAACTAGGTCAATTGTGTGACGTCACTCTGCAATGACTTTTATGCTTTTATGACGTCACACTCATTCAATACGATTTTTATTGTATGACCGTATTACATGGATTATTGAGTAGATTATATAATAAAACAGTTTATTTACCTTATTATTTAATGAAGCAGATTTAATACTTTGGCAAAAGAAATAAAAGAGAGTTTGCTCATCTTTGAGAAGTCCTCAGTCGTTGATTTGTCTAAAGCGTGCATTTATGGATCACAGTGCCTCTCACTTCATTGGTTCAAGTCCCACTTTGTATACACCCTAGTGTGAGAAAGTTAGCTTGCCAACGATCAGGATTTTTGTACAGCGTTCACAATAGTGAACGCGTGTACATTGCTGTCACTTTCTTCCAAGATATCGAGCTTCTTTGCTATGAAATTATAAGATATGAGTACACCTGGAAATAGTGCGCCTGGTAAATGAGCGTGAAAGAAGTATATCTGTTTTATCGTGAGATATGTATTCTGAGACGGGTAATGCATTTGGTTACATATGCACATTTGGAATAAATTTTCGGAATACATTTCGGAATCTAGTAAAATATTGCGACTGGATACATCTAATAATTTCTGCAATTTGGCGAACTGATCTCATGTTTACAATAAAAAGTAGTTCGAGAAGTTTGCGTCCTACGATGTAAAATCATAACTTTTTAAGAAATGAACAGCAACGGCAGGTTGTTTAATTAATTCGTCGTGAAATCGACGGAAATTTAAATTTATTTTGAAGGTTATGATAACGTATTTTGATGTTGAGGCAATTGTGTCATATTTTAAAACTGTTTATCGATTAGATTTTACTTTCGTGAAAGGGAGATAATTCGTACAGTGTTGTGTTCTAATTTTAAATACAGTCGTTTTACCAGTTCCGAACAGGGTTTCATATAAGCGCTGCTGCAGACGTCATCCACAAGCAGAGGAAATAAAATTTATGTGGTGTAATAATACAAATGTTTACTGATTCCAAAATATCGACATCTGTCCTCAAAAACACGTGGTAGTATGTTTTCTTGAAAAAGCATTTCCGTGATCACGATTTGTTTACATCGTTAAACTAGGTCACCAACAATCTGTCGACCTGTCCTGCACATACATTTAGGAAGCGGTTGAAGTTATATTATTTAAACAATTAATGCCCATACATTCAAGTAGAAGCAAATTGAGAAAGTTATTTTGCGATTCCTTCAATTGAACGGGATTGAAATTTTAGATTATTCGGTAGTAAAAATTCGGAACTGGCAAAACAACTGATACTTCACCATTAACATGAAACGGGAATATTGTGAGTGATAATCAGCAGTTAATTAAAACCCAGATCAACAGCAAATGATCCAGTTACATACAACCGCTAGAATGTACCCCTCATAGCGACGGTAGGATCTGCAAAACTCTACTTTCTCTCTATCCGAAATGACAACACGATCGGGTACAACTTTTTTAAATTTTAATTACCGATTGTCTTTTTCATATATTTATGAAATTATTATTTTCTACCATTTAATTCAGCAATACATGATTTGGTACATTGTTTCTTTTTCCAAAAAAAAAAAAAACATTCGTCGGACTATGCATAGATCGACACCCCCCCCCCCCCCCCGAATTTTCGGTTATATTCTGTCTTGCCACAACACAATTTTCCCAACTACGCTGTACAGCAGCACGACAGTGCTATGTTTCTGTTGGTAACCTCCTCCCTCCACTATTCCTGAACTGACATCCTTATCCTAAGTGAAAGAATCTTGACTGGTATAAAACAACATTACTACAATCTCTACTCCTTGAACAGGCGGAGGTGTATAATTAAGGTTATGAGTGGCTACCATTAAAAAAATTAACATTTCAAGACTAAATATGCAGACAGGATGCTTCAGGGTTCGCACAGTCTTGAAAAGTGCTTCAAAAATGAGCCCTGACTGAAATGTCCTTGAAGCAGAGTCCTTGAAAAGTCCTGGAATTCTGTCAGTATGTCTTGAGAAGTCCTGGATTTTGAACTAATCAACCTGAAACCTGCGGTAAAAACGCAGTTGCAACATTTATGATAAATAAAAAAACATTGAGTTATCCCTCTTAGTATCATTTGTGAATCTACGACTTGTAACGGAAGAATTCCGGAGGTTGTTCCAATACAAGAAGGAAACTACAGAGAATAAGACGCACAATTTGATTTCAGTGGTCAAAAATACTGATTTCAGAGTCCTTGAAAAAAGGTCAAAGAGTCCTTGAAAAGTCCTTGAATTTTGTCAGGCATTGGCTGTGCTTGCTGGTACATTGAACTTTGGTTCTATTTTTTTTTTTTTTTTTTTTGGAATTAAGTAGACTATATATTGTGTATGACAAAGTAAATGTAATACTTTTATTTTTTCAGTGAAAATAATCAAGTTGATATACCTCCAAATACCCGACAAGGTACAAAACGTTACATGGCACCAGAGGTCCTAGATGAAACACTAAGTAGAAATCACTTTGATGCATACAGACAGGCAGACATCTATTCATTTGGTTTGGTGTTGTGGGAAATTGCTAGACGATGTGTTTCAAATGGTAAGTATGAAAACCATTAATCTTTAACATACATGTTCATTGGAAAGGTTGAATCATCATTTGTTAAAAAAAAATTTAAAGCAATTTTGAAATAAAATAATTCAATTTTGAGACTTAGAAATCTTTGGGGAATACTGTATTTCTCATATCACTCTATTTTAAAACAGTCCAAAGTTTACCAAAAATGTATTTTCTTTTAGATTTTCATATAGAATATGTCAATCTCTATGTATTTGTTGTTGTTTTGGACATCTATTCTGAAAGGTTTGATGCAATATTAAATTTAAGGTCGTATGTCACATTTATTGAAACAAGTGTTCAAATGATGGAGAAATAATTAAAACAAAAAATACCAGAACAGTTACAGAACATTAATCCACAGATTTGTTTTGTGAGAAATAATTTACCAGGTTTCTACAATTTTAAATACATTAGTGTCCAAAGTTCCACAATTGTGAAATTTTTATAAAGTATTTATATAAAAATGAGTTTCTGTTTGAAAGAGTTTCCTTTGAAATTAGTAATAATGGGGATTTCAGCTACAAGGAATGTAAACATATATTTATAATTTCTGTTTTCAGGGGTGATTGAAGAACATCAGGTACCATATTATGATTGTGTGCAGTGTGATCCTAGCTTTGAAGAAATGAGAAAGATAGTTTGTGTGGAAAAAATGAGACCTGTAATACCAAACAGATGGACATCTGATCAGGTAAGAGTTATTTTTTAATGCCCCTCAATTATCCACCTTTTACTGAACAAATAAACGTGGCAAATTAACATTTTACTCTACATATTGGAATCAATAACTCCTTAGTCATTGAAGGATATTGGTAGTGGATGTAAATGTGGGTTTATGAATTCTACTCTGGCAGATTCTATCCTAGTATGAGAAAGGTCATTTTCTACCTGCTTGTCATAGTTTCCTCTAACCTCCAACATCACAGAACTGCACAATTGTTAACCAACTTGAGACAATGTGTTGCAAACCATGTTTAGATATGAAAGAGGTCACATTCACAAGGTTAAATCTCCCATAGGCAGTGTTTTGGTGGATCTGTCTCTCTCATGAGACTATCAGTTTTATTTAGCTCTTATTTCATGCTTATAATGTCTTTTCTGTTTCAGTACTTGAATATGATGTCCAAGTTAATGGCAGAATGTTGGAGCCACAATCCAGCAGCAAGATTAACAGCATTAAGAGTGAAAAAGACACTAAGTAAAATGAATGAGATACTACAGAAAAGTAGTAAAGTGGAGATATAGTGGTGATACAGTTACATGTATATAACAGTTGTCATGATTAGATGTACTTTATTAATGTCGAGTGTCTGACTATGTTGGACAGTTAGGGATTAACACTAGGCTTCCATTAGTTTAAAGATCTGACTTAAAATAAAATGATCTTTTTATGCCATTTTAAATGGACATATATCTCTTCCAGTGAGTATAAAGTGGACATATAAAACATTTTTACCAGCTTACAGAGAATGGAGAACAGAGTTAGAGATTTAATGGTCGTAATTTTTCACTTGTGAAACAGGGAATAGAGCATATGAGTTGTAAATTGAGAAAGGAAATAAAAATTCTGAATTTGATGATCAAAATTGTTCTCTTGTTGAAACAGGAAATGGAATGGGGAGAATGGAATAAAAATACATGATCAAAATTTATTCACTTGTGAAACAGGGAACAGTGAATGTGGTGAATTAGGACTGGATTTAAATTACTGTGAATTTTCTGATCAAAATTTGTTCACTTGTGAAACAGGGAACAGTTAATCTGCTGAATAGGGACTGGAATTTAAATTACTATGAATTACATGATCAAAATTTGTTCACAGGTAAAAGTGAACATGGTGAATGGAAGTTGGACTAGAATTTGAATTACTGTGAATTACCTGATCAAAATTTGTAACCTAGAATGTGAATTATTGTACAGTCATCCAGCGTAAAATTTGCAGGTTTTGGTACAAGAAATATAGGCATGATAAAAAATGTCATGAAATAATATCTCGGAACAACTGATGATCCGACACAACCAAAGATAACTAAGATAGCCAATCTCTGCAGTCAAATTACAGGGAACAAGAAATCTGGAAATAAAATATCAGGTTTCAAAATGAACGACATTCTTACTGAACCATAGAAGTTCATATTTCTTAACCTGAAATAATTATTTTACCATAATAAGGTAGATGGCTGTTTATCCACAGTTGGTCTATATACATTTTATCAGATGATATGTTGTACAGGTTTGTAATTCCTGGTAGTAGACAGAGAAATTGTATATGATTTTCATGTATTACCTTGATAATTTTTCATGAAAATGTTTTACGACACATATACCTAGTATTTTGAAAATACATGTTGGTTGAAAAAAATTAACAGTAAATTACATGATTATGTATGAAAGTTGGAAAGTTTAAAATTATTTTATTATTAATTTCATATATTGAGATCAAAATTATTATACATATAATTTATATTTAGGTTGAAAATTATGTTACTTATTAATTTAGGTTGTATACTATATTTTATATATTATTATGTATTACAAATACATATACAAAATTCAGAGTGATATTTCACACATATTTTTTAGTAGATTTTAAGTCCATCCATATGCTGCATGTACACTCCCATCAACAAATACTTTTACATAAAGTATACAGGATAAACAACAAATTATGTAGAAGTATCAGTCTGACAAGAAATTTGAAAAGAATTTTAATCTGTTGTAGAATGTTAGATTGTAAAGTCATTTATTGATGGCAGTGAATGGCATTACCGGTAATTAGTGGGAAGACTATCTAGTGGAAATGTGTCCTCTACAAATTTTAAGACTAATGTTTTGTCCCTTTTAGATTCACTTGATTAAGATTGTAATTTATTTTCACATTTGATTTATATATTATGACTTATTTGAGAGAAGAGAATTAGAAAATTCCATCTTATATTACTATGTTTCCATTCCTGGTAGCCAAAATCGCCATTGGCTACTAATTTCTGAGGAATTCTTTCAAAAAGTAACCTATTTTTGCAAATTTGTGGAAAAATACTTTAAAAAGGACTATATTTCACAAATATTGGAAATTTGGCTACTAAAAATTTAAAATTTATGGAAACCTAGTATTATAATCTTGTTACAGAAATTTGAATATTCTTCTGTAGAAGAATCAGACCTCAAGTTTGTGTTGAGATTTCTTCATTTGCATATAAATTCCATATTTATAGCAATATAGTGTCATGTCAAGGACATTATGAAATAAATAGGTACCATTTCATTTTATTTAGTTGTTTTTATGTTTCTGTATATATTCTGTGATTAAAACCAACATTTGTTTTTATTCATCTGATATTTTATATATAACCTGAGATTGTGAATTTATTATTCAAGTTCAAATCGGTCATCAGTGTTTTATGATTTTATTCACGATTTCATATTTCATTTTTACTCTGTACAAATGGCATACATCAATAAAACCAGTTCATAATTTCATTCATTATAATTTTTCTTCAATTTTCACATACTAGGTATGTAATATACATGTATTTTGTATGAAATAGTCAGTTTAAAAGCATTAATTTTATTTATAAACAAAGTGAAACTGAACATTTTATGTTCATAACCTGTCTTACTTATAAATGATATTTTTTGTATAACATTTATATCACATTTGTATATAGAAGTAGAATTGAAATCAAAAGGGTCCCATATAAATCGTCTTGCTAATGTTCGAGTTTTTGTTTTGTTATAAAGATATGTATCTGTAGTTCTTCGATTATGTTGTTTACGATCTGATGGCAGAGTATACAGTTAGAGGCTAATTGATATAAGGGTAGTGGTTGTAACGAATAAAGCACATGTCAACCTGATTATGCACACATGATAGTGCACTTTTATACCTATATCAGTTGTTGTTCAAACTTACAAACACTTTGCCATCAGATCGTGAATGACCTACTGGTATATCACAAATACATTTCACTAAATCTGTAAAAAAAAAAAAAGATTGTTGGCCAGTGTCATATAATGAAACATTTCTGCTTCTCTGATTCACGTGAATATGTTGAATTGATGGGTGGCTTTTATGTTTGATACAAAGGAAAGACTCAAAGAGATCAAGAGAAGTGTGGTGTTATTTGGTGTCTCTAGTGGCCATGGACACAAATACAATTTCTGGCTACTTGTCAGCTATATGGACATAAATCCTATCAAAATTGAAGCACATATGGTTACTGGTTACTTGTATAATCCAGACCCAACATAACACTACAAAAAATCCTGTCTTAACTCCACAACCCTGTCTCCTAATCATTTCAGTTTTCAAGGCATTTTGATTTTGACTTGGACAGGTTTCCTGTACACTTGCATTTTGATGAAAATTGTACATATCCAGTAGTAAATTTGAAACTACCCGATACCATCAGGGTTGTTGTACATGTAATAATAAAGTTCTGAAGATTTTTGTACCCATTTATTTAACTATGCTTTTTTGAACATGTACATGGTTTATAATATCCACCTTTTCATACAGACCATTTTGTTCTTGTTTCCTATAGAGTAACCTTTGTATACTCTGTATATATGTAAAATATAATTGGAAGTAGTAACATTTTCTTTTCTTTCTACCTCTGATTTTTTTCCCTTCTCTTGTTTATTTCTTTTCTCTTTTTATACATAATTAAATTATTAGTGACCTTTTTGTACAAGGCAGAAATGTTCATTTGAAACTATACATGTATTTTGTCTATCAATGGTGCTACAACATTTTGTTGAAATTTTGTGAAAACTTTTGTTATGATTTTTAACACATTTGACTTCTAACTAACCTTTGTTTCCAAGTTTGTTCCAGTGTACAACATACAGTAGAACTTGGACAACTCGGAATGAACTCGACAATTTATTTTGAAATTTCAAATTAAAAAAAAAACAAAAATAAATAAAATAAAATATTGGGAATATAAAGGAATTTCAGATTTAAATTTTCAATTTGGACATGCCAAAAAGTACCACAAAATGATGGTTTGAGATTTGGATTTTCAAAGTGGAAATGCAAAAAATGAAAACTATTTGGGGAAAAAATCTCAAAATGTTTATTTCAAATTATCATGGTTTTCTAGAAAATAGATGATGGAGTTATCAAATTCTACTGTATACAGACTTGTCAAAACAGAGGTCATACTGCTGAACATTTACATACATGTTTTTATTAGGAATGGAATATTTCAGGGGAAAATTTTTCATTCATTGTCATTTACCAATAAATTGAATTGTAAATATTGAATTGAATTAATATAAATCAAATTTATGTAAACTGTATATGTACTGTGTGTGTGTGTGTGAGAGAGAGAGAGAGAGAAAGATGAATAAATGGGTTTAAAAATGCCATGTACCACATTATGACATTCATAGTGAGAAGAAAAAATGATTACCTGGTATGCATTTAAAATTAAATTTTTCACAGTAAATATATATAAGATATATAAAAAGTCTTATTAACACATTGTACCAAACAACAGATAATGAAGTTCTTATTACCTAAATAGTCTTTGTTGAATTTTTGGAAAGCATTAATTAATATTGATGATTGATGGGGTTCCCCAAGATACCATTTGGTATCATAGTGTTTGTGCAGAATATTGGCATTCATTTGATATGGAATTACACAAGGTAGATGTTTTCCTGTCAAAATGTTGTTATTCCAGGAATATGCAACATAATGTTTTCCACATTCTTCTGCAAAAAACATTAATGAGTATTGATCACCTGGTATGCTGGCAAACTGCATTGACAAAGAACTGGTGGTGAATCCTGATATCATCTTGGTTTATCACTTAAACTCATTCTCACATTTTGGATCATCACTAAGACTCATTCTCACATAAGTATGTATGTATGTATAATTTTCATTCTCACATAAGTATGTATGTATCATTATGATGTAACATCCAATGTATTACCTCATTCATTTACAATATTATGTAGTGTTTGGAGAATGATTATTCTACAATACAATAAAGCTTCATTCGAACAAGAAATATAGTTTTTCTTTATTTTGTTTGAATCGTAATCATGAATATAACAAAATTTTGCTTGATGCCCTTGGATATTTTTTATCATTCAGGAAAAAAAGTGAAAAATCTTGACTGGGACTATTATTCCACTCACTATAATTATAACTTCGTTATAATTCAATGGCCTTTATAGATGGACACGTGGTAGCCATATCAGGTTTTACTGCATGTCAATTCTCATACAGGGATTTGCAAGAGTTGTCTTTCTTAGATCATAAGTGTTATTAAGTCTCACTCATTTACATGCAAACTGACTTTTTGGGATGGTGGTATGTTTGGTGACATTATTGATCTTCGTAAAAGAATAAACTTAAACAATATGTTCATTAAGGGTAGATCCATTTATAGAGAATAACCATCAAGATTGATGGTACAGTTTTGGATAGTACAGTCTTGATGATAATTGTTTGCTAATATAACAGATACAAAACATTACTTCCGAGGTGTTTTTAAATCAAATTTAAAGACCACAATGTACATTGTAATGAATGCTTGTAGTACTCCAAGAGAGAGCGTGTCATATCTTTATTTTGACAATACTTTTGCATAATTTACAATATGTCTATCTGGTGGATTTTATTAATCTAGCACCACAAAATAACAATGGATTCTGTCAGTAATTTATCAGGGCAGAAAATAATACCAGCCAAGAATATTTATATTGAGGCGATCAGTTCAAGGTCGATTAGAGAAACGGGAGTGGTCAGAGAAAATCGCCAACCTTCGGTCATTGAAATGACAAATTTGAACCTTCTCTAATGATCTGTCCAAGAAAGATTCGAACCTCGGCAGTGAAAGACGTTAGGTTCTGTAGATAATATAATTATCCGACAGTCTGAAAACAGTTCTACAGGTCTTCACTGATATCCCAAGACAAAATAGATTTGTGACCGTGACTTTCATTTTCTCTTTCTCGCAATTTCACAATACCGATTTGGTTTATTTGACGCTGTTGACTGATTTAGTGGCGGAGTTTACCATATGATATCGAATCCAAATAGTCTTCTCACCTGTTGTTTTATCAACTACTCCTACATCGGTTACTTTTCTCGTTTTCGTCACTAACCACCCAAAATTTAGCCTCGTGTCCTGAATTAAATTAAAACTAGTTTATAATATCAATGGATTTTTTTTAATCAAAAAAATACTGATCCATGTCCGAATCACAATCCAGAAGCAAAGTAAACTTTGAAACTGACAAGTTAGGTGAAACACATTAAAAGTTTTTAATTTGATATAGTTCACGATGAACGTCATAATACACTGTGTGATATGTATTCCGGACAAGCTTAAAACAAGGATTTCACTTGAAAATGGGGAAAAAGCCATCTTGGACATTTTTGCTGTTTCAATATATAAAAATCCTTATCCCTTTTCCTTCCGTTTATCAACAGCTTAGCTGTAATCAGGGCAAGTACATTCTTCCGATATTTTTATGTTTATTGTCGCTTTTAATGAGTTGTACATATTTCACTGTATTTACTTGGGCGAGTTTCGGAAGCCGGGAAACCCTTAAAAATAAAGTGACACCAGCATCAAGCCACAACAACACCGCAATAAGTTTCAGTGGTGAAATGGTTTATAGACAATCTTCATTTTCTTTTTTACCCCGGCTATTTTAAGGATTTTATCTCTAAACCGTAATGATTTCATGAAATAATGCTAATCATATAGTTCAACACTAATAATCAGAGGTATGATAATTTTATAATAACTTTTATATTTACATGTATCTGCAAACTGACAAAATTAAAGAAAAATCTAAAGAAAAAATAACAAAGCAAGTATACGAATAAACGCAAATTAGTATCATTTCAGTCAACAAAAAACAACTTTTTGATTTTACTAAAATACAACTAATGATAATTCAGATACAGATGTTTGACAGAGCATGTCGTGTCACGTAACTTTCTGTAAATGTATTCCAATGTTTATCTTTTATGTGATGATAATTTAAAATCATTTATCCCCTTTAGCCATTAACGATTTTCGAGTTACTGCTCTTTAACGCGAACCATTTAAGGCACGTCGCATCGTTAATTACTCAGTACTTCATTGCTACATATGAAATGTCTGGAAGATCCGTCTCGACTGACTGTTTGTCACAGTTCGTTTATATATAAGGAATCAATTATTATCAAGTAATGCACAAGGAATATGGGACAGTCAACCCTAATCTGTCAGTTATGTTCTTTATGTACCCTTCAACAGGAAAGATATACAGTAGGTTTCTTCAAATGTACTTCTTAATCATTATCAGTTATTTAAGAATAATTAACATTTACCCGTGGTATATCGTCGAATAATACACGGGCCGGAGTTCACATGCGGAAGAATATATCGCAAGACGGCTTTGCCACCGAGTGATATATTCGCTGCATGTTAACGATGGTTATGTCTTATGACAATCCGGTTATGTCTTTTTATACATCAATGTAGGCTGTATGTATTGTCCATGGTTCTTAAATGTAGGCTGTATGTATTGTCCATGGTTCTTAAATGTAGGCTGTATGTATTGTCCATGGTTCTTAGGTGCAGTCTATATGTAATGTCCATGGTTCTTAGATGTAGACTGTATGTATTGTACATGGTTCTTAGGTGCAGTCTATATGTATTGTCCATGGTTCTTTGGTGCAGTCTATATGTATTGTCCATGGTTCTTTGGTGCAGTCTATATGTATTGTCCATGGTTTTAGATGTAGACTATATCTATTGTCCATGGCTTTAGATGTAGACTATATGTATTGTCCATGGTTCTGGATGTAGACTGTATGTATTGTCCATGGTTCTTAGATGTATACTGTATGTATTGTCCATGGTTCTTTGGTGCAGTCTATATACACATATTGTCCATGGTTTTAGATGTAGACTATATGTATTGTCCATGGTTCTAAGATGTAGACTGTATGTATTGTCCATGGTTCTTAGGTGCAGTCTATATGTATTATCCATGGTTCTTAGATGTAGACTGTATGTATTGTCCATGGTTCTTAGGTGCAGTCTATATGTATCATCCATGGTTCTTAGGTGTAGTCTATATATATATATATATATATATATATATATATATATATATATATATATATATATATATATATATTATTGTTGTAGTTGTAGTCTATATGTATTGTCTATGGTTCTTAGGTGTTGAGCCCTGGACCCACCGTGCACCCCCCCCCCCCCAGGATCCTCCGACACCACTTTTTTCTGGTACCTTAGGGTGTCTAGTAATGGAATCGGGATGTTTCCCAGAAATAAGTTGGGATGCTCTTCATGAAAAACTTCATTATTTAAGAGTACCTGAAAGTTTTCAGTAAATTTCTCTATTAGGGGTAGGGGAACGTTTTTATCTTTGTTTTCAATATTATTATGCAGATACAGATCATATGTGGTACCATTGTAAAGGGAACATGTTCAGCTTTTATAAAATACAAAGTTGGTTGATGCAGCTGCTTTTATGTCGTCACCATGACGTCATAAACACAAGTTTTAAGGAAAAACGTTATAAAATTGTGTCAATTTATCCTTTATAAAATTATTTCTGTACAGTATAATAAAACACATTAAGACAAAGTATGTTTTCTATTTACTTAATGAATTGTAGTTATAAATGATCATATATTCTCATCTTCGATAAAAGACACCACTCTATTAGAAAAAATATATTAAAGATAGCCATTTTTTTTAAAATGATCGAAACGGGGTAGGGGAGCGTTTTTATCTTTGTTGTCGATGGTATTATGTAGATATAGATCATATTTGGTATCATTGTAAAGGGAACAGCTTCAGCTTTTATAAAGTACAAACTTGATTGGTGTAGCTATTACTATGACGTTTCCATGACGTCATAAACTCAATTTTTGAAGAAAAACGCTATAGAATTATTTGAAATTATACTATATGAATTTATTTCTGTACCAACCAATAAAACACATTGAGACACTGTATGCTTTTCATTTACTTCATAAATTGTTGTTATAGATGATCATAATTCTCATTTTAAAGAAAAGACGCCACTCTGTTATGAAAAATATATTGATTTAAAGATACCCTTTTATTTAAAGTTGATCGAATCTTAAGATTAATAGTTTTCACGATTAAAGTGACCCAGTATGTTTCTTTGTATCATCATCATCATCATCATCATCATCATCATCATCATCATCATCATCAATTTTTCATACATTCATAACAATACAAATTTACAACAATTGCCAACATCATCACCCATTATTCTATAGCTAACAAAAAGCTTAATTAATAATCTTGGTTTGAGAATGACTGTTAGTTCAAAGGTTTTTGATTCAAAGGTGTTTTAATGGTAGTCATATGCCACAGGATTGTTATATGCAGCTAGAACAGTGGAAACCTAAAATGCGATTTCTGCCGTTGACTAGTTGTAGCGAATAGGAAACATCAAGAATAAATCTTTTACTTTACTGCCAACTGTATATCCTACTAACCCAGGGTGAATTTGTGCTAGATTTCGGAGCAGCTACAGTCCCAGAGATGCAGTTCCATCATTTTTCAAACAGGTATGAGCAAAATCATAGAAATTTTCTAAAGATATTATTTATTATCTTTATGCTTTATCACTACAATGAGGTACATTATTTCGACACAAAGATAAAATTATTGACCATATAACTATAGAACAAATGTAGGAGTCATTCATTGTCAGGGCAATGCATGGAGAAGATGTCATCTCAAACCACCAATTTATCATGACAAAGATAAAAATAAAAGCAGCCAAACAAATCCTGGAAAAAAACAGAACATGAGTTTAATGTTAGAAAATTAAAACAACTGGAAAAGAAAGAAGAATTAAGATTAGTCTGAAGAACAGGTTTTATGCTTTAACAGCTATGGATGATAATAATGAAAGCTGGGATGTCATAAAAAGGTCATACCGGTATATCGACAAAGAGAATATGGTTGTCAGAGGAAACACGGGACAAATTATCACAAGGAAATACAAGAGAAAATAACAATTAACAGAACCAGATTAGGAAAATATTAGTATGAAGGGAGTATGAGGAGGCAAAGGAAGAAATATAAAGGAACACAAACAAGTGATGAACGAAAATATATGGAAGATGGAAAATATTGTAACCGCACAAGAAATAGTAGCTAATGAAACTTACAAAATCTATACCTAAAAACAAAGAAACACACAGATAAACCAGCAAACACAGACAGACCGGTGTAAGGAAAGGATGAAAAAAAAAGATCACAACAGAGGAAAGATGGGCTGAACATTTTAACTATATACCAAAAGACCACCTCCATAAGAAATATTGGACATAACACCACATACCTTTGATAATAAAATAAGGAAGGGGTGCCAACAAAAAAGAAATAAAAAAGTATAAATCAACTTGAAAAAGGAAAAGCTATAGGACCTAAATAAATATCTAAATTACTGTGCATCATCTGGATAAGAGAAATTATTCCAACACAATGGGAGATGGACTATCTCATTAAACTACTCAAGAGGGTAGATAATGGAGATGTACAGGTATAGAACAGTCAGTAGAATGACACTATGCATTATACCTTTATAAATACTAAGTGTACATTTGTTAAGGTCTCAAAAGAGAAAACTATCCCCAAGCATTTCATGTGAATACAGGAGTATGTCAAAGCTGTATAAAAACACAAATCATCTTTAATTGCAATAAATGGAATACAATGGACACTAACACCCGAGATAGAATATATGGGATACGCTATTGACCCTCACATTAAATCAAATGTAGATAAAGACCACTCTACTAAACGAAACAGTTTTAAAAACTGGACTGAAGATCAACTCAAACGAAACAAAATGTTGAACAACAATACAACAAAGGTATAAATTAAGATAGTTATAAAAAATGAAGAGGTAATTGAGCTCTGTTACTTGGGGAGCATGATTGCTGCTGAAGAAGAAACAGAACGGGGCATCAAGAAAAGAATAAAAATATCCAGAAAAGCATTAAAAATTATAAAGAAACATATGGAAAGCTAGTCTGCCACTAAGAACAAAAATCCAATATTCAACTCAACCTCTTATATGGTGTAGAAACGGTGGAACTGAATTAGACATACGCTCAGAAAACCACCAAAGGGCAAGTGTTAGAGCAGAAGGCCAAAGCTTTTGGTGAAAAATAAAAGAGACAGAACAGAATCGCTTCAATTGAAAAAATACTCTGATGGCCATATATATTGTTCAAGGAACTATTTGAACTATGTCTTTATAATGCATTGTACTGATAAAGCATGTTATAAGGATAATGGATGATAATGTTAAAAAATTCTATGATTTTGCTTATGAATGTTTGAAAACATCACGGAACTGCATCTCTGGGACTGTAGCTGCTGGAAAACCTCCCACACATTCATCTGTACAGTTTCTGAATGTTGCTAAGAGGAGGCGCTGCGAGAGTTTTGATAGTGAGGCAAAAGAAATATTCTATATGTTTCATTTTCGCTACAACTAGCCTACGGCAGAAATCACACGTATGTTAGGTTTCCACTGCTCTAGATGCAAATAACAACCCTGTGGCATATCTCCACCATTAAAACAACTGCTAGGACAATGACAAGAACTAAAGTCATTCTCAAACTAAGATTATTAATTAAGCTTTTTGTTAACTATAGAATAATGAGTGATGATGTTTGGCATTTTTATAAATTTGTATTGTCATGAATGTATAAAAAATTGATGATGATGATGATAATGTTGTTGATGATGATGATGATGATGATGATGATGATGATGATGCCATGATGATGATGATGATGATGATATTATTATTTATACAAAGAAACATACTGGTTCATTTAAATTGTGAAAACTATTAATCTTAAGATTCGATCAACTTTAAATAAAAGGGTATCTTTAAATCAATATATTTTTCATAAAAGAGTGGCGTCTTTTCTTTAAAATGAGAATTATGATCATCTATAACAACAATTTATGAAGTAAATGAAAAGCATATAGTGTCTAAATGTGTTTTATTGGGTGGTACAGAAATACATTCATATAGTATAATTTCAAATGATTCTATAGCGTTTTTCTTCAAAAATTGAGTTTATGACGTCATAGAAACGTCACAGTAATAGCTACACCAATCAATTTTGTACTTTATAAAAGCTGAAGCTGTTCCCTTTACAATGATACCAAATATGATCTATATCTACATAATATCATCGACAACAAAGATAAAAACGTTCCCCTACCCCGTTTCGATCATTTTTTTAAAAAATGGCTATCTTTAATATATTTTTTCCAATAGAGTGGTGTCTTTTATCGAAGATGAGAATATATGATCATTTATAACTACAATTCATTAAGTAAATAGAAAACATACTTTGTCTTAATGTGTTTTATTATACTGTACAGAAATAATTTTATAAAGGATAAATTGACACGATTTTATAGCGTTTTTCCTTAAAACTTGTGTTTATGACGTCATGGTGACAACATAGAAGCAGCTGCATCAACCAACTTTGTATTTTATAAAAGCTGAACATGTTCCCTTTACAATGGTACCAAATATGATCTGTATCTGCATAATAATATTGAAAACAAAGATAAAAACGTTCCCCTACCCCTAATAGAGAAATTTACTGAAAACTTTCAGGTACTCTTAAATATTGAAGTTTTTCATGAAGAGCATCCCAATTTATTTCTGGGAAACATCCCGATTCCATTACTAGACACCCTAAGGTACCAGAAAAAAGTGGTGTCGGAGGATCCGGGGGGGGGGGGTGCACGGTGGGTCCACCTAGCCCACGGACTATATTATTATTTATACAAAGAAACATACTGGGTCATTTAAATTGTGAAAACTATTAATCTTAAGATTCGAAACTTTAAATAAAAGGGTATCTTTAAATCAATATATTTTTCATAAAAGAGTGGCGTCTTTTCTTTAAAATGAGAATTATGATCATCTATAACAACAATTTATGAAGTAAATGAAAAGCATATAGTGTCTAAATGTGTTTTATTGGGTGGTACAGAAATAAATTCATATACTGTAGTATAATTTCAAATGATTCTATAGCGTTTTTCTTCAAAAATTGAGTTTATGACGTCATAGAAACGTCACAGTAATAGCTACACCAATCAAGTTTGTACATTATAAAAGCTGAAGCTGTGCCCTTTACAATGATACCAAATATGATCTATATCTACATAATATCATCGACAACAAAGATAAAAACGTTCCCCTACCCCGTTTCGATCATTTTTAAAAAAAATGGCTATCTTTAATATATTTTTTCTAATAGAGTGGTGTCTTTTATCGAAGATGAGAATATATGATCATTTATAACTACAATTCATTAAGTAAATAGAAAACATACTTTGTCTTAATGTGTTTTTATTACACTGTACAGAAATAATTTTATAAAGGATAAATTGACACGATTTTATAGCGTTTTTCCTTAAAACTTGTGTTTATGACGTCATGGTGACAACATAGAAGCAGCTGCATCAACCAACTTTGTATTTTATAAAAGCTGAACATGTTCCCTTTACAATGGTACCAAATATGATCTGTATCTGCATAATAATATTGAAAACAAAGATAAAAACGTTCCCCTACTCCTAATAGAGAAATTTACTGAAAACTTTCAGGTACTCTTAAATATTAAAGTTTTTCATGAAGAGCATCCCAATTTATTTCTGGGAAACATCCCGATTCCATTACTAGACACCCTAAGGTACCAGAAAAAAGTGGTGTCGGAGGATCCTGGGTGGGGTGGGGGGATGCACGGTGGGTCCACCTAGCCCACGGACTAGTGTTGTTGTATAGTTTTTTTAGTTGAGGACACTCCACGTAGATTATATTGTCCATAGTTCTATATGTTGACAATATTACATGATTAGTATAATATCCGCCGCATATTTGTTGCAAATTTTAATAGACACGCATAATTATGTGGATGTTCAAAGTTCACTCGCACTGCCTCGGATGGATTTTGACCGATTGGAAAAAGTGTAGCCAGATTTTTTTAGCCTAAATTTATTTGTATCAGTTTTTACATATATTCAATATTCAATTCAATCTTTATTGCATTAAGCATACATATGCTCCTTGCCACAAATATATTTTACATAACTGGTGGCAAAATATGTTACAAATTAGATGTAATACAAAGAGAAACAATCAATATGGTAAGAGAGCATAACATAATTATAATAATTATAGTATCAAAACCATTTCCGTAACTTATTTAAATATATGTCATTTCCAGTTTTTCCTTTAACAGGAAGGACCGTTAATCAAACCCGGGACATCTATCATCATATAGGCAAGTGGTCTGCCAACCGAACTAACCAGACCACTGCATTATAATCTTGTTTTTCTATCTAGAATATGGGAGGTGGGAAATCTCGCACCCAAATTCCCTTAGATGGACATTTTTATGTCAAGCAATTACCAGTCTGCTACTTTCAAGGGTAATGATAATTATTGTATCTTAAAGGAGAAAAATGCGAGGTCGGACCGGAAATCAAAACCTAGAGCTCAAGCTCTATAAGTATAAAGGCGAGAGTTCTACCAACTTGGCTACCAAAGCCGTTATATACATGGTTATTTAAAATGCGGTTGTGATATTAGGCACGGAACTGCCTTATTGTTATTAAAACATTAAATTGCGTTCGTGGTATTCAAGAATCACTTTTCAATTTAAACGTTATGTGTAACCCTACTTGTTGTGGCGAACGATTTAAATGTCGATCTAATTTATGACCCCACAGCACGGACGTGAAAGAAGACATTCATATAAACATGCTTAGTACGTGGGGAACTCTCCGATGATCGCTAGCGAGGAGTTTTTACTATAACCTCTTATTTGATAGATTTCTTAAACTTTATTTCTAAAAAACTTAACCTGTGACATATAAGGAAAATAGCAGGCTACATTTTTCATATTCAGTTCCTGTATCAGCACAGGGACTAGTTCTAGAACTTTGTTTTACTAAACAAGTTTTTCGATTTCTTGCAAAGAAGATCTAATTATGTCATCTTTTTGAAAATAAAAATCTAGAAAGATTTTAGTGATTGGATTTTATTCGATTTTTTTCATGACTGTTCCACTTTTGTATTCTAGAAGCATTACGTATTGTGAGTTATCTAGTCTAAATCAAATGCTATCCCGACTCCAAAATTAGGTCTATTGTTAATAATTTTTTAACTTATTTAAAACAGTAAAATACAAGAATAATTAAAACAAAGTTAAACGGATTGTATTCTATAAATAGTACAATTTGAAGTTAATATAAAATTACAAAACCTTCAGCGAACTAATAACTAAATTACTGAACAAAATCTGCGTAGTGAAATGATAACATACAAGTTTATGACCGTCAATCTCTCTCTGTCTGTTCAGCCTTCGGAAAGCCTATAAAATTTTACTTTAAATGCGGGTTTTTTTAATATAATTGTGGAATATAAAACGCTAACATTTTATTTTAAATTACCTCAAATTTCATGTATCAGTAGTTTGCAGGTTTAAACGTCTTGCAGTTTTAAATGCAAAATAAAAGAACACCTGCTGTCTTCATAAGAATCACAGCCGACTTCCGTGTTTTTCAGCGCGAAAAATGTAAAACTTTGACGTCGATTATCTCGATTGTGACGTCAAAAAGATAAGGTCCCTTTTGTCGCGACGCCAATCATATAAATGTATAATATTTACACTGCCCTCCATAAATTATCATACATGTTTAAAACTAGACCTATCATAACAGACTTAAAATTTTAACAAAATTAAATTGAAAACATCATTATGCTCAATGGAAAAATTTCATGTTTTTATACAATTATATTTATTACTATATGCGAACGAAACTGTTTTAGTGTCCGAGTCAGAATCTGGTCTACAACACGCAATCGATGTTTTTCATTTTTACTGTAACACCTGGAAACTAGAGTTAAACACTTTAAAAACAAAAATCATTGTTTTCTGTAAGAAGAAATATAAGAAGAATTTTTATTTTACTTATGATAGTGTTGATCTAGAAATTGTAGATATTTTTCCTTATCTTGGTGTTACATTTAAGTATAATGGTAGTTTTAGTGATGCTAAAAAGATTTTGGTAACTCAGGGGCAAAAAGCTATGTATGCACTATATGGGAAAGTAAATTATTTAAATTTGTCTGTTAAGGTACAACTCGAATTGTTTGATTCCTTAGTCACTCCTATTTTATTATATTCATCTGAAATTTGGGGCTATGAAAACACTAGTTTGATTGAAAACATGCATATTCAGTTTTGTAAAAGATTACTTAAAGTTAGAAAGTCTACCCCAATTTTATGGTACATAATTTTTTAAACAATTTAGTCATGAATCCGATTGATCAAAACAATTCTAACATGACCTGCGTTTTCCTTCATATGAAACATGAAGAAGCCAGCCGTGGTATAACAAACGATATACTAGTACCCATCACTGTTCCGTTTTAATGACGATTTAAGCAAATTGTGTTGTGAAGAGCCATCTTGACATGCTTTTTATTACCCACATCACAGGTAAAATTGTAAACATCAACTTCCATCTTTTCATCTTATATACGAAAAGCTACATTTGAAACCTTATGACAAACGTGATGACTTCAATTTTTTATTGTCAACTTTCCTTTCCTATGTTGCAATATACCGGCTTCTCTTGCTTATGGCTTATTTGTTTCCCAATTAATACGCTATGGTAGAGCTTGTTCCCACTACAGTGACTTTGTACAACGAAGCAGGCTGCTTGCAAATAAATTGTTGACTCAGGGATTTTGCAAGCCTAGGCTTATCAAGACCCTCAAAAAGTTTTATGGCCGTCATCACAGTATTGTTGATAAGTTTGAGGTCTCTGTGTCCAGGACGCCCTGGATATATTTAACGTACCATGTTCCTTTCACACAATTTTGATTACACACGTGGCGGGGGTAGCTAGCTAAACAGGAGGTGCTTAACCTTCCGGAGCACCCGGGCTTGCTTCCCTGGGTCTAACCGAACTCGTCAGTTTCAAAAGTTTTTACTTTGCTTCTGGATTGTGATTCGGACATGGATTAGTATGTTTGTTTTTAATACACACATACACTCACAATGGAGAGCTTGAAATGTCATATATGCAATGTATATCTTAAAGATATATATTTGTATCTTTAAATAATAAAGTTTTTGTGTTTTAAAGGGACTAAATCTCACCAGTATTAATGTCTTGTTAAGTGTGAGCAAAATGGATCACGAGTTTCGATCTAATGGTAAAAGGGGTATGCGTTTAATTAATAATGCGAAGAAATACAAGCCGAATGTTAATACTGTATACCATTTACCGTATCCATCTATATACCATAGTTGTTTAGGATAACATCCATGTAATGTCTTTACAATACACACAATAACTACATTTACACAGCTATATTTTTATATTGATATTCTGCCATCATCTCAAATGGTTTTCATTTTATTCCAAAGATACATTTTTTCTGTGTGTTTGTTATTGCATTAGGTAATTTTTAGAGGTGACATTATATGTTGCTTTGGTGCTGGTTTAGATATGAAAATCTTCAAAATCTAAGGCAAATTCTCTCATCCAAAGTATATTTTAGCTATATTTGGTTAAATACATTTTGCACCTTATGAAGTTTTTTCAACCCCTTGGAAAAAATTTGGTTTCACAATTTTTGTCCGAGCACTACTGATGAGGAATTGTATTTCAAAACGGCCGTCTAGTGCTGTAAAATTAAAACTGGTATAATACAATATGTAATTTTTAAACTTCTGTAGCACCAGTAGGATTATCTTCAGAACTATTATAGTCGGAACACATAGATTCCTAGACTAAAAATTACAAATATCACTACTCCTTTCAATAAAAGTTTCTTAATAAGAACTAAATTGCTAAAACATTCATTAATGAATAGTTTAGTATCTTGTATGTGTAAGTCATCCATGTTTCTCTAGATGTCACGGTAAAATCAGCAACTATGTAGAATTTCAAGCCCACGAAAGGCTATATTTAAAGATGTATGGCAATCTTTCTTATGTCAATTTTTCTTTTCTATGCAGTAATATACCTGCTTTAACAGCACAATACGATATGAAAGAGCTATTTCCCATTATTGGAAACAAACTGATTACAAATAAATTGTTGATGCAGATAAATTGCAAGCCTAATGCCTACCAAGGCCCTCGGATAAGTATGGTGTCTCTGTATACAAAATAACCCAGGATATATTTCACGTCCCGTAGTTCCACGCTCCTTTCATTCTCAATTTTATTACAAAAGTAACGGGTGAAGCTCGCTAAACAGGAGGTACTTACCCTTCCGGACCACACGGCCTCACTTTCTGGTGGATGTTCATGTGTTTTACTTCATTTGCCCGTTCAAAAGTTTTACTTTGCTTTTGGGCTCTGATTTTAACACGGATTGGTATTCCGTAACTAAGATAGATGACAACGTCCACATAATCTCCAAATTTAGGATTATTAAGAGATCGAGAATAATGTTGTTGGAAGCTTTGTCAGCTGGGATAACAGGATATTTGATTTGTATATCTATGGGGCTTGCATAAAACTTTGTATCTTTCAGTACTGAAGAAGGCTTAGTACTTATATAAGTTTGGACCCTTTACGTCTACTGATCGTAACACTCCCCACTTTGGACGGACACTGATACGGTTATATCGATATCATGACGATTTAAGTACTGTTTGTGGACTCCGTTAATCATCCCACTTGCTTAAAACCAAAAATATAAATTAATAGTTCACATGTGTTATTTTTTAAATGTTTACTTAAAAATGCCTTAATATAGATTATGTAATTGTGATGATACAATGTGTCGATTAAAATAACCTACAGTGATATATTTAGAAGATATAAATTAGTATTGAATTGTTGTCAGCATTCCAGAATTGTTTTTTAAATTAATTAGAAATAGTTATAGTGACTCAATAGTATAATATCGCTGGGCTACTTTCAAGTTCAATGAGATCGTAGACTTGTGTCTACCAGGGACAAATTTTGACATTTGCATTTTCAAGTTACCGCTGACCTATCAGGTGGCATATGCATTTTTATTATACCTCACTTCTGTTTCAAATGTCTTGACAATACTTTGTGTGTACACCAAGCCTAGAACATGGTTTGTCGCCGCTTTTGAAGGTCAAAACATTATAAAAGTTGTATTAAGGGGATAAGTAGTTCCTTTCTTTTTGGCGTCCTAAGAGACACAGGAGAGCCCTATTACTATCAACCAAAATGACTTTATTGACCCTTTTGGCATTCTTATATTGCTAAGAAAATGGCATTATAGAAACACGGGATTTCCCTTTACATGTTGATGGTGTATGGGTTGTTGTGGATGAAGTGACAGTGTTTCATAGAGAATATCCTAATTTGGTAATCAAGGCAGGATCGTTTCCTGTTCTTTATTTATATATAAACTGTACGAGGATCCCCAATCTAAAACCAATTAAGTGGGAATGGTAATGTGAACGGTATCTAGGCTTTACAAAGACAGAACGGAAATTTTCTTGATGTGGTTTTACTTATGTTCAAAACATTTCGACTAAATTGTCTGCAATCATCTCTGCATTCTGTAGCTGAATTCAGCTGTACATGTATATAAAAAACAAGCATACCAATCCATGTCCAAACCGAATATCTAAAACAAAGTAAAATATTTGAAAATTGGCAGATTTAAACAACAACTTCCGCCAGGGAAGTGAGACTGGGTGCTTTGGAAGAGTGAGAACCTTATGATTAGCTAGCTACACCTGCCACGTGTGTAATCAAAATTTAGAGCGGAAGGAACACAAACTATTACACGACAAATATATTCAGTTTGGATACAGAGATATCATACTTATCAACAATAGTGAAAGGACCATAAAACTTTCAAGGGGTTTGATAACCATACGCTTTCAATATCCCTGCATCATCAATCCATGTGTAAGCTTGTTTGGTTGTATGAAGTTGTCGTGGTGGGAACAAGCTCTGTTATACATGTATTATCTGTGAAACAAATACACCATAAGCAGGAGAAGCAGATACATTGTTTTATAGAAAAAGAAATCTGGCAAAAGAATAATGAAATTATCGCGCTTGCCAAAAAGGCTTGTTTTAGACGTTTTTTTTATTAAAAATGAGGGATAGTTTACGATAGTAGTATTAAATTGAGAAAAATCAAAGGTTTTATACTTTTTACACGAGATAATGTATTAGAAGCAAGATGTTCATAACTTACATCAGGAAGTGATTCATTACATATTGTTTTTGGATTAATGAGATACACAATTGGTATCTATGTTAATTTTAAATATAAACTAGTGTAAGATCATGAATCATTTTTTAAACAATGAACGCTATTGTTGCAGGAACGGGTATCGCCATGTTTGTTACAATTTAGGCATGAATATACAGTTTAAGGGTTTAATCTTTAAAGCAAATACTTCTATGAAAAGAATAAGAAGACATCGTGACGTGCTTTTTATTATTAAATTGTAATGATTTAATTTCAACTTTATATCAAATACCCAGGCAATATATGGAGAGTTTAAAATGACATCAATGCTAAACATTTCTTATAATATTACAATATACAGTGTTTCAAAAGGCGGTATTAATCATCTAATGTCTTGGTAGATGGTAAGCATTGCCCATCCTAGACACCATTATTTTTCAGACGTGGTTTTTTTCTGGAGAGTTTTTTAACTGTGGCCTGCAGTTTGCCATGCTGTGGTTGGAATATTTATTTTTGGGTGGTTGACAGCTTCTAATGATGGATCATTAGGTTATGGGTTCGATCAAATCTTTCAAAGAATATGCACTTTAATTATGTATATTGTGACAGCAGACAGCAGACTTTTTAGTAATTTTGAACTTTTCAATATTTATCAACTTTTTCGTTAGTTTAATTCTATTTTAGACATTTTAATTCCAACCAGATGTACATTCTTTTACATTAGTTTTCTATATACTATTTACTTTAGAATTAACTTATTCTTAATCCGACATTACTCTCTTTTGAGATATTACATTGTATTCTTGTTGTGACATTCAATTAGCACCTTAATATGATGTAATCCTTATTTCGTTAATTCTTATTAATAATGAGGATTTGGTTTGTTCACGTGTTACATGACTTACAAGTCTTCAATATTATATAATAAGGGTCTACCCAGCTTTTCAATAATCAGCCAATCAAATTGCTTTAAATTAATCTTTCTGGGTAGACGGATTAAGAAATCCCGAGTGTTAGGGACTTTTCGGATAGCCGGAGTACCGTGCGGTTGTATCGGAATTTACCGACCAATCAAGTTTTCATTATAATATATCTTTAAGTGGAAAACCGCATCGTAGTAATTCAATCTTGTTATTTAACATTAACATCAGTGATTTACATTTGTATAGCGGATTGCCGCCATATTGTTAAAACAAATTTAATATTGAAAAACAGAATACAGTCAAAGTTAAACAGTTTACAGACTCGTAGTTTTTCATTTAATTATAATGTGACAACGGAGCCCCGACTCTACCTAGAGCTACAGAGACAAAATTCCCCCCTCGGGGCTCGTTGTTATAATATCAAGAAAGACAAAATGAATACATTACTATTGTTCCAGGGAACTTAGATAGTCACTTTTTTGTCTATTAAACTTTTGTGTTTAATGATTTATATTTAATTTTATAAATATTGAATCTAAAATATAAAAGCCCATTTAAATGTAAAAATAAGTGTTCTGTAGCCCTCTGGTTTTGCTCTACATACCGAAAATTAGTTGTTTTTCAAACACTGCACATATGCCCTCTCGTTACCCAGGCCTCGTATGCAAATTCAGAATATTGCATGAAGGTATGTACATGAGTATGAGTAAATCCCGAACCGCACACCTGAAAGTCAACCTTGTTTTACCCGTGTGATAATAATTAGTATGTAGGTCAACCAGGTGTGAAAAATAAATAAAAATAAATATTGATCGAGGCGACAGCCGAGGTCAATATTTATTTTTCCGATGAATATCACCATATACAACCACTAAAAAGTCCATAAATGTTTTATTATATAATTTAGCCACTGCGCGGCTTCGGTTGACACTGTTTTCTCAAACCTGTGACCAGACAATCTAACTATTTTACCGATGTTAGATTTCCCTGCCCACCCTGGTTGATCACACTAAAATTATCCCGCATTAGTTAGATCAATCTGACTTTTTAAGTCTGATTCTATGAAAAAATAAATGGCATTCCGGATGAGACACAATCAATTACACACTACATTGTAAATTGATAATGCCATAACGTCAACGTTCTATGAAAAAAATAACAGGACACAATCACTTGCGTACACTTAATTGATGACGTTCTAATCATTTTACGGAGAACGTCAACAAAAATCGATGACGTACACCGAATTTGATATTCACCGGAAAATCCGTGGTATATTATACAATTATGGACTTTTTTAGTGGTTGTATATGGTGTGATATTCACCGGAAAAATAAATATTGATCGAGGCGACAGCCGAGGTCAATATTATTTTTCCGGTGAATATCACACCATATACAACCACTAAAAAGTCCATAACTGTTTTATTATATAATTTTGCCATTGTGGCACTTCGGTTGACAATGTTTTCTCACACCTTGACCAGGCAATCTAACTATTTTACCGATGTTAGATTTCCCTGTCCACCCTGGTTGATCACACTAAAATTATCCCGCATTAGTTAGCTCAATCTGACTTTTTAAGAAAAATAAATGACATTCCGGATGAGACACAATTAATTACACACTACATTGTAAATTGATAATGCCATATGAAAAAAAATAACAAGACACAATCACTTGCGTACACTTAATTGATGACGTTCTAATCATTTTACGGAGAACGTCAAAAAAAATCGATGACGTACACCGAATTTGATATTCACCGGAAAATCCGTGGTATATGATGTGAGATCCAATGGTCACGTGTTACCGTTTTAGCCAATCATAAAGATAGAATTTATTAATTATATAATAAGATGTGAGATCCAATGGTTACGTGTTACCGTTTTAGCCAATCATAAAGATGGAATTTATTAATTATATAATAAATATTTATATAACATTGGTTTTTCTGTTATGAAAAAAAGACAAAAGTTTCGGTATATACCTGTTTCGTAATTCAAGTTCAAGTCAGCAAATCTTATAGGTTTGATAGGTGACATGTTTTTATTTACAGGACTATCAAATTAAGTACTAATATTACAATACTTGATTTTATATTAAAGATAAATAGACTATCTACTGTATTTCCACAAATTCAGTGCACATTGGAAATGCAAGAATAAAGTCGTATTTTCCAACAAACTCACAAAAACTTTGTCAAAACTTAATACAAAATATACTGACCTAATAGGAAAAAATATTTTTCCTTCATAAAAAAGTGAACTTAGTTCTGTACATAGAGTACTTTTTTTACCTTTATAACAAAACAACAAATATGACTATGTCAAAATTATCCCTTCTGTACCTTCTTGCTTGGAACAACTATAAACGTTTTGTCATATATACCTGGAAAAAACCCGAGCAACAATGACCTACCTGAACCTAAATGCCCTGATGTAACTTTAAATGAGGCCCAATTGGTGTATAAACTTGATTAAATTCCCAAAATTTTCACAAAATTTCTCTATGTACAGAACTGAACAATAATGTTTTTAATTAAAAATATAATTTGTAAGGTCAGTGCATTTTAAATGCATTGTATTGATAGTTTAATGGAAACGTTTTTAATTAAAAGAAATAAAGAATAAAAACCATGTGCCATCAATTTATTGAAATACAGTAAGTTACCCGGCACAATAGAACATAAATTATTTATTTGTTTTCAGGCAGCAAAATGCATTATATTCTAAGGGAGCTATTTAACGATAGTGGTTCCTCCGGATTGAATTTTGATACCGCTTTATTTCATTATATGAGCAAAAAATTGCCGGCCACTCCCGTAATATTCTGAAGTGAATAAATAAATAAATAGCGGGTTCATAATATCATGAGTTTATATACGTTTTCATTATCCGAGCTTAGTGCAAATTAAAAAAATCGAGTACAGTAGCACTGAAAGTTCGAAAATAATTAATATTATGCAATCAAGATGAACAATAAACCTTTCGAACAGTAATAAAATCAATATAGTTTGATTTGAGTAGAATTTCATTTAAATAAAATATAGACTTTATTCATGATACAATATATTCATATTTTATATACATATATACATCGTATATTTATCAGGGCCGACACACGTTCTCTTCCGAAGCTCTCCGATGTTCAACAGGTGACTGCAGAATGCAATAAGCTGTGTGTATTTACGGACGTAGTACGATAGACCTGTCATCCTATTCCAATTGCACTCTGTCAAAATGGCTGAAAATTCTGTCAGAGGAAAGGGTGTTCAAAGGAAGGGTGCTTTAAGACAGAAAAATGTATTTGAAGTAAAGGATCATAAATTTGTACCCAGATTTTTTAAGCAACCGACATTCTGCAGCCATTGTAAAGATTTCATTTGGTAAGCTACGTACGATATCTAGATATATATTTAACATCACATATCGTATAAACAACCTACTATTGCCGATTGTTCTATCTTAACGGATATAATTTTTATAGCCTTTTCGTGAGTTATGACAAGTAATTATATTTGTGCTAAGAACGATGATGGTTTTTTGGTTAATTACACAGTGTATAATATTAGTATTTTGTGTATTTTTTCAGGGGATTTGGCAAGCAAGGATTTCAATGTAAAGGTAAGACCCATGATTTTTGTTTGTATTATGATCTGGTAAATCTGACACGGCGTGTGAATACACAAAAAAACCAAATAAACACGGAAGTGAATTGACTTGCTGAAGGCTAGTTAATATCGATACACAACATCTAAATAGCTACATCTCAATCATCCGTGTATACAAGTTGTAATTTATAACATGAAACTATAAAAAATTAAATGTGCAAAAAAGTTATAGATGTGACTGCTCTTTTAAGATTATGTCGGATTAAAATAGAGATTTTAGGTTGTGATGTGTCAGCTTATTTTTAAGGATTAAAATTGTCCCTGTCTAATTTTCCTTTGGGCATTTTGTCTTTGAACTTCGAGTGTTTTTGTTTAAGGATTGAAATATTGTTTTTCTTTTTGTCTGTCTCAAACTCACAATGATACAAAACAAATGTGTATTAAATCATCAACATCATCATCACCATCGTCAAATTTTTAAACCTGAAATAGGCTAATATATGACAGCATCACTACATGGTACTGTACACCTTGGTATTGTGAAGCAACCGAGTTTTGGATTTCCACAATTTTGGTCCGAGCACTACTGACAAATTTCATTCTGACAGGTCCGTCTAGTGCTACAAAATTAAAGCAGGATCAGTAATAATTACATGTCAACATATTTTCACTATAAACAATATATTGTACATTTCATAATTAAATTTTAACACAAGACTGTAAGTTTCAAAACTATACATTGTATAAATTACATGTCAACAATATTTTCACTACAAGTAATACAATGTATATATGAAATTAAACATTGTATATTCTACATGTTCACTATAATAAAAAAAAAAACTTATACAATGTACACCCCAATAATCTACACATCAACATTATTTCTCTATTATTAAAAACAAAACACACCAATCCATGTCCAAATCACATTTCCATTAAAGCAAAGCGAAATGTTTGAAAATTGGCAAATTCAGTTAAACATATGGACTTCCACCAGGGAAGGGAGATCAGATGCTTAATGCCTCCAGTTTAGCTAGCAACACCCATTTATATATTTAAAGTTAAACATTGTATACATTATTTCACTATAAACAATGCCTTAAATGTTTAAAACAAGTCAACATTGTTTCACTATACACAAAAACATAGTATATAATTTACATGTACCGGTAAATATTATTTCACTGAAAGCAACACAATGTTTATTTCAATAATCAGCATGTCAACATCTTGTTCACTATAAACCAAACATGGCAGGATTTACATGTCAATATTATTTCACTATGAGCAATACAATGAATCAGAATATATGTCAATATTCTTCATGTCAACATTGTTTTACTATAAGAAATACAATGAATACATTTCAATATTCTTCATGTCAACATTGTTTTACTATAAGCAATACAATGAATATATTGCAATATTCATCATGTCAACATTGTTTTACTATAAGAAATACAATGAATACATTTCAATATTCATCATGTCAACATTGTTTTACTATAAGCAATACAATGAATATATTGCAATATTCATCATGTCAACATTGTTTTACTATGAGCAATACAATGAATACATTTCAATATTCTTCATGTCAACATTGTTTTACTATAAGAAATACAATGAATACATTTCAATATTCATCATGTCAACATTGTTTTACTATAAGCAATACAATGAATATATTGCAATATTCATCATGTCAACATTGTTTTACTATAAGCAATACAATGAATATATTGCAATATTCATCATGTCAACATTGTTTTACTATAAGCAATACAATGAATATATTTCAATATTCATCATGTCAACATTGTTTTACTATGAGCAATACAATGAATACATTTAAATATTCATCATGTCAACATTGTTTTACTATAAGCAATACAATGAATACATTTCAATATTCTTCATGTCAACATTGTTTTACTATAAGCAATACAATGAATATATTTCAATATTCATCATGTCAACATTGTTTTACTATGAGCAATACAATGAATACATTTCAATATTCATCATGTCAACATTGTTTTACTATAATTATAAGCAATACATATTTCAATATTCATCATGTCAACATTGTTTTACTATAAGCAATACAATGAATATATTTCAATATTCATGACAACATTGTTTTACTATAAGCAATACAATGAATATATTTCAATATTCATGACAACATTGTTTTACTATAAGCAATACAATGAATATATTTCAATATTCATGACAACATTGTTTTACTATAAGCAATACAATGAATATATTTCAATATTCATGACAACATTGTTTTACTATAAACAATACAATGAATATATTTCAATATTCATCATGTCAACATTGTTTTACTATAAGCAAGACCAATCATGGTAGGTTGTACATGTCAATTAACATTGTCTCATGATAAGTAATACATGTAATTCTATATTTCAACATTTGGTCTGCACATTGGCTGGCAGGTTTCATGTAGACGTAAAACTTTGACAACCATCATATACTCCAATATTAGATGGATAATTCATGAAATAGATTTGTGTATTTCTAAATAAAAACATTTCATAATATACAGTAAAATTGCTTTGATAAACATCATATAATTCCAAAATGCTCCAAAATTGCTTTAATGTACAAACATGTGAATTAAAAAGAAAATAAATTAAAAAGCACATAGATATTATTCAGTAAATAAGAATGGTAAATTAAAGAAGAAGAAAAAAATCACTGGTTAATTTTACATTTAGACTGTATACCAGTACACTAATTCTGTTATTTCATCATGTCTGTATTGTACATTGTTGTTGCTGTAAAATGGTCTTATGGCACTTTTATAGTATTTTGTAGTATTCTATTCAGTCTCAGACAGAAAAACCGTTTTACATTATGTAATAAGTAACAGCAAGTGTACAGGTCAAATTGTAAGTGCCATACACTAATGTAGGGTTTTGACAGATGTGTGGGGGAGGAGGCTATATGTTGTGTTTTTGTTTTGTGTTAGTATATTATATTGGTTGGTAAGTTCATACAGTAACTGCAGTATAAATATATATCAGCCTACTAGTAGGATATTAATGTATTCATATGTTGTTGGTGTCAGTGCCAAGTTGTTTGGAGCGTATAACTATATCAAGCCATCTCATTGATAAAGTGATTTCCTCCCCTTTCCCGGATGCAGTAATGGGGATGTAGTTTATAACACAGTATATTTCGCCATGGTAGTGAAATGGTTAAAGCACTAGGCATCCTACCATAACCCTGATGACATGAATTCCTACAATACAGTACAGTGCAATCACTACAATATAGAACAGAGTGTTATATAGTACAGGACATGCTTACTTTTTTTTTTACCCCTAACAAGTATGTCTCTTGCCTTAGCAGAACAGTGCAGTACAGACAAGCTTATGTACATGTCAAACCTCTGATAAGAATATGCATTGGCTTTTTTAAATTTTGAATGAATGTATAAAAAAAACGGTACTGTTCAAGTTTCTGATGAATTAGGATGTTCTGTCAAGTTACTAATACATGTAGTAATATGCTGTTCTGATAGAGTATGTTCTTTCATATGCTCTTTTGATAGTGGTTCTTTTATACTGTTCTGAAAGCAGTTATTCTCTCATAAATGCTGTTCTGATAGCAGTTTTTTCATATGCTGTTTTGATAGTGGTTCTTTCATTATATGCTGTTCTGATAGCAGTTGTTATTTCATTATATGCTGTTCTGATAGCAGTTGTTATTTCATAATATGCTATTCGGAAAGCAGTTCTTTCATAACATACCGTTCTGATAGTGGTTTTATCATAATATGGACCATTAGAGTAGCTGATTTGGTAGAGTGCTCTCATCGTATGTAGCAAGTAGAGAGTTTGGACCCTGTCCGTGGTCTGACCAAGACTTTAAAATAAGAAGTGAATGTTCTTTTGCCAAGCACTCAGCATTTAAAAGAGACTCCAATTTTTTGCTATTTCACCTATAGCTGGTTTTGTCTCAATATAAGTGAAATATTTTTGACTAGGACATAAAACCTATCAATTAATCTTTCATAATACATGTATGATGTTCTGATAATGGTTGTTCTCTCAAAGATCTAGGGATTTTCTGTGCCAGATATTTACATCATGTTGTTATAAAATTTGCTTTTAAACAGATGTGTCAAGCCTTGCTTTACTGTACGAATTGAAAGGGGATGATTCCGAGAGCTGTACAGTTGGGAAAATAAGTATGACACGAAACTATATTAAACGTTCCTTCAGGGAAAAAACTCATCATATATTGTCAAATGGTGATACATGTTGTATAAATTTGTTTGAATTCTCAATTGGACCTGAAATCATTTAGCTTAATGTATATTCCTGCTTGAAATAAAATCATAGATCAGAGTTGGTAGACTGTACAAGCAGTAGATGCTGATAAATATCCATAAAGAATGTCAATATATGTCTGTAACGGAGAGATGCTGCAGAGATATTGTCTTACTTAGTTATATGTTATCAATAAGATTCATACCCAGAACACATATGTGGAGAAAGATAATGTTTATAATTTCAAAAAAAAAATTACCGTGCAAATATTTTGAAAAGCGTTTCATAAATATTTTTGGAATTAAATTGATTGATTTTTAAAAATATATGAATTGTGTAAATTTTTAAATGCATGTCTGAAGTGCATATAGAATCAGTTGTTTCAATAATGCCAGCATGGCGACAAACGTCTGCTACTTTTTTGAATTTGGATTACCAGTAAGTTTATCGCCTACTTCCACTGCATTTTCTGAAAAAGTGTTGCAATACTCCATGCTTGCTGCCTACTTTTAGAAATTTCTCTTTTACTTGAAAATTTACTGAAAGGGCTGTTGAATTAGTAAAGATATTTGTAATACCAGTTTCAAGTAGGTTTCTTTGAAACCTTTTCAATTTTCTTTTTTATTATCAGAATCATGAAAAGTACTGGTTGAAGATAATATAAGCTTTAGCATGGAGTTTAATGGTAGGCCATTGCAGCACAGATTGAATTTCACTAAAATTTTATTTCACAACAAAATTTATTTTTTTGGTTAGTAAAATAGGTGTCTTAAAATGAAAGTAATTAACACATCAAAGCTTTTATATATGTATTTTCTAAAGTTTATTTCATCATTAAAAAATTCTCATCCAAGTTATACAAGTACTTAAAAGAAAGTTTACATTAATGGCATAATGATGACACGTTAAGGTTACACGTTACTACACCTACAATCACCTGTTAGTTCTAGCGATTAGTTCTATTAAATGGCTTGAACATCGAATGATTACAAAGGTAGACTTGTTGGTTTCATGCTATTGTTATTGAATATCAATTTCCTAATCGAATAATTTCATTACTTTACTCATACACAGACTGCGACATTCTTTGATGTCTTTATTAAATTATTGTTACTCATTTACAACTCTGCATATCAATGGTAATAGGAGTGTCTGTGTAGCTGTTTAATCAGCCGTGACCTTGTTCATCTGTCTGTACAAGGCCTATTTAATATATGGTGATTTGGGATTGTAAATTGGTCCCACTATCAAATTGGACCAAAACATTATTTTCCTTCAAAAGATTATGTTTCTTTTTATTTTCACATTCGATTATCTCAGAATTGGCATTTAACACCTTTAATTTTCCGAGTTCCATGATTCTTGGAATGAATTACAAAAAGTGTCAGACAATTTAATTGTCTTAGTCAGTCCAGATTTCTTGTCACCGTTCACCAAAAGTATCACAATGGTAATTTATCTGATTGATGGCCTTCAGCATGAGAAAGGTCAAATATCATGCTTTTATTGATACTTACCCCTCAGTCAATTCTTTTAGTTTAATGACTTCAGTATTACTGCATGTATCCTTTAATCCACTCAGAAATGAATTCCATGTAATAATTAGTTTGGACCTTTCATGAATTTTCATTTAGTCGTGTATGTGTTATTTCATGTTGGATAAAGCAACTTTTGCCTAATTTCACCCAGAATTACTAGGATATATATATATTTTATGAATATTGAAAAACAGTAGGACATATTTTAAATGCAATGTTTCTGTATCATTGACCTCTTAATTATTATTAGGACAATGTTGCTACTCTGAGATCACTATAATAAAAAAGTGATGCAAGAACTTGCTAAAATAGCATTCCATCAGTCCTGCACTTTTTAAGAATATCTTTGTTTTAATTTCATCTTGACATTTTCCTTAATTATGAAGTACCTAAACTATTTTCTCAACTAATCTTGTAATATTCATATTGATTGCCCCTTTTTTATCATTTACTTAGCATTTTGCCTTTAAAACCTGCTAAAAATGCCTTCAGAATGGCTGTTGTGGGGCATTACGACAAGGTTTTGCTGTTTTTGCCTTCCGAATGGCTGTTATAGGGCATTATGACAAAGTTTTGCTGTGTTTGCCTTCAGAATGGCTGTTGTGGGCCTTGTGACAAAGTTTTGCTGTGTTTGCCTTCAGAATGGCTGTTGTAGGGCATTATGACAAGGTTTGCTGTGTTGCTGTGTTTGCCTTCAAAATGGCTATTGCTGGGCATTATGACAAGGTTTTGCTGTGTTTGCCTTCAGAATGGCTGTTGCTGGGCATTATGACAATGTTTTGCTGTGTTTGCCCTCAGAATGCTGTTGCTTGGCATTATAACAATGTTTTGCTGTGTTTGCCTTTAGAATGGCTGTTGTGGGGCATTATGATAAGTTTTTGCTGTGTTTGCTTTCATAATGGCTGTTGTGGGGCATTATGACAAGGCTTTGCTATGTTTGCCTTAAGAATGGCTGTTGTGGGGCATTATAACAAGGTTTTGCTATGTTTGCCTTCAGAATGGCTGTTAATTTCATTTAACCATCAATACTTGGTACATTTGTTTGCATTTTCTATTAGTACCACTCTTAGTATTGGATTTATATTGTTGAAACTGTTTATATCTTTTATTTGTTGTAGTTTATATAGAGGAAGGTAGAGCATTTAAACAGATTGTAAATATTGTAAATATTGACCTGTCCACAAAACTCAGACTGACCATACAAATGACTAGTACACTTGAGCTTGATCAAATTAGAGAGAACACTTGACTTTATATATATATACATGTAGTGCTATTTGACCTGGATGTTTAAATTAATACTATAAGTATATATAATTACAGATGTAATGAATGGGACTGAAACAGGTGTTTGAAAATCTGTGTAATATACATTACCTAGGGGTATGGTAGCAACTCGGTGTTTAAATGTGACTTTAATTTTTTAAATGGGGCAAATATTATATTTTTTGGCGTTGGCATCTGTCTCACTGCAATTTGTTTCTGTCCAATAACTGCTTTAAAATTTAAAAAATGAATTTTATTTATACTTTGCATGTATAGTTTTGTATGATAAAAGGAAGGCCAAGGTCAATTATTTGTTAAAATCTGCCTTGCATTCCCTTTTTCAGACTTAGCATGTCAAAATGGGCCATTTGTTGCCTGAAACCCCTTTCCTTCCAAACAACCGATGGCAAATTTTTAAATCTTAAGTTTCTCTGTATGCTTTTTGTGATAAAAGGGAGTTCAAGTTTGATATTTATTGAAGTCTGTTTTGTGCTACAGGAGTTATTGCCCTTTTTAGACTTAGTCTGCCAGTATGCTTTTCATCATAAAAGGGAGGTCATATTTGACATTTATTAAAATCCTATTCTTATTACTAGTCTAGGAGTTACTGCCCTTTTTGTCAAAATGAGGGTCCCACTCTTTCCCCCATTAATCTACGTGGATTGCTTTGCCATATTAAAATTAGCTATATTATTTATATAAACACATCATTCTAATGTCATCTGTTATCTTCACCTTATTATTAATATGTACCGGGTACTGCATTTGGACTCAAATATTATTCAGATTTTAAGAATGCTTTGGTAATTTAATGGATTTGTAAATTTATTCTCTTAATTCTGTAAAGTAAATATGCCGGTTTAAGATTTAAATGCACCCAAATACTTTCTGTGATGTATGTATGTATGTGTATAAACACAAGGTTATTGAGATCTTAACTGATCCAAAAAGCTTACAATTAGATATGTTTATCTAGTCAGTCATCATTTGATCTTAATGCAAATGAGTGAATTTGATAGTAAGCAATTACTCTATAATCTAGATACACATGTATATATATATACATTTATTTGAATAAATATTTTGAGCTCAAGATTCATATTTATTACAGTTAGTGACAATCAAAGATAAACACTAATTTTGTATGGGTAAGATGGCAGACTGAATTGAGAGAGAGAGAGAGAGAGAGAGAGAGTAATGATAATTTATGTCCAATTAAGATGCTTTCACTTTATGATATCAAGTTGGTCAGTTCAGGGTTGGTGGAGGAAACTAGAGAATCAAAGAAAATAACCATCCTTTGGCAAGCAAACTTACAAAACTTTCTCACACTTGTAACTAGTTGTAATTAGTAAGCCGGCATTTTAAACTGCTTGGTCACCAAGGCCCCAGAGACAGCTAGTGAGAGAGCTAGTAATAAAACAAGTAAAGAAAACATACAGTGAGACCTCAACATTTTGAACCTGTTAGACATCAATCCGTATTTTATGTCAACAGGAACCTAAGTTATCTGACTCAAAATATATCAAGAAACAAGCTTTACCTTTGTAAAGAACATGTATTGGGTAAGCGAAAAAAAAAGGAATTATTATTATTGTTTCAAAAACAATATCAACGATATTCAACATTAGTTATTGCATATACCGGTAAAAATGGCATTGAGCCTTTAACTATCAAAATCTCACAACCTTGCACATAAATGATATCATATTCTCATTCCACAATCTAGCACATAAATGATCAATATTTTCAGATGATCAGACGACCAGAATTGATGGGGTTTGATTAGCTGTTAAATTGTTTTAAATGTCCATTTTATCCCCAGGAATAAAGTGTTAAATTTTTGGGATAATATGTTGATAGTAGATCAATAGATGGCACTGGAAAGTCAATGAATTTTTTTCCTCTTGATGAAAAGCATTGTGAAGTAACTAAAAATGAGTTTTTACGTTATTAAATCAATCACTTGAAGTGTAACCAGCCAAAGGTATAATCAGAGGTTTCTAATCTTGGCCACATAGGCTTTACGTATACCAGTAATGTTTATAATTATCCAGGGATCTGAACAGCGACCATACATCATTGGTGTTCGATGCTGTATATATATTTTGATCAATGCTGGGGATGAACTTCAGAATGTTTGGTTAACTACAGGTTATGGTTGCCGTAGATTTGGCTAATCATAGGAAACTGTTTTCACACAGGCTGGAAAAAGGCAATGAATTTTTAAAAGCTGTCTGGATCAACAAAATGAATTATTACTGTTGAAATTGAGTTAGCATCACAGGGGAACGAAATTAATAGAATAGATTTAGTGGTCACTTTGGCACATTTGTTTTCTCCTGTCAACAATTTTCAAAATATTTGTGGCGTAGCGTTAGCCTTAAATACTATCACCTTTATTTTAAGGTAAAGAAACAATTTTTTGAAAGTTTTTGGGAAAACATTATACAGATGTATCATCTACTGTTAAATTAAGCATTGCCATTTTTTCTCCACCAACCGTTTGTTATTGATTAATCAAGGAGAGTTTCTATCTAAGCCGTTATGTTAGGGTGACTTCAGGACTATTAGTTGTGTAATTGTCTTGGTAACTACTCTTTTTCCTGATTACTTAATTACGAGCATCTAGCCATCTGAATACTAAGTTTGTGTGGAACAAAGAACCAAAGGCTATCTCTAACTGAAAAAAAATAAAAGACATCATTTCATTTTAGTCTTCAGATTAGACATGTAGGAATGTAATCTTGACCAGAAATGTGCTAAAGTTCAGTTAATAATTTGGTTTGATTTTGTAATACATGTAAAAGCTTTGAAAATTCATACTGACAATGGAGTGGAATAACGGTGTTTAGGTCTTATTCAAAATTCTTTCACCTTTATCAAGTCAGTCAGTTTAGGGATGGTTTAGGAAACCATAGTGCCTAGAGAAAACCATCAACCTTCTGCACACCAACTGACAAACTTTCTCACTAGCATTTGCCCTCAAGTGGGATTCAAACCTTTGCAGTGAGAGGCGCTTTGATCCATAAGCAAGCACTTTAGACCACTTGGCCACTGAGACCCCATTAATGCCAAAATGACAATGGATAATCTAGTGAGAACTTTGTGAGAATTAAAAGTTAAATGAGATTTTAATAACTGAGGCTTGAATTACGATTGATCTTACATAGAATAAATTTCCCTGCACATGCATTGTGTAACAAATGGTGAAGGTACATTTGTATATATTTTACTTCATTATCTAAAGCTGGTGACATCTCAATATAATCAAAGCCATCTTCAGTGCATGTACATTTCCATACATCAATTAATCATCCATTGACTGATCAATCAAATGGAGTTTTATAGGAAAGTCACAGATGTTTTATTTGTATTTGGACATCACCAGCTATAAATCTATGCAGCGAAGATTCTTTATCATGTCATTCCTACTTGTTTCAAGAGACATCTGTTCTTAAGGTCTCTTCTGAAGGACCTGTGACTTTTATTTCTAGATGCCAATTGGTACATGCTTTGCAAAAGAACAGTTTAGTATCAATTTTCAAATCTTGATCAGAAATAGACAATAGTTCAAACATCAACCTTCAACATACAGAGTGAGCACTCCACCAACTGATCAATGTTGTGGTCTGAAAAGCATTGGACATGGCCATCATTCAATGGGTGATATTGATGGACTGGTCCAAAATGTTTAGTTAAAGTCAGACAAGACATTGTGATTCATGGATCTCTTGTTTTAACTATTGTTTAAGATTGATGTGATGTTTTTAATATGTGTCAGTGTATATAAAAGACATAATTGACTTACTAACTACCGGTAGTGTTTTATGTAGACTACATATTTCTTCATTACTTATCTGTTCTCACACATTTTATTCTATATTGTTTACTGTTAAAATATCTCTTCCTGTTGTACTATGATAAGATTTATACAAATATATATAGTGACTCACACTTAATTATTATACACTAAATACTAATAAGAATAATAAAATATATTAAAGACCCAGGCAGTGTGGGGTATATAATATACATTAAGGTATGTAGGGTTGTAGACAAAACTTTTGTTCAAAGATGAGATTTGGATTATTGTCGATATGCACAGAGGCACACTCCCCCAGAAATTTTTTGGAAATGAATCACATAAAAGTGTATTTCGAAGCATTTTAATAAACAAATTGAAACAAAACATAACACAAATTTCTAAAGTTGCCAATCTAGAAATTCCTTTAACAGTGCTAACGGGTTTCAAAGTGTGTGTGTTTGCCCCTCTTGCATCCCCCTGAATACAGGCCTGATATGGGTGATTTAATAGAATCTATCGCTACCCAGCGTTACTATCTGGTAATTGTGGTGCAAAGTACAGAAATCGTAATTATGAAGCTGAACTAATTTTATTTTGAAAAATATAAAAATTATAAAAGAAATAAGTAACTAAAATGTGTAAAATTTTGGAGTGCAAACTCATTTTTAGGAAACCACTGCAGTAGCTCAGTTGGTAGAGTGCTCGCTCCGTAAGTGGGAGGTCGTGGGTTCGTACCCAGGCCAGGTCTTACCCAAGACTTGAAAGTGGGTATTGACTGTTCTTTCGCCAAGCACTCGGCATTACAATGAAAGTCACGGTTCTTTGGGTTGGGAACTTAAAATAAATGAGGTCCTGTGTTGCGGTGGCCTTGGCATGCTAAAGAACCCTGCTGTATAATGCCATCAGCGCAACACACAGGCAAAATGTCTGCACTTTCGCCTATAGCTGAAGACGTCTCGATATAAGTGAAATACTCTTGACTGGAACATTAAACACCATTACTCAACTCTCAACTTATTTTTAGGAACCATGGACTTCTGCACACTCGCACCACAAGCAATGATTGATTCTATTTCTTGCACCACAAAATCAAAACCAATTACAGCATGTTCTCAACCTATAACAGCAGCTCTGATTTCATTAATAAAAATTGGTGGGAAAATCTGCATGTAGGCACAGGGGTGCAAGATGAAGATATCTGTCGCTGCTCTTTTTATAGATATTTCTATCTCAGATGCAAGAAAACTTTATACAAACCAGTTTTCATCAAATGGATACTCGATCCAATGCAAATTTAGTAATACAACACCTATTTATCTTCAATTATTTAAATTACATAATCGACTAATTCTAATATACCTGTTATGTAATATGGATATAAGGATAATTTTAAATTTTTGGAAGTTTTATTTTTCTGTGTCTGGTGAACATTAGTGGTAAAATATTCAAAAAAGTTACTCATACAAAGATAATGACAATATAGTGTGTTTTCTTCATGGAAATTATTGATATGCATACTTGTCTTAAAACATAAAGACATATGATAATAAAAACATAACAGATGAATAAAACTAAAAGTAAAGATCCACGGCAAATAGATGATAAAAAAAAATCTCTTTTTATGAGATTTACTGGATCTTGGTGAAACTTGAAATGACAGAAAGCATTGATTGAGCTTTAAGAGCATTGGCCGAAGATGTGGAAATATATAAAACTAGGAGCAGACATCAATGACTAGAAAAAAGCATTGCCTGCCCAGATCTGCTATAGCGCCCTATGTAATGAAAGCATGTTTTTTAGGATCTCTCTTTGTAGTTGATAGTGGCCATGGAATGTTTCCACTTTGCAAGTTGCAACTAAGCTCTGATTTGTACCCTGTTAAACAGAGTTGTCAGATCAACAAATATATGAAATGTACAATTGTTCCTTGACATTATTTGATGGAGTTTTTAATCATGTCAGATGTTGGTATACCAGAAATTACAGCTATTAGATTCAGACTGATCACATAGTGAGATTTATTTCTGACTTTGTATATATATTCATTCATCCATGATCAGGGTTATGTTTGGTTAATTTGAGCTTAGATATTATGTAATACATTGTCTGATTCATGTTAGGTCTGGTTTATTGAATTAGATTTGACCAGGAGACATTTGATCTGACATTAAACTGACTTATAATGCAATATATAGCAGCTCATACTGTTAGAGATTACCGTAAAAACTACTTTTAAATTGAGATATATATTTTAGAAATTGCATGATACATGTCATTCTGAATGGATCTGCAGCAATCATGGCTAAATGGGGTGGAAAATGATTGGACATTAAAAGTCAAATTTTTCAAAAAATAGAGAAAACAGTTTTAACTGTTTGTGAATCTATAAAATGACCAAAGAAGAATTACAGAGAATATTGCCCTTTTTAATGGATGAGTCAACATTGGCTGGAATTCCAAATACAAACCCAAGAAGATGGCTAGTGTTGCATATAAATTTACGATAGTATGACTAAACCAGGATTCAAATAATATTGCCTAATATTACGGGGTGGGCTAACATTTAATGAAATTCCAAATTGACAAAGACAATAAGGTGGCTAGTGTTTTGTCTATCTGTATTTTCACTTTGATGTTTTGTACATTTTGACATTATTTGTAGGCCTAGAATCCCAAGACCGAGGTGGGGTGGGTGGACTTAATCTTGATACAATACTGCATACACATATAGTTCTGTAGAATCTTGCTGATACTTCTTATCAGTAGTCAGAACAAAATCAAAAATTTACATGTTTCTTGTAGAAAACTAGCAATGTTTGATATTCTTGGCAAAAAAACATATTACTATGTTCCCAAATCTGATAACCAATTTCACCATTTGCTACTAATCTCTGCTGAGAAATTCTTTCAAAGAGTAACCTATTTCAGCAAATTTGTGAAAAAATAGTCTAAAAAGGATTATATTTTCACTTTCACAAATTTTGGAAATTTGGGTACTATTAATATTAAATTTGTTGGAACATAGAGATTGTAATATTTAAAAAAATGTTCTTGATGATATTTTATAGAGATGCTCTTTTTAATACAACACAGTAGTTTATTATTATTTGGCTGCTACGGTAAATCTGTGTGGAACTGATTAAAAAAATTATGTTTCTGAAGTAGCCAAGGGCTTTGTATTTTGGCCCTATGTTTATTGCATCAGTCATTAAATGGTCAGCAGTTGGTGTGGATTTTATTAAATGTTTTATGTGGCTGAAGTAGCCGGGTTATATAACGTGGTCAATGATTTATTGCCTTGTTTTTATAATGCAGAGGTCAGTATAGTCTTCAGTAAGCATGGAATTGATTAAAAGTTTGTCATAAATATATATCTGTATATCGCTACATTAAATCTGTTACACGGTTTATATATATGATTGACATATGATATTGATTACCATAGTTACTATACATATATTATAGTTATTTGTTACCATTTAGACCATCGGACAGCCAGCCATCGCTTCATCTGCTGAAAAAAGAATACCAGTTGGGCTGGAATTAATCTGTGTATATTAATATTTGAACAAGCTTATGATTCCCTTAACCATATTGTATTGATGTTACTGGCAATTTGAATTGATGATTTTGCACCATAGCTCGATGTTGTTGATAAATGGTGTTACCATAGTTTATTAAGAGTTTAATATAGTCAAGTCTATCTATAATAATATATAACTCAAGGGAGCCCATAAAACAGTGACAGACCCATGAATTTTGGAAAGGGGGAGGGAATATGTTTTGTTGATAGGGAAGAACAAGTCTGGGGATCTTAGAAATATAGTATAAAATATTGCAATTTCATGCAATCTGAGCAAGTGCTACACATAAAATATCATGAACAGACATAAGGTGGTTCCAACCCTCTTTTGCGGACACCACTGTCAAAGCGGATTTAATGAGGAGATGGCCTATATACACAAACACACAGATTTTAAAAACATACCATGTTTAAAGTCCTTGTTTACAGGTGTCCTTTTAACTTAGTTAGACTGTATAGATTTATATTTGGCTGACTCTGACATAATTCACACAAAAAAAATTAATTTTTGGATAAGTTTTCTAAAATTGTAAATACAAATACCTTTTCAAATTATGTTTTGACAATTAGCTCAAATATGTTTTTCTCCAAAAACCAGTGGCCAATGGTTATTTTTTGCATACAAGATTGTGAACTATGTGCGTGTTTAGGTTTTATCCAGTTAGAAACAAAAGTACATTCAGACATTGACATTTACAGGTAGACTTAAAAATTTAAACAAATAGGATAAAATTTCTCTAATTGGTATGACGTAGAGATATACTTTTAAGTGTATAATTTGAGTCAATTTTTGTAAGATAAATTTTACTGTCTTGATATGAAATTTTTCTGACATGCTAGATACGATGTTACGGCTGCAGCCAGTGAGTGAGCGATCACGTGTATAATCTGGAGTAGATTGATTTTCTCTTATAGCCGTACACCTGATGTTGATTATCTTGATCAAACTTATCAATTTAATCCACACATGTGCCTTTAATAAAATATACTTCAACAGCATTTTAAACCATGAAATTTATTGGACTGTGTAATTTACATTCATTCCAATTTCTTGTTTCTATGTATATTATCATTGGTTTGAATGTGTTGCTACAGTACAGATCTATCAAAAGTAAAACACCCAGCTTACAAAGAGGTGTTGAAGCTCGACAGTCCAGTGGCGGAGATATGGATTGCTAGTTGCCAAAAACCTGCAGAGAGATAGCTAACAGATGTTAAGAAATAGCTATCAAGGGGGCAGTATGAGCTGTCCATTTTGTTCTAAGTAGTTAGCTCAGTGTTAAACTTTTGACAGGCCTATACTGTATGTAAGCAAGTAAATCAAAATAATAAAGAATTCAAATAAACTCTTTATGGTGAGGCCTACTAATGTATAATAATTGATGATGCAATAAATATGTAGTTTAATGTTATTTTATGTTACATCATAAATTTTCCAGCTATTTCGAATGAAACACATTAGCCACTTTAATATTAACAACTTTGCCACCATGCTTTTTAAAAACATACATATTCTATAAGCCACAATATCTTTTCTGCGTGTATGTGTATTTTTATTTAGCCTGAAACCATAGTGAAATGGCAGCCACATGCTAGTCGTGATAATCGGTGCTTTTATCATAAGTGTTGGTTGTCATTGCCAATACTCTTGTTTTTTATGATAAAAAATGTTCATCTTGCAACTAGCAACAAGTTTCCAAACTAAACTTAGAGACATGTAACATTGTTGTGTAAAATAGAATTTCAAATATCTTTTTCTTTCAAATGTTATTGTCAAGGTCAGGTCAAGGTCATTACTAATGTGAAGGTTCTCTGTATTATGGATGAAATGGCATTTTTCAGGTTAGATTTGTTTTTAATGGAACTATTTTGATATAAAACATGCCTTGTATGATAATAATCTAATACATTTAGAAGTCTGTTACTAAATTGTTATATTGTATCTGGATAAAAAATGTTTTCTGCAGTGTGATGATGTAGAACGAAGGTCACTGTCAGTTACATCAACAGATGGATTGATACATGATGTACATAGTTGATTCTTCATTGTCCTGGGATTCCACAAATGCATGCTGGTCACATATCCTATGAACTACAAACATACATGTATATGTAAAACTGATATGGTATGGACTGTTAAGAGTAGATCATGATATTTATAAATTTAGGGATAAAATGATAAAGGTCATAGACATGACATAAATTGATGTCAATAACATACCCTTCCTGAGATGTGTTCAAGTATGTATCCGCTTGCCAATATACTCTCACAGGTCTCTAGAAATACTGTATTGGACAGATCGGCCTTGTTATAAGTTATACTAATGATATTTGTATTGTACAAGCTGGTCCAGTCTGGTATTTTTATGGACGGGTGTGAGCAATTGGCGAATGGACACATACTTAAACAAGTCTCTGAGCATTAATTATTCCTTGTTCATCAGTCATTTTTGGGTTTTTTCTTCATCAGCATCAAAGATTCATAAAGTTATCAATTCAAAACATTGTTTACCTGTGTTCTGATTAGTTATTACACCTGAGTCATCTCAGCACTCAGGTAATCACGATTATGTAATTTTATATGAAATATTTTGATTTTAATTGTGAAGATATTGTTTTCAATCTGCTCAAAATAGCTACTGCATTGAATTTATTGATTTCATCTTTATCAGAGTTTTTGCTCATCACATACATGATTTAGTGATATTTGACTGACAATAATTGCTTTTTAAGGGGAACAAAAGTAGGGTGCAACAGAAAGAGAAATTTCATGTTATTTTCTCATGTACAGGTACCTGTTTTAGCCCCAACCAGCATCACTAAAGGGACTATAAGTTTCACTGTTTGTAATACTCCATCTGTCCATCTGTTAGTCTGTCCATCCAACATATTTTCTGGAATTGCAGATATTGAACTCTGGTAACATTTGTTATTTGTGTCAACCACCATGTCTACCATCGTCTGATACAGATCAAGTTTGAGTTTGTACGAGTCTAATGATTTTTGACAGAATTTCATGCCTTCTTCAAAACACTACAGATATTGAACTAATATTTGGTATGTAAGTCTACCTTATGAGTTACAGATCAAGTTCAAGTTTTGTTCCAATCTACTGATTTTTTGATGACATTAATTGACTTTCTTGCTTTGTTGGTAGGTGGATGGGGGGTGGGTGGTAAATAAGCTTAACACTTATATCATGTTATAAGTATCGTTTGTACAAACTCTTGTAAAGGACAATGTTAGTGTTCTTAGTTTTCCCAGTAGGAGACAAGTTCATTGCCACTATACATATTACTTGATTGTAGAAAACTTTGTAATAAATTAAGTCGTCCACAGAAAAACAGTTCTTTTGCTGTGAAAAGAGAACAGAAATTGAAATAAAGATTACCAATCAATGAGAAAAGATCATTTTAGTACATAGGGGCTTTAGTTTAATCAAAGAATTCTGCTAACTTAATTATTTTTACAAGCGTATAATGACTGAAGAATAAGCATATCAGTTGATTAAGTAATAAGCCTGTTGTATCTCTGAGTAATTGGCCTACTGATAGTAAGTGATGCTATTATATTTATCAATTTTAGAGTATTTGATAAATCTTTTGGTGTAATTTGATTTTATAATTTTGACAGCCTAAATCAATTTACATATGAAGGAGTGTTAATTTGTTTTTTTTTTATTAAATCTGCCAGTCATAGCACTCTGATTAAAGTTTGGCTGAAGCATCTGAAATAACTATCAGGCCCCAGTCTCACAATCATTTCTTAACCAAGATTTTCCCTAATTTAATTCTGGCAAATTTGAAATTTGTTAATTTTCAAGATATTCATGAAGGTGTTATATTGAAGATGATCTTAAATAAGGTATTTACATCTGTTTCAATTTTGTTAATTTTCAAGATATTCATGAAGGTGTCATATTGAAGATGATCTTAAATAAGGTATTTACATCTGTTTCAATTTTGTTTCAAGTTTTTATTTTTAGTACCATAAGATATTGCTAAAAGTTGCCAGATTAAGTTTAGACAAATCTTAGTTAAGGAATAATTTTAAATCTGGATCTAGTTATCTAATGTTGATTTGATTGTTGATAACCTCAGCTATCATTAGTCTCCAGTCAGTTTAAAAAAAAAAAAAAAAATAACAACCAGAAACTAAAATTAACAACCAGAAACTACAATTATATAATTTAATCCGACAGTTTGAATGCTAAAAAAAAAAAAAAAAAAAAAAAAATATAATTTCATCTGATGGTGTGAGTTCTCAATTGCTATTACATGGTATTCACCGTATTGGTATTACAGAAAATTGATTTTCAACTATTGTATTTTCATCATTTTAATGGAACTTACTGATGCTCGACATACAGTTGTAAATTAATGTACTTCACATAATATCTAAATGATTCACACTTCATCGAGTCTGTTTTCACACTTAGATATCTTACAGTTCAATTCTCTATACAAAAACTTCAGAAAATTAAGTGCAATTTTGGATTATTTTGCCTTTTTTGTTACAGCCTTCTTTCATATGTATATAATCTGATACAATATTCCTCTGTGTGAAGAATCGCCTTCTTAGTGTTACATATACAATTGACAGGAACTATATTAATGGCTAGCTTGCTGGGTATTTATATCCATGAAGTTGAACCTTTTTACAGGTTAATTTTCAGGTTGTAGTGCAGAAGAACTATATTGATAGCTAGCTTGCTTGGGGACATATCCATAAACTTGAACCTTTTTTACAAGTTAATTGTCAGGTTGTAATGCTAAATGTTGATTATTATTGTAACTATCATATTTGTATCTTGACTTGGACTTGTGATCTTGACTTGATGGATGTTATCCTGATAAATAGGGCTGTGCAGCCTACTCTACTCAGCTGATAACTTTATTTATTTTGGAGAATATGATCTAAAAATAGGAATCCATCAGACCAAGATGGTTCTAGTAGTAGTAGGTTACTGTTTAAAAATAACCTCTAAAGACAAAATAGATAATTGAAAGTTTTAATTAAGAATGCAGATAGACCTTTATTTATTAAGACTCCCCATAACATTTGTTCTGTCATTCATATGTTGGCATAATTTAATTTATAAAAAAGGTTTTAAAGTAAATTGTGGGAGATTCATAAGGAACAAATGCAGACACTTTTAGAAACTACGGTCATTATGAAGTGAGGTGGCAAAAATGTATCAAGGGACTTTATAATGACGTTTTGCTGCATATATATAGCTGGGATTTTGAATCAGTTACACTTATCCAGTCCTCACTTGGACCTCCTTCACTCACTCCCTCACACACCATAGCTCAGTTGGTCGAGTGCTAACCACATATGTATGTGTAAGGTCAGCATTCCACCCCTGGCTGAATCTGACCAATGCTTGAATATAAATAGTGACTATTCTACCAAGAATTTAGAAATGAAAGTTGGGGGTCCATCAAAAAGGACCTTGTAAACTGATGCCCTGTTTCGCAGAAGTTATGGCAAGCTAAAGAACTCTCCCTGTACATTTCCCTGAGTGCACTGCAAAGGTCAAAATTACTGCCATAGCCGGTGACATCTTGATATAAGTGAAATACCGGTTTTTTTTGACTGGGACATAAAACCCCATTCAATCAATCATTAAACCTCAACCACTTCTCCCTGCCTCCTCCCTTCTCCCCTTCCCTCTACTTAACATTTTATTAGCAGTAATATAGCAATATAATGTTGTAGAACATTAGTGATTTATTACAGAAATACAATCCATATTTATAATGTTTTATAAGTGAATATTGATGAAATAGAGACATAATATCTCGGTACTGGTTTTACATTCTCGGGTTGCTAATGGATTTATTTTATAACACTAACAAATAAAAAACTAAATCTATATATCTGGATTATTAAATTTGTTGTTAATATATTGTCATTGTTGCTACACACATATGTAGTTAATACATAATCATACAAGTATTAGAAATCTGACTTCATGCTGAGCTACCCAGACTCAATTCTAACTTGAGCAGATTCTAATGTTAGTAAGTTTGGCAGTTCAATTGCCAAAGGTTGTACATTTCTCTTGGTACTTGGGTGTCCTCATACAAATACAAATCTGACTTTGTGTTGAGCTGTTAAGGGGCTCAAGTCTCACTCATGTCTCAGTAGAGATTCTTTCATAATTATATTGAGGCTGTCGGTTCAGGAATGGTGGAGGAAACCAGGGTGCCCAGAGAAAACTACTAACCTTCCACAAGTAAACTGCCTTAGTCACACTAGGATCTGTCCCAAGTGGGATTCAAACCTATGTGATTAGAGACACTGAACATAAATGGTGCTTTAAACCACTGGGCCACCAAGGCTCCTTCATTCTCTTTGATGGTTGGTTGGTTTGATGTTGCTTAATGTCGCATTAACAATTTTTCAGCTATTCGCGATGAGAACTATTTTATTAATCTCTATGGATTAATCTATGAACAATTTTGTGTATGCATGTGAAGTGTGAGTGTGTTGTATGATCTGCCTTGTACTAGCGTGCACTCAGGGCGACTTTAATGTGCTAGTTCACAGAGTCAGTATGCTGCAGACAAGCGTACCACTCACCCAGTCCATTATACTGATACCAGGTGAATCAGTAAAGGCCAACGACAAGGAAACATTCTCTTTGAGATGTGAGATTTATTTATAAATGATTATTGGTAATATACAGTAAACCCAGTGAAAACTGAACTCTGAAGAAACAGAAAACCTGTCTAAACTGAATGAAGTTTTTAAGACATGCACTTAATGAGGTTTATTAAATTAACCATCTAGTAATTCAACCACAAGATAGAGGCCTATGTCCAAATCACAATCCAAAAAGCAAAGCAAAAACTTTGAACACTGATAAATTGAGTAAAACACATAAACTTAGGATGTAGGATGCTTTGGAAGAGTGAACACCTTCTGTCTAGCTAACTTCATCTAATGAAATCTTTATTTCAGAAGTGTTCAGTTTAGACAGGACCCACTGCACATGTAAAGTTTAGAGTCCTAAAGTGTTCAGTTTAGAACAGCCCCACTGTACATGTAAAGTTTAGAGTCCTGAAGTGTTCAATTTAGACAGGACCCACTGTGCATGTAAAGTTTAGAGTCCTAAAGTGTTCAGTTTAGACATGTACCACTGTACATGTAAAGTTTAGAGTCCTGAAGTGTTCAGTTTAGACATGTACCACTGTGCATGTAAAGTTTAGAGTCCTAAAGTGTTCAGTTTAGACATGTACCACTGTGCATGTAAAGTTTAGAGTCCTGAAGTGTTCAGTTTAGACATGTACCACTGTGCATGTAAAGTTTAGAGTCCTGAAGTGTTCAGTTTAGACATGTACCACTGTGCATGTAAAGTTTAGAGTCCTGAAGTGTTCCGTTTAGACAGGACCCACTGTACATGTAAAGTTTAGAGTCCTGAAGTGTTCAGTTTAGACAGTTACCACTGTACATGTAAAGTGTAGAGTTCTGAAGTGTTCAGTTTAGACAGTTACCACTGCATATGTAAAGTGTAGAGTCCTGAAGTGTTCAGTTTAGATAGTTACCACTGTACATGTAAAGTTTAGAGTCCTGAAGTGTTCAGTTTAGACAGGACCCACTGCACATGTTCAGTTTAGAGTCATGAAGTGGTCAGTTTAGATAGGTACCACTGTACATGTAAAGTTTAGAGTCCTGAAGTGTTCAGTTTATACAGGACCCACTGCACATGTAAAGTGTAGAGTCCTGAAGTGTTCAGTTTAGACAGGACCCACTGCACATGTTCAGTTTAGAGTCATGAAGTGGTCAGTTTAGATAGGTACCACTGTACATGTAAAGTGTAGAGTCCTGAAGTGTTCAGTTTAGACAGTTACCACTGCATATGTAAAGTGTAGAGTCCTGAAGTGTTCAGTTTAGATAGTTACCACTGTACATGTAAAGTGTAGAGTCCTGAAGTGTTCAGTTTAGACAGTTACCACTGTACATGTAAAGTGTAGAGTCCTGAAGTGTTCAGTTTAGATAGGTACCACTGTACATGTAAAGTTTAGAGTCCTGAAGTGTTCAGTTTAGACAGGACCCACTGCACATGTTCAGTTTAGAGTCATGAAGTGGTCAGTTTAGATAGGTACCACTGTACATGTAAAGTTTAGAGTCCTGAAGTGTTCCGTTTAGACAGGACCCACTGTACATGTAAAGTTTAGAGTCCTGAAGTGTTCAGTTTAGACAGTTACCACTGTACATGTAAAGTGTAGAGTCCTGAAGTGTTCAGTTTAGACAGTTACCACTGCATATGTAAAGTGTAGAGTCCTGAAGTGTTCAGTTTAGATAGTTACCACTGTACATGTAAAGTGTAGAGTCCTGAAGTGTTCAGTTTAGACAGTTACCACTGTACATGTAAAGTGTAGAGTCCTGAAGTGTTCAGTTTAGATAGGTACCACTGTACATGTAAAGTTTAGAGTCCTGAAGTGTTCAGTTTAGACAGGACCCACTGCACATGTTCAGTTTAGAGTCTGAAGTGGTCAGTTTAGAGGTACCACTGTACATGTAAAGTTTAGAGTCCTGAAGTGTTCAGTTTATACAGGACCCACTGCACATGTAAAGTGTAGAGTCCTGAAGTGTTCAGTTTAGACAGGACCCACTGCACATGTTCAGTTTAGAGTCATGAAGTGGTCAGTTTAGATAGGTACCACTGTACATGTAAAGTTTAGAGTCCTGAAGTGTTCAGTTTATACAGGACACACTGTACATGTAAAGTTTAGAGTCCTGAAGTGTTCAGTTTAGACAGGACCCACTGCACATGTAAAGTTTAGAGTCCTGAAGTGTTCAGTTTAGACAGGTACCACTGTACATGTAAAGTTTAGAGTCCTGAAGTGTTCAGTTTAGATAGGTACCACTGTACATGTAAAGTTTAGAGTCCTGAAGTGTTCAGTTTAGACAGGTACCACTGTACATGTATAACAACTTAAACTTGATGGGGGTTTATGTAGGTGTCAAACTTGATGATATGTATCATAAAGACAAGATAAGTACAGTCAAAACATGATAATATATACAGTAAAACAGCTGTATAAATATAGAATACTCCTACTAAAGGTGTATCAGGGTCATTTAATGTTTTGTTTTAACTCTTAAAATATATAAATACAATCTTGTTTGATTAAAAAGTGTAAACTGTAAGAGTACTAGAGTACTGACAATAGCATTAAATAACCTCTATGTAACTGAAGTGAAACAAACCTCAGGTGTGTAACTGTTAGAGTACTGACAATAGCATTAAATAACCTCTGTAACTCAAGTGAAACAAAACCTCAGGTGTGTATAGTTCCAATTAAACCTTTGATGTTTTCATGTGTGTTTATTATTCGCGAATGATCTTGATCATTCTCGAATTTAGCTGTTACATGCAGATTTCTCAACCCGAATATTCTTCCGTTACAGATAATCAACTCTCTCTCGTATGTAGGTTCAAAGTTGAAATAAAGGTAGATAACTCAAATTTTGAATGCGGGTTATGGACGTTTCGCCCCAATATTAATATTTTCCGCCCCAACTATATTCTCCGCTTTATCATACCTGCCAACCCTCCCGATCAGGGATTGAGATTAACGGGCGCCCAGTTTTTCGTTCTGGGCGATAAATGTATCATACACAGGTCGCCCAGGGCTGCCAGGTGGCGATTATAATTTTCAGTTCGGTGTATTGACATTCCGATCCGTTTACCGATTTCCTGTTTATATTTCTGACTGGCGACAATAATAGTAAAATTGAAAAATGGGTATCATATAGTTAACAAGTGTAAATGGACCGGTGTTCCGACCGGAATTCAAATACGGTGCCATTTCGTTTCCTTTTCTGATATTTATATATAAAATGATACTTCCGGCTTTCTGCCATGTGGAAATTTTTAGGAGCATCGACTCCAAAGGCTAAACAAGGACCTGCGGAAAAACGAAAGTACTATCAAGAGTATGATAAGTCCAAACGCATCGGTGCATATAAAAAAGCCATGGGAAGATGGCAGGCCTTGGTTGTATGATACGCAGGACGGAATGAAGTGTGCCGATTGTGTAGAGTTCGACAGGAAAAAAATCTGTATTTACCGAGGGTTGCACTAGTTATAAACTTGACAGTGTAAATAAACATGACATTTCTGAATCTCACAAACAGGCCCAAGCCTTTAGTAATGCAAAACAAGTTCCTGCTAATAAATCAAAATCTGCCAAAATTATACAGTCATTGACATTGGCAGTATCCTCGTGTGTCCTAAGTTCGTAATACTAACATTTTGTGTCAAAAAATTAATTGGCAATCGTCAACAAACAATAAACATTTGAGTCTTACTGCAATTTTCTTGTCAAATCAGTTTCAAAACCGGAAATAACCTCGGTTATTTTCGTTAAATACCGTTAAACATCGTTTGTAAACAATACCCTCCAGTTAGATGCTTTTTTGAAGAATGTGTGGAAAGTTCGTGGGAGGTCTCCCGGATCACGTGATTTTACGTGATTAATTCTAAAAAACTGATTTTTCTCTAAAAAATATATTTTAAGTAGTCTAGTTTAGATTAACAACAGAATTAGTTAAAAAATAAAATTTATAACAAGAAAAAACGATCATACACTTTTAGTATGACATGAGCAATTGACCTCGTTTTTACACCCGTTTTTACATCATATTATATAGTGAAAAATGCATATATTTTACTGAAAATGGCGTAAGTGTCACACGTGTTTGATTTCATTAAAAACTATATTTACCTGGTACTAAATGTTTCAAACCTGGATCGGATAAATAAGTCAGACACTCCATTTGCAGACAACATAGTTTACATCTTCATTTATTTTACATGTGACGAAAAAATAATGAGATAGTTTAAGAATAATTTGGGAATAGTAAAATTTGTCTAAAAATTGAAATTTCCGATATTTTTACATATTTTCGTAATTTTCAAACATATTTTAAAAATTTTCTAACAAAAATGGAAAGTTGAACACTTATGGCGCCTTTTTGACTTTGAACATGTGCAGTGATGTGCTTCCTATGATTGATATCCGGTATAAACAAAATGCCACGAACTTGACGCTACCACGAAGTTAGAGCACTGGAGGATACCTATAGATCAACATTTTCTGCAAAACCATTCGTCAATGTAATTGCAGATGTTGAATATCGAAAAGTGAAGCAAGGGATAGAATAATCCAAATGTATATGCCTGATATATTCAGATCAACCATCACTCTTGACAGTTCATTGTATGGCTCATCGAAAAGTTAAGCTCAATCCCTGCTGATGTGAGGAGTCTCCCCATATTAAGACAAAAATTTTGGAATTTTGTGCTATCATACTGCTTTTCAAAGCATTCCGTGAAGTCATCCTTAAAAAATTATAAATTGATTAGAGTGAAATCTGGGATTGCGATCACTTTGTAGAGTGGTCATCTGTCAACTACATTTTTATCATGTACAGAACCTTTGTAGAGGGGTCACCTGTCAAACCCAGTCAGCGGGGATCCTAACGGCCACCCGATTGAAAAAATTGTTGTTTACAAGATTTACTAAAATTATGCTGGTCTCGGGAATAAAAAGTCTTCCAAAAATTATCGAATTCTTAAAACACAACTCTGGTGATATAAATAATAATAAAATAATAGTTAATTTTTTCAAGTTATTAATTTATTTAAAAAATATCCTCAATTATGACATGAAAGATATCAGAAGCTTATTAGCTCACCTGAGCCAAAGGCTCAGATGAACAATTGTCATCTATCTTCATCAGCAGGGATTTATCAAGGGCCTATTTAGGGCCGAAATTCGGCCCCATTCCCAATGGAAAAACATTGATTTTTTCCCAAAATGGGCTGAGAAAATTCCCAATTAGAAAATTGTACCAGATACATAGCTAAAGTCTGATCATAAATGTGGCTGCTTTTCTCAATCTTCAATCAATTCAATACACTAAAAGCATTAGATTTAATCATTAATGGTACCAAAAATGATGTCAAAGTTTTCCCAAAATGAGCAAAAAGTTGATAGTTTTTCCCAATTTTTAGTTTAGGGCCTTTTCCCAAAAGACCCTGATAAATCCCTGATCAGTCTTGTATAAACTTTTTAGCTCACCTGAGCCAAAGGCTCAGATGTGCAATTGCCATCTATCTTCGTCCGATGTGCGTCATGTATAAACTTTTCACATTTTTTATCAATTCCTCCAAAACTACAGAGCCAAATTGGATGATATTTGACAGTAATGGTCAAGTAAGGGGTTTTCAGATTTGCACAAATGCAAGGATTATGTCCCCTTGGGGCCCCATAAAGGGGAAATTTGTGAAAATCTTTAAAAATCATCTGCTCTGAACCTACAAGAGATATAACTTAGATATTTCATGTAAAACACTATGGGCACCTAGTTTTAGATTTGCACATATTGTAGCTTTAGGGGCCAAAATGAGATAATGGCAAGGTACTTGAGGGGGAAATTGCAAAATTAATGTATTTGTCAATATATTTGAAAACTATAAGCTTTTTGTATGGGCATCATCATCATGTGTATTGGAATACTGTAGGCATTTGCACAACGGTCATTTTGATATATGAATAGAGGTCATAAGTTCAAAGGTCAAGGTCATAGATGTAAACGAATACTGAAATGGTTCAAAAACTTTGAACTCTTTGTGTAGGCATGTATATTAGAATATTGTAGGCATTTGCCTTACGGTCATTTCCATATATGAACGAAGGTCATAGGTTCAAAGGTCAAGGTCATAGATGCAAACAAATACTGAAATGGTGAATTTTCTCAAAAATGATAAACTTTCTCTATAGGCATGTATATCAGAATGTTATAGGCATTTACACAATGTTCATTTTGATATATGAATGTAGGTCATAGGTCTAATGGTCAAGGTTATAGATGCAAATGAATACTGAAATGATTAATTGTCTTAATAACTATAAACTTTTTGTATAGGCATATATGTTAAAATATTGTAGGTATTGGCCTAACGATCATTTTGATATATGAATGAAGGACACAAGTTTAAAAGTCAAGGTCACTGATGCAAACAAATACTGACATGGTTAATTATCTCAAAAACTATAAACTTTTTGTATAGGCTTCTAAATTGTATGTATTGACCTAATACTCATTGCGATATTTAGATTAAGGTCATGGGTTCAAATTTTTCTTTACCTTTTTAGTTGTTTATAAACAATATTTTGTAGCTAGATTTCAGATATATTATATGTAGCACTCTTATGACTAGTTATGTTATAATACATTTGCAAAACATCCTTACATATAATTGGCCCTTACTGCTGAAAATTTATTTGGACATTCTCTTTAATTAATGTCAATGACCATTGAACCTCTGCATGAGATATGTACTCAGCTGCATGTGAGCATTAAGGCTCATGGACCTCTTGTTTAATATTAGGGTCTCCATGACGATGGAAGTAACTTTGACCATCCTTGATGGTTCCATACATGCATTTATTCGGTTTGAACTATTTCCTACATGAATCCTTAATATTGGTCCAATGTGTGAATATTAAAACAGCCCCATGCTCATAGTCTGCACATTGTACACTACATGAACCCGCTATGTTGTGTTGGGAGCAATGCAAGGTGAACATAACAACCTCCTTTCAGTTACCTGACAACTTCATATACCTGACACTACATTGATGGAGACACTGAACTCCCTGTCTTTCTAATCTTTCGCGAATTTTAGTACTTTCAGTACTTTGATTTTCAATCTGAAGAACTGCTTTATATTAGATTTGAATTTTGATATTTTAAAAAAAATTGATGTGATATCATCAGTTTTCAAATGAAAAAAAGAAAACCATCTTGTATCCTCTGCAGCGATTAACTTTTGGGTTTTGTTATGCATCTTATCATATCATATATCAAACATTTTTTACAAATATTAGTAGTAACAAGTCTGCCTTCTGGAAAATAATCTAAATCTAAAACATTAAATGTACAGTAAAACCTTGTTATAATGACCCTCCCAATATCATTTATTGCCAAACTATTTTCAAGTTAAAGAATCTATGTCTATAATTTTCTTCACAAGTCTCCTTTGATTAAAAAATATATAATGACTTTTGCAGCCTTGTTCGTTGCCATTTTTTTTTTCAAGTTTAAACAATTGATGTTCTCTATACTTTTTGTGATAAGTCTCCCTCAATTTTTGCAAAAATTCTTGTAACACCAAAATTTGTTTGGACAAATAGTGCCCATGAATTGAGGTTTAACTGTGCAGCAGTTTAAATCTTGTACTCTTATGATTGTCGGGGTTTAACTTCTACATGTAGCCTGTTGGCCAATCTGTAATACGATTTGCACTCTTGTTATATAAGACAGTATATAACACCATTCTCTGATTATTGTGTCTTTTTACTCCTGGGGAATATATATGTACCAGTATACTCAAAAATAAAAAGACTGTTAACAATTCCTGCTGTGATCTGATGATGTGCCTGACATGCATGAGGGTTATAACACTAGTTAAATGATTGTACATATCCATCATAAGTTGTACATTAGAACATGGAATTCAAATCTGTTTTCCATTGTCATTTTAGTATTATTATTATCATCATTATTGGGTTGTGCTGTGGATCTCAATAAAATGAATTGATGCTAGCTGTGTTTTATACAAGCTACAGTACAGGCCTGTCGATGGTATATCACTAAGCTAATACATTAATGCTGAATAGATGGTTCAGTATGGTCCTCGTTAGCTATATTTCCACATCTTTTGGACACTTGCTATCAATCTTTTGGAAGCGTTTCAGCTATCTATATCTCTGCTACTTGGTAGTCCAGCTTTGACTCTTTATTCGTTAGCTCATGGTTTAACTTTTGACAGTTCTGTACTGTACTTCTCTTGTAATTAATTAATCGCAGTAAGAGATAAATAACAGATACATTTAAAACATGTTACAGTACAGACCTGTCGGAAGTTTAACACTAAGTTAACAAATAAGTGCTGAATCAGCAGCTCATATCAGCCCTTCATTACCAATTATATCAAAATCAGTGCAATCTATTTTTTGTCAGCTATTTGGTCACTAGCTATCCATATCTCAGCGATTTGGCAGCCGAGTTTTGGTACCTTTTGGTTACTTCAGTGTTTAACTTTGGACAGGTCTGCACTGTTCATGTATATAAATGTTTTATTTTGTATTTATTAATTGTTTTCCTGGTAATGTTTAATTGATGATGAGGTTATTGACATACTAACGGTAATTGTTTTTACCTGTATGACAGTCTTTAATAGATGACTTTTTTATTAATTTTTGGCTATTCAAATATCCAGATATTATTTAGAGATGACTTTTTATTAATTTTTGACTATTCAAACATACATGTATTTACATTATTTGGGTATTCTAAATGTTGATCCAGGTTAAAAAGATATCTTAAAGCTGTTTTATATTGATTTATTGAAATTTTGTGTTCATATCGAAACAACATTAGACAGTCAGTCTGGTTTTAGCTCACCTGAGCTCAAGGTGAGCCATTTCAATGACGTTTTATTTTGGAACATTTGGTTCAATAAAGGGACTTTGGTGGTATGTTTATAAGAATATGTAAAGACATTTTATTAGCCATGTTTGGCAAAAGAACTTTTCAAACCAAAAATACTTTGGGGGTTTCAGTGATTGAGTAACCTAAAGCTCCGGCGTCAAATCATGGTGCCTCTCACTGCTTTTGTTCAAATTCCACTTAGATAGAACCTGATGTAAGAAAGTCTTCCAGTTCGCTCACTGAAGGTTTGAGGTTTTCTTCAGGCTTTCCAGTTCCGTCCACCATTCCAGGTTTGATGGCCTCAATATAAGTTAAAGAATCTTTGGCTAGGTCATAAAATACCATTATTCCTCTGCAGACAACCGTCAAAGGGGTATTGATTGATTAAAAAAGATGACAAACAAATTCTTCTTTGGAATGACTTGAACAACTTTTTTGCGGTATGCACACTGCTATAACATGTCTTAAGGAGCTTTTTGAAGCCATTAGATTTTACTCTCTATGTTTCATAGTGACACAGCATTGGTGTGTTTGGTTTGGATACATTATGATAACATGGTCTGTTATATGGCTTGTTGTTTATATAACATGGCTGTATGTATATTACAGGACATATTTGTGATGCTACTACATACCATACATATTGTTATACATGATAACAGATACTATGTTACTACAGTGACCTTGAACCCTGAAACATTATGATTGATAACCAGTATGATATTACGGAATGTACCTAAAACCTGGAAAATATGTTATCTTTAATGTGCCTATAACCTGGAAAGTATGTTATCTTTCTGTGACATTCACAATGTACATGTAGCTAATATCTAGAAATTTTTTGTCTTTCTGTGACAATAACAATGTACCTACTACCTGGAAAGTATGTTATCTTTAAGTGGCATTAACAATGTGCATGTATGTAATATTTAGAAAAACTTTAATATTTCTTTGACATAACAATGTACCTAATACCTTGAAAATCTTTTATCTTTCTGTGATGTTTGTAATTAAAGATTGCACCTAGTGCCTGGAAAATCTTTGTTAACCCATATAGCACTTCTTTTATTTATTCAACTGTGGCTAAATTTGATGCTTTGAGGATTATCACATATTTATATAGAGAACAAAAGTTTTAATCTTGAATTAAGCATATAATGTCATTTCCATGGTTATTAGGGTATAAACATAAATTTTATTGTAAAAGTCACAGTTCATTTTCAGAACAACTGCATTAATAATAGCTGATGCATTCACATGGGGACACATTTCATGGAGACCTAAAGAGATGCACTTCATAAAATACTGTTAAGTGCTAGTGTTATAATAAATTGCTACAATGAACAAATAATGTTGTAATAATGTGGTAATTGATTTTTCTAATTTTAGAGCAAAATGTCATAAAATTGGAACTTCCATGATACTTATATATTCACTTAATTCTTCAATAAAATAAAATAATAGCAAATGCACTTACTGTTTAGACCAGGTAAAGAGAAAAATTGAACATTAAAATCTCACAAGATGGCAGTATAATTTTACATGTATAATAATAATACTTTTAAAATAGGCTTTGTACAGGTCTGTTGGTGGTAGTTTTTATAGATTTTTTACTGCACATCCCTGTTTTTTCATTGCTATTTTATCTGGTTGATCAAGAATCTTGGCTCTTATAAACAATTTATCGCCATCATATTGACAGCGTTCTTAGAATATTGTGATTTCTTGTGAAAACAAATCATTAGAGATTTACAATAATTAAAAGGATATAAGAAACCATAAATTGAAGCCTTAGAAGCTTCAGATTTGTATGTGCTTTTCTCTGGAGTGTAACTTTAGGTACTTATAACGTAAAACGACAGAGGATATTTTAATTATTCATATTAAAGCAAAGTTTTTTCTTTAGAGATACAGTACAGACCTGTCACATATTTAACACTAAGCTAAGAAATAAGTGTTGAATTTGCAGTTCATATTGGCCCCTTCTACATCTCTGCAGCTGCTATTTCTTGGCAGCTGTTTTTGGCACCTTGCTATCCATATCCCTGCCACTTGCTAGCCAAGCTTTGACTCCTTTTCATTAGTTCAATGTTAAACTAACGGCTTGTCTGTACTGTATATGTATAATAGACATTGAGACTAGATTGATGTTTAAATATTGCCATTAGTTATGGTCGTAGTATGTATGACGTTAAAATACAGATATAAGAATCATTGACAATGCTTTACAATTCACTGGGTTATTTAACTTAGCATTTATTAGTTGTATTTGAGTGGAGTGGAGTATTGGTGTTTTACACCCAAGTCAAGATTCTTTTATATCAAGAGAATCATTTCTTGGAAGGTAGGGATATCTGGACCACTGTCCTTCTGCAAGAAAAATGACAAGTTTTCTAACAGACAAGGATCTGCCCTCAGACTAGGATTTGAATCTTTAAGCAGTGAAAGACACTGTGTTGGTGTGATTTGCAAATGCATGCATCCTTGTCCAACTTTCTTTGCCAAGTATTTACTATTAAGAGACAACAAAGGAAATAATAGCATAACTGGGAAATGGCTGTGGCCTTGAATGAAGGTCAAGGTTGACCAACTTTTAAAACAGAGGAGCCCTTAGACATTACATAGAGATGAAAGAATCGTCTTCGACCATATAAATATATCTTAAAACAATCATAGATACATATTGATACATCTTCTTATCAAGTTGAAAGGGATTCTGATAATTTCAGTACTGTAATTATGATGGTCGATAGAGGCCATGTAAGTGTATCTCTATTAGGCCATCACTAGTCTGCAGTATTTATGTTAAAATTTATGTACTAGTAGTTTAGAAGTTTTCAAGGAAACACTGGAGTGTAAATCGTTTAATATAAGACTGTTGAGTTGATAGATGTAATGCTGGTGATTTGTGGTTAGACAATATGAATGACTTTTATAAATTATTCCCATTCTCATCTATTTATCCATTAAACAAAACATTTATATATTCACATGGGTATGATATGGGTGGTCATCAGCATCTATTGATGTCCATTTGCTGATTATGTGTGTATGTGGCTGTTTCACTCGAATGCTGGAATTGGTCAGTGAGTGTGGGGGCTTGATCAGTGAGAACGATTGCTTGTTTTGAGAGTTCAAAGTCTTACCTAATCATCTGGTCAATTTTGTGAACATATAAAAAGATAAAAATAAAACTAAAGCTCAGGCACTAAAGCATGTGTGACAATCACAAATTTATGTATTAATCCATTGAAATTCCTAAATTGAAGTATACACAAATTAAGCCTTAGACACTAGCCATAGTCAGAAATGCTGTACTTGTGGACAGAAAATTATCAACAGTAAAAAATAGTGATGGTGAATTAAAAAGTGTTATTGTGCAGTCATTTATGTTTGTTATTGTTAAAAGATCCTTTGAATTAATCATGTTAATATCTTGTTTCTTTTCTCTATTTACAGTTTGTAGTTTTGTTGTTCACAAGCGGTGTCATGAATATGTATCATTTACATGTCCAGGTGCAGACGAGGGACCGGATTCAGATGTAAGTATCAGCTCAATGTTTATATACATGTTTATTTGGATACTAGCCCCGGTTTCACAATCATTCCTTAGCTAAGATTTTCCTTAACTTAAATCTTGCAAAATTTCATTTTTTTTTTAATTTTCAAGATATTCAAGAATTTAAGGTGTCATTTTTAAGATCATTTCTAGATTAAAACATTTGCATTTAGTTTTGACAAAAAATATTCACCAGTAGTTCCAATAAGAGATTAACAAAATTTGCTAAATTTAAGTTAAGGAAAATCTTAGTTAAGGAATGATTGTGAAACCGGGGTCTGTAATCATATTTATTTTACCAGTGTATTAATTGTACTAATTTTGATTATGAGCCAGTAGGGTAAACTTCAATCCTATGTCAAATTCATTATTATCATAGTGCACAGGGCGATCCATGAGATTTTTACTAATTCAACTCTTTAATTTGCAAAATTGCAATTTGTGCTTAAATTAGCACATGCTGAAATTAATTCATTGCCTGACATCACAGCTTTCATAATCAAGATTGTATATTTTTCGCGAGTAGAAAATTTTGCGTCAAGACTATATTGGACTTATTTGCGAAAATTTGAATTCGCATTTGGAATCTAATTAAATACAACATATGTATCTCAACATAGAAATATCTGTGTGGTGGAAATATTCGCGTGATATTTGAATTCATGAATAAGATGAGTTGCGAATTTACGCGAAAATAAATCTTTTGCGAAATAACAGTGATTTACAGTAACCTTGAAGAAGGACTATCATCTGTAACTCCATAATACCTTGGGTTTTAAGCAGAAGCTTTGATATGCCCAGCATAGTTAACTAATATGCATTGAGAACATCAGGCCTTTTTCAGTGAAACTAGTCAATCTATAATAAGTTTTCACATGCATTCCATTGGTTGTCAAGTACTTTCCTGTATTAGAAAATTAATATGTATTGATTAAATACGGTTGGAGTTTGATTTTGAATATGTTTGGTCAACAGTTATCCAGAGATATTGAATTTAAAAACACTAAGAAGTATTCTCCATGCTCATTAATGATCTTTTGACTGAAGCTTTAGAGATTTCTTAGTTTATCCTACAGGCCTGGGACAAACTAATGGGTATGATTTCAACAAGGTATATGTGTCATAAGTTTTGTACTATTGCAAGAGTCTTTGCACTTTTGGCAAAGATCAAATGTATTTTGTGTTTTATTCCTTTAAGTGTTTGCAAGACTTTTTAATAAATGAATTCATATTTTTAATGATGCTTACCACCTGCAGATGGTAAAATTTTGAACAAGATATGTTTTTGTGTCTCTTTAAATATCTAAGTTCTTTGGATGAGCATAAGTCCATAACAATGCTGTGCAAAGTTCAGGACCCTTAAAGAAAAAATGTGGAATTATTATGACAGTGATCTGATTAATGAACTAATGATTATGGGCTGGGCAGGTGGTGTAAAGAAGGGGATTTTGATGATAATGCTAGTAATTGAGTACTTAGTCCTGAAATGTAGAGATTTTATTTACTGTACATGTTACAAATATAATCTGTAGTATTTATATATATTTTGTCTGATACTATATATAAATTATTACAGCTGAAAGAGAGAGAGAGAGAGAGAGAGAGAGGTGTTAACATGTATTAGAGAGAGAGAGAGAGGGGTGATACATTTATTAAAGAGAGAGAGGGGAGTTAACATTTATCATAGAGAGAGAGAGAAAGAGAGAGAGAGAGGAGTTAACATGTATTATAGAAATAGAATTAATATACCATCTGCAACAGGTTATATAATGATCTTACTTAAAATACTTTAAAACGGACAATATTTTCACAAACGTTGGAAATCTGGCTTTTAATGATTTTGAATTTGTGGAAATCTAGAAATTGATAATGTAGCTTTACGCAAGTGGTGACTGAGTGGTCAATACCGTTTGTTTACGAATCACAGCCTCTCGCCGCCTAAGTTCAAATCTGAATTTATGACAGATCCTGGTGTGAAAAAGTTTGTGAGTTCATGTGTCAGTCGATGGTTTTTTTCCAGGCCATATGGTTTTCTCTACCATCTGTGAACTGACCACCTTGATATAAGTAGAAGAATCTTGACTGGGACATAAAACGCCATTACTCCACTCTTCTGTCTTATGGGAGTATATTTTCTTCTCATATACTTGTCCATAATATAACACATTGTAGGTATGTATATATATGATATGTAGGTAAACATATTTTTACACAAAAGTCATGATAGTGTAATGCCATTCATGACCTAAAAGGAATATAAAACTGACAAATGTTCCATCAAAATGACATTCGGTATACATATGATATACGCTTATACCTAGTGGTAGGTCATTGCTCTAGTTATTATTAATGTTTTTGTTTTGGTATATTGAGATATAGAAATTGGTTTCCGCTCCATTATGGACCTTGGGATTAAGATAACTAGGAAACGGATGGAAAGATAGATAACCTTGTCTGTCGAGGCATAATGCCATATATCATGTGACATATATGGCTATTGTGGTGAATTAAAAACCAAGTTAAAATCATTTTGTCCCCAGAAATTGTCAGTACTTACTGTAGATTCTAACTTAGCAGCAGTTTTTGGAATATTTTTCAAAATCATATAAACCTGTTTTATAAAGAACGATCACATATTAAATGTTTTAATTAAGTTTGCTCAGAATTACAAGTACTCTCTTAAATAATGGAATAATTATTAAATAAAAAACAAACATACTGATCCATGTCTAAATTACAATCCCAAATTGAAAACTGACTAATTAAGTTAAACATATGAACTTCCACCAGAGAAGTGGGGCTGGGTGCTCTGGAAGGGTAAGCACCTCTTGTTTAAATATCATCTCTTTTCTTGAAGGACCAGTGTTTTTCATGTACATGTATATATAAATAAATGAACTTCTGTTATAGGGCTACCTATCTGTAAACATATTTTCAATATTGAGATGTCACCAAGTTTTAAATAAAAGTGGAAAGCATACATTTCTTTTGCCAAAATTTATCCAGAACACATACCAGGCAACATTTTAGGTATGGAATTTTGGTAACCTGAATCAATTTGAGGAAATGAATTTCAATGCCTGTCTTCTCGTATAAATTAATTTATGTAGGATGCCATCTCATGATGAAGTTATGTCTGAAATGACACTCTAGGTTAAAGTTTAGTTTTACTTAATGTATTTATATATGCCTCCAAAAAACAAAGTCAGAATTGGTGATGTAACCCGAGTCTTATAAATGTGTTATATGTCTGTTTAACCAACAGTGACCTTGACCATTTCCTTTCAAAGCTTATTTACACCCAGTGGTAATTCAGTTTGGTAATATGAACCATATTCTTATTATTTTTTTTAGTAAATTCGTTTTATTTTTAGTAATTAATAATAAATGGATAATTTAGGTTGTCTGTTAAGGATCAAAGGTCAAGGTCTTTGAGGTCAGTGCTTTCTAGCAATTCTTATCTTCCTCAGTCTGTTTCAGACACAGGGCCTTGGTTTTGCATCCCGTTTAAAAGACTATTGAGTAACATGCTTTATACAGCTATAGTATTGGCAGGAGATGAAAATCATCTCAGAAAATTACAGAAAACTCCAGAGTTCGGTTTGAACCCACAACCCTTTACATTGAAATCCAGTGACAATCACCACTAAGCCATGCCTACTCACATTGTTTATTTATCTTAATTTTCAGTCTGATACACATTATCAGAATTCATTTTGATTTAGAATTTTTACACACCAGTAATATCATTATGATTCCCAGATTTGATGCTGATAGCTCAATTAATTATGAAGCAACTTTATAATGGTCAGTGAATGACCAATGGATAACATCTGTCCAGTAATTAGTGTGTGAAGCAATTTTGCATAATGGTGACCAGTGAGAGCTATAAATGTCCAGTACTAATGGTCAGTCAATCCATTATTCATGGTCATATTTTATGGCTAACAATGATCTTCATATTAATTAAGAAACAAATATAAATACATATTAGATTTCACCTGTATTGACCAGTCGTAACTAGATGCATCAAGGGAAGATAACTGAATGCTTAACGTATCTGATTTAATTGACCTGTGTCCACCTGATGTCAATTAAATGTTCATAGTAATACTACAGTTAGCGGTCAATATATAACTAGATTGATTGTGTAGTTAAGTGTAAAACTGCATTGGGAAAAACTTTGGTGTTTCTGTAGAATAATGATTAGTAGGAAGTCAATTGATATCGCTGGTATTTATTGGGCGCTGACATTGATACAGCGTGATATGAGTTATTGATGAAAGTATATTATCGTAATGTTTTCAATTACTGAAGTTTACTTTATATTCCTTGTAAGAATTTTAATGCAGTTCACTGCGTCATTGAGGCTTTACCTACCAAATTTGGTATGACAGACAGATTTTCTAAATTAGATTGAGATATTTCAAAATTATAGGTACAGTAAAACCTGGATTCATTGCCACATTTGTTCTAGCAGATTTTGGCATTATAAAGGGGTTTGGCAATAAATCTAGGGAAGCTTATAAAGAAAACATAAAAACCATACATTTGGAGACTTAAAAATAGTGTTATAATAAGCAACCTAAATGAGAGGCATTATAATGTATAATATTATTGATAAAGTATACTACTTTAATTAGTTTACTGTCAATTGCAAAAATTTAATTCAACATACATAAATTTTACTAAAACTTTTGGGAATTTTCATAAATAAAATACTACTTAACCTTAAACTGATGACATCTCAATATAAACTAAATAAACTGACTTGTATGTAAAACAACAGCTCACCAACATATTCTGCAATTAATTTGCACCTTGAGAAAACTCTTACATTAATTATATTTCAGGACTTTTATTCACAAACAGTCTACTCAGTTTAAAATATAAATTTGAAGCATGAAATTTCACAAAAATATAAGGCATCAACATAGAAGATTTATATGCTGTTTAAGCTTTATTAGTTTTATGTTGCTATGGTGATGAAAAATACACTTGAGACCATTTTCAGAATCTGAGAAAAATTATAAGATTATTGCGGTTTCTTTGACAACAGATTTCTCTTATGAATAAGTATTAATTCTATCCATATAACAAATGTCATATTTTATATTTCTACCGAATTTTATATTGATATCTTTTCTAACTGATAATTGACATCTAGATTGTATTTCAAGTTCAGCTGATCAGTTGATTGTGTATAAATTTAGATTCCAGATTGACTTCCTAAATATAGATGGATTTGAATTACTACAATAGCTGAAATAGTGTGTACAGTTCTCACTCCATAATGTATTCACAGCTGTACCACATGATACTCTCTAATGCTTGTGTGGAACAATTATTTCCATTGGAGATGGAATCATATCAGTTCCCGTTCTGCCATCAAAAAGTCGTTATTCTTGGAATTTGCGATATAAACATTTTCCAAAAGGTCCTGCACAAATGTTATGAGGTACTGACTACATGGTACAGCAGTGAACCTTGTTGGATGGTTCCAGTTGTAAAGTTCTGGCTCCATAATTGGAGGAGTTCTGACCCTAATTGGAAGGTTCCATTTGTTCTCACTCCATTATTGGAAGGTTGCAGTTGTAAAAATCTCACTCCATAATTGGAGGAGTTCTGACTCTAATTGGAAGGTTCCATTTGTTCTCACTCCATTATTGGAAGGTTGCAGTTGTAAAAATCTCACTCCATAATTGGAGGAGTTCTGACTCTTTAATTGGAAGGTTCCATTTGTTCTCACTCCATTATTGGAAGGTTCCAGTCTTAAATTTCTCACTTCATAGGTTTAAAACCTAGCTGGGTCAGACCTAATGGGTAGTTTCTGTTTTTACCATATACTCCGTTAAAATTACCAGTAAATCACCAATCATCAAGGATAAGTCATAGAAACTGACAAATTATCATGTCAAGATAAGCATATATCTATAATGAATCGTCATTGCTCATTGCATAACTATTTTGCTGATGACATCTCAATACATGGATTTTTAAAATAATCTTGACTTGGTCATAAATCCTCATTTAATGAATCAATAAGTATAGCTTATTAAGACACTTTAGCAAAGATATATATATATATATATTAACTTGTAGGGAAATGATAAATCATGTTTAGCACAATTGGCTATAGCTAGCAGAACTTATGTCATGGTGAAGCATGTGTATCCCTCCATGTATACACTTTGATCTTCTCCAACAACTGTAGTAGCTCAGTTGGTAGATTGCTCGCTCTGTAAGTGGGAGGTCGTGGGTTGGAACCCCAACCTGGTCTGAGCCAAGACTTGAAAGTGGGAAGTGACTGTTTGCCAAGCACTCAGCATTATGAAATGAAATTCACGGTTCTTTTGAATAGGAACTTAAAATAAACAAGGTCCTGTATCGTGTTAGGCTTGGCACGATAAAGAACTCTGCTGTATAATGCCAACAGCACAACACACAGGCAAAATTTCTGCACCTTCACCTATAGCTGGTGAGGTCTCGATATAAGTGAAATATTCTTGACTGAGATGTTAAATTCCATTACTCAACTCAACTCCAACCACTTATGCTTAACTCGTGTTGATAAAAATCAATCTGGCATGTCCTTCAAAAATCTTAGATGATTACTATAAATAGCAAAAACCAATAAATGTGTATTAATGTACTTATTTAGTTCAAATTTTAAACATAGAACATTGAACTCTGGGAATTTAACATACGTAGCTGGCTTTTCTGAGAAAATTTTTCGTTGTATAGATTTGGGTATATTAAGGGTTTATTTGTTGCCAAAACTTTAAAAAATCTTCTTTGGAACCACAGGGCTAATTGAATCCAAATTTGGTATGCACGGTCTTTAAGTTCAAAAGATTAAAAATTTATTTTCCATTTTCTTTATTTGTGAAATGTATAAATTATGGTAAATGTCATTTGAGTAATAAAGACCCTTATGAGCCACCATGCATGTAAAAATCAATGCATTCCCAAATAAAAATAATGAAGTAAGCTTTGACCTGCTGTTGTGCTTGAAGTTAAATTCAGTATAAAATTAAATTTTCTGAAAAGTGGTGTCCATAACAGGTTCGATTACAAATGATGCATACAAATCTTCACTTCCCACGGACAGACTGACTGCAGGCTTTAAACAGGAATGTTATTATAGTAAATAACTTTTTTGTTTTTATCCAAAATCATGATATATCTCTAATTTCTGAATGCAGATTTTTTTCATAAATAACAAAATTTGTTTCTGTATTGTAATTATGTTTCCTGAATGAAGTGGGGTAGGGGTATATGTAGTGTTTATTCCATTTATTCCACTGACATTTTTCTCAAAAACTATATTACAGAATTTTATGAAATATCACAGAAATAATCTTTTGATGGAGTAGATGTGCTGTTGGTTATTCATATTTTGATAGTTGGGAAAACATGGATATTCCAGTTGTTGTTTGTTTGGGAGGGGGGACACTTAAAATGGCATTCCGTCAATTATTACATGTTGTTTACAGCATTATTCATTTATCCAAATAAACAAAACAAAAGCTAGTTTGTATCTGGAAGTATTTGTAGTATTTTATCTTGTTATCTGCACTTCAATTTCTATTGTACAAATTTTAAATGTCAAATGCATTTAAAATTAATTTTAAAGTTTACTTGTAAGAAAACACATTTAGAATCATATTTAAGAGCATTTCAATATTTTTTGTAAGTTTTATTTTAAGAAAACACCTAAAAAATCATATTAAAGAATATTTTTGATTTTCAATATTAGTTGGATTACTTTAGGGGAATGTGATTCCAACACTGACCTATAAGTTATGACTATAAAGGTGTTATTATACACCTGCTGATGATGCGTCATCTAACCACTAACCATGTAAACTGCACCTACTTAGTGCATGAAAAATGTAATATGGTCCGTTATACAAAACTCTGATTTCTTTTTTTAATGGTAATTAATTTTATCTATTACATGAAAAATGACATGTCTAGATCCCAGAAATGAAAATTGATTCCACAATATCCTCAATAGTTATGAAAGATTAGCAGTAATCAGAAGTCAAAACAAGCTCCGAGTTAAAGCTAGCCTATTGATCTAGGTATTATCAGAGATCGTAAATAGGTGTATAATTGTGTGTGATACAAGGAAAATAGCCCTATCATGTAAATATTGCTCTAAACTACAAAGTAATTACAACATTGGCTGATCATTATATTTGCGTGATTTTGTTTGATTATGAAAAATATCTGATACATTTGCCAACTTTGTAAGAAGGAAATGTCAGTTGCAGAATTTACCCTGATCAGCTATACCTATTTCAGTCAATTGGAAAAATCAATACTCTTCATCATTTATTGTCTGTGGCTTTAAATTTACACTCTATCATAATGTCAAACCACTCCAGTTTTTACAGGTATTTCTGTACATGCAGATAATGGTTGATGTCCATTGCCTTACATTATTACAAGTTTTTATCGGTTTTTCCTTTTGACTGTACTGCACTCTGAGATAGCAATGTTATACTTTATACTCACGATGAATATTTTAAACCTTCCAGTCTTTTGTATGTAACTTTGTTTCCTGTATTGTCTCCTCGGAGGAATACTATCATTAACTGAGTCTTTTTATTTCATCATTTTCTGGACAATGCAATAAATAATGTACATGTATAAAACAATCTTACAGACATTGTACTTGGTAATCAGGCTCCAGTTTCATAATCATTCCTTAACTTAAATTTAGCTAATTTTTATAATCTCTTTTTGGAACTATTGGTGAATATTTTTGTCAAAACTAAATGTAAATGTTTTAATCTAGAAATGATCTTAAAAGTGACATGTTAAATTCCTGAATATCTCGAAAATCAACAAAATTATAAAGATTTGAAATTTTGCAAGATTTAAGTTAAGGAAAATCTTAGCTAAGGAATGATTGTGAAACCGGGGCCAGGTTACCTTGCAGGCAGCAAAATTGGTGCCGTTACACAATGAAGTAACCTGTAAAGCAGTGGAATTGATACCAATACATAAAGAAGTAACTGGTTAAGCAGTGGAATTGGTACCACTACATGCTATTGGTAATAAAGTTACCATACAAGCAATAAAATTGTTTCAACAAAGGCCCGGCATGCTTGAATTACACACAAAAAGAATGAAAACTTGGTCTGAATTGTGCCATTTAATGATGTCACTGATTCTACTATGTCATTAATTGCTGTGACACTGCTTTGAGACTGTGATGGTGGCCAATGTTGGAACATAAAAGGTATGAACGGCGATACGTCAATTGGTTACACACTGATTTGCTCATTGTTTACTCCTTTAATGAATACATAGACTTTGGTTATGATAATCTTATGAGCAGTTAAATTGGGTATTTTGGACCTTGTTTTCAAAAGGTGTTAGGTCAATAGAATAAATTTTAACTGATAAGTTATAGTCCAGAATTATAGAATATTGATGTGTTGTAAGAACGTATGCCAGCTTTCTGATCTGGTATTGTCTCCTTCAGTACTGATAATAGCGATATGATTTAAATATTCAAAAAGAAAGTCTAGCCGGAACACTGCAGTTTAATGACCTCAGATCACAATTTACCGTTGGGTACAGACTCATTTTACTGGCTGAACTTTGTTGGAGTTATTTGTCTTAGTTCTCCATAATATCATTGGACTTACAAAACCTAAGATTAAATTTAAATATTTGGTCAGGCAGTACATGTAACATAACAACACTTTTTATGCTGATTAATTCTAGAACAACAAAACATACCATTGGTAACCTGACTGTTGAACATTGTGCAACATCATGACACTGATGTTGACCATTTCTTTCTTTCTTGTCTCTACTGCTTTATTCTAAAGCTGAAATCCAAAATGTCATTGAACTTATAAAATTATTTAGATTTAAATTTAAATGTTTGGTCTGGTTACTATATTAACATTGTGTGACATTACAGCACTGGCTGATTCTCGGTGTCTCTGCTTTTCTAAAACTATTGATCTATAGATATGCTTATTTTTTATATCCACATTGCTTCAGTGAAAGCCTTAAAATGTTTATACATGTATCTGTCTGTATGGATGAAGGAAGGAATGGTGTTACATAATGAAAGAGATAAACCTAGAGTTAAATCTTCAGGGGATGTCGATGCTTCATCTACCGATTTTATACTAAACGCTTGTCATGTTCACAGATAACTTTTAAGATTTTATATCGATTACCACCATGTAAATTTGGCTTTTTAACACCTTTAAAACGTTTAAATACTTACCATTTTAAAAGTTTTTTTTTCTGTTTCTGCCTAATTGGTTTTTCTATAAGTATACAATCCAATCCATTTGTCTGATGTTTCTTTGTGCTGTATTTCATTTTGTTCCTAATGCTATGATCAACAGAGCACAGATAAAAGTTTTCAAACCTTTGTTCATGGTGCTTGGTGGAAGAAAACATTGACTTGGCTCTTAAAACTTGAACAGAATGGAGATAAAAATTTTAGGCCTTTGTTCATGGTGCCTAGAGGAAGAAAACATTGACTTGGCACTTGGAACTTAGACAGACCTTGGATAGAAGTTTTCAAGCCACTTGTCCATTGCTCCTAGACAAAAGTCTGCATACCATTAACTGTTTCTCTGTAAAGTGAAATCATTATGGTCATTTTATATCAAGCCAACATGTTAGATCATTTCAAAATACTATTATATTCATGTCTGATGTGATTATTGACTTACTATTTATGCCTCTAAACTACAGGAATGTATGACAATCAACTTTAGTCACTCTATGTACAGTAACAACAACAACAACAAAACCCAAAAAATTTGGCATCGAGAAGAGTGACAGAACACAAATTTAATCTTAACAGGTATTTACATGTCTGGATGCTTTGATTGAAAAATCTGAGTCCAGAATTATTGGCACTATTATACCTGATATGGCAGAATTTTACTGCAAAAAGTGGAGTTAAAAAAAACAGTTTTGTAAAAATACTGTTGTCGAGTTATTCTCTTAGACTAAAGAATTAAAACCAAAAATTTATTATTGACTGTGCTAAAGCTGTGTTGATGAACAGTGTACCACATGATACTGTAGAGGGGATTATTTTCACAGGGTGAAAATTTTGAATTTCTGAAATCTAGCATTTCATGTGGGTGTAATTTTTGCATTACCAATATGAGTGGGTGTATATTGTATATGTATTATATATTAACCTGCATATGCTAGACATTTTCACGTGGGTAAAATTTTAATTTCTTTAGCGCCAAATAAGCGAAAATTTCCCCTTTTACAGTATTTATGGAGAACAATTATTTCCATTGGATACTGAGGCCGGGGTGGCCTAATGGATAAGATGTCAGTCTTCAAATCCAGGGTCTCTCAGCACTGAGTTCGAGTCCTGCTCACACCACATGTGGGAAAGTGAATTTCCTTGCTGTTGGCCTTTATTTGTTCACCTGGTATCAGTATAATGGGCTGGGGGAGTGGTACAGTTGTCTGCGACTTACTGACTCTGTGAGCTAGCATGTTAAAGTCGCCCTGAGTGTGCTTTAGTACAAGGCAGACCATACAACACACTCCCAATTCATATGCATAAACAAAAATTGTTTATAAATTAATCCATAGAGATTAATAAAATAGTTCTCGTCGCAAATAGCTGAAAAATTGCTGATGCGATGTTAAGCAACATTCAACCAACCAACCAATCCACTGGATACCGTTTTACTGCCTAGATTCAATTTCTATTTTGGCAGATGGTAGTATCAGAGAATTAGACTGTTTATTTGCCAAAGGTTGGCGGTTTTGTTCAAGAATTCTATTTTCTTTAGCAACTGATGTGACCACCATCATCTTAGTGAAAGAATCTTTTGTGAAAAACTCCATTGCCTGTCATACTCTCTCTCTCTCTCTCATATATTTTTTTCCCTCTGTTTTCCTCTCTGAGGTACTGAAATATATACATCAGACTTTCTCTTTATAGAAGACATGCTATAATTTTCTTCTTAAGGGTCAAATCAATGACCTCATCTACCTACATGATCAAAGGGGAGATAATTTCCCAATGTAATTTTTTTATCCCATAAAATACTATGTAGATATATGTGACTGATATAAACAAAAACCCACCTGATGTATTTTATACTACCTACACCTGTAGCTATCATCAGGTGTTGTGTTAAGGAGAAAAACAGCCATGTTATCTCCGGAGGAGTATTACTTTTGTTTATATATACAGATTGGAGGCAGGCTTGTTTAAATTTATTCTCCTTTGTAACTTCAATGATTATCTATTAAAGATTACACATTTCCTGACTTCTATCAACTTCTCCACCAGTTTTTTATCTTGACATTTTGAAGCATGTTTGTATTTGAATTAGGTTTAAATTATAAATATGTTCTGTTTTATGAACACCTTTTTGTTCCTTTTGGTTCGTCAGCACTAGACTATACAATAAAGATCAAAGAAGTAAAAGTAAATTACAGTGTGATTGAGAGATCATTGTTTGCTGCTGGGGGAATAAATTTGGAGTTTATTGAACTTCGATGTGTAAATATGTATAAACAGTAAAACCTCAATTTATCGCTAGTATTTGTTCAGTGTGGTGATATTTCCAGGGAAGCAGTTTATACAAGGGTTTGGTGATATTTCCAGGGAAGCGTTTTATACAAGAGTTTGGTGATATTTCCAGGGAAGCGTTTTATACAAGGGTTTGGTGATATTTCCAGGGAAGCATTTTATATAAGGGTTTGGTGATATTTCCAGGGAAGCTTATAAAGAAAAACATATAAGAAATGGACTTTTGGACCTAGAAATAGTGTGGCCATAAGCAAAGTGACAAAGTTATCCTGGATATTATAATGAGGTTTTACTGTATTCAAATCAATATGCACATGTGCTAACACTTGGGACTAACATTTTAGTGTACTAAATTTTTAATATGTATGTCTCTGTCATTTTTCCAGAATTTTGTTCAACAACCTAAGTTGATTGGTGAGGTTTTTGGATGAAAAATTGTGAAAGTCAAAATTTAAGTTTGTGCTTCAACAAAAGTAAAATTCTAAAAGCTTCCTGATAGCTTCAACCAAAGTTGAAGTTGAAGCATGTTAGCAACTTCAACTTGTTACAAAATTTTGTTTAACAGTTTCAATTAAAATAAAATTAAAAAATAAAAGTAAAGATTAAAGTATGTTGACATTTTTAATCTGTGTCAAAAAATGTTTGTTGCCTATGTCAAAGTTTGTTGACAGCTGCAACCAAATTCATAAGTTGTTTACAACTGCAACCAAAGTCTAAACTTGTTGACAGCTTTCAACTAAAGTCGGAGTTTGATATTCTACCAAAGCCAGATGTTGTTTGACAGTTTTGACTGACAGACAGTTGACAGCTTCATTTAAAGTAAAAGTCGGTTTGGTGACAACTTCAACAAAAGTCAGTTTGTTGATAATTTCAACCAATGTCAAGTATCTTGTTCCATGTTATTTTTACGCAAGATTCAAAAGTGATGTTGACTTTGCTCAAATAAATGTCTTTTTGTTGGAATTATGATATATATATATTAAAATACTTCATCAATATTTAATGTTCCAATTTAAATTGTAGTATGATTTATGAAAGCTCTTATATCATGTTAATCCATTATTAAATGCTCCAAGGTATTCCAGACATAAAAATAAGCATATTTAGTGTCAACTTTGTAATCTGCAGCTGCACATGATTGATCATTATTCCAGGATTCAGCCCCATCCAATATGTACTTAAACTTATAGATCTCCCACGGCAACCTGAAAATTTAAATGTTACTCAGAGATGTATTGAGTTCAATATTTGAAGTAATTATAAGCTAAAGGATTGCCAGCAGTTGTAAAAATGATGAAGCTTGATCAAATTTAACGAAGGTTGAAACATCATATCTTGTTAACACCTGAGACAAACTGTCAAACCTTCATATGTTGAATTGGCAGAGACAGTCTCTCCAAAAATGTTTTTGAGAGCTTTAACCAAACCAAGCACGTTGACAGCTTTCAACCAGAGCCAGAACTTGTTAGCAACTTTTAACCAGAGCCAGAACTTGTTAGCAACTTTCAGTCAGAGCCAGAACTTGTTAGCAACTTTTAATTAGAGCCAGAACTTGTAATCAACTTTCAACCAGAGCCAGAACTTGTTGACAGCTTTCAACCAAAGTCAGAACTTGTTGACACCTTTCAACCAAAGCCAGGATCACCAAAACAGTTGACACCTTTTAACCAAAGCCAGAATCACCAAAGCAGATTTCAACAAAAGCCAGAGTTTGTTGACAGCTTTCAATTAAACCTAGAACTTGTTGACACCTTTCAACCAATGATAAAACCTGTTGACAGCTTTCAACTAAAGCAAGAATTTGTTGACAGCTTTCAATTAAAGTCAGACTTTGTTGACAGCTTTCAGTCAAAGCCAAATATTTTTGACAACCAGTTTTCAACCAGAGACAGAACTCATTAACAGCTCTCAACTAATGACAGCTTTTAACCAAAGCCATAACTTGTTGACAAAGTTCATGAATATTTTAGCAAAGTCAAAGATGGTTGACAATCATAGCTTGTTGCAAAAGGATGGTGTTGATAGCTTTAATCAAAGTCAAGTTTTGTTGACAGACAGTGGTGATTGGCATTTAATAATATCAAATCATTGCTCTATATCAGGGAAAATAATTCTAAATCAAATTAAAAATCAGTAGTATAAAGGCCAGATTGACATTGAGGTACCATCATTTAGATTGATAAGAAATATTTAGTTTCAGTTGTTTTGAAATAAAATATGTCTGGCCATGATTGTTGCTATTTTAGATCACAAATTCTGATAACAAACAGTAACATGCTACTGCATGTATCCGAGTCCTGACATTTATATTCTGTTAAGTAACACATTAACTTGTATCTCTGGGAAGCAGATAAATTTAGATTTTATAATAGAAATGAATTTACGTGGTGATAATCTTGTATGAACATTATTGACTGGCTGACAGGGCTTGGGCTCAGTGTGACAATTAAGTTTTAAATCGTGTTTATGTTTATAATGTTACAGCTATTGGATCTCATCAATAATTCACTAGCAGTTTAATGCGAGCAATTTTGATATGAAGTTGTGCTGATTGTACTGAAAGTACATTTACTGCAAGTTGGGGAAATATTTGTGTTTATTTCATTTTTTGCAGCTTCTAGAGTAACAAGATGTAAAAGTCATGTAATTAATATTTTATTTTAATATAATTCACTTGCATTTTACTGACTATCATCATCCAATGAAATTAAAAGTATGTGAATCTCTTGAAATGACAACTTGCAGATTTACAGAACAATGGCAGTGATAACTGAAAGATCTGTCTGTATCATGCCAACAATACATCACAAAGACATGTTTTAATTTTGAAGCATAGAAAAATGGGACTTTACTGAAAGGCCTAGCAGTTATTGTACTAGTCATGTGTATATTCATTTGTTAAATTTCTTCATTATTGTGGATTTTTAGGGAAAATTTAATTTACATTTTCCAATCAAAATATATAATTTTCAGTTGATTCCTTTTTTTTGCCTGAAGCATCTTTATTAGCATAGTTAGTTTTTAAATTTTTTGATTGAAATGCAAATTTTCTCTGGTAAGGGGAGATAGGCAAATTAAAATTAATAATGGTGTTAGAAACTTCCAGACAGGATAATTGTTTGATTATGGTAACTGATGGAGGTGGTTAAAGGAATTAATTCACATAGATGAACACATATATATACTCATTCATTTTGAATAATTAAGAAGATGTCTTCATTTTGGTGATAATAACTAAAATATATTTTGTGATCTTGTATTGAATTTTGTGTCTTCAGAACAAACATGGCAAAAAAAATTAAAAAATAAAACAATAATTAAAACAGAAGAGGAAAATTATAATCTAATTATGAAGCATAATTTATATGCAAATATAAAATAGTCTTTAAAAGTTTATTTGCTAATATAAATCATGTGTTCATATCCCATTGTGAGAAAGTTTAGCAGTTTGTTTTGCAAAAGAGGTGTGTTTGTTTTTAGCTCTTTAGTTTCCTTTGCCATCCAGCATTGATATTCATAGTATGATTAGGGATAAAAACATTAGTCTACAGTCCAGTCTTAAATTTTTCAATTTCAAGAAAACCTTTTTTGATACCTGAATTATGATGCCCACGAAAAGCTACATTTGAAGCTTTATGACAAACGTGATGACTTAAATTTTTCTATTGTCAACTTTCCTTTTCTATGCAGCAATATACCTGCTTCTTCTGCCTATGATGTATTTGTTTCCCAATTAATATACTATGGTAGAGCTTGTTCCCACTACGAAGACTTTGTACAACGAAGCTGGCTGCTTTCAAATAAATTGTTGACCCACAGATATTGCAAGCTTAGGCTTCTCAAGGCCCTCAAAAAGTTTTATGGCAGTCATCACAGTATTGTTGATAAGTTTGATGTCTGTGCCAAGATTGCTCTGGATATAACTCCATGTTCCACAATTTTAATTACACACATGGCAGTTAAAGCTAGCTAAACAGGTGGTGCTTACCCTTCTGGAGATCCTGGCCTCACTTCCCTGGTGGAAGTTCTTGTGTATAACCTCACTTGTTAGTTTCAGAATTTTTACTTTGCATCTAAATTGTCATTGGAACATGGAAAAGTATGTTTGTTTTTGATTTGTGATGAACCCAGAGACTGGTGGGTGGCCCTCCCTTTATTTCTGTCCATTGTATTATGTGTGTACTGTGTATCATTAGCTCAGATTGCAGGAAATGCAGGATTTTATGCTACATTTAAAATATTTCTGCGAGTGCATGCACATAGCCTGCTCTAGCCTATTCTTGTACATTGTCTAACAAAATAGAACACCCCCTCCCAAATGTCCTTAGTCCAACACTGAAATGAGTGAGCATGTTGCTTCCTTGTTTATAGGAAATGCTTAAGGATAAAAATCTTAAATGATTTGTTTTCATATTGTGTACATTGACCCTAGATAAAAAGGAAAAATATATGCAGATGATTGTAACATCTTGTGTAACATCCTTTAATATCATACTGAAGTCATTGATAAACCCTGAGGAAATACTAATAAAAAGGTTAATTTAATTCATTACAATGACACAAGTGTGTGATTATTTTTCTGCTTTTTCACTGTTTATAAGGAACACTAGGGGGACCCTAACCTGTTATTCAGGGCATTGTGCAGGGAAGGTTCTTCAGTGTGCCATCCATGCCTACCATGACATGGCACATCAGTTTTTAAAGTGTCTTCCAACAGATCATGTCACTATCATTTCTAAAAGCTCTGTTCTTGGCAAAAAAATTCACTTCCTATTTTAAGTCTTGATCAGATGCACCCAAGGTTTAAACCCAATCTCCCACAAATGGAAAGAGCACTTTATCAACTGAGCTACTATACAGTAGTGGTTTGTATGGTAGAAAAGCAATTAGTCTGGCTGCTCATTGTTTGAGGTCTTGGGGAACTCTTAACTCTTAATCTAATATTAAGCCTTGAGTTAAGATTGCTTTTTGTTACATAACATGAAGGAATAGATTCTATTGGTATATATCTCAATTTTCAGGAGATGCAAAAATTTAATTAACTTATGACCTTGTAAGAGATGCTGGTTTTCATTTTCCTGTTTAAAAAAAATTGGCCACAAGGCACTTAATCTAGACAGTATAGTAAGATTAGAATTTTTCAAGGACATTAATTTTGAAATGATATACATGAATATGAAATGATATACATATGTCTACACAGAAAATGTTACATTGTATGTACAGGTACCATTTCTGTATCATCGTCATTAACTTTGATTTATATTTTGATTTATATTATACTAAAACACAATACAGGTATTGTCAGGTGTGACTGAGAATTCTATATTCAGTTACTGAAAATAAAACATTGTTAAGACCAGGTATGTTTTGTAATTAACACATTAGCATTTATTTTCAGATATTTCAGTTCATTAGCGTTTATTTTAGATTTTTTCATTCAGAATTTGAGCTATTTTTGTGTATGATAAGTTATTTTATTTTGTGCGTTGTTTGTTATTTATGTCATATTTCTCTCATTGTTTGTTATTTTTGTCATATTTCTCTGTATGTATATATAATGGTATTTATTTTTATTTTTCCAGCTGAGTGACGTAGGTATTTTTGTGAGAAAAATACACTAATTGCTTATTTTAATATTCATGCACTATAAATCTGTTGTAGTACCATACATGTGCTGGTACTTTTTAACAAATTGCTTTTACATTTATACATACATTTCATATTTTTAGAAATTTAAAACATTCTAATATTGATAATGCATTTTTATTGAGGTATGCTGAGTTGTTGATTCCTCTTTATATGACTCATAGAGGCCAAGTGGATAAAGTGTAAATCCCCCATGTCATTACACCACCCTTGGATTTAATCTTGATTGACCATGTGCAAGAAACAGATCTGGGATCTGCCCGAAACAGGGAAAAAAAATCAAAATCGCCCAATCAGGGCATAACGCATTTGTGCATGTGTATTTCATTTGGTTGCCTAGAAATGGGCTTAAAATCCAGTAAAAATGACGACCTTTTTTTAAAATGGGCACAGGGTTTCATTTCTACATAGGGGACTTGAAATTTTCAGCAGTTATAGTAAACACATATTTATAAAGATCTGTCGTGTGGAAAAAAAATCTCTTGTGCAGAAAAAAAGTTGTAAGCTCTTAAAAATGCACTTCGGGTTATAAATGTTCCAGTTAAAAATACATCCTAGTTACTGGTATAGAATTACCTAGTGCTAAGAACACGAAAAACGGATAAATGTGCAACGTATTGTTAATGTGCATTTTGTAATTAATTCTTTAAAGACATTTTTTCATTTACTGTCTGAATTCCATCTCCCCCATTTAAGACCAAAGTTTTTTTAATGAGTTTGGGCCAATCTACACATTCCTCCATGAAAAAACTTGTAATTGTTCAGGATAAAATGCCCAGATTGTGTTAGAATTAGTCTTAGACTGTTGTAAAGTAAGGTGAAAAGCTTTTATATAAGAGGAAATCGAAAAAAATCTTTCGTATATAAATATGCCAACAAGTTTCAATTCTCAATCCAATGCCATGATATAATAGGGTCAAGACGTTTCGCCCCATAGAAAACCAGTAAAGTTTATTTTGAATTTCAAAATAATTTATAAAATGAATTAATATTTTAATTGTTAAAGTCCTACATTAATATATAACATCTGTTTGGAGATTGAAATTTCACTGTAACTAGGTTTCCTTGAGATAACCATCACAATCATGTCTGATGTGAAGAAAAACAAGACAAAACAAAGTCTACAAATGTTTACAATCAGAGTAATCTTATTGTACACTATCAAATATAAGTTACAGAATTTAAAAAAATAAAATACACACATAAGAATCTATTTATATAACCCATACTAAACTGGCAGGGTAATGACAAACTTAGGAAATTCTTGCTTATATGAATGTATGACATAAGTAGTGCAAGAGTAGAAAAAAAGTTCAGACACTTTAATTACAAAGATTGAACACCAGTCACACCAAACTCGCTATTCTTGGTATTCACATTATTCGCGTTGTTCTTTATAGATAAGATTGTAATTCATCATAAATTGATTGTTAAATATACCAGTAGTGAATACACATAATTTACATCAGTCAGATATTGAATCAGTGGAATTTTTAAAAAAGAAGTTTTGTTGTTTGTTGTATTATCTCATTGTATCGGCTCAGACTCCTTTAATCATCAAACTACAGTAAAATACTCTTGGAAGGAATCATTTGTCTCTCTGATAAATGCCCAGTCAAAAGATTGTTTGTTTACAGACATTGAAGTCATGATTGTCCAAACATGTATAAACTACAAACATTGGCTAAATTAACCTTTGAAAATTTTTACTTCACAAGACTTCCTTAGAAATATGCATCTCTGTTTCACCTTGACTTATCTGGAATCTCAAGATCTGTTATATTTACTAGTATATGTTTAACAGACACATAATTCAGAATCCAACTGCAACATTTTGATAAATATTGAAATTTATATCCAAAGATGAAACCCAAATTTAGATAAAAATTCTAAGTATCAACAGCCCTTAGATAACTGAACCTCATTTAATTCCAAAAATTAATTATACTTAATTGTTAGCTAAGTGGAAACCCCAGATAGAAAGACACATCACCCATGCATACTAATGTTAATTACTGGTATAAACAATTGACCTGCAGCTAAACTATAATGACAAAACCACCCATGCAAATCAATGTTAACTTCAGCAGTTTATATGACAAAACCACCCATGCAAATCAATGTTAACTTCAGCAGTTTACATGACAAAACCACCCATGCAAATCAATGTAAACCTCAGCAGTTTACATGACAAAACCACAGATGCAAATCAATGTTAACTTCAGCAGTTTATATGACAAAACCACCCATGCAAATCAATGTTAACCTCAGCAGTTTATATGACAAAACCACCCATGCAAATCAATGTAAACCTCAGCAGTTTACATGACAAAACCACCCATGCAAATCAATGTTAACTTCAGCAGTTTATATGACAAAACCACCCATGCAAATCAATGTAAACCTCAGCAGTTTATATGACAAAACCACCCATGCAAATCAATGTTAACTTCAGCAGTTTATATGACAAAACCACCCATGCAAATCAATGTAAACCTCAGCAGTTTATATGACAAAACCACCCATGCAAATCAATGTTAACTTCAGCAGTTTATATGACAAAACCACCCATGCAAATCAATGTTAACTTCAGCAGTTTAACTTTAATTATGTTATTAGACAACATTTTCACCAAAACATTCTGTTATTAACACTTAAGTCTCAGTTAAATCATAGGTCTGATATTTTAACAACTTATAATGTTTAAGTCACATTTAGAGGGATTGAGTGAAGCTTGTCAAAAGTTGACTACAACAATACAACATTATTGATTCACACAGACACAACAAAGGGTTGTTTTTCTTTGACACCAAAAATATACATGTTATAATAATTTTTTAGAGTTTAAAAAGTAACCAGTTTAATAAGTAGTTGAGATTTCTTCTTTCCTTTTTCACGTACACACTTGTTGCAGATTCTTACACTATCATTGCGAAATTTTTACACATTGCAGATTCTTACACATTTGCAGTTTTTGCAGCTTCAAAATTTCTGAATTCTAGGACCATATTTACTCAGCCTACTTATTTTCAATGCTCACTTAGTGTGATTTATACAAGCTAACTAATTCTTTCTTCTTACACATTTCAAAGGTTAATATAATTCATACACCTTGTAGAACTTAATAATGACACAATAATTCAATTTGAGCACTAGATAAATCTGATCTTCTTTAGGGATACTTTTAGCATTTTTAAACTGCTTATTTTATAAAATTAGAAAATATTAGACAGGTATCAATTCAGTTTACAAAGGTAAATATATCCATTTACCGGCATTTACATGTCTTTTTACAGCCAGCTGTAGGCCACATACAACGTGAGATTGTGTACTGATTTATTCTTAAATTGTTAACTTCTGCCATGCCAGCAGTTTATTTTATGTTTTGTTCAGAAAACTTTTAAGGCATGAAAATCTTGTTTTATTTTCTCCTTTATAATGACTGGTCAAACTATAGTGCTAGGATGGTCTAGTCACATGTGGCCAAAAGGCACTATTTGTAATATTGAAGTCTTCATCATGACTGACTAGATGAACATCTCCAATCAAACCTGAGATGATAAAGGTTTTGATAATTATTTTTGTGGCACTTCATTCTGTACTCATTTCATCCAATAAAAAAGTAGTGTACACATCGTTTCAGTTTGGACAGGTTGCATGGTACTAAGTCTCTTTGTCTATATTAGAGTGTTGTCAGAGGTGGTATTCTACCCTGGCCTTTGATTTGGACAATACTTATTCAGACAATGTCATCAGAAAATAGCAACAGACGGAGAGGATGGTATTGAATAATGTACATATTAGTACAGTGGCCATATATATCTAACCAAGCTTTATGAACTGTATTTAAGCTAACGGTGAACTGAAAAAGGGATATATCCATATGTTTATAGAGTAGTGGTACTACTAAATAATGTTATTATCTTAGTAACTAGCAAGCTGGTGGACTGCTGGTTAATTTTGACATGTGAATGTTTGCTCATGGTAATGGGGACACACGTAATATATACATTTGTTTGTATTATAATTCTAAGAATTTATGTAAATTTTATTGTCATGCAATATCATGTGCAATTATTTGATCAATTGACAATGAACAGTTTGAAAATATTGTTTGAGTTTGTGATCTCATTTGGATAGATAAAATGGTTGAATGGGTTTTAACACCCCAGTTAAAGATATTTCACTTATAATTAGACATCACCAGCTATAGGTGAAGTGGCAGAAATTTTTATCTTTGCAGTGCACGTTAGGCATTGTGCAGGGAGGGTTCTTAAATGTGTCAAGCTTCTGGTGAGTGGTTCTAAGAACTCCTCTAAAGGACTGTGTGACTTTAATTTTGAAATACAGAGTACCTGGCAAAAAATTTAAAAAAAAACCCAGTCACTACTGGAGTTTGAACCAATGGCCTCCTACATATGGATTGAGCATTCTATAACTAAGTAGTATCATTTGGGTAGAGGAAAACCTTTGGGAAGGTCAAAAGTTAAATGAAGATGAATTCTGGCAATTTCCAGCCCTTAACAAAGAATCACAGCTTTTAAAAACTTTATTTCAAAAACTTTGACCTACTCCACTGTTGACTTGAGACTTGAACGAATTCTTTGGAATGTAAAAGGACAAATTTCAAAATCACTGCCTATAGATTTATTCAAACATCCTGACTAGTGCAAGTCAAACATTGAAAGTCTGGTGTTATTGAACTGTTTCATGTCATAACGGCTTAGTGAAAAGTTTTATTATATTTATACCTAATTATTTTGTTATTTGAAGCTCTTAATAATACCCATTGAGATTTTTAGTTGAGATTCAGATTAACTGAGTAATGAGATCAGCCACATGTATGCAGCTTTTTATTCGCGAATGATCTTGATCATTCTCGAATTTAGCTGTTACATGCAGATTTCTCAACCCGAATATTCTTCCGTTACAGATAATCAACTCTCTCTCGTATGTAGGTTCAAAGTTGAAATAAAGGTAGATAACTCAAATTTTGAATGCGGGTTATGGACGTTTCGCCCCAATATTAATATTTTCCGCCCCAACTATATTCTCCGCTTTATCATACCTGCCAACCCTCCCGATCAGGGATTGAGATTAACGGGCGCCCAGTTTTTCGCTCTGGGCGATAAATGTATCATACACAGGTCGCCCAGGGCTGCCAGGTGGCGATTAGAATTTTCAGTTCGGTGTATTTGACATTCCGATCCGTTTACCGATTTCCTGTTTATATTTCTGACTGGCGACAATAATAGTAAAATTGAAAAATGGGTATCATATAGTTAACAAGTGTAAATGGACCGGTGTTCCGACCGGAATTCAAATACGGTGCCATTTCGTTTCCTTTTCTGATATTTATGTATAAAATGATACTTCCGGCTTTCTGCCATGTGGAAATTTTTAGGAGCATCGACTCCAAAGGCTAAACAAGGACCTGCGGAAAAACGAAAGTACTATCAAGAGTATGATAAGTCCAAACGCATCGGAGCATATAAAAAAGCCATGGGAAGATGGCAGGCCTTGGTTGTATGATACGCAGGACGGAATGAAGTGTGCCGATTGTGTAGAGTTCGACAGGAAAAAATCTGTATTTACCGAGGGTTGCACTAGTTATAAACTTGACAGTGTAAATAAACATGACATTTCTGAATCTCACAAACAGGCCCAAGCCTTTAGTAATGCAAAACAAGTTCCTGCTAATAAATCAAAATCTGCCAAAATTGTACAGTCATTGACATTGGCAGTACCTATAGATCAACATTTTCTGCAAAACCATTCGTCAATGTAATTGCAGATGTTGAATATCGAAAAGTAAAGCAAGGGATAGAATAATCCAAATGTATATGCCTGATATATTCAGATCAACCATCACTCTTGACAGTTCATTGTATGGCTCATCGAAAAGTTAAGCTCAATCCCTGCTGATGTGAGGAGTCTCCCCATATTAAGACAAAAATTTTGGAATTTTGTGCTATCATACTGCTTTTCCCGTTTTTCAAAGCATTCTGTGAAGTCATCCTTAAAAAATTATAAATTGATTAGAGTGAAATCTGGGATAGCGATCACTTTGTAGAGTGGTCATCTGTCAACTACATTTTTATCATGTACAGAACCTTTGTAGAGGGGTCACCTGTCAAACCCAGTCAGCGGGGATCCTAACGGCCACCCGATTGAAAAAATTGTTGTTTACAAGATTTACTAAAATTATGCTGGTCTCGGGAATAAAAAGTCTTCCAAAAATTATCGAATTCTTAAAACACAACTCTGGTGATATAAATAATAATAAAATAATAGTTAATTTTTCAAGTTATTAATTTATTTAAAAAATATCCTCAATTATGACATGAAAGATATCAGAAGCTTATTAGCTCACCTGAGCCAAAGGCTCAGATGAACAATTGTCATCTATCTTCATCCGTCTTGTATAAACTTTTTAGCTCACCTGAGCCAAAGGCTCAGATGTGCAATTGCCATCTATCTTCCTCCGATGTGCGTCATGTATAAACTTTTCACATTTTTTATCAATTCCTCCAAAACTACAGAGCCAAATTGGATGATATTTGACAGTAATGGTCAAGTAAGGGGTTTTCAGATTAGCACAAATGCAAGGATTATGTCCCCTTGGGGCCCCATAAAGGGGAAATTTGTGAAAATCTTTAAAAATCATCTGCTCTGAACCTACAAGAGATATAACTTAGATATTTCATGTAAAACACTATGGGCACCTAGTTTTAGATTTGCACATATTGTAGCTTTAGGGGCCAAAATGAGATAATGGCAAGGTACTTGAGGGGAAATTGCAAAATTAATGTATTTGTCAATATATTTGAAAACTATAAGCTTTTTGTATGGGCATCATCATCATGTGTATTGGAATAATGTATGCATTTGCACAACGGTCATTTTGATATATGAATAGAGGTCATAAGTTCAAAGGTCAAGGTCATAGATGTAAACGAATACTGAAATGGTTAATTATCTCAAAAACTTTGAACTCTTTGTGTAGGCATGTATATTAGAATATTGTAGGCATTTGCCTTACGGTCATTTCCATATATGAACGAAGGTCATAGGTTCAAAGGTCAAGGTCATAGATGCAAACAAATACTGAAATGGTGAATTATCTCAAAAATGATAAACTTTCTCTATAGGCATGTATATCAGAATGTTATAGGCATTTACACAATGTTCATTTTGATATATGAATGTAGGTCATAGGTCTAATGGTCAAGGTTATAGATGCAAATGAATACTGAAATGATTAATTGTCTTAAAAACTATAAACTTTTTGTATAGGCATATATGTTAAAATATCGTAGGTATTGGCCTAACGATCATTTTGATATATGAATGAAGGACATGAGTTTAAAAGTCAAGGTCACTGATGCAAACAAATACTGACATGGTTAATTATCTCAAAAACTATAAACTTTTTGTATAGGCTTCTAAATTGTAGGTATTGACCTAATATTCATTGCGATATTTAGATTAAGGTCATGGGTTCAAATTTTTCTTTACCTTTTTAGTTGTTTATAAACAATATATTGTAGCTAGATTTCAGATATATTATATGTAGCACTCTTATGACTAGTTATGTTATAATACATTTGCAAAAAATCCTTACATATAATTGGCCCTTACTGCTGAAAATTTATTTGGACATTCTCTTTAATTAATGTCAATGACCATTGAACCTCTGCATGAGATATGTACTCAGCTGCATGTGAGCATTAAGGCTCATGGACCTCTTGTTTAATATTAGGGTCTCCATGACGATGGAAGTAACTTTGACCATCCTTGATGGTTCCATACATGCATTTATTCGGATTGAACTATTTCCTATATGAATCCTTAATATTGGTCCAATGTGTGAATATTAAAACAGCCCCATGCTCATAGTCTGCACATTGCACACTACATGAACCCGCTATGTTGTGTTGGGAGCAATGCAAGGTGAACATAACAACCTCCTTTCAGTTACCTGACAACTTCATATACCTGACACTACATTGATGGAGACACTGAACTCCCTGTCTTTCTAATCTTTCGCGAATTTTAGTACTTTCAGTACTTTGATTATAGATTAAATCATGGACTAATTATATTAAAACAAAATACCTTACTGTACTAAATAAAAAATAACTTGCTGTATGTTTTGCTTTATATACAAAGCCTGTATCAGACTGTAATTTGAAGCAATTTAGGAGTTTCAAAGGTAGCTAGCTAATTTTTAGCTCACCTGAGCCAAAGGCTCAGATGAGCTATTGCAATCTATCACCGTCCGTCGTGCGTCGTGCGTCGTCCGTCGTGTGTAAACTTTACATTTTAATCTTCTCCTCCAAAACTACTGGGCCATATTTGATGAAACTTAGTGATTATCATGCCTGGGTAGCAGCCTTTCAAAATTGTGTTCGGGGTTTGGCCACGCCCAACAAGATGGCCGCTGTTACTAAAAATAGCAAAAAGACAAAAAAATCTTCTTCTCTGAAACCAAAAGGTGCAGGCAAATTTTGGATTGGATATTTGGATTCAGCATACCTGGGAACATTAAAATTGTGTTTTTCATGAAAATTAGACGAAAAATAGGTTACGCGTTTTTTGCGTAAAATTAAGTAATTTTTAAAATGAGACATTTATTGTTATAACTTCATAACGGCTGAAGATAATTGTATGGAGTTTTCACTGTTGATCTTGTCTTGCAATTTTCTTCCAATTGATGTCAAGGTCGAAGGTCAAGGTCATGTCCCAGTTTTTGACCTTTGATAAAAAATGCTATTTTTTTAACATTTCTCGTGAAAATGGTGTAGGATTTTCAGTTATTTGTAGGTATTAACATCAGGATCATTTTGATACATAGATCAGGGTCATGGGTTCAAAGGTCAAGGTCACAGATGTCCAAGAATACCAAAATAGTTAATTATCTCAAAAACTATAAACTTTTTGTATAGGCATGTATATTGGAATATTGTAGGTATTGGCCTAACGATAATTTTGATATATAGATAAAGGTCATAGGTTCAAAGGTCAAGGTCATGGACGCGAACGGATACTTAAATGGTTAATTATCTCAAAAACTATAAACTTTTTGTATAGGCATCTATATTGGAATATTGTTGGTATTGGTCTAACGATCATTTTGATATATGAATGAAGGTCATTGGTTCAAAGGTCAAGGTCAAAGCTGCGAACGAATATTTAAATGGTTAATTATCTCAAAAACTATAAACTTTTTGTATAGGCATGTATATTGGAATATTGTAGGTATTGGTCTAACGATCATTTTGATATATGAATGAAGGTCATAGGTTCAAAGGTCAAGGTCATAGCTGCGAACGAATATTTAAATGGTTAATTATCTCAAAAACTATAAACTTTTTGTATAGGCATGTATATTAGAATATTGTAGGCATTTGCACAACAATCATTTTGATATATGAATGAAGTTCATAGGTTCAAAGGTCAAGGTCATAGATGCAAACTAATACTTAAATGGTTAATTATCTCAAAAACTATAAACTTTTTGTATAGGCATGTATATTAGAATATTGTAGGTATTGGCCTATCGATCATTTTGATATATAGATAAAGGTCATAGGTTTAAAGGTCAAGGTCATAGATGCAAATGAATACTTAAAAGGTTAATTATCTCAAAAACTATAAACTTTTTGTATAGGCATGTATATTAGGAATAAGGTATGTATTGGCCTAACGATCATTTTGATATATGAATGAAGGTCATAGGTTCAAAGGTCAAGGTTATAGATGCAAATGAATACTTAAATGGTTAATTATCTCAAAAACTATAAACTTTTTGTATAGGCATATATATTGGAATAAGGTACGTATTGGCTTAACGATCATTTTGATATATGAATGAAGGTCATAGGTTCAAAGGTCAAGGTCATAGACGCGAACGAATACTTAAATGGTTAATTATCTCAAAAACTATAAACTTTTTGTATAGGCATGTACATTGGAATATTGTAGGCATTTGCACAACAATCATTTTGATATATGAATGAAGGTCATAGGTTTAAAGGTCAAGGTCATAGATGCAAACGAATACTTAAATGGTTAATTATCTCAAAAACTATAAACTCTTTGTATAGGCATGTATATTGGAATACTGTAGGTATTGGCCTAATGCACATTTTAATATACAGATGTTTTAGCTGTTTATAAATAATATATTGTAACTAGACTTTAAATATGTTATATATAGCATGCTTATATAATAATTATTATAATTAATTTGCAAAAATACTTGCATATTATTGGCCCTTACTGCTGAAAATTTTGATATTCTCTTTTATTAATGTCATTGACCATTGAACCTCTGCATAAGATATGTACTCTTCTTCAGGTGAGTGTTAAGGCCCATGGGCCTCTTGTTTCTTTTTTATTAGCTCACTTGAGCCAAAGGCAGTTATCGGCAGCTTAAACTTTCACAATTTCAACTACTCCTCTTAAACTACTGGACAGATTTCATTGAAACTTGGTCAGAAGTATATATATGCCATTGCAATTCAAATTTGTTTGTGGTGTTGTCATGGCAACCTAAACTAGGTCAAAGTGACCTAGATGTGCAAAAGTCTTAAAGAAATCTTCTTCTGTAAAACCTCTAATTGAAAAAAAAAATTCTGTTGTGATATTTGGCTTCTCTAGGGTCTTAAGTCTATAATTTGTTCATTTTTAGCTCACCTGAGCCAAAGGCTCAGATGAGCTATTGCAATCTATCACCGTCCGTCGTCCGTCGTGTGTAAACTGTACATTTTAATCTTCTCCTCCAAAACTACTGGGCCATATTTGATGAAACTTAGTGATTATCATGCCTGGGTAGCAGCCTTTCAAAATTGTGTTCGGGTTTTGGCCACGCCCAACAAGATGGCCGCTGTTACTAAAAATAGCAAAAAGACAAAAAAATCTTCTTCTCTGAAACCAAAAGGTGCAGGCAAATTTTGGATTGGATATTTGGATTCAGCATACCTGGGAACATTAAAATTGTGTTTTTCATGAAAATTAGACGAAAAATAGGTTACGCGTTTTTTGCGTAAAATTACGTAATTTTTAAAATGAGACATTTATTGTTATAACTTCACAACGGCTGAAGATAATTGTATGGAGTTTTCACTGTTGATCTTGTCTTGCAATTTTCTTCCAATTGATGTCAAGGTCGAAGGTCAAGGTCATGTCCCAGTTTTTGACCTTTGATAAAAAATGCTATTTTTTTAACATTTCTTGTGATAATGGCGTAGGATTTTCAGTTATTTGTAGGTATTAACATGACGATCATTTTGATACATAGATCAGGGTCATGGGTTCAAAGGTCAAGGTCACAGATGTCTAAGAATACCAAAATAGTTAATTATCTCAAAAACTATAAACTTTTTGTATAGGCATGTATATTGGAATATTGTAGGTATTGGCCTAACGATAATTTTGATGTATACATAAAGGTCATAGGTTCAAAGGTCAAGGTCATAGATGCGAACGAATACTTAAATAGTTAATTATCTCAAAAACTATAAACTTTTTGTATAGGCATGTATATTGGAATATTGTAGGTATTGGCCTAATGTTCATTTTGATATATGAATGAAGGTCATAGGTTCAAAGGTCAAGGTCATAGAATTGAACGAATACTTAAATGGTTAATTATCTCAAAAACTATAAACTTTTTGAAAAGGCACGTATAATGGAATATTGTAGGTATTGGTCTAACGATCATTTTGATATATGAATGAAGGTCATAGGTTCAAAGGTCAAGGTCATAGCTGCGAACGAATATTTAAATGGTTAATTATCTCAAAAACTATAAACTTTTTGTATAGGCATGTATATTAGAATATTGTAGGTATTGGCCTATCGATCATTTTGATATATGAATGAAGGTCATAGGTTCAAAGGTCAAGGTCATAGATGCAAATGAATACTTAAAAGGTTAATTATCTCAAAAACTATAAACTTTTTGTATAGGCATGTATATTGGAATAAGGTATGTATTGGCCTAACAATCATTTTGATATATGAATGAAGGTCATAGGTTCAAAGGTCAAGGTTATAGATGCAAATGAATACTTAAATGGTTAATTATCTCAAAAACTATAAACTTTTTGTATAGGCATGTATATTGGAATTAGGTACGTATTGGCCTAACGATCATTTTGATATATGAATGAAGGTCATAGATTCAAAGGTCAAGGTCATAGAGGCGAACGAATACTTAAATGGTTAATTATCTCAAAAACTATAAACTTTTTGTATAGGCATGTACATTGGAATATTGTAGGCATTCCCACAACAATCATTTTGATATATGAATGAAGGTCATAGGTTTAAAGGTCAAGGTCATAGATGCAAACGAATACTTAAATGGTTAATTATCTCAAAAACTATAAACTCTTTGTATAGGCATGTATATTGGAATACTGTAGGTATTGGCCTAATGCACATTTTAATATACAGATGTTTTAGCTGTTTATAAATAATATATTGTAGCTAGACTTTAAATATGTTATATATAGCATACTTATTTTATAATTATTATAATTAATTTGCAAAAATACTTGCATATTATTGGCCCTTACTGCTGAAAATTTTGATATTCTCTTTTATTAATGTCATTGACCATTGAACCTCTGCATAAGATATGTACTCTTCTTCAGGTTAGCGTTAAGGCCCATGGGCCTCTTGTTTGTTTTTAAAAATGATTTTACAAAGAAGGTTCTATTTTCAAGAATTACTTAGATTTTCTTTATCATTCTGACCATTTTTGTTTAAATTGATTGATACTTTAAGTACAGAAGAAGTAAAACTTGTACATAGAGACTATCCATGGGACCTAAGAAATATGGTCACTATTGACACATTGTCTTTATATAGATGTTATTCTTGGTTATAAAACAAGGGACTTTTAGTGTAAAGTATTGGTATATAATGTTAAATGGACCAGAAGTTCAGACAGCTATGCTGTTGTTCTGACAGGTCCTATGGATAGACCAGATGGACTAGATATACAGTTTGATGGCCTAGATGTACAGACAATCTATGTTGTTTCTGTGACAGTTCTTGTTGAAAGACTACTTATATACACAAATATCAGACAGACAGTCCTGTTGCCTTTCAGTTGTTAAAAATTAATATTATAAATAGATGTGACAGATTTGATGTGATTATTGATATATTTTTTCAGTTTTTCATGGTTGTAGATTTATTTAATTGATTAGCAGTTGTATTGTTTAACAAGGTTTCACACATGTTGCCATCATTGACAACGTTCAAACAGTGTATTCAGGTCATCACCAGATGTAACTCAAGTAAACATCTGTGTTGAGTGGAGTAATGGTGTTTTTGCCTTAGACAATAATCTTTTGTTTTTATATCAAGAAGATCAATTCTAAGAAAGCAAAGAAAGTGAAGTACAGTAAAACCTCGATATAATGCCCCTCGATAACTTTGCCACCTCGCTTATCACCACACTATTTTGAAGTCCCAAAATCCATTTTGTTTATCTGCCTTTTGTTTATGAATCAAGGTTTTACTGTATCTGGAGTACACCATCAACCTTCAGCTCATGAACTGTTAAATTTTCTCACACTAGGATCCGCCCAGGTGGGATTTGAATCTTTTTGATGAGAGGTACAGTACTTTGTGATCAGGCAGTACAGGCAACTTTTTCACTGAGCCCTATCTCTGGAACAGTTTGTACAGATTGTATAGTTAGCAAAACAAAGAGAACTTAACACTTTGGAATATCTAACCTCATTGTCCACCCTCTAATTGTTTTGCAGTGAAGTTTTATGCCTCAGTCAAGATTGTTTCACTTATACCAAGGCAGTAAGTTATGGGATTGTGGAGGAAAGCAGAGTACCTGGAGAAAACCACTCACTTCTTGAAAGCAAACTGACAAACTTTGTCACACAAGAATAAGTCCTGAGTAAGATTTGATCCTAGGTGGTAAGAGGTGCTGTGATCTGCAAGTTTATGCTTTGGACCACTTGGTCACCAATGAAAGATAATATGTTTTTAAACCTTCACTGACCCAATTCTCTTGGCAGGGGAATTTTTACTTTTACTGAAAGCTTGTTAATTTATAGTTTTTATTTCATCATTAAAAGTGAAAGTAATTGATAACAATAAAAATAACAACATACGTATGTATATTAGAAATCTTAAAATGATTTTTTTCTATATAGATTTAGTACTGCATGTATTTCCGTTGAGAGCGTTATATATAGATTTGTATTGGATATATATGTATTATCTTACAACCGGTATATATATGTTTTAATCTTACAACTAGTATTTATATATATATTAATGGATATTACTCGTTTTATTAAATGTCTTCAAATGATACAAATATAAATGTGTAACATCAACATGGCAACCATTATTTACAACAAACACTTATGTAAAAATATAGAAATGATCTCTATCTCTGCCTGCCATGCTTTACAACCACTTTTGTAAGATTGTATAAAGATCTCTTGTTCCTGTCTGTTTAATTCCCAAATCTCTGCCAAAAGTTTAGAATATCCATATATTTCTCTGTGAAGAAATGGTTGCTTGGTGCTGTAGTTCCCAAGTAAAGATTTTACTTACCGGTATATATGTTCTTGAATACTTGAAGGAACTCAGGTTGAATACTTGAAGAAACTCAAGGATACAATGTACTTGGAGAAAACCCTCCAACAATCAAACTGAAGATCTTACTAACAACTCATTGCCCATTCAGAGTGGGATTTAGAATTAGACTGTGAGAGGTACTATGATATGTGTTGTAAGCCAGCACTTCAGAACATGCCTTGAGCTTTAGAACACGCAGTGAGAAACTGAGAACTTTCTGTGTGATGTATAATTTTTTTTATATCTACAACAACGCCAATGTCATTTAAAAGCAAAAGTTCCAGCACCTGCGGTAAATTTTCAAGTAGAAGACAAATTTCTTAAAAGTAGACTGCAAGTATGGAGTAATTCCCATCGCAAAACATACCCAGTATTCAGAAAATGTAAACTTGGTGGAAGTAGGTGACACACTTAATCCAAAGTACGAGTAGCAGACAAATTTTGCCACCTTGCTGGCTTGATTGAAACCACTGAAAACTATATCAGGATTAGAAATGGAATACAAGTTGACTTCAAACACAACAGGGTCCAGTTTTACAAAGCATAATTAGAGCTTATCATTAAATAAATCATAATTAGTGCATTGATGCAGGATTTGATAATTATGGTTAGATTAGTGATTAACTTTAATTAAGCTTTGTACAACTGTTTGTCTTGTCTCAATGCAGATGAGTCAGCCACATATCACAAAGGGGTTTTTCACCAGCTCAGACAAAAAATTCAACAAAGAGGTGTTTCACCAGCTCTGACATAAATTGCAACAAAAGGTTTTTTTACTACCTTAGACACAAATTGCAACAGAGGGGGTTTCCGCAGGCCCAGACACAAATTACAACAAAGAAGTTTTTCACCAGCTCAGACACAAATTGCAACAAAGGGTTTTTAGCTCACCTGGGTACATATTCCAGGTAAGCAATTAAAAGCTCTTTGCATCTAAATGTCCATCATCAGTAAACATTTCACTTAAGCTTCAACAGAACCAGTAAACACATGGTGCCAATGAAACAAGGCTGTTTTTAAGTTCGTATGAAATACTGGTATGAAAGTCATCTGTGTACATAAGGAAAGTTAAGTTAGGATAAAACCAATTTTCCAATTTAATTACAGTGAAAGGAAGCAGGAATGCTGTCACAACTTGTTATACCTGAATAGCTTTAATTCTTTGTTACATTAAGCTGTAATTTAATTTTACAAATTTTTAAATTTCTTTTAAACTTACAGAAATAAAATACCAGGATGTTTACAAAGCTGTACTGAATTATAACGAAATTCTAAAAAAAAAAAAAAACCACACAGAACTAAGATCTACACTTTATGAACTAAAAAAATGAACTGGTGAAATTGTTATGGTGTGTAAGCCTTATAAAACAAGGTATCCCTTCTGTATGCAGGTTCATCTGTGATTCACCACTTAGAATTTAATATATTAGTGTTAATTGATGGAGTGGTTATATTGAAATGGAAAATTTAATATATAAGTGTTAATTGATGAGTGGTTAGATTGAAATGGAGTTGAGCACATTATTGTGTTTTATGCCCCAGTCAAGATTCTTTCGTTTATATTGAGGCATCAATTATGGAGGACAGGGTTTGAATTTCAGCTTGCATACTCACAAAATGCGAGTGAAGTTTGGAAATTGCGAGTTATTTAATGTTAAATTCCCAAAATTCTGTGAGTCGTTTTCAGCAGCCATGTTTACCTTGTAAAACGAAACTGGGAACAACATGTTATGCGCACGCATCGGCCTGTACTTGTATATTTTGACTGTATTTTCCGGTCTTCTGCAACTGAAATTTTAACGCAATGGACAAGTATTTGAAATGGTCCGCTGCTAAAGACCAGGAAGAACTTTCTGCATTGTGTAGTAAAGGGGCAAAGACATCTTCCGATAATAAAATTTTTAAAAAGTCAGTTTACACCGCAGCAGAAAAAACAGTAAAACAGTAGGTGTTGAGAGGCACCATTGTCTGTAAGTGATCACTTTAGATCACTCTACCATCTAGCCCTCTGTCTAAGTGGTTTGGTAAAATATATATATAGCGCATTTCAAATGTTATTAGCAATACTACCACTAATAGATAACACACTTGCATGTAACAATGAAACAGCTTATGAAGTATTCAGTCAAACACAAACACAAAGTAAAAAAAACATTGAAAACTGGCAAATGAAGTTTAACACATGAACTTCCATCAGGGGAGAGAGACTGGGTGCTCCGGAATGGTAAACACCTGTCTAACTAGATATAAAATAGTATGCATTCAACCAAATTAATCCTAAGTGTCCTAAGATACAACTAGAGGATATGTACTGGTATATTATCAAAATGCTGTTGTAAGACAAAGGTTATATATTTAACATAAATAAAATAATTTTGTTAAAGAAGGTTAATATAAATATAGCATAATTGTCTCATTATTGTCATTTTAACGTTGAAATAATAATGATTGCTATAGACAACCACCAGGCATCTTTAACTGATTTACATCTATATTTTCATATAAGTCCACAAGGCATGCTTCATGGTTTAGATGTGGCTGATTTGATTAAGTTTCTTTATGTCTGTTTCACCATTGGTATCAGTAATCAGTGGTTATTAGTGAGACTGTACAAGTGGTTATCAGTGAGATTGAATTCCTAAATAAAATGTGTACATAGAAATTATTTAAATTTTAATCAAAGGACATTCGAGTTATTTAATCAATAGTTTCAAATAAATAGACGGTTTGAAAATTAATGGTTTGGTTGTTAAAAGTAAAATCTAACTGATAGACTAACAAGCTGGATCTTAATCAGAAAAAAAGTTTTGAAAAAAACCATGGATTTTTTTTGTTGACACATAATTGAACATCAAATATGAAATACTGATAAAAAACATAATCTAATTTATCATTTCTGACATTGCAGACTTGCTAATTCAGTCTTGGACTATTGTATTTATATAAAGTCGTGTATTGAATTCAGCAGGACTCATTTTCAGCTTCATTACAGATGATCAGAAAATGGTTTTACTGCTCGGAGTCTGATAAAAACAAACTTATCACATTATGTATATTTCTAGATAAAATTTCATAATGCATTGTTATAGAGTCAATCAATATCTACAATTCACGTTTGGGAAATAAAATTTATGGAACTGAATACCATTGTTTATCTGCGAGTCTCCGATGCAAATTGACATTAGTGTGACAGCAACGCAATGTTTGACACGGATCAGAATGGTTTCCTCTAAAACTATTAATTTTATCACTCTTTTATTACAACATTTGATTTCAAAGATGTAAATTTCAACTTGTAAATATGATCGGATTAAAGTAAAAGCATATTATTTATTGTAGAAATTAAAATAAATTTATTTAAAGCTCTGGTCTGAGTAAATCAAAACAATCTGTAAATGTGTAATCAAAATATCTATATATATATATACAAATGATTCAGAGGAGAAAAGGGGAATAACCAATAACCAATTATGATATTTTGGTTATGGGTGCATTTCAGGACACATGTACTAAAGACATACATGTACACAAACACACACACACACAAAGAGAGAGAGAGATGTACACACATTATCCACCCACTTTGCTTTTATCTTGGAATTTCCAACACTTTACAGGCATTGAAATCGCCACCTTGAGCAATGAAAATGATGTGAATTGATTCTGGTTGAGTTTAGCTGAAATGTGGTCTTGCTTTCCAGTGAAGATATATTCACTATATACATCTTGTTATTATGCCAAAATACACAGTTAGGTTTCTTTTTCATGTTACTATGACAAGGGTCATTCATGTCATTTGAAGGACAGGCCTTAGATAGAATTTTTAATTCCACTTGGCACAGTGCCTAGTTGAATAAGAAAACCACTCGGCACCACAAGTTTAAAAGATAATATTGTGATATATGTACAAGATTTAATTTATTGTAAATTGATTATGTACCTGCTTATCATGAACTTCGAATTTTTCACTTTCAGTTACTGGCAACTTTCGTTTTGAAATGGCGGGTTTAGAAATGCTTCAACCTGCAACTGGTTTGTTATAACAGTTTGTTATACTGTACTTTTACAGACGACTGACAAATATATAAACACTCGGAACATTGGTTGGATTTTATGTTACACTAAGTGACTTCCTAATGCGAAACGGTTTGCACATATGATGCAAATGTTCAAATGATTTTGTTGATTCACGCTTGTAACAGAATGGCAAGATTTTTACAAAGGTGCCCAGATCGTTACAATTGACCTCCTTGTACATGATTTTCCCAACCTACACTAAATTGTCTGTTTAATAATTGTAACAAGCCCATGAGGTATATGTCTGATAAATTTAACTCTGCATCGTGACGAGTGCAATAACAACATCACTCTTCCCAGTACACATTTCACTCGTCAGGACGAGTGGACGAGTGAATAATCAAAGCCCTGGGAGTATGAGTAGAGTAGAGTAATGGTGTTTGTCAGCCCAGTGAAGATTCTTTCACTAGTATTGAGGCAGTCGGTTGTTGGATGTTGGAGGAAAGCAGAGTTCCTGAGGGTTTGGCAAGTGAACAGACAATCTTTTTCACATTCAGAATCTAGTTAAATCGGGCTTTTACCTAGGTGGTAAGAGCTACGTAATGTCATCTATAAGCTGTAACTTCAGATCATTCAGTCCCCATGGAGAAGTGTTTTTTGGTGCCAAAGTCAAGATTCTTCAAGTTATATTTAGGCAGTTAGTTTGAAATGGTGTTGGAAACTGAAGTGGCCTGGAAAATTCACCAACCTTTGGCAAACAAATTGATTAACTTTCTCATACTAGAATCTGTCCAGAGTGGGACCATTGGGGTGCCCTCAGCCACCATGGACACTGCAGGAGATGAAAAGCATAAATATTATAAAGATTGTTATAATTATAGCTTTGGGACTTACAAAATAGGCATTAGGTCATCATTGTTGCATCCATCTGATCTGACACAGAGACACATTAACATAATTTAATTTTGGTCTTGCAACATAAAGTCATCACATGATATCACTTACCTATTGTATACAGCTAGGGCTGATTAGGTCTGAAGGCTTCAATGAAACTAATTTGAAATATCCAGTTATATGGCTATCATGTCTATATCATTTGTCACAGAGTCTATTCTCAAAGGGTTCATTATTTACAGGAAGATCAGGAAAGTTGTTTTATTCCTGAAAATTGTACCTTAATTATATCACCATATATGTCTATCTATGGCTTTTGTTTTGTCTGGTAAAAATATGTTAAAACCAAGATCAGCTGACGGTGTAATTTGATCGAAATAGCCCTCCCTCCCCTCCCCCCCCCCTCCATTAAGGTTCCTGACCCATCACCATTGTAAATATTTGTTAGAGCGGAGTTGAGTACTATTGTTTTGTCTTCTCTTGCTTATATCAAGACAGTTTGTTTCTATAGGTTGAGGAAACAAAAGCACCCAGAGAAAACCAATAACCTTTAAAAAGCAAATTGACATTCTCTCACACACTAGGATTTGTCCCTATTGGATTTCTCATCTAGGCAGAGAGAGGTACTGATTAGTAAAGCACATGCTGTAGACCATTTGGCCACCAAGGCCCCCAAATATTTGTTAGAAGTATCAGATTTGTTAACAAATGTAAATATTTACAAAAACCTTTAAAAATAAATCTTCAGCACTAACATATGGTTGATAAGTGTACCACATGGCATCCACTAGTTTGTAACTATTGTTCAATTCTAAATCTTTACACTCGGCCTAGGTAATGTGAAAGCGTTAATAAATGTAAAAGAAACAGATCAATATTAGAAAAATTTTAAGTGATTTTATGTTTTTGGAAAAAAAGAAGTAGAGAAACAAGTTTTTTGTTTGGGGGGAGGGGATGATTAAGATTTTTAAGGAGATGGAGAAAGGAGAAAGTTGTTTTTGGTATGAATATTCATAGGTTCCAAAGTTATTAAATTAATCATACTTATGGTTGGTATTGTTTTTGTTATTTATGTATTGGTAGTATAAAAATAACATATCAACTTTAATTTATATTTTTAGGCAACAAATTTGCACAAGTTCAAAGTTCATACATATGGCAGCCCTACCTTTTGTGACCATTGTGGGTCTCTACTTTATGGACTACTTCACCAGGGACTCAAGTGCGAGGGTAAGTCATTTGCATGCACATTGATACAAAAATACACCCCCAAAATGCTTATTGTGTGGGGCCATTTTATTTGAATTTTGGAACAAGTCACAGTATAATGTGTATGGTGGTGGTAAGGGGGGGGGGGGGAGATCAAGATCATTTCAGTTACATCAGGCTATCGTAAGGTTTTAAAGGATAAAACCAACAAAAAGAAGAAGAAAGTAGACATGTAAGATTGAACTTATATGTTTCCAATTACTTTTTGAGCAGATTGATATTGCTAATATTTCACAAAATTATCATGATCTTAATTTAACATGGCATTCTGCAGATTCAGCCATTGCAAATTTTAATCAGCTCTATTAGATATCTAACAATTTCTTCACATGAGATTTTCAATTTGCGCTTCGTACAAATTAACACAAAAGAAAAAATTACAGTCACGTTACCATTCTAATACTGCATGCAACATACAAGATGTTAATCGTACGGGTAAAAACCCGTTGTTTTATATAAAACATAAATTATTTATATCATTGTTGTTGTTAAAACATTGCTTTGCCTTAAGGTCAATACCAAACTATCAGAACGTTTCTTAGATTAGAACAAAACCAGATTCCCATTCATTATTCACTGAAATATGTCATGTTCATCGGAGATATGATTGAATAGAGGAAGAATGTCCATATTTAGAACTCGGCAGACACGATGTGTCTCTAGGTTCTGTGTCAACATGCAATCAATCTGTGTATACAAAACATCACATTTAACACAGTAAACAATAAGGTATTAGAAGAGATGGACCAGGCTAAATAAAAGTAATTATTTGGTGTACAGTTTTCAAATTACATTAAGAATTGGATATTAGAAGAGATGGGCCAGGCTAAATAAAATTAATTATTTGATTATTGTGTGGTCTTTTTACAAAATTATTTGGTGTACATGCACTTTCAATGTTTTCAAATTACATTAAGAATTAGATGTCAGCAGAGATGGGTCAGGATAAATAAAAGTAATTATTTAATTATTATCTGCTTTCATAAAAAAATTAAAAATGGTGTCTTGGCAATGTTTGAAAAAATCAGCAAAAATAGGATATTAGCAGAAATGGGTCTTTATTTTCATTTTGAGTAACCATTGGTGTTTAATGATTCTAACAATGATTTATTTATTATTCAATAAGAATTTTAAGTGCAAGTCATGTTTTGATCATTTATAGTATGTTGCAAACTGAAAAAAAATGAGCTGCAGTATATGAGAAATTACAACCCATTGTGATTTTATTAATATAATAAACAAAGACGAAAATATTGGTACACTGGTAAAAAATATGTCTTTATGATTAAAATGATAGCAAGGACAAAAATATTAGAAAGTCTGCTGAAAATATATTTTCATGACAAAATTGATAAGCAAGGATGAAAATAGATATTCTGTTAAAAATTCTTCTTAATGAAAAAATGATAAGTTGTCTGTTAAAGTTCTTTGTGTTTGTAATAAATTCTAATAGTCTGGCTGTGGTATACATGTATATGAATCGGCTTGCATTCAATTTTGAGCATAATGTCTGTGACTCAGGCATTATTAGGAGTTTAGATTGGTTTTTATGGTTTATAACATACAATGACATATATTATTAGATTACGAGTCAAGTTGTAGAGATATCAATACATATAATGGAGTTGTATCACACAAGTCATGCAAGATATTAATTTTTCTTTATAAATCTTGTCTACTTTTCTGTCGTCCACACAGAAATTACGTGCAAATTGCCGTTTTAGTCAGTCGCAGGGGCATTCATTTTTCCTTCAGCAATCCCGTAATTGCTGTAAAATGTGAAATTTTGCTCATCCTTTGAGCAGTCTTGTTTGGTTCTTCATCAACAAACACAGATTGCTAGCTAGCCAACAAGCCTGAACATAGGAAATTGTATTACAGTTTATAATACTACACTTTCTAGTTATTTTTGTAAACAGACAGACATTATAATGATTTTGTTTTTACCTCGCCTACGACTTGCACATCTGCCCTGACGACATACACATCTGTGGCATGATCATCTGCTGTTAAGGTCACAAGAGTTAAATCAATCTTGGACATTTATAAACTATCATAATCTGTTAAGTTACATAATTATGTGACATTTATATTTTTGCTACCAAACTTTTTGTCTGTAATGATTCAGTTATAGATGTCTTTTTTTCTCCTCAGGCTCTGATGACATTATGTTTTATATTGATTTATCTTTTTCTATGTCTAGTGTGAACAAGTTTGTCAGTTTGTTTGACTAAGGATGGTTTTCTCCAGGTACTCAGGTTTCCTCCATCATTCCAGAACTGACCCTGCCTCAATGTTAGTGAAAAATCTTGACAGGGGTGTAAAATACAAATACAAATATTCCATTATAATCCTTTTCTATGTTATTGTTTTTATCTTTGCCCTTATATAAGATTAGAGACAAGGACTGGGTATCACTTTGCTTGTGGTTCACCCATATGCAGGGTCAAATATAAGAAAGATTCCATTTGTACTCTACTAAAATTTTACTTTTTTGTCTGAAAAATCCTGAAATGAAGGAGTTTGATAAAGCTTAGTTTTGTCATACATTTTGCTTCTAGATATAAATTCAAGTGAAAGTGAAAAAAATGGAAATGGCTTTTAATAAAAACACCTCAGATTCAAGCGAAAAATTGATAAAAATGTGGAAAGTGAAAAAACAAAAATGGTTTTGAAAAAAACTCAGATTTTTGAAACCATTAAATGGTTCATTAGTGAAGTTTATTACCTAAAGAAGGCAATATATTTAGTTGCAGTTGTCAAACGATGAATAATGTCGCTTTAATAGGTACATAATATGGAAGCTTATGCCCAGCGGAGCCTTTAATTCAGTTTATTTGTAGGGCTTATTTAACATAGCTAGCTAATGCTCCATTTGCTAAGTGGTTTTAATGCTGTACACTCATTTAAACATTCTAAATGCATGAAATCGGCAAAGTTGTGTAATGGAATATCACAAACGCGCTTACGATGGAAATAAAATACCAAACATGATTGAGCCAATAAATCACTTTCTTCCCAACTCCTTAAAGGGATAAATAAATCAAAAAGGTTTTTGTTGGATCCGATGGGTCAAATTTCCCGAAATGTAAAAATACGTATCTTCTTTACAATGATTTATAGAATTTGTAAGGAATCGCTCCTCAAAGCAGCGACGTGAAAGCTTACAGTGTGTAAATTCTTCAGGGAAATCATCTTCTTTATAACCATCATGAGCTCTTTTCTGTATGATATTAGTTTCTGAATGGAAGAGACATTTATTTGCACATGATGGTGAAATTAAAATATCCAGTTTAGGGTTATTTGCAGAAACTTGAGTACATGTACTCCTTGGTTTTGGTAGTTTTTACCCTTCTTTTTCAGGAAATCCATTTATATTGTTACATATCAGTGTTTAGGATTTTCAATATTTTAATATTTCTTCTTGTTTTTTTTCTGTTTGTCTCTTCAGTTATCATATTTACTTTGTTACATTTTATTCGAATATACACGTATTAGCATTCAAGACTAAATCTTGAATATTTCAATATTTCTTCTTGGGTTCAGTTTTTCCTGTCTTGTGCAGTAAATATATCAATATGGTTATATCAGATAATTGTTAGCGTTCAGGAATATATCTTGAATATTTCAATATTTTCTAGCTTAGTTATGTAATTGAGAACATTAATTAATATTTTATATTCAGAGGATGCAGTGCTTTCAATAAAGCCAGCAAGGCAACAAAAGTTCTCTGCTACTTTTCTGGATTTGGATTAAGTTAATCGTCTACTTCCACTAAGTTAACATTTTGTGAATAAATATTTGTTGTACATATTACTCCATACTTGCTGCCTGCTTCAAGAAATTTGTCCTCTAAAAATTTACTAAAAGGACTGCCGGTGTCTTTACATGTGACATGATATATACCGGTATAGCACAAAGATGACTTAATCTGTAAACCTTTTGTTCTGCTCTGTACAAAGTCATGGTTAATAGCTAACTTAAGGCTTTATGCCATACTTTCAATATTAAAAGTACAGGTTAATTGTCTTTTTTGTCATGTGACATGATATATATAGCACAAAGATGACTTAATCTTTAAACCGTTTGTTCTGCTCTGTACAAAGTCATGGTTAATAGCTAACTTAAGGCTTTATGCCATACTTTCAATAATAAAAGTACAGGTTAATTGTCTTTTTTGTCATGTGACATAATATATATAGCACAAAGTTGACTTAATCTGTAAACCGTTTGTTCTGCTCTGTACAAAGTCATGGCTAATAGCTAACTTAAGCCTTTATGCCATACCTTTCAATATTAAAATTACAGGTTAATTTTCTTTTTTGTTTTATTGTGTTTTATTTTGTTTGTTTAGTATTTGTTTCTAAAGAGAATTTTAAAGTCACAGAGGCAGATGAATAGAATTCAAAGTGATTTATATCCAATACCTCACTGAGAAAACCCAAAAAAAAAACAAACAAATTTTTCAAGTTTTATTCAAAAGAGAAATATTTTCAGGTAGCAGATAAATAGAGTTTAAAGTCATTAATATTCAATCCATACTCAAAAATAATTATTTAGATTTTTTTCAAGTGTTATCCTAAAGGTTTGAGAGGAATGTTTTAGGAGGCTGCAAGAAGCTTAAAAAGATGCACATATGGGTAGTCTAAATATGTAGTCAATAAAGCTTGTATTTTGATAGTTCTTTTAATTTGGTTTGCCGCTGTGACCTAGTGTTGCTATCACTCATAAGCTACAAGAAGCTTAAATAGATGCATATGTTGGCAGCTTTTGTATTCAGACCGGCTACTGGTATCCTATGTTTTTTGACAGCAGTTTTCATTTGCTGCAATTGCTTCAAGCTTTTACCATCACTGCTTTCACCTGAAGTCAGGAGTTGTGGTTTCACATTTTCTTAGATAATTTTCTTTCCTATGCATACACCTGAGCAATGATAACTTAAAGCTATTTATAGATTTAATTAAAAAGATTAAACAGAGTTAAACTGAGTTTTTCAATTAGTTTCTTCAGCATACTACTCGATCAATACAGCATAAAGTGTGTACAGAATGGTATAGGAAATAGTTATGTCAGACATTTCTGGAATAAAGTCCTTTGTATTGGAAAATAAAAATGGAAATAAAAGTACAACATAAACATTATGTGGTATTATGTAATATGGTGGTGATCTCCATTAAAACTGAAACCCTAATAAGTGAGTGAGAGGCCTAGAGGGTTTTTATGTTCCAGTTAAGTTTATTTCACTTATATCATGAAACAACCTGCTACTTGTGATGTTAGCTTTGCAATACAGGTGTGACAGTTTTTGTGCTATGCTTACCATCAGTTACCAGTTTTCACCTCTTATCTGAAGTTAAGATTCTTTCACTTATGTACAAATGGTTAGTTCTTTGAATGGTGGAGGAAACTGGACTACACAGCAAAAAGAACTGACCCTTTTCAAGAGATCCAAATGTGGACAAGAGACCTTAACAGAAAATGTTTTAAGCAGTGCTGGAGGGTTTTGAATCAGAAGTTTAGCAGGTGCTGGAAAACCCCATTAAAACTGCCTCTGTGTTGACTCATTCAAACTTGTTTTTCCTGAAAGGCAGTTGTTATAAATTATATTATTCTTTAGATAATTGCCACCATAAAAACAGAATAAATTCTCAGCTGTGACTTTTGAAGTTTACCAGAACCTGTATATAAAAATTTATATCCTTTATATTTCATTTATAATTAAACTAGTTTTATAACAACAAATATTTAATATGCGATGCCTTCGGTATATGCATATCTGGGAGTGATGATTTTCCTTGTGGATTTCATGCTTCATGCATAGAATATATAGATATTATTCAGAATTAAATCTAGGATTACTGTCAGTTTTACATGAACTAATCAGTATGAAAGCTTTTCTAGCTTTTGGGAGATGGCAACAAAAATAAAATGTTTCCCATGTGAGGATCTGTATATAGGCTAACTCATATAGATTTGTATTATAGATGTATCTCTGGTGTACAGTTGTATAATTTATAACACTGTAAAAATCATCTCTGTCCTTTGTCATCTCCGATTTTTTCAGGGTTTTCATACGCTGGAAGAAATTTTGCAGCCATCAAAACAACATAAAATAATAATACACATTGCTAATTATAGTCATGTAAATTAATTAAATGAAATCAAATGGTTCTCCAGAATTTTCCCAGATTTTCCCCATTTCTCTCTCTATTTGAGATGGAGGTTGATGTTGAAGTGTTTGAATATGTGACATTAATTTAAATCATATATTTTTAGAAATTTCAAAAATTTTGAATGTAACCGTGGTACATGATGGTGGCCTCATCCTGTAAAAGGCCTCCTCCACTCAGTGGTGGAAATTATCACCAAGGTAACTTTATATTATAATGGAGATAGTCATAAACATTGTTTTTCATATTTATTTGCATATAGCCACTTTAACTGTCAGATTTTATTGGTTTCCTAAAACATCAGAATTTTTTAGACATGTTAAAATTATTACAGCAATGATTGTTTAGTTTTAACCATTGCATATTAGCCAGTCTGCGCATCTTTATAATGTGGGGTTTTCTCTTACAGTGACTGGTAGTTTGAATTTTTGTTTTCCTTTGCTGTGACTGGCAGTTTGAATTTTTGTTTTCCTTTTGCTGTGACCAGCAATTTGAATTGTGGTTTTCCTTTTGCTGTGACAAGCAGTTTGATTTTTTTTCTCTTGCTGTGGCTGGCAGTTTGAATTTTTGTTTTCCTATTGCTGTGACTGAGTTTGAATTTTGGCTTTTCTCTTGCTGTGACTTTTGTTTTCCTTTGCTGTGACTGGCTGTTTGAATTCTGGTTTTCCTTTTGCTGTAACCAGCAGTTTGATTTTTTTCTATTGCTGTGACTGGCAGTTTGAATTTTTGTTTTCCTATTGCTGTGACCAGCAATTTGAATTGTGGTTTTTCTCTTGCTGTGACTGGTAGTTTGAATTTGGTTTTTCTCTTGCTATGACTGGTAGTTTGAATTTTTTGTTTTCCTTTGCTGTGACTGGCAGTTTGAAATTTGGTTTTTTCTTTGCTGTGACTGGCAGTTTGAATTTTTGTTTTCCTATTGCTTTGACTGGCAGTTTGAATTTTTGTTTTCCTATTGCTGTGACTGGCAGTTTGAAATTTGGTTTTTTCTTTGCTGTGACTGGCAGTTTGAATTATGGTTTTTCCTTTGCTGTGACTGGCAGTTTGAATTTAAGTTTTTCCTTTGCTGTGACTGGCAGTTTGAGTTTTGGTTTTTCTCTTGCTATGACTGGCAGTTAGAATTTTTTGTTTTCCTTTGCTGTGACTGGCAGTTTGAAATTTGTTTTTTTCTTTGCTGTGACTGGCAGTTTGAATTTTGGTTTTTCCTTTGCTGTGACTGGCAGTTTGAATTTAAGTTTTTCCTTTGCTGTGACTGGCAGTTTGAATTTTGGTTTTCTCTTGCTGGGCTGCCAGATTTAATCTCTTACAATGGCTTTTTGTCCATTTGCTTATTTTTCCATCTGTCTGTTTTGGAGTATCTGTATGCTTTAATCCTTATTTATAGCTTATCATTAATGAGGGCAATGGACTTCAGCATTTGTTAGGGTTTGTTTGGCATTGTAATTTATTTATTCATAGAAACTTTAAACATTTTCTACAAAAATTTAAGAAATAAAAAGAGTTAATGTATACCTCTAGCCTGCATGGTTTCTATGACGTGAAGCAATTAAGAGTACAATTTCCTACTCTAATAGTACTACAACCACAACACTTAATACTGTTTTATCATTGAATTTAGTGATTGTCTGAAGTCAGGAGCTTTATCGTCATTGGAACCAGTAATTGTTTGTTTGTTCATTCATTTAGTGTTGCATGATTTTGGTTGTCATTGGCAACTAATTGTTTTCTTTTATAATAATTAGAATGCGTAGTTGATATTCACAGAATTCAGATTTAGGTTTTGAAATCAACAGTATGTTTCAGCATTCTTAACTGATGGCAAAGTGTTATGTAATATTTTTGTCCTGATTTTAAAGACTAGAAGACAATGTATAGATATATCTGGAGTTGACAGCCTGGCTGATTTGTAAAATCAGTACAAACCTCCCTTTTATGTTTACATTCCCTACAGGATAGCTCAGAACATTTAATATCATTAAGAATATCACACTACAGCCTGTCTTTGACATCACAATTCTGGATATATATTTAGAATCTTAGAAAATTTAAATTGCTAGCTGTTAAGAAAATCTTTTCCCTGATATTATAACTGGTATAGTATGAGTGCATGATAATGGAGACTTTACCTCTTGCTTTAATTACAGTGATGAAATTGACATGTTGGTATGACAGCTGACTAGTGACAAGTCAGACAGCCATATGTAATGGCATGGTCTAAAACTTGGTCTATGCATCCATTTGTATAAGGAAAACATTACAGAAGCTTACCTGTACTATTGGCAGGCTAAACAGCCATATGTAATGGCATGGTCAAAAACGTGACCTATGTATCCATGTGTATAATTGAAACAGAAGCTTACTAGTGACAAGTAAAACAGCCATGTGTAATGGCATGGTCTAAAACCTGGCATGCATATCCATCTGTATAATGGAAACATAACTGAAGGTTGCTAGTAACAGCACTCTGTGATGGCATAGCCTTAAATCTGGTCTATATATCTACCATGACATAGGCTAACAAGCTAACTAGTGACAATAGAGTTATGTGTGATGGCATGGTTTAAAACCTGGCTTGTGTATCAATCATAACAGAATGTTGCTAGTGACAAGTCTGATAGCTATATGTGATGGCATAGACTAAAATCTGACTGTATGACACAAATTTGTCAGAAGGCTGAGTTTGGAGTGATTCCTTAATTAGTATTTATCTAAGTAGTTTATCAAAGAATTTTAAAAATGCCAAAGTGAGCTATACAAGAAGGAAAGGAGGGTATATGATATGCATATGGTGAGTGTTTAAATATTCATTAGAGTTTGGAGTGATTCCTTAATTAGTATTTATCTAAGTAGTTTATCAAAGAGTCTTAAAATTGCCCAAGTGAGCGATACAAGAAGTTTGGGCTTGTTACAAGAAGGAAAGGGGGGGGGGTAGATAATCTGATATGATATATATGGTTGGTGTTTAAATATTCATTAGAAGATTGATGCAGATTTAAGCAGATAGAGAGAGTGCTTATCACACTTAAGTCTACATTAACAAGCATGCTAGGAATTCATTCATTCTTATTAGATGTTATTTTTGTTTATTGTAATAGAGTCTGGAATAATTCCTTAATTAGTATTCTTAGTTTTATCTTAGTTTATCCCCGAGTCTTAGTGGTCTACTGAATACAATCTTGAGATCAGGAGATTGACTTCTTCTGTTTGTTTCTTAACCCAGACAGTCCAGCAGTACAGGCATTATAGCCAAATAGGTGATTCAGAGGCAGAGTCATTGTATCCATTATGTGATTTAAAAGCACAGTACACATGTTGCATGGAGTTTTAAACTAAACCTTGCACAAAAAATATGAATAAAAGTATGGAAATAATTGTACTACCAGTGTTTACATTTATGACACATATGATGTTGACATTTATGACACTACCAGTGTTAATTATTCTGTGGATACATTGACAGTTAGGACACTACCATTGTTCACATTTATAACACTACCAGAGTTGATTATTAAAGGAATACATTGACAATTATGACACTACCAGTGTTGATGATTACAGGAATTCATTGACAGTTACAACATGACCAGTGTTATTGATTCCATGGATTAATTGACAGTTACGACACTGATGATTACAGATATTCATTGACAGTTACGACACTACCAGTGTTATCGGTTTAATGAATTCGTTGACAATGTTATCCATTACCTGAATTTATTGACAGTTACAACACTACCATTGTTGTTGATTATAGGGATTCATTGACAGTTACGACACTATCAGTGTTATCCATTTAATGATTTCATTGACAATGTTATCCATTCCCTGAATTTATTGACAGTTACCACACTACCAGTGTTGATGATTACAGGTATTCATTGACAGTTACGACACTACCAGTGTTGATGATTACAGGAATTTATTGACAGTTATGACACTACCAGTGTTATCCGTTTAATGAATTCTTTGACAATGTTATCCATTCCCTGAATTTATTGACAGTTACAACACTACCAGTGTTGATGATTACAGGAATTCATTAACAGTTACGACACTACCAGTGTTATCTGTTTAATGAATTCATTGACAATGTTATCAATTCCCTGAATTTATTGACAGTTACCGCACTACCAGTGTTGATGATTATAGGGATTCATTGACAGTTACGACACTACCAGTGTTGATGATTACAGGAATTTATTGACAGTTACGACACTACCAGTGTTATCCTTTTAATGAATTCATTGACAATGTTATCAATTCCCTGAATTTATTGACAGTTACAACACTATCAGTGTTACCGATTCCCAGGATTCATTGACAGTTACAACAAAATTGACAAAATAATATCTACTACTTGATTTATGTTATATTTTTTATCCTAATTATCTGGTTAACACCCCCTTTTACATAATACTTTGATTCATTTTATATCAGTATTAACTTTTTTTGTAATAAAAGCCACTAATTTACGGTAAGATAACACTATTAGATATCCGTTTTTACATCATAATAAGACAGTCGAGGAGTCAGTTATCTTATCAGATAGATTTATTCAAACGGATTATGTTACGTCAATTATTGATAGATAATGTATTTTATGTTTATCTTCGGTGTACAACTCGATATTAATGTTCTTTTTAAGTCTTCAATGATTTTTTCCCAGCATTTCGTGAATCGTTTTTTGGAAATCAATGTTACGTTCCTGATCTAGATTGCATTTAAAAAATTCTGGATTTTATCAATTGTTTCAGAAATCATTGTTAATTTTCAGTGTCAGTTTACGGTAAAAATATTAATACCTTAGTTTCCTGATGTAGATTACAATAAAAAATTCCAGATTTCGTGAATTGTTTCAGGAATTGGTAATTTTCAGCATCAGAATGTCAGATGATGATGCACTCGTTATTGATATTATGTCTAAATCAGTCTGTTACAGGCCTGTCATATTGTGAAATATAACCATCTGACCTGCTTTCTCATCCATCAAGCCATTTGTTCCTTTTTATTGATTTAAAAAGATGAGTTTAATCTTGTTGATAATGTCATTTTTCGTTGTTTTGTTGTAATGAACTACAAACAGTCCATTTATCTCTGGGTTGAAACATGACTGTCAGATTTGAATTGTTATGCAATGTGGCATTTAGTGTTATTGCTGGGTGCTTTATAGTTATATGTTGTTATTGTAAGAAAGTAAATATACAAAGTGGAAATAAGTGATTATATAATATATGTCGAGTTACTGTCAGAACTGTCAATAAAGGCCTCCCAAGGAAATCTGAGTATAAGTGGCCTTTAAGGACAGGTGCCCATTATAAAAAGGTTCAAATAACATGAATAAAAAGTATTGGTATAAAAATTTCATGGCCTGTAAAAGCAGGTGGCCCTTTTATAGAGGCAGTCTTTAAGGCAAGTTTGATTTTATAATTTATTTTATTTCGGTGGATAAGGTAATTATGTCTCCAGAATGCAAAGTGAGACATGTGCTGTGTATTCTATTTCTTCTGCTAACATTTTATATGGCACTTTCTAAAAAAAAGTAACAGATCTTTTCGAAACTTAGCAGGATCAATCTTTGGGTGGAGTAGATGTGTCATTGACTATTTGTATTTTGATCATGCATAAGGTTTTAATTTTTCATTTGGGGTTTGTAAAAAAAAAAATGGCATCCCAATCTTGCTTTTTTTGCAGTAAAGCTTACCAGTGTCATCTGAACCCTAAGTAAATAATTTACCTTTTAAACTGAACTGATTTGTTTGGACACACCATTTGATTTTGTATGGTTTATTTAACCTGTGTAACTAAAATGCTACCTAACCTGAACAAAATTTTCAGTCCCTAGGATGTTCAGTTTAGACAAGTTCCATTGTAATAAAGCCTTTTTCTTCCTTCACTCGGGGAAATTTACTTTTCTTGTAAATTGTATCTTAAATTGATTTGACATATAATAATGTATCTATTTTGGGTTTTTGACAATCACTTTTTGACCAATAAAGATATTACAATTTAGATTTATACTCTGGTACATTTGACCTGTAGTAACAATACGTGCTGTGCTTCGTGACTAGCTGCATTCCGGCCTTTCAATTATATACCTTGTTATTAGCTGACCTTAAGTTTGTGTGACAGTTAATTTGTCGTTTGAACGTGATGATGTCCAGCAATCCCATTATCCCTCTGGATTGATCACAGCCAATCACCTATCATGTTATATTCATCTTTTAAATGTAAATAAAATCGGCTTTGAAACAGACACTAATATGACAAACTACATTAAGAGTAGACAGCATCTGTTTTATAAGATACCGTCCATCAATGATGTATTACAACCTACATTTTCTTAACTAAAACATCAATATTTGTCCCCCATTCTACATTTACTAATGACAGCAGTGAGGTGGCCCAACTGTCATATATGGTAATTGAATTCATTCAATTTTGCTAGATTTCTTGTCCAAATAAAGGAAAAATGTATGGGTTGTGTGATCTTTAACATTTACCGAGAAGTCCCCAGGGACACAACTTGAAAAATCAAAAGTAGCAGATGTTAAAAAGGTCAACTATGAAAATCTGTGTTTGTATGTGAATCTTAATCTGATTTTTCTCCCCTAGCTGCTTGAATCTGCATTTATCTCCCCTAGCACTGGTTATTATCTCCCTTAGCTCTGATTAACCAGAATTGTCCATACACTTATTTATTTCTCTATATTTGTCTGTCTTTTCTGCCTGTAGTTTATCTGTTTTGCATGTTATTTTCACATTTAGTGTAATTTATTACTTGATCTTTAAGCTAAAGAAAAAATTAACTGATAAATCATACAGAATTGCATGCAAAACATAACATTTCTGGTGCATTCAGATACTCATGGGAACTCATCAATGCCTGCTTAGTTTTATCATAATTTACAGGGGGGGGGGGGGTAATAAAATGACAGCCATTCAATATTATTGATCATTGTCAGCTTTGACATTTTGGATATACACATGTATACAATTTTATTAGTGGCTGAGACATGTTTTTATAGCTCAACTTGTGATAGATATGTGAATCTCGGCTATCATTCAATAACAATCAAACATCTAAGCTTATTTGATCTTTTATAAAGCAAGAAATCAATCTGTTGTACAAATTTATCTGATGATTAGCCATGATACATATATGTTGCCCATGGTCTATATAAACTGGATTTGATATAATTCTTATCTTCTTACTCAGTCTGTTTCATTGGCTTCTAGTTGTAAGCATCTTCTGCAAAGGTGGCCTACTCTTTTTCGAACTCTACAGAGATGTATTTAGCATGCACTGAGACACAGGACCTCATCTGAGAGACTATTCTAGTATTGAGCTTTTAACCGCTCTAGTATGGGAAGGAGATGAAAATTTCCAAGTACTAAGTGAGGTTCGAACCCTCAGATAATGAGCCACGATACATTATTGTTGCCCATAGTCTGTATGAACTGATCTCTCTAATAATGAGTGAGTTTAACGTCCCAGTCAAGAATATTTCACTTAAATGTGACATGACCAGCTATAGGCGAAGGTGCAGAAATGTTTTTGTGCGTTGCGCTGATGGCATTATACAGCAAGGTTCTTTTGTGTGCCAAGCCTACCATGACACAGGGCCTCATTTATTTTAAGTTCCCATCTGAAAGAACCATGACTTTCATTTTGTAATGTTGAGTGCTTGGAGAAAGAACAGTCACTACCCGATTTCAAGTCTTGGGTCAGACCCAGCTGGGGATCCAACCCATGACCTCCCACTTACAGAGTCAGCACTGAGCTACCGCAATACATCAATGTTGTCCAGTGTCTATATAAACTGGATTTCTCTGATAATGAGCCATGATACATCAAGGTTGCCCATTGCGTATATAAACTGGATTTCTTTAATCATTAGCCATGATACATCAAGGTTATCCATTGTTTATATAAACTGGATCTCTGTGATAATGAGCAATAATATATTGTCCATTATTTGTAGTTGTAAACAGAATTGGAGAAAAATGCCAATAAAAAGATTGAAAGCTTATTAGAATTTTTTTATGAATCGATATGTTTTACCTTTCTAGGGCCAAAAACATGGTCTTATTAATAGTCAAGTTACTGGCAGATATTGAAAAAATAATAACTTTAATATCCTCAATTTTAATACATGAATGAACTGGTTATAGATTATATAACATCTATTGATATTAAAAGAGATTCAAATTTCAACAATGTTTTATACTCTGTCTTGTTATGGGGTGTTGGAGTGTTAGGTTGTCATAGTGATTAAACTTATAATTATCAGCAACAATTGAAAAATCTTTGTTAAAGGTATAACAATTTCAATCATCAATTTATAGTTGGCCAATTCGATTATTGGCAAACAGCGTGTGCTGCCAAAAAAGGTACCCTGGTTGTAGAATGAAATACAGATGAACCATTAAGAAAATACTGTAAGCAATCTTACAAAATGGTGGTGCCAGTAACCAACCATGACTGGCATTTCCAACAACTTGTTAATTAATTGCTGATCAATTGGAATTTGTCCATTTTTATGATCATTTTTTAAAATTTTCTGATTTTAAGCACTATGTTTTCATGATTGTCACTGTGTTCATCCTTCTATTGGTCATACTTTGATTTTAGATCAAAACCAATGTGTTGAACATAGATGTTTTTTTGCATGTTCTCTTCATTTCACATGCTGTGTCTTTCCTTTCATTTTTGAAATAAAGAATTTTCTATAAGATCATGCAATAAGATTTATAAAAATTTACAGGTCTAACTAAAATAAACTGGCCTTTGACTACTGAACTGGCCTAAATTATGAAAGCTGTATCACTAACTAACCATTGGACACATTAGTCATTTGGTGGTTTTATTTGCCAGCAAGTAAATGGAATGGTCCATTGAATTATTGGTATTTGACAGGTTAATGAAAAGACCTAACAGTTTTTCAAGTGTTTGCATGATAAAACTTAACCGAGAGTGAAGAGGTTCTTAAACACTGAAACAAAAAGTGTTAAAGGTTTATTGATAAGAAACTTGTGTGATAGCATGATTATCCCTAGTAAAGTACGACAAATATCCGACTGTTTAATTAATGTGATGGAGATAAGCAGTCAACAGTTTCTTCATAGAAGGCATGATGTTTTATTTCTGTTGTTCTCCCTTTGCTTTAGGGTAGTTATATACTGTCTTTTATAGCTGGCTGACTGGCTTGACTAGCGAGACAGCGACATATAGCAAACCTCTATAATTGATCAGGCTTACCAGGACTCAGTAGATCATTTAATGACCATATGTTCCAGTGTATTAGGATTTATTACACTAGCTTCTAGATAAGAACATTAATTAAAGCATTGATTTATTCCTTTTGATCAGATGATTTAAATGAGAGAATGGTGGAATGGGTCACAGTTGTTTTTAGGTATTTGTAGAAAGAATAAAAGAGTACTATAGCAGTTTATTGATGAAATGCTCATCATGTATATATGGCTTTTGTTGTACTGAGTATATATAGATATCTGTTTTATTTATACATTGTAATCATACAGTAAAGCTACATATAGCAGAGTCATTAAGTCTTGCCTTGTGTTAATTTATAACAAAAGTCACTTTACTTACCATCAATAGCACTTTGTTCAGGTTTAAAATTTTTAATTGAATCTAGTGAATACTCAATATTAGTGAAATTATCTTAAAACACATGGAGACATATGACTGTATGTTAAAGGTTCATGATTCAAGAATCTGGGTTCGAACCAAAGCATGTGCTCAAGACATGTGGTTGTGTGGTTAAGGTTGCAGGCTCATAATTCAAAGGTCATGGGTTTGAGCCACAGCATGTGCTTTTGCCATTTTGCTGTGTGGTTAAGGTTTATGACTCTTGAATCAAGGATCATGGGTTTGAGCCACAGTATTGTTTATTGCAAGGCTTTTAATTTCACATTTCTCCTGACATCACATTTTGTTTTTATTAGCCATTAAGGCTTGACATCACATTTTGTTTTTGTTAGCCAGTAAGTCCTGACATGAGATTTGGTTTTTATTTACACATTTGGTATTTTTGCATTAATCTTTGTAGCTGTTATTGATTCACTTGTAAGTTACAAGTATATATATTCATGTATATAAAAAACCCATTATTGATGTGGAATTGACTGTCATCGTTCATACATTCAGCACTAGCTAGCATCCTTAAGAGAATTAAAAGCCAAGACATTAGTTGTCAACACATTTCCACCTTATCCAAGGCCTTTATTAGATGTACGACAGGAACTCTGTGGTTTTATTGTTACTTCTTGATGGCACTTAACGCTTTGACATTTCATCAATGGAACACTTAGAAACTCTACAAGTAGATATGCTTTATCTGAATCTGTAGATCCTTAAGTCATGAAGAGTCAATAGGATAAAATCTTTACAGTTAATTATGTAGTAACAGTTGGTTTTTAGATGGAAGAGAAAACCAGAGTACCCTGAGAAAAAAACCCAGACTTTCTGTAAGTAAATAAACAAAGTTTCTCAAACTTATATCTGCCTAACTCTGACTTATTGCCCACTTTACCACTGAGGCAGAATCAACTTGGACTTATTGCCCACTTTACTACTGAGGCAGAATCAACTCAGACTTATTGCCCACTTTACCACTGAGGCAGAATCAACTCGGACTTATTGCCCACTTTACCACTGAGGCAGAATCAACTCTGACTCATTGCCCACTTTACTACTGAGGCAGAATCAACTCTGACTTATTGCCCACTTTCCCACTGAGGCAGAATCAACTCTGACTCATTGCCCACTTTACCACTGAGGCAGAATCAACTCTGACTTATTGCCCACTTTACTACTGAGGCAGAATCAACTCTGACTTATTGCCCACTTTACCACTGAGGCAGAATCAACTCTGACTTATTGCCCACTTTACTACTGAGGCAGAACCAACTCTGACTTATTGCCCACTTTACCACTGAGGCAGAATCAACTCTGACTTATTGCCCACTTTACTACTGAGCAGAATCAACTCTGACTTATTGCCCACTTTACTACTGAGGCAGAATCAACTCTGACTTATTGCCCACTTTACTACTGAGGCAGAATCAACTCTGACTTATTGCCCACTTTCCCACTGAGGCAGAATCAACTCTGACTTATTGCCCACTTTACCACTGAGGCAGAATCAACTGACTTATTGCCCACTTTACTACTGAGGCAGAATCAACTCTGACTTATTGCCCACTTTACTACTGAGGCAGAATCAACTCTGACTTATTGCCCACTTTACTACTGAGGCAGAATCAACTCTGACTTATTGCCCACTTTACCACTGAGGAAGAATCAACTCTGACTTATTGCCCACTTTACCACTGAGGCAGAATTTTGTGTATTAAAGCAAAGACCATGTTAGTAAACAATTGAAGTCTTTTTGCTACACTGTGGGTCCAGCCTTCATTAGCAATATTTTAAGAAAATAATTGAATGTACCTCAATTTTGCACTTCAGTCCATATTCTTTCTCATGTTCAGATGAATGGAGAAAAATGAAGAGCCAATATGGATCTGACATGAGGATCTGCCCAAGTTGGATTTGAACCTAGGTGATAAGCTGTGCTATGATTTGTATACTGGTTCTTTAGACCAATAAGCCATAGCAAAATTTAATTTTTTGGAGGTGGGGGGTGTTGGCCATCAGTAATATGTTAGTATTACAAACATTGATGAAATAATTACACATGGATGTTAATCCGTAACAAATGTTAATTTGTCATTGTGCTAGCAGTGAAAGTACATTTTAATCAAATCACACAGACAAAAGAGAAGATAAAACTTTGATTTGTTATATTGTCTACCAACTGATATCCAACGATGTCCGACTGACACCCACTGGCGGACATTATAAATATTGTAAGAGTATGTCAAAGATAAAGTTATAAAAAAGTTCAGGAAGAATGGTTGATATTAAATGTTACACTATGGTTCACAATTGTTATAATTACCATTTTGTTAGGACATTTTCATCATCATGTAGTTTATCAGCAAAACACAAGCCTACTCCATGTGACGTGCAGAGATTCATTTCCCTGATACTTGTATGGAAAGTAAATTCAAAGTCATTGATTGATTAAAGAATAAATTAGTTTGGTTTTTCATGAGATCTATAGATAGAATATTGGATGGGAAAAAACTAGATAAATGTACTTTTGATGTAACAAATTGAATTTCTTTTTACTCCCGTACATAGAGATCTTGTTGTTGGAAATAGATTGGTTAAAATCATTTTGACCTACTGATGTGCATCTGTTGGAAAAAATAATTCTTTAAAGAATGTGTCATTAAGATAAATGTTTTAGTTTTTCAAGTTTAAACAAGAATAAAAAAAACCATAAAGGATTTTTTTAGTCCTTATGCAGAATACACACTTATATAGAGGTTAGTTCTGGGATACTGGAGAAAACCAACTTTCAGCAAATGAACTGACAAACTAGGATTATACTATTATCTTTCTGTTGTTTTTACATCATCTTCCCATTTTGTGTACAACATATACCTGCTGTTTTTAGAACATCTTCAAGTTTTTTTTTGTTTTCTGAACTAATTATGGATAACATTGCCTACACATTGTTCTCAGAATCAAGGTTCTTTGATAGTAAATTGCTGCAGGGTTCAATTTCAAATAGTAAAGACCTTGTCCCTAAGAGCATATTGATCTGGTAATGTAACTATAAGTGTCAGACCTACAAGAGTCAGCATTAATCAGTTTTCTTTGTAATTTGAAAACAATAAGAACAAATTAATGTAATCTGGTATCTTAATGTATGAAACAGAAAACTGTAATTTATATAGTAATTGTGGTTATAATAATTACTGAAGTTCACCGGTATTGGTTAACAAAATAATAAAAAGAGATCTCAAAAGGTATATGCAAACAACATTGACCTGTCCCCTTGACCTTTAATTTGAATATTTATTATGGAACAGCACATTTGTGTATAGGGCACACGGAATTTCACCATGAGAAACATGTGCTTGTTTATGTATTAAATGCCAATCCTCTTACTACTAATGTATTGGATGGATCATTACATGAATATTCTTATTAAAAGGTCAAGCAGACAGGTCAGTGTTGTTTGCCTATAGTAAGATGTGTATAGTACTATAGACACAAATAGAGCTGAAATTGACTTTGATATAGATATTGTAAATAATAAATAGCTGTTAGTATGAAATTAGAAAGTAAGGTTGAAAGAAAACATAGCCATTGGTAGAAATAAGAACCACTGTGGAGGACTAAATCAAAGAAATTGTAAACAGCTTATGTAGAAAATATGCCCATACAGTTGGAACTTTTGATGAAACCTTTGCTCATATTGGAGAACAGAATTAATAGACTGTTTACATTACAATGGCAGTTTTAGGTACAACTTATTATTTAATGTTGAGAGTGGAGTAATGTTGTTTTATGCCCCAGTCAAGAATCTTTTACTTGTATCAAGGCAGTCATTTCTTAAATGATGGGAAACTGGAGTACCTTGAGATAACCAATAACCTTGGACTAATGAACTAACAACCTTTCTTGCACTAGGATCTGTCCTGAGTTGCATTCAAACCTAGGCAATGAAAGGCATTGTTATCCTTAGGCAAACAATTTATACCACTTGGTCATCGAGGCCTGTATTATTTAGGGTGATGTCACATGACTATTGATGTGTTGGTTAACACCCCAACACCTTTATGGCTAAATGAGATGGGTCCTCTCATGACATGCTGACTACATGTAGCACTTTCACTGCTGGGTCATGGAATCATATATTACATGACTATCGATGTGTTGACTAACACCCTAATACCATAAACACTGGTCAACCTAGGTCCTCGTTTGTCACATACTATTGACTACATGCAACACTTTCACTGCTGTGTCACTGAGTTTCAAATTTCACATGACTCGTGATGTATTTATCGCTTGTTCAAGTGATTGTTAAATAATAAACCTCCAAAAGGTGAATTGCTTCAAATTACATGAATTGTGAAAAAAAATAACTGTTAAAGAATATTAATTCCAATATAAAATGAATTACATTTTAATTGTGTTTTAACATGATTCCAGATTGGCTAATAGCTGTTTCAGATGAGGTTTTTACATCTGCGCAGCTAAATAATTCAATTACATATCGGGTAAAGGATTGTTCCAAACCACTGGTGACATTAATCTTTCCGTATTTAATTTACAGCCAAATTGTGCCTTGTTTAAGTATATAAATGTCCATACAGTTACTTAAAACTATCCATGTGCTCCTCGTGAAGTTGATGTGTGACCATTTTTAAAATCATCAGTAGTTACATTGACCTATTTCCTGAGCTTGGTGGTTTTTGGTTTTTTATGTGCATGTGTGCATAAAATAGTCAAGTTTCCTAATTGCACATAAGCTGATGTTGTAACAAAAATAGTTAACTCAGCTACTCTAAAATTAGAAGCATTGTTTAACTACGTAAGGCAATGAGTCATTTATTCTGCGGAGATTTTGCAGGCTGTTGATCAAAGACTTGAGGATTTTTTTTATTCAAATGAATTGAATTACAATATTGGTACCATAATTGGCTGGTGTTCATTGTATGATGCATTCATGAATATTTTAAGTGATGTTTAAAGGCAATGGTAGTTTAACTGTCTTTTTTAAAAGCTATTCCAAATTTCTAAATATATTCTGCTTGTTGATATAATTTTTAGTCAAGCTCATCTTGTTGATATTTGACAGTAATCATGCCCAAGGAAAGGGCTTTCAGATTAGTATTACTTGATTTGCAAAAATTCTGACAGTTGTGACCATGAATGGTCAAGCTGTAGAGTGACCCCTGTAAATTGATTAAAAATTTGTTCTTTTCTAATGAGAATACAATAGCTATAAATGAGGTAGAAATCAAGGCCTTGTTGAGATATATTTACCAGTAGACAAGATACTTTTTGAAACCTGAAAAAGTGTTTGTAGTTTATTGGATATTTGATAGTAATAGCTGATAATGCAGAGGGTGGGGTTGTGTAAAGTTAAGTTATTGGTGGTATTATTGGGGGGGGGGGAGTAATATGTACCAGTGAAATGATTAAAACACTTAACACCTGTTTTATATCATTATCCTTCATAACTTTTGTATCTTAAAGAGTTCAACAAAAGGACCTTTAGCCATTGTCAGTGTTCATTCTAGAAGGGGTCATGTGGCCATTGATCTCTTATTTTGCCAAATGACCCCAATAATAAGGTCTTATTAAGCCAAATTTAACATTACATGAATGCAAAAATATTGATGCTATGGTGTTTTAGAGGAAAGTTTTTGAAAACAGCCCCTTTCGGAAAATCCTAGAATGAACAATGTATTTTCAATTTGAAATTTAAACACCTCTGTGAATTTAGATTGACTGTAGTTGTTTAGACTTTTCCCTACCTTATGCTATTTAGTTGCTGAATAGACAATGTTCTTTATTAATGGTAAACTACTCTTCATCATGTGATTTACAGCGTTATTGTGACCAGTTTCATGCCAGAGAACCTTATAATGATCTCCTGACCTTAAAGATCTAAACGAGCTGGAGCAAATAACAATTAACAGTTATACTGAAGACAGGAATTACAAGACATTTGAAGACACAAATTATAGCATGGCAATATTGACAACTTCTAATACAGACATTTTATAGTGAAGGAATTTCCCAGTGGGCTATTTTTTCATATCTATGCATCAATTTTGGCGTCTTCAGTCTTTCACGGAGACCCAAGTGTTTTGAACCTTTTCAGAAATGTAATCTGTAAATGGAGATTATTGAAGGACTGGGTATAGTTATGTCCACAAATGGCCATATAGAATATAATAAATGCTAACTTGTGAATTTGAATTTCATTTGTCAAAGTCGTTGTGAACGATTTCTGGTCATAATGTCTGGAGGCTTGCTTTGCATTGCTAACAAGGGAGTGTCTTGACTCTTTAATTTGGAACATGATAAGACCAAATGTGTAAGTTTGTTATAAATACTCTGTTTTATCTTTTTATTTTCTTAAGTAAATTGCTGGACAAGAGTTTAACTGGCACATGATAGAAATAGTTAAAACCCTTCTAAACTTCATCCCAGCTTTATGTTGTTAAAGAGGGTAGCTTGGAGGTTATTTCAGCTGATCTGGGTTTTACAATCATTCCTTAACTTATTAACTTTAATCTGGTCAGTTTGATACCTTAATGATTTTGTTAATATCTAAGATATTCAGGAATTTAAGGTGTCATTTTGACAATCACTACATGCGTTTATCATTTAAAATTTGATTTGAAAAAAATACCGGTATATATTCTTGATTGGGGCATAAAACTCCATTACCGTACTTCACTCCACTCCTAAAGAATGCATCACTGATGTTAAGAATATTGGTATATGTTTTTGAAATATATTTTGACAACTTTGAGACTGTCATTGATTTTGTAAATCTTGCCCTACTCATATAAAATATCAGTTTGTAATTGTCATGTGATTGATAAGGCAATCATCTGTCGACGTTTCGCCGGCTATGCCATCACGGTACCAAAACAGCTTCACGGCACCTAATGATATACTAATGTCCGTGACATTATTAAACGGCACAATTCAGGCCAAGTTTTCATTCTTTTTGCATCTAATTCAAGCATACCAGGTCTTTGTCGGAACATTGTGGGCATGGCCAGCGATCCATCAATTACCTGTTAATAATCACAGACAATTAGTAATCTATATTTACAATAATATAGACACAATACTAAGTCTATAATTTATCTAATTGTACAAAATCCAATCTGTAGTATGCAGTATACTCACTGTACAGACCTGTCAAAAGTTTAACAATAAGCTAAGGAATTAGTAACCAAATTGGCAGCTCATCTCAGACCTTCAGTATCTATATCATGACAGCTGCTGGTTATCTCTCTGTAATGAAATTTATTCTTACATTCAGGCATTTAGGATTTGGTAATTTTTTATTAATTGTACTAATGTGAACTTAGTTGTAATTGGTTCGTAATAAGGATTCATTAAATGACATCTCATTGTCAAATCCTATAAATAAGGATTCATAAAATGACATCTCATTGTCAAATCCTGTAAACATTGGTGATAAACAAAACAGGATGAATATGATGTTATTCTGTTGGTCATCTCCAGGTTGTTGGTAAACAAGTACCATATAACCCTGGCACTACATACATCACTGAGCACACATCTATACTCCAGGTTCTAATAAACCTGGTATTTTATAACCATCATGTCTTGATTTGTTTCAGTACACTCTCCAGCATATCTCCCCCACTCGATAGCCAAGCTTCGACTTGTTTTTATTTAGCCCAGTGTTAAATATTACACTCGATAACCAAGTTTCATCTTGTGTTCAGTAGCTAAGTGTTAAACTTTAGACAAGTCTGTATGTTTGGGTCATTACCTTGTTTAATGGTTTTATTTGTAGCTTGTAACAAACAATTACTGAAAATTAAACCATCCGATGTCAACAAGTTGTTAATTCAATATTAATTTAGTCTTAAGTTTATTTTGAAGATGTTTTATGGTTAGTCAGTGGTTGTTGTTGATTATGACATAATATTTCAATTAATAGTCTATTCATGTAATTTGACAATTACATAGATATAATGAAATAAAAGATAATTATATTATAATGTGCTAAGCGCTATTGACCGATTTAATTTATAAGCAACACACACGTTTATATACATGTTATATGTATAAAAGTAATCCAATAATTTTTTTATGGGCTTCATCATAGTTTAGGATTTGATTCCTCTCTCTCTCTCTTCCATTTCTGTCTTTCTTTCTTATCTGATGATTATACTTTCAAAGAAAGAGGGAAATCTTAAATTCAAGTTTCCATCCGTCCTTCCAAAAATTCTTGTCTGCACAAATTCTCCAAAACTATCAAACACTATTTCATGAAACTTGGTGCAAAGCATCAACATTTATAGGAGATGCTCATATCGTTAACCTGAGTTGGTTTGCTCATTTTCTTAGGAGTTATGGCCCTTTGAACATAAGTGCTAATCACAAAAAAGAACCTGTTGGCGGGGATCCTAATTTACTGAATTTACTTGTTATTTTATTTATTTCATGACAGAAGAGAAAATAAACACTAAAAGTTGTATATAATAAAAACAACAAATTTTTGTGATTTAGCATAAAAGTAAAATTAATACCAAAGATTACCGTACTTCAATATTTATTTTTTGCTTGAATCATGACAATCAGCCTTAACCATTTCTCAACTCTGTCATCATAGTCTTGTGGTTTATAATGATAAATCATTGTTTTGATTCACAGTAGAAATTTGATTTTACATTATGTGATTTAGTAGTGGGAATAATTACAAGTCGGTGATAAAAACTACGGAACTTTAAAATCTTTGTTTGACTGACTGTTAATGTATTCATAATTGTTTTGTTGGATTCAGTTTGATAATTCAATAATTAATTAGTTGAAGTAACAAACCAATCTTCAAGAATGATCTGAACAGCATTACAAATAGTACAAAATATTTGACTGGTTTAGTTTATTTATGTGGAAAAGCTTCAAACTTTGTCACTTTGCTTGCTTCAGATTTTCTCCTGGCATTCTGTTTCCTCAACTATCCCAGAACTGATTGCCTCCATCCATATATGTGAAACATTCTTGACTGGGGTGCAAAACACTATTACACTACTCTATTTTATTATCCATGGATGACAATGAATGCTCACAGTTTGAAATAATGTCAATATTTTTATATCTTTGTCTATTTTCAGCCTGTGATATGAATGTACATAAACGATGTGAAAAAAATGTGCCAAAGTTATGTGGAATAGATCATACAGAAAGGCGAGGAAGAATTCTGGTCAAGGTTCACCATCAAAATGGAAAGCTTAATGTGGAAAGTAAGTAAATATCATATTGAAAAGCTTATTGTTGAAAGTAAGTTTACCATCAAAATGTAAAGCTTAATGTGGAAAGTAAGTATGGGAAGCTTTTAGGTAGAATACATATATGGAATGCTTAATGTGGAAAGTAAGTATGGGAAACTTGTAAGTGGAATACGTATATGGAATGCTTAATGTGGAAAGTAAGTATGGGAAGCTTGTAAGTGGAATACATATATGGAATGCTTAATGTGGAAAGTAAGTATGGGAAGCTTGTAAGTAGAATACATATATGGAATGCTTAATGTGGAAAGTAAGTATGGGAAGCTTGTAAGTGGAATACATATATGGAATGCTTAATGTGGAAAGTAAGTATGGGAAGCTTTTAAGTAGAATACATATATGGAATGCTAAATGTGGAAAGTAAGTATGGAAGCTTGTAAGTGGAATATATATATAGAATGCTTAATGTGGAAAGTAAGAACTCCATCAAAATGGTTTGAATCCAGTTGGGTCAGACAAAGACTAGAGAATAGGTAGCTACTATTTATTCACCAATCACTCAACATTTACATATGAAAGTCACTGGGTCTTTGGAGAGAGACCTTAAAAAACAATATCCCATGTCATGGTGAGTGCACTGCAAAAGTAAAATTTGTGTTACTTCACATTTAGCTGGTGACAACTGCATAGAAGTGAAATTTACTTTACTTGGACATAGAATTCCATTCAATCAATCAATGCAATAATGGTATTTAATGTTTTAGAATTAGCATCCTTCATGATTTATAAATTCTGTTGAGCATATTGATGTATTGCTGACCTACATGTTAAGTGGACATTTCTGAGACCTATACTTGTATAATAGACATAGTAATAGGTGATATAATCATGTAATATGATTTTTAGAGCTTTACAAGTACTACTTTAGATTATAGAGTGGATTGGAAATGACCTTTAAGTCTGTGATGTAATGTGGCTTATGTTGACTGGTACATTTCCTTATTTGATCCTGTATTGACATTATCTACAGATACATGGATGTTTATGGGGAAATAATGAAACTAGTCCTTATGTTAACCTTATTGAATATTAAACTGTGTGTAGAGGTTTGAATGATTTGTGTGTGTTACAATAATGTTTTCATAAGTGGAGTAATGGTGTTTTATACTCCCTCAGTACAGATTCTTTCACTTATATCAAGGGTGGTGGAGGAATGGGAAAGTCCACAGAAAACCATTGATCTATAGATGGGGAAATAATGAAACTAGTCCTTATGTTAAACTTATTGAATATTAAACTGCTAGGTTTGAATTGCTTGTGTGTCAGAATAATTTATTCACTCTTGGCTAGAGTGGAGTGGAGTAATGGTGTTTTACCTTCCCTCAGTAGAGATTCTTTCACTCAGCTCTGGGATGGTGGGGGAATGAGAAAGTCTACCGAAAACCATTGATCTCTAGATACATGGATGTTAACAGGGAAATAATGAAGCTAGTCCTTATATTAAACTTATTGAGTATTTAGGAGTGATTTTGTTATGGCTTTAAAACTGCTTTCTGTGTTTTAGGTTTGGAAAAACTTTAATTTCATAAACTATGAAAACAAAAAGTTCTTATTTAAATAAACAACTATATTATGATTTGCATGTACTATAGGTCGTCCACAATCTGATGGCAAAGTATACAGCGAGTCTATTTTAATATTAGGGTATTTGTAACAAATAAAGCGTGAGCCAGTACGACCATGCCATACTAACACCTATATGCATTATTTTAACCTGTCCGTGTTTATAAACACTCTGCCATCAGATTGTGGATTCCATGTAACATGTTATGCACTATTATTGTATTTAATCTGACTGTGGATTTAAATTGGTGGTACTGTATCATCGAGAAGATTGCTAAAATTTGTACACCACAAAAATGAATACATTAGCCTTGATTGTTTTCGATGCTAGAATGTTTATTTTCATTTCAGTAAAGGAAGCAAAGAATTTAATACCAATGGACCCAAATGGCCTTGCAGACCCTTATGTTAAACTAAAACTCATTCCAGATGAATCCAAAAGTAAAAAAAAACCAAGACAATTAAAGCAACTCTGAATCCCCACTGGGAGGAAGTTTTCACGTTGTGAGTACCAAGTAAAACATCTGAATCCCCAATAGTGGTATACAGTCGAACCTGCCTTAAAAGACACCTCTATATATAGGAGTCACCTGCTTTTAAAGGCCAGTAAAATTTTATCCCCATTGGTCTTTATTCAATTTATAAACCTCTATATAAGGGACACCTGTTCTTAAAGACCACTTTTATTGGCTTCCTTGGGTGTCCTTTATAGATAGTTTGACTGTGTATCTTAATAATTTGAATTTTAGCAGTGAAATCACGCTTTATTTAGCTCACCTCAGCATTTTTGTGCTCTTGTGAGCCACTGCGGCCAGTCTTTCGCCCAATTTGTGTCATGTATCAGCATCCACATTTGCTTGTTAACTCTCTAAAGCCTACAATTTCACCCAATTTACCTCAAACTTGATCACAATGATCAAAATTTCAAATCAAATTTAAATTAAATGCAAATTATTCACAGGTGAACACTCAGGGCCTTATGTTCCTCTTGATCTTATTTAGAACTCTAATGTAAACTGTTGAAGACTTAACATTGTAAGTTACCATCCCCCTGCTATCAGTTGTCACTTTGCAACTGTGACACCCTCACTGCCATCAGCAATTGTCACTCACCAGCTGTGTTTATTCCTAGCCATCTGTAATTCCATATTGTCAATTTTCTAAAGTTTCAACAGGAAATTGAACACATTGGTGGTTTTAAAATTTATTTGTCTGGGTTTTGATATCCTCACTAAATTACACATAATGATTACCGTACTTTTAGCAGTTAATGAAAGGTAGAACTTTAAATAAACTGTCGGTAAATTATTTCTTAACATTTTTTCCAGAGAAAATTAAAAAGCTAGGGATTTAATTGTGTAATTTTAAACATCTTTGTTGTCATGGTAACAGAATTTTATGTAACAGTTTTCTCCAATCAAGTAACAAGGTAATGAGTATGATATTGATTTTTGTAAGTTTTGAAAATGATAGAGTGATTTTTTTAAAACTCTCTAATAATCAGAGATGATGTTTAACTTGATATAGAAGGTTTAAAATGGTTTTAAGGATTACAAAAAATTGGGTTTTTAAAAATTCTAAGAATTGAATATGTTTTGACAATAAATGTATTTATACTGGTATTTATTTATTTTTTATAAATATATCAGTATAAAAGTATTTTTACTGTACTCACTTTAATATTTGATTTATTTTCTCATCCTAAAATTACTCACTCATTGCTAGTTTACTGTGTTCATTCACTTACTCTCCCACCCTCCCTTCTTTTCTTCCCACCTCCCTTCCTACTTACCGGTACATATATTCCCACACTGGCCAACTCAATCATTTATATTCAATGCCACCATTTGTTAATCCAGATTTTGGTGATACGTGTAGGATAACTTATAAAAAAGATTACTTGAATAAGACTTTGAGACTTCAATAGAAAAAAAAAAGATTACTTGAATTAGACTTTGAGACTTCAAAAAATCAAAAAAAGATTACTTGAATTAGACTTTGAGACTTCAAAAAATAAAAAAATTGAAAAAAATTGGTTGTAAGTGAGGTGGCAAAGTTATCAATAGGCATTATAATGAGGTTTTACTGTAAGTTTTATCAGGTTTTAAAGGTCTTAGAGTCTTTGCCATGACATTTTGTTATTGAACACCAGTGATTTTCCATGTATCTTAGCATCTATACTTATTGGAAGTTGTCTAAATAATTGTAGATTTTATTTTATGTTTGGTTCATTAATTTATTACCAGTTAATTATCTTGTTTTTACAAGTCCATGATGTTTGGTTTTCTGTCCTGTTTGACTGACTTTTTGACCTTTCCTGAACATGGCTGAGCAGCAGACATGCTGTTACATGTAAACATAGTAAATATCAGCACATAATAACATGCTGTTGGCTGTTTGTCTTACAGTAGGAAACCAATCTCAGACGATTTATAGTGCAAAACAAGCTGATTTAAAAGACATTTTAAGTTAACGCTTTTCTTTTCGTCATTGATTTTTGCTGTTTATAGCAAACAAATACATTTACACTTTAATGAAATTGTTTTATTAAAGCATCAGCCATGCTGAATGCTTTATAGCGATCGTTGGATTTTTTCGTATTTAGCGCCGCTCTCATTTCACCTTGACAGCCGATCAAATCCTTCATTTCGACTGAAATTACGGGAATTTCCATATACGGTATCCCAGGTATGTATAAACTCTAATCTGAGTGATTGGGTCTCCCGGAAAGTTACGAAAACAATGTTTTCATCATGTACACATGTGCCGATCTGAAATGTATTCATACGCGTATTGGTCCGTAATTGATTTTGCTTGATATATATTTTAATTCTTCACTTTTGTATAAAAACCATAAAAATCCATGAAGTATACGCCCCTCGGAAAGCCCAACAAAAATGACGATCTTGTCAGTTCGCGTCGACGTTCTTCTTTTTGACCTACAGTGCTGTACATGTGGTTGTTTTACAGTCGCCGCCATATTGGATTTTTTTAATTTACGCAAAGTGACATAGATAAATAAACAAAGTATGCTCATTAAACAGTTTTTAAGTTAAATAACTCCAAACATGGATCACATTTGATGATAAATTATATATATATTTTTTAAAATTGATTGTCAATAATATTTCGTGTTTGGGATATCCCGACCTGGTTCATTAATATTCATCATAACGTCACGAGGATTTTCCCGCTTTCATTGGGTATTAAAATTCATTCCTGTCAGTTTGCCGGTAGCGAAATTATGCATAACAAAAAAGTAGAAATCAAAGATTATTCCAAAAATGTGATACAAAACTGAAAGAAGAAGTTTATTTACAAGTTATTGGCTATGTTGATAAATCGTTTGTGACTCGTGAAGTTGTGTAGGATATCGATACCGTAGTTCGTATGCAAATTAGCCATGTGTTTGGGGGCATGGCATTTGACACCCGATGCCCCTGCTTAAATGTATTCACATAGCGTAGTGACTGACCTTTTTAGTCCAGTACACCCTTGCCCCTTTTAAAATGATCATGACACCCTGTCCTTTTCAGTTATCAGTTTAATATAAAAACGACATGCTTTATTCTCGAATCTCTGCTACATGTATACTTCCGATCTTCCGCACACACTCCACTTCTCACCATATGTCTCCGAAGACAGACAATTTCATCATCAATGTTCATTTAAATACCCTTTCCAGTTGTTTATTTTGAAACAACAAAATAAATCGCAAGAAGGAACAACTTGAAATCAAAATCTAAACAAAACTGAAAAAAACGATGTTTTAAAATGTTCATATAAAATTTATTTACCTTGTTACAAGTCCTTATAAGATCGTTTTACAGTGGATATCCGATTAAAGTTGTTGTCAGTAGTTTAATCCATGGTTTTTACAACCTTTAATTTCCTTTAATGAAGCCATATTACTTTATTTCACATAAAATGTGGCCACTGGACATGGAGGAAAACTGAAACAAAACAGTTATTGTGCTTTCTTAAGTTCTTCCGATTTCTAGAGCACCATTGGTGAAGTAGAACAGAAACTAAGGGCGGGGAAAATATGGTACCAATCTTTTGAACTCAACTCCTCTTACAGTTTTCAACCAAAAACCTTGAAACTTCACAGAATGTTTCTATATATATTGAGGATGTGCACCTGACTTTATGGAAATATTTCAAGATTTTTTCCCCATTTTTCAAGACTTTGAAACTTAGTCACTTTTTAGCAAGTATTTGAATGGGGGTACCTACTTTGTGAACGCAACTCCTCTTACAGATTTCAACCAAAAGCCTTAAAACTTCACAGAATGTTAATACAGTTGACTCTCGTTATCTCGAACTCGACGGGGAAATGCAAAAAGTTCGACTTATCCGGAGTTCGAGATAACCGATGTTAAAAACGACAACAAAAGGGAAGTAACTCGTACACGCCTACCGGAAGTCGCTTTCGGTTTTATCTGGTCAAACTGTATATTGCCGGTTTCTCCTATATCGTATTATTCAAACATGATATAAAAAACTGCATTATTTATTATTTGCATTTATAATTGAGAATGTAGTATAAAAAATCGGGAGATTATCTGTTACTTGTTATTAGCCGACAAATAGTGGAGTCCGCTTTGGTCTCCATACCAGTTTCGCTTTGTGTACTTTAATCATCCCAAGCTTCCGGTTGTATTGAGTAATGTTCACATCACACGTTTCTGGAAGCCATGTTCAGCTTGGCAGTAATTATAACACCTGCTAATCCCCATGATGGTTTAATTGCTTATGCAAGGGATAATAATTAAGGGCTTAAGGAAATTGGGAGGTCAGTGCAATATTGTAATTTTAAAATCAACACGAGGCCGACAGTCAATTATTTTATTTTATTTCTACCAAAAAATCTGTAGGCGCTGACAAATTTGATTTCTCAAAATTTTTTGTTCGAGTAGCAAATTAATTTTCCTAAATTTTTTGTTCGAGTTAACAAATTTAATTTTCCTAAATTTTTTGTTCGAGTTAACGAGTGTAATTTTCCTAGGATTTTTATTCAAGGGGACGAAAATATTGTTCGACATATCCGATAATTCGAGATATCCGAGTTCGAGATAACCGGAGTGATTTTGGTTTAATAAAGAACAACTTTGTTCGGACTTTTTAAAAAAGTTCGAGATATCCGGTAGTTCGAGATATCCGAGTTCGAGATAACGAGATTCAACTGTATATATATTGAGGATGTGACCTGACTTTATGGAAATATTTCAAGATTTTTTTCCCCATTTTTCCAGACATTAAAAACTTAGTCACTTTTTAGCAAGTATTTGAATGGGGGTACCTACTTTGTGAACTCAACTCCTCTTACAGTTTTCAACCAAAAGCCTTGAAACTTCACAGAATGTTTATATATATATATTGAAGATGTGCACCTGACTTTATGGAAATATTTCAAGATTTTTTCTCCATTTTTCCAGACTTTGAAACTTAGTCACTTTTTAGCAAGTATTTGAATGGGGGTACCTACTTTGTGAACGCAACTCCTCTTACAGATTTCAACCAAAAACCTTAAAACTTCACAGAATGTTAATATATATATTGAGGATGTGACCTGACTTTATGGAAATATTTCAAGATTTTTTCCCCATTTTTCCAGACTTTAAAAACTTAGTCACTTTTTAGCAAGTATTAGAATGGGGGTACCTACTTTGTGAACTCAACTCCTCTTACAGTTTTCAACCAAAAGCCTTGAAACTTCACAGAATGTTTATATATATATTGAAGATGTGCACCTGACTTTATGGAAATATTTCAAGATTTTTTCTCCATTTTTCCAGACTTTGAAACTTAGTCACTTTTTAGCAAGTATTAGAATGGGGGTACCTACTTTGTGAACTCAACTCCTCTTACAGTTTCTCTTAAATTCAAAGTAATTTTATTGTAACATTTTAGTTGTCTAAATAATAATCAATTAATTTTCAATTAATCCTATTCAGAAATATTTCCCCCTTTTGTACTCAATTCTTGTCAACGAACTTTTTTTGAAAGAGACAGTTGCCTGGACAACTTCTGTAATTGGGAGGTACAGATTATTAGCTTATTGTGTCAGGATGGTTTATACCAATTCAGGCTTTTGAAGCTCACTTGGACAATTTATATATATTCAACAATAATTTTAAATACATTTAAATTATTTCTAAAACAAAGGTTTTATTTTTATTTTTATTTTTTTTTCAAATTAATTGTGAATTCAATGAATAAAATTAATGACTTCAACAATGGTTAATCTGTCAGTTGCAAGTCAAGGGAAATAGCTGGTCATGGTGAAAGTTTTTTTTGTAATGATGACACTATGGTGATGATGATGTGGCATGATGATCTGGTGAAGATGATGACAATAATAATGATGATGATGACATTCAGTTCTGCTGCTGCCGATGATGATGTCACCATGATGATGATGATATGACATGAGGAGATATAATGATGATGATAATGATGATGATGTCACCATGATGATGATGTGACACAAGGAGATATGATAATGATGTTGATGACATGAGTTCTGTTGATGCCGATGATGATAATGATTATCGTGATGAAGAAGATGATAGTGATGGTGGTGATGAAAATAAGCTCTGCTGCTATGAGTGATGATGGTGATGATGACGATGTGACTTGACGAACTATGATGATGATTATGATGGTGACATGAGTTCTGTTGCTACCGATGATGATGATAATGGTGGCAATGATGACATTCAGTACTGCTGAGCACTGCCCATAGTATGATGATGATGATGATGATGATGATGGTGGTGGCAATGATGACATTTAGTACTGCTGAGCACTGCCCATAGTATGATGATGATGATGATGATGATGATGATGATGATGATGATGAAGATGGTGGTGGTGATGATGATGGTGGTGGTGATGACATTCAGTTCTGCTGCTGTCGATGAAAATAATAATTCACGATGATGGTGATGATAACAAAGCCAATGTGTTCATGCTGATGATGTGACATGATGATGACATTCAGTACTGCTGCTGCTGATAATGATGATGATTATGTGACACGCAGAGCTATGATGATGATGTGACCATATTAATGATGTAACATGAGGATTTCTGAAAATGATTAATATAATGGTGGTGGTGATTGTCATGGCATGAGTTCTACTGCTGCTGCTAATGACGACGATGATGATGATGATGATATCTTCATGTTGATGATCAAAATGTGATATGAGGAGTGATAATGATGATGATGGTGGTGATTATAGATCCAGTTTGGGTTTTCTTCCAGTCAACTGCGTTTTAGTGGAGTTATGCCCCTTTTACTTTGTGAATTTTATCAAAATGATGGTTTCTCTGGACTTTTTTCCGTTACGCTTGAGATATTTCACTCAGATTTGGGGTCGGGTCTTTAGTAGCCTCTCTTGGTTTTTGAAAAATTGAAAATTTATATTTATGCGAATTACTTAGTTTACTCAATTGATAAACATTGCGCGTCATGTCCATTTTGACCATTGTAACATATTTATACGTTAGAACCTAACAACTTGCATAAAAAGCAGACTTGTTGTTAGAAGCTTCCCGATCACAGTATCTATTATTTGCATGATTTTCATTTGTTACTGATTCATTAGACAAATCTCAGTTTCAAGTGCACATTTTTTTTATCAAATTGCTCAGTTTAGCTGATGCTTCAGTACCTTCAGTACTTTGATTTTTATGAAAAACGTAATTCTGTGATTTTAGAGGATGTTCTGGTGATTGATGGAACTGAAATACTCTAAAATAATGTTACACTACCATTTTATAAAAAATAAAAATAAAAATAAAAACTCCCTTGCAGTGTTTTTCTAACCATAGTAAGATAATAGAAACACTGCCTGTCTCGATGGCAGAATGGTATAAATTGCACGCTTATGGATCATAGAGTCTCTCATCAACTAGGTCAAAACCCTACTCAGGGTAAATCATGGTGTGAGACTGTTTGTCAGTTCACTTGCAGAAGGTCGGTGGTTTTCTTCGTACACTCCAGTATCCTTCACCATCCCAGAACTCACAGACCACTTCTATATAAGTGAATAAATCTTGACTAAGGCATAAAACACAATAACTCCTCTATTTTTTTTTAGACAGTGGATATTACATGTAATAGTGACCATCATTGTCTATAGTTAGACTACCTGTCTTTATAGACCAGTGTCTCTACAGTCCAACCTGCCTTAAGGTCACCTCTATATAGGGGCCACCTGCTTATAAAGGCCAGTAGAATTGTATCCGAATTGTTCTATATCCATATATTTGAATTGGTATATAAAGGCCACCTGCCCATAAAGGCCACTTTTACTGGTTCCCTTTGGTGGCCTTTATAGACAAGTTTGACTGTACTTTAATATGTTAATAACCACATATCATTATGGTTGAATTCTTTAGTTTCCATGGCAATTTCATGTAAAGACATTTCTGTTAGCACATTGGTGCCCAAATTTGACTTGAAAATCTCTGTTAAGTTTTGATCAAGGTACGGTAACAACAAGACATAAAATACTTGTTTTTTTCTTTGTTTCAGTGAACTTACTCCAGAAGACCATGCGAAAAGGGTTTCTTTGGAAATATGGGACTGGGATAGGACCTCCAGAAATGACTTTATGGGATCATTGTCGTTCGGTGTGTCAGAAGTATTAAAGGAACCAGCAGATGGCTGGTTTAAACTGCTGAGTCAGGAAGAAGGAGAATTTTATGGGATTCCTGTCACAGATGATGTGTCAGAAGATCTTGATAAGCTCAAAAGAAAGTTTAAGGTAAGCTGAAATCATGGCAACAACCAAATCAATCTAAAGCAGGACATTCTATGTATACAGGGTGTCCTTTAGTGTATACCATGCAATTTCTTATTGTCACTATTTTCTCATTTGTACTGCATAAAAAATTAAAAAGGAATGTTCTGAAAAATGCTTAATTGTACCAAAACCAAAATCAAAACTTAATATTGTAAATAAATAGCTTGGCTGCTTGAGTCTGATCAACACTTGAAAATAGGTAATGTCAAGCACAAGGCATTTAGAAATGAAAGCCATAGGGTCCTATGAAAGAGACCTTAAAAATCAATGTACCATGTCACGGTATGCATGGCACTTCACAGATCCTTTTTTGCACATTGCCCTGAGTGCACTGCAAAGATAAAATTTCTGCCACTTCACCTATAGCTGATGACATCTCAGTATTGTGAAATATTCTTGACTGGGACATTAAACCCCATTCAATCAATCAAGTTATAATTATTTCTATGTTTTTATAGCAATCTGTGATAAATGAGAGACAAGTTCCATGTCAAGATACATCAAATATGAGTAAACAAGACACAGTTAGAGCCACAGATTTTAATTTTTTAACAGTTTTAGGAAAAGGTAGTTTTGGAAAGGTAAGCTTATATTGGCAAGATAGTTCAGGTTAGTTTAGACCCTGCTCAGCTCCCTCACCTCACAGTATTAAATAATCACAATAAATTATAAAGGTGTTTGATGGTAAAATTTAAAATTTAATGGTAAATCAGTTAAGTTTAGACCCTGCTCAGCTTCCTCGCGTGTCACAGTTTGAAACTGGCAGTGCAATAAATTATAAAGGGGTTTGATGATAAAAACAAGGATGTGGTACACTGTATAAAAAAAGAGTCCAGTGTAAATATGTTTGGTTAAAGGTTTCCAAATATTTGACAGACAGCTTGAAAGTTTTCAGTTGGCTTAGAAATCTGTTTTCTGAAGATATTGTTGTAATAAAATCAAATTGTTATGAAATTAATTGAAGTATGCTGTTTACAATGTTTTCAATAAAATCCAGACTGTGCAATATTGAAAGTAAACGGCTGAGAAACAGATATAACACTTTGCTATTGTCAGTGATATGATTACAGGGAGCTACAATGTAACTTTAAATAAAATATATGCATTCATAACTGTTTGATGTTAACCACAGGAGTGGACATCAGAAATGGATTTCCATTATGTAAGGTTGTTTAATATAAAACATTTTGTTTTGATGATCCACATGTGTATACAGAACACATAAAACCATGCAATACACATTTTTCAATGTGTAATAAAATGGAGAAATCCTAAAAAACATATTCCCTTGACAAGTTCTGCAGACATATTAATGTTTATATCTGAAATTAAGTACCGGGTATTATCAGTGAGGATTCTGTTTTAATTCCAACAAATATATTGTCCAGTGCTATAAAATCATGCTTGCTTTAAAGCTGTGCATGTTTGTTTCTAAGGCATTATGGCGATGTTTTACAATGCTGGTGAAAAATAACAGCTGAAATGGTCAGACTATCCAGTAATATCAGGGCAGACAGTGATTTTATAAAAAAAGTATTTTTAAATAGGCACATGATGTATAAAAAGTGAAATATTAGCAAAAAGTCACTATTTTTTCTTACTGCTTAAATTGCTTTTAAAATTTATATTATAAAAATCTAAATGACCAACAATGTATCATCTGTCACATTACCTCTCATATGTAGGTCTAAACACATCTAATGTTTCCCAAACCTAAATCATTGAATTTCTAGATCATTAACATCAGCAGTGTTTCTTACCAGTTTCATGCACACATGTCAGATTTGCAGAACTTGTTCTTTCTGCCAACAAACATTTTTGGGCAATTTGTAAGTTGTGATCACTCTAAATGTGTAGCATTGGGTTATGTAACTTGCTATCATTCAGTTAATTTCTTCCTAAAGTAAATACCACAAGTTTGTCCTCTTCAGTTTCCTGTCCCTATGACAACTTCAAATTATATGGCAACAAAATGGCATGAGAGGAGGGAAATAACAGAAAATAAACACTTAAGTTCTTTCAATATCATTTCTTTTGTGTTATAATAAAACTATGATATCTAGGTTGTTAGTGGACTGAAGAGAGAAGCATAATTATTAGTGCTCCTGAATTGGAGGGATTTCCAAAAAGTGAACGATTTTAGAGCACGCTTTTTAGTGCAGCCATCTTGTATTAGCAGATGATCTAAACCCCACAACAGATGGATTTTAGGTACATTTAAACAAAATAGCTAATTTGTGGGAAAATAAATTGTTTTAAAGGTAGAAACAATGATTTTGAAATTGATGTTATCTTTTACAAAATTTATTCAATTATTTCCTTAGCTGCATAAACTTAGGGCAATGGAGGATATATGTGTGTTGGGGTGGGATGGGGGTGGGGTTGCAGTAAAACCTCCATTCAATCTTCATTTCTCTGTCCTTGTAAACAAAAAGTCAAAAAGAAAGTGCTATAAACTAAGAATGAATTGAAAAAAAACCCAAAGATAACTGATTGGTATAAGTGGCCATCTTCTTTTAATATAACATCAATGCTTAGCAATAATCAAACATTTTTTAAATTTAAAATGTCAAGGAACCCATGAAAATTAGAGGTAGAAGGATATTTTAAGCAAGTAGCATACAATCCATTAACACTGAAGCCTCAATCTGTAGTATGGCAATAAACCTTTATTGTATGTAAATAAACATAGCCATCAAACTTTTAAAAATAATAGGCAATTTTTGCTGGTTACCTGCTTTTATCAACACTCCTGCATTGGCAGACTATAATTGTGGCAAAATGGGACATAGAAAATAAAGTGGCATCAAATTTTTTGTAAGCTTTATTTTAAATTGACTTTCAATTTGTTATAATTTAAGGGGTATAAACAAGGTTTTGGAAGTGGCAATTCTTCCCAATTTTATGGAAATTGCCACTTCCAAAATCTTGTTTATACCCCATAAAACACAATGAATTTAAATTTATTTCTTATATATATTTCTTTTGGTTTCATAATTTTGGTCCAAGCACCACTGAGGAATTGTATTCCTAAACGACTGTCTAGTGCTGTAAAATAAAAACTGGTATAATATGTTATTTATATTAATCATTCACATTTCTGCTTCGAATGTTCAACAGGCCAATCATTAGATATTACAAAATACTGGTTTTTATTTCTTAATCGCTGGTATTGTCAGTGAAGGGAACAGTGCCATTCATACTTTCAGTGCATTTAGCCCCATTTTCTTTGATGTCAGTTCATACCTTCAACACATTTAACCCCGCCTTTTTTGATGTCACAGTAAAGAACCCCAAATAAAAATCAGACTTGCCGAGAGGTTAACAGGTCATGCTAGTTTACTGAAATGTAAACATAATTCTTGCCAATAAGTTTTGTAAGAAAATATTATTGATTGTAAATATTGTGTATGATATTTTATTATTTTATCAGAATTATTAACAATACAATTTCTAATTTTACAACAGGTGGTTTTAGCAGAAAGAAAAGGAGCGGATGAATTATACGCCATAAAAATATTGAAAAAAGATGTTATTATACAAGATGATGATGTGGAGTGTACGATGATTGAAAAACGAGTTCTTGCCCTGGCAAACAAACCACCATTCCTTGTTCAACTTCATTCATGTTTCCAAACAATGGTAGGTGTATATTTATTACCCCCGTTTCACAGAAGAGGGGTTAAACTGGTTTATCTCTGCCCTTCCATCCGTCCATCCAAAACACAATATTTTGTAACAGTTTTCTCAGCAAATTTGAAACACATCCTCTTGAAATTTTGTATTCGAGTTCAGTATGAGATCCCATGCCAAAAGTAACAATTTTAAGTCTGCCAGACATCTTCTTCCTGTTTACAAACTTAGTTTATTTTTAGACATTTACAGTCTGATTGGTAGCTTCAAATGCCTTTACCGGTATGGTTTTGACTGAAAATTATGGTCCTCTTGTAGGCGTTGGATAGCCTAAAATCGTCAAAATGACAGGAAATTCCCATCCCCGTCTTATAGGCGGAGTAGCCTTATAGTCGGGGATTTACAGTATACATGTTAATTGCTATTTATATTTTAAACATGCACATGGTTGGGGAATTCAGTTTGGGTTCTATTTTGGATGATGGTGGACCTTTTGAAATTGCATACCATTTCAGTTATAACTGTTTATGCAGTTTTCAGATTGTTTGGAGGCTATTACCCATTGATAAATAAATATGGCAAATGGTTTTTAAAACCATTTGGTTTGGAGGCCATTATCCCTTGATAAATAAAGATGGCGCATGGTTTTTAAAACCAGTTGATCAATCTTACTGTCTTATTGATGAGAAATTTGTAAATTTTATTCAACTAACTCTAAATACTGGTGTATTATTGACTGTTACTTGTGTAACTTGTTAGTTCAAAGTTTTTCATAGACACGCAAAACATTTCTATTTTGTTTATACAAAATACATGCCTATGGCTATGCCTATAGAACATAGCTTTTAAAAAAAGAACATAAGGCTTCCATGTTTACAAAAGAACATAAGGCTTCCATGTTTATCAAAAATTTATAAATGTTTAGACAGACACTATTAAATAAAGCTATTCCTTTTACATGTTTTACATGAAATATTGAACAATCAAATACAGCATGATACAGTGTCAGTGACTAGTATAAAAACTCATGTTAGTTATGTTTTTAAGATTGATTGATTGATTGAATGGGGTTTTCATCTCAATCAAGAATATTTCACTTTTATTGAGACATCACCAGTTATAGGCAAAGTGGCAGAAATTTTTTATCTTTGCAGTGCGCACAGGGCAATATGCAGGGAGGGTTTTTTTTTTAATGGGGCATCAGTTTTTAAGGTCTCTTCCAGAGAACCCCATGACTTTCATTTCTCAATGCAGAGTGTTTTGCGAAAGAACAGTCACTACGTATGTTCAAGTCTTGGTCAAACCTGGATAGTGTTGGAACCCATGACCCACCACATGTAGCAAGCACTCTACAAATTGAGCCACCATAATGGTGTTGAGTTTTTAAGAGGATGCTTTTCTATCTTGTTGGTTTCTTTGTAACAGCGTTGTAGATAAGATTTTATATTTTTTTGGTTTCAGGATCGCCTTTATTTTGTTATGGAATATGTAAATGGAGGTGATTTAATGTATAGAATACAACAAGAAGGAAAATTCAAAGAACCTGTAGCTGTGTATGTATTATGTATTATATTGATCATATCTGAAGGGCCAGCCCGGGTCCAAGGTCCTAGGTCTAAAATTTGTGGCCTTAACTTGGTAAACATTTTATACTACCAGTCCTTTGGGCCAGTTATGATCCAAGGTCCTGGAACTACAATTTGTGACCTATCCTCTGTAATACTACCAGTCTGTTGGGCCAGTCATGATCCAAGGTCCTGGGACAACAATTTGTGGCCTATCCTGGGTTATACTATCAGTTCTGTTGGCCAGTAAAAGGTTGTACATGTTTTAAATTAATGTAAAAATAGATTAACATTAAATCCCCAGGTCCTACCTGTTGAAGGATTTATATGATTTCAGTAAAAAGTCTGTTTTTGTTAAATATTTATCAGTTTTACCAGTAATCAGAGGCCCTCAACTGCAATGTTGAATTTTACAGAAATTATGGCCTATTGTTTTTAATAATTTTTTTGAAAATAACATGTGGTGGTTAAAATTACATTATCTTCTCTGTGAAAATTTTTATACAAGATGTAAATGTTTGTTAACAGACTGGTTAAGTTAACAGAGCTTTGAACAACAATACTATAGTATGTTATAACACAATAAATTTAAACATCAAAGAACACATGATACTGATTAATGTATATGTGTCCAGTAACTGGTGCATTTCCTAGAGTATCTGCTCAGTGTAATCCCTTCAATTAATTACTGAATATGTATTTCCTAGTATGGAATTACTAACAAAATTAGATAGCGAAATTTTGAGGTTTCTACAAAGATTATTTGATACATAATTTTTGTAGAGATTTTAAGCTTCGTACATTTCATGTAGATACTATGGGTTTTAGTAAAGGATTTTAGCTCACACATATGACAGACCTTATTTATCACCACACTACTTTGAAATACCAACACATTTCATCAGTTTTTCTCTGAAAAATGTCTCCCTCTATTACCAATCCCTTTTATAATGCCAAAATCCAACTGAACAAATGATGGTAATGAATCAAGGTTTTATTGTACTGTAAGTGCATTCACATTATAAACATGTCGGTGACTGTCTCAGTGATTCCTTCTTATTGTCTTTTCAGATTTTATGCAGCAGAAATAGCCATAGGTTTGTTTTATTTACATAAACAAGGTATTATATACAGGTAAGATCATTTAATAAAACCTTTGATTTAAGCAAAAAATAGCTTTATACTGTTCATTTTCCAATGTTCCACATTTATAACATTTGAATAAGTACCAGTACCTTCGATGGCACAATTTTCTAAATAATTTGAAGCCATCTGTAGACATTCATTTCTTTGTATGAAGTAAAGTTTGGTCACACCAATATTAAGAATTTGAATACCATGACAATTTCAAAATAAAATTTAATCATTTTCAAATTGCAGTCATTTTGTATCTAGTTGGTCATTGTCTAAATAGTAGAGGAAACTTGAATATTTGGAATAAACCACCAGCTTTTGGCAAACGAACTTAAAACTTACTTCACTAAGACCTACCTAAGTGGGATTGGAACATAGGCTGTACGATAAAGTGTTCTGTAAGCAGATGTTGCAGACCACTTTGCCACAAATTCATAATAAAGAAAAGACCTGGCATAGCTCCTAAATAAAATTATATTCAATGTATACAAAAACTTATATTGTATTTTCTGAAAGGACTTTCAATATGTGGCATACCATGTTCGATAGGTGACTGGGTAACTCATCAGTAAAGCATTCCTGTAGTATTGGGAATGTCCTGGGTTGAGTCCCGATTTGGCTGCTGCATTTTTACCTTTTCCATTTGTTTGAATGTTCAACATGCAACTTTGTTTTTTTTTTAAATCATTAATTTGCCTGTAACTAACCATAATATTTTCATGTTTTCTTTCAGAGATCTTAAATTAGACAATGTTATGTTAGATGCAGAAGGACATATAAAAATAGCAGATTTTGGTATGTGTAAAGAGGGTATTATGGAAGAAAAAACTACCAGAACATTCTGTGGAACACCAGATTACATAGCACCTGAGGTCAGTATAGGAGCGGAATAATGGAGGCAGGCAATGTATGAAGTTTTACATCCAAATCAAGAGTCTTATACTTATATTTAGACAGTCAGTTCTCAGTACGGTGAAGTAGAGTAGTGACGTTTTAAGTTCCGGTCAAGATTTACTTATTGGTCAGTTCTTGGAAGGTAGAGGAAATAGCGGTGCCTGAAACTTGTACTTCAACTAAATTATGTCTTATCTGGAATAGCGAAGATTCTTCAACTTGACATTCACTTATGTCAAGTTGGTCAGTTCAAAAATGGTGGAGGAAGCTAGAGTGTTCATAGAAAATCACCAACCTTCAGCAATTAAACTGACAAATACACATACATAGGAATAGAGTCTGTAAATTTCATTTGAGATCTTGATGCTGGATAACAAAAGTCTGCTATGTAACACTGTTGCGTCAAATGATCTAACATTCAATGACATCATTTAACACACTATCTAATCATGTTAATTATACATGTACCAGAATATCACAACTCAAAATATTTGTTACTGATATGTCACCAGGTATTAATGTTGTTAGGATACACAAATAAACAGAATATGATAAAATCCCCAATGGATTAAACACGAGATTATGTTACATGTCATATTTCAATTGATAAATGATGATAAAGGTATATGAAATTATTATATCCAATGATGGATATCCATTATATGTTATCTGTTATATCATACTATATATAGCCAAACAATAAAGACCTGTCAGCTTGACCTTTCTTAGGAATATTCATATAAAAGAATCCACCCAACACATGGGTAGTGTTAGGATTCGCAGTTAATTATGATATATACACCCGACACATGATTAGTGATGTCAGTATGAAGGCGAAATTAACACCTGTGATCCCTATACATAAATGTACTTGTCCATAATAAATATTTAAATTAAAGGCCAAGCAGACAGGTCAATGTTGTTTGCCTGTATATTTTTATGTATGTATTATAGTTATATAGATGTATTGAACTGTTTGTTTTTTAGATTGTTCTGTATCAGCCTTATGGTAAATCGGTAGATTGGTGGGCATATGGAGTCCTACTGTATGAAATGTTAGCAGGTCAGGTAGGTATCTGTATCACTAGAGATTAGTGACCTGGAAAATATTTAAAAATTGAAAAAATATACATCTAATAAATTCCTTATGGAATTGTCATTTGTGTAATAAGTTAGTCCCTGGGGCTTGCTGAATATTTTGGTTCAAGGGTTGTTAATTTTTATGTATTATAAATAATTGAGAGATTAGTATGCTTTGGAAATTATGATATTAGGGGGTGGTTAAAGAAAAATATTTTGTTGTCCCACTTCTTGAAAATATGAAGGGCAGATATTTCCAATAAAATTAATTTTGCCTGTTTATTGATGCTTTTGTTTGAATGCAATTTAATGTACAGTATAACCTCGATTTATCGCCATCACTTGTTCAGCCAAATTTTGGTATTATTGGGGTTTGGTGATAAATTGTGGAAGGCTCATAAAGAAAAAAGAAACAAAATGGATTTTGGACTTCAAAATAGTTTAGCGATAACGAGGTGGCAAAGTTATTGAGGGGCATTATAATGAGGTTTTACTGTATAACTTAAATTTTGTGAGGCACTTTGAATGCTCAAAGATAGACAAGGTACACAATATTTATGATACATGTATATAATTTCAGCCTCCATTTGACGGTGAAGATGAAGAAGAGTTATTCACATCAATAACAGAACACAATGTGTCGTACCCCAAATCTATGTCACGAGAGGCAGTTACTTTATGTAAAGCGGTAATTAATTACTTCAGCATTTATAATATATGTATACATATTTAGTCATACCTTGTTTTATAGCCTTATCTCACACAGTCTATATCTTCCATACTGCCATAAAAACACCAATTAGAAATTTTATTTCATACATTGGAATTTGAAATAGACTTTGAAAATTAAGAATTCTACTGCTGATATTTTGTAATTGACAACATTCACTGTAAATTTGTTTCATTTGGAGAGAGATGGAGAGAGAGCAAGCAGGCTTGGAAGATTATTACATTTTTCCACATAAGAGTGGTCTCTCTTTGTGTAGTCTTATACAGGAGTTATTGTCACCCTTTGACTTTTATCAGATGGTTTAAGTTTCTCATGATTGGTATACTGATAATACCTAACACTTTCTGCTGTCATATTATTTGAATACTTACTTACTTATCCTCTTCATCCCCACTGGGACATAAGGCATCATTTATTTGAATAACTTCCTGCAATGGATTGGGTCTCTTAAAAGGAATCTTAAAAAGAAATTGGACTACCATGCTTCAATGCCAGAAGATAAACATTTCTTTTTCTGAATTAAATAACTTTTTTCTTCCTGATAGTATTATAAAATACAGTCCAGCCTGCCTTAAAGTAGAATTATATCCCAATTGTTCTTTATTTATATTATTTGAACCTGTATATAAAGGTCACTTGCCCATAAAGGCCAATTTTACTGGTGCCCTTGGATGGTCTTTATAGACAAGTTTGACTGTATATTCATCTTTTCCTCATTATAACTTTAATAGCTTCTAACCAAGAACCCATCAAAACGTCTTGGATGCACTGCCATGGGAGAGAGGGATATAAAAGAACATGCTTTCTTCAAGAGAATTGTATGGGACAAGATAGAAGGCAGAGAAGTGCAGCCTCCGTATAAACCAAAGATTGTGAGTAGTATACAATGTCTTTATTCTATCTTACCAATTTATTTTCAGTCATTATTTTCTTTATAATACTTCAGTACCATCTTAGTCAGAATCAAAACAAACTTTTATGGAAAGAGATATTAACTTAGTTACAGACCAACATTAGACATACAAAGTTCAGTTTTACTGTCAGAAAATCTTTAATGACTGGTATTTTTGCAATTTTTACTTGCAATTTTAGTATTGCTTACTAAATATGCCAAATTTTGCAAAAAAAAAACCCTGTTAAGTATATTGTAATCACAAAAGTATGTGGTCATGCAAGTCCTAATAAGTTTTTTGAATAAGTAAAATAGATACTAGATCTAGTAGTTAACTACATAATGTAGGATTACAGTTTGCTAACTAGACAAGTTATGGGATATGAGGTTTACGTAAAAGCTCTTGATTCAGTTACTTTCATCTAATACTGAGAAATATGATATAGAGGTTTTATTTGATTCTGACTAAGATAGTGTTTGTCTTCTCTCTATCCACTGTGATATATTTATATTTATGGTGTTCTGAGTAAAAGAATATCTGTAAATTGCAAAATTTCCTCATCAGTTAATTTTCTGGATAATTAATATTTGTATTTATTTGTAGATTTTGTTACAGCACATGAAAATATACTCTATTGTTATCTTTGAAATTTATGCTAAAATAAATTGAATGTGAAAATTCCTCAATTTACAGTAGGTTCTCAAATACAAATTATTTTATGAAATTTCACAAGTTACGGAAACTTGAAACACCATAAATATTAGATGATTTCACTGAATTTCATTTCTTCACTTGCATTATACTTAACTTTTACTTCAATGCTTTGACATGATGCATCATTGTCTGGCGACATTTTATGTCATAAGATGCCTTTTGTTCTTTTTTCTCTGTTGATGCTGACAGCTTGGGATCTTGTCATGGATCTTGACAGCTTATATATTCAGATGAGATGTGTTACCAAGGTTACTTGCAACATTTTCTTTTTCTTTTTTATGCTGACAGCTACTTTGACCAGCAGATACCCCTGTTTTGTGCTAATATTTATCATTAATACTGGCAGCAGCCAGCATATATAATCTGATGATATAACCTTCCTTTTGTTGGAGTTTTAGGAATTGTAAATTTTTTTAACTTTTTATTTTAAATCATAAACACAAACCTAAGAAGTTTCCCATTTATATAGACCAACCACTTACGATATTGTGACCAATTGAGGTTTTGAGCATCTAGATGTAGAAACACTCTTTTGCCAAAATATTAATATGGTTTGGATAATTTCTAAAATTGATCACATTAAAATTCTTCAAATGAAAAACTTATAACTTATACTTCTATGACTGTAGGATTTACAGTTAAAGTTATAATGTAGGATTTACTTTTGTACCCACATGGTATTTTCAGCTGCAACAATGGCTGTTATTATAGATCATTCATAATGCCAAGTTAACCATTTCCTTCACATGTAAAAACAAACTTGCCTTCATATTTTTGTAGACTTTTTCAACAATTTCAATTAGCATGTTCTCAAAATCTCTTGTATTAAGACATGTTCAGATTTCAGAGATATATTATCAAATTTGACAGACATATCAATCTAACTCATTTTATCCAACTGTTTGTCTGTTTGTCACACTTTTGGTAAAATCTAGGGTTACATAAAAACTTGTACTTGCCTTTTATACTCTATACAAACTCATGTCTCATGTTCTGGAGAAGAACAAATATAAAAAAAAATTAGGAAATCCTGTCATTGGTAATTAATGATAAAGGTCCAACAGAGATTTAATCCATTTTGCTGATATTTTATGCTGGCTCTACTGGGTTATCCATATTTCCACTTTTTTCACAATCAAAACATAGAGAAAACGTTCTAAGAATGAAATCATACAACAAAAAAGTTTTCACTACACTATATAAAACATTCCTCTCCTCGTTGTTGTTGTCCTCATTGTTGTTATTGTCGTTGTTGTTGTCGTTGTGTGATTGTTTATTTTGCTTCACTCATCTGAATGTTTTCTTGTAAAAATTTAGCATGAAATTCCCACAATTCCTTCTAAAGGCGACTGACAGTGCAGGCAAATTCTGAAATAATGATACATCTCCAAATGCTTAAACTGAACTCTGATTGATTCTAAGAACCCCATTACTCAGTCTCTATTCCCCCTGTCTAATTCTAAGGCTTATTAACCTAAATATTGTGAGTCAGTGAATGAAATTTTTTGTCTCATGGCAGCAAAGGAATAGCAGACATCACGATCAATATTGTCAGCTTTTATGTTAAGTTTTGAAATTTACCATTCCTTACTATCAAACTGGTAGCAGCCATACCCAAGTGACTAAAGTGCCAACTGATGTATCACAGTGTTTTTCACCACCTAGGATTAAATCCAAGTCTTCTCAAAGATTTTCTTGGGAATTCTAGTTTTCTCCACAATTCTAGAACTGACAGCCTCAATATACATGTAAGTGATAGAATTTTTATACCTGATTGTAAAACACCATAATTCTGCACTCAAGTCCACACGACCTGTCAATATACACCTGTGTGTAAATTATGAGATATTATTTGTGAATTAAGTCACTGTCATTTGCCTTTACTATTGATATTTTCTGTTATATAGGATTTGTTGTTCCTTTACAATTCATCTGAACCTATTTTCTGCCATTGTTAAAAACTTGTCTGAAATATAAAAAATTCTTCTAAAATTTGCTTCCTTTTCTCAATGCTGTGTTTGATTCCTACATATTTTCCCTTTTGCCATTGGATTTAAGACATTATATAGCGTCTTTCAGTTTTCAACAGCTTTCCTACTGACTTCATATTTATGCTGTGATAATGTAAATTATGGGTTTTCATATTTAAACACCACATGCAGATATGAATCACCTTCCAAAATATACACTACCCAACCACCCACTAACTAGTCATGTACAAGTTAACTTGATTAGAGCTACACACAATCAAACACATACAAACATGCACATTTGTAGATTGGATAATAGAATGGTGTTATATGCCAAACCAGCTATATTTTATTTATTTTGGACGAGATATTACAAACATGCACACATTTAGACACTTCAAATTATTGACATGCTTCTAATGAGACCATAAAAGCCTGACAGTAAAAAATACAATTTGCTGTCACTTCACCTACAGCTGTTGCAATAACAATATAGAGCACACACACACACACACACACACACACACACACACACACACACAGATACAAGTATTCTCAACCTTCTTTTATAGATGCTGCTATGTTTAAATCACATTCAATTAACATACACACACATACACACAGAATAATTATTGGTTAGAAAGTTAAGCATGAAACTTTTTAAACATAATTTTTTTTTGCTTTGCATTTCTGAAATATTTTTAATTTATATCAAGCATTCAAAAGCATTTTGATTTTGAATTATTTTTTTATTTTTGTGTAATGGTAAATAAATAAATCTTTCTAAATTCCTCAATTTTCTTGGTTAGGAAATGCATTAAATTCATTATAATTTTTGAAAATTTTTAATTATTTTCTATTTTTTCTCAATATAACCTTCAATATATGTATTTTACGGAATGTTTTACAATAATTTTGATTTATTTACTATTTGGTCAGATGGGTTGTATGTAGGGCTATATGATTTTATTACGTTACTTTGGGTATTTAATTTGCACTTGTTGTTTTTTAATTTGTATGTTTTTTTGGTTGTTTTTTATTTCTTTTGCACTTTGTTTAGACTTATTTTTATGCCTATTGCAGACTAATTCGAGGAAAGCAGAAAACTTTGACAAGATGTTTACAGGGGCAAAACTGAAAGAAACTCCGACCGACAGTGTTGTTATAATGAACATAGATGAAAATGCATTCAGAGGATTTGAATATGTCAATCCTTTTTTCTCCTGAGTTGTCTCCCTTTGTATGTACAATCAAGAGTAGTTTGTTTGTGTGCATTATTTCTTATACTTTAACACTAATTCTGTTTGTTAAGTTTGAACAGTTGTAGAGTTTGATGATAATAACAGAGTGCTGATAATTGAGAGGTTACAATGTGCTCAAACCTGTGACAAATCTAACGAAAAAAAAATATAAAATGGACCAAGCAATTCTGCTACAAGTGGTAAAAAATGAACCAGATAAAAAAAGCAGACACATCGAGTTTGCTACAAGTATAATATGGTCAGAAACGAATTGGAACAAAAAATAGTTTGGTAGCAAGTATTACCGGGTATGTTAAGAATAATTACCGGTAGAGCAAAAATATTTTAGTTTATTTCATATGGTCAAAAACGTAGAACAAAAAAATTTTGATAAAAAGTAAATATATGGTCAAAAATGAATTAGAAGCAAAATAAATTTTTTAACATTAAGCTAAAAAAATAAATAAGAACTTTAACTATTGTGTTCAATCAAAAAAATTAGCATAATGTGGTCGTAGTATTTGACATTGTTTACAAAATATCATCATAGTAGATTTCATCATTATTATGTAGTGTCTAGTTGTTTCACGGTGAACTATTTCTTAACATATTGAAGATGGTCATTAAAATTCTTATATACTACATGTATTTACATAACCATTTGTAAATGTCCAAGTGATAGTCACACAGTTTCAAATTTAACTTCATTTTACTCTCTGAGAATTTATAAAAATAAATTGTTCCACTTATTAGCTCACCTAAGCGGATGCTCAAGGTCAGCTATTCAAATGTTCTTTTGTGTGTTGTCCATCTATAAACTTTTCAATTAAACCAATGGCAATGAGACTTGGCTGAGCCATTTCAAGTTTGTAACTTGAAACTTCATACATAGGAGTGGTTAAAATACAAAAATGGTTGACATGCCACATGACCTGAAGAAGTAAAGTTTCTGTATTGAACCAAAATTCCTAGAAGCTTGGAGCTTCATATATAATATTTACACATAAAGGTCTACTAAGTTTGTGGAGCCATTTGATCTTTTTAAATATTTCTGATTTCTTCAATGTTCTCAAGTGAGTGGTTTATAAGATTGTAGATTTGGTATTCTCTGTTCTATTCAATGTGATGCCTGCTTACTTTGAGTGGCCTTATTGTTTTCATTTATGGAAATGTTCCCAATGCAATTTCTTGGGTTTAAGCCATTTTACAGGAAAACATTAAATTAAACATTTCATATCAATTGAAGTGGAGGGGAATAATAATATTTTACATTCTAATCATATTTTTTCACTTATCAAGATGGTCATTTCTGGGATGGTGGAGGAAACGAGTTCCAAGGTAAAACCATTAACCTTCATCAAATGGCAAACTTTCTCATACTAGAATCACTCATGGAAATAAATTTTAATAGCACTTTGATCTGATTTGTAAACCAGCACAATGTTTAATACAGTAAGACAACATTGTGACCTTTGAACCAGCACTGTGATCTATAAGCTAGCACTGGACCTTAGTGGTCTTCTCATATTGAATGGAAATAATACATGTAGTTCCACACGTTAAATGTTAAGGAGCAAGCATCACATGGTTAATGTGTAAAAACATTAATAAATATAACAAATGAAAAAAAAAAAATAATGAAAATCAAACAATTTTTATATCTACCGTGTATTAAGAGACAGTGATATTTGTAACCTCTCAGAATTTGTATGTAAAATGACTAACAAAGTGGTTGATCCATGACCTTACAGAGTTGGATATTAAAATTGTTAAATTAAAGTTTAAATGGATAATGATAGAATTTACAAGTCTGAGAAGGGCAAAAAGTATCAGATTTGACTGACTGTGCCTCATATTTAATTTGAAAAGTTTCTTATGGAGCTGGGACCAGTATAGTTTTGTGCCAATGTACTGGGGTCAGTAGTATTTATACCAGTTTATATCTTTAATAAATTATATCTTTTCTATTGTCATGAAACCAAAGGGTCTTGACAAAATGCCAATCACATTTCTCTGTGATACAACATCACATTTAGGGTAGAATTACCTATATCTAATACAGTAATTATTTATTACTTAATGTGGTACAACTTCCTTATTTTTTTTTTTATTTATTTATTACCATATATATATATAATTTTTTTTGTTCATTTGTTAAAACTTCCTGAAATTATGTATAGCAATGTTGTGGGATTATCAACAGGCAATGATACAAAGCTAGGTGATTATTTAGGTGAGGGATATACATGTATATATATTTTTTTACACCATTTCTTTTTCCAACATTTTGTCTGCCACTCTAAATCTGTTTACGGTAATATATCTTTATAAAACTTCATAAAAACAGTCTTTGTGTGGAGTAAATGTGCCATTGGCTACTCATATATTGATGACGATTTCCTGTTGGGGTTTATTTGGGGTGACACTTTTGAAATGGCATCCATTTCAGCTATAACTTGATGATCTTAACCTTACATTGGTACACAAGTACTTGTCCAAGCTCTGTAAGTAAGCAGCATTTAATCAGTATTTTTTGGTGATATTACACAAAGTTTTATTTATAAGCTACTGGTCAGTCTATATTGACTTTTTACTTTTTTGCATGTTTTTTTTTAAAACAACTTTTTATAGTTTTTGCTTTAACAAATTATTTTTGCTGATTGCATGTTGCTGTGTTGATTTTGTTTTTTAAACCACATGATTTTGTTTACACTTGAATTATATCATGACAGAATGAGTTACATTTGTTTGTTTAACACATGATGTATTATAATCCCCATGTTGTTAGTGCACAGTTGAATATATTTAGTTAGATCTATTTCATCCCAGAATGTTACATTTTGGCTCACTAGTACAAAAGTGAAAAATAAAATAGTGTTTAGAATTTTTTTTAAACTGTAAGAACATCATCTCTTGACCCAAAATACAAAAATCCATGAAAAGTATCTTCATCATGCACCCACTACGTAAGTGATATTGCCTTCACTCAGGTGTTCCCTGGAAGATTTGTCAGTGAAATCAGTGGTGTTTAATTAGATTGGGAAGTCTTGGCAAGCTTCGTACTGGACCAAATATATTATAACTCAGTTTGAAATTTCCCTTTTTGGCACCACAAATAGTGATGTATTCTATAAATCCCAGCCAGAAAAAGTCTTGCTGACTATGGATTCCCAGGAAATCCATCTCTCAGAGAGAGAGAGAGCTAGCATACAATGGTTTTACTGGGAATGCATGAGCACTCCGTTGTTACCTACCGGGTATATTACTTTAAAACTGAAAAAGACATGACAAACTACTTAGATGGCCGTCTAGACCTGTAAAATTAAAACTGATATAATATGTAATTGTAATGCTGCCAGTTAATTATATATTATAGAAAGATATCTCAGTTGTTTTTGTCCCTGCCTCTATTGTATTTGTTTTTTACTGCCAACAGAAGTATTTTATTGTAAAAGTATGATGACATTTTTTATAGTTGACACATGAACTTTGAACTCAGAGTGTCAACTGCTAATTAACAAGATTGACTTTTTTTTTTTACAATTTGACAAATGCTTCATTACAAAATAAAACATTCTTTAAAATGGTTGTTAAATTATATTAGACATTATATTTCTTCTTTAATTTTTATATGAACAAGACTTTAAAATATAGTACCGGTATGTACATGTCCACAGTAGTTATGGCATACAACAATAAATATCATTGTCAGGCCAAAGTAGTAAGGGCTCTGTTCCTTGTCACTTACCATGATATGAGACAAATACTGCATTTTGTTCAATTTATTTAAAACACCCTACCTAGATTGTCCAGCACAACCTTTCTTTGAACTAAATAAATTGTACATGCACTGGGTTGAGCCCTTTAAAAAGAATAAATTTTCACATTCCATTCCATATTTCATACAGTAATCAAGTGAAGGTCTAGGCAGTTTAACACTCATACTTGTTAAGTTGTATATAGTATGTGATTTGCACGTAAAAATATAAACACTTAATAAAACTGACTTATGAGACACTATGTTTCAGAAAATATGTATTGATATCACATTTTAAATTGCTTAATTTCAAGATTACCCGGTAATATATATTTTCATCCCTTTATGTCACAAATTATGAAAAAGGGGAGCACTACCACCATCTTCCAATTACTGTCAATAATTTTATAATTGAATTTATTATCTAAATATAATGTCAAGAAATTTAAATTCTTTTTGCTAGCATTTATACAACACTGCAGGAAACAGCTCACTATACATTTACATGTACATGTATATGGAAAGTATATGAGACCCCATATGGAAAATATATAGAAAACATGTTAAGTTTGAGGTTCCATATGGAAATATATGGAACACATATTTGGGGCTCCATATGGAAATGTATAGATACTTGTTTGGGTTTCTATACGGAAATATAGGAAATACATATTTTTGCTTCAGCCTCTTTATTGAAACTCTATAGAAAACATGTTTGGGACACTAATCATAGAAATATGTTTTAGCCCCTTATTGAAAAAGATGCAAGGGCACCATATTGGAAATATATGGATAGCATGTTTAGGACTAAATATGGAAAATTTATAGAAATTTGTTTGGATTCCCATAGGGAAAACATGTTTTGGTCTCAATATTATAAATACAAAAAATGCTTTGTACCATAATAATACAATATAGAAAAGATGTTTGGTCTCCATAGTGAAAATCCATATGTAGCTCTAAATGTGTTTTCATTTGGTCAACATGCACATGTGTTTTCCATGTTTAGATTCAAATATTTTGTAACGACTCCTGTGTTCTTATTACATAATTATAAAATTATATATAAGAAACTTTTCCTGCTTATATAGCTTAAGTAAATCTCATGAGTAAATGGAAGGCTTAATTAAATAAAGAGAAATTGTAAAAAATACATCGTAAATAGCAGCATGAGCAGAAAAAATGTACAGAAACTATATTTTAATTGAACATTTTTGCAGCAGTTTGTATATACAAAGTGTATGCATACATACATACATACATATATAAATGTTATAATATATTTCTAATGTGTATATATCTGTTTTTGATATTAAAATTGTTTGTTAATAATATTTCAAGCTTTTTAATTTTATCTTTGGAGTGGGGACTTTGTCCTACAGAAACGAAAAAGAACAAAACATTTGTTTTAATGTTGAAAAATGCACTATCCCACACGCTCCGACTTCGCAATCATTTTTTAATTAAAATTTAAAGATTTTCCTTACCTTAAATTTGTCAGATCTGAAATCTTAATAATTTTGTTATTTTTTAAGATATTCAGAAATTTAAGGTGTAATTTAGAAGATCTTTTTGAGCTTAAAACAGTTGTAATTATTTTTGTCAAAAATATTATTTTTAGTACTAAAATCTTTTGTGAAAAATTACTCAATTTAAATTACCGTATCAAAAATCTTAATTTAAATGATTGTTATTCTGGGACTATGATTTCAAAAGAACCCTTAATGAATCTGATATCCTATCCCTTCAGTAAATAGGGTGACAGGTACCTAGGACTGCTATATTCATGATATTAGTCTCCACAAATTTACTTACTTTCTGAGAACATCAGAGAATAAGAAAATGGAAATATTTTTGGATTTAAATGGGGCAGGCAAATATTCTATTTAACTCATTTACATGAGGCAAAGCATTCCTAAAAATCTTATTTTTATTAGCTGTTCATATTTAACAGATTTTTCATTGACCCGATTTTCATAATTTGAACATGTGGAATATGTTTTCTTTGAAAATCATCAATTGATGTGGAAAGTCCCTTTGCGGGATAGATTGTATTTTATACCAGGTCACACTGTCCGGTTTCCAAGTTTCTATACATAACTAAAATGCCTATACATAACTAAAATGCAAAAATAGCTAACATACTTTCCCACACTAGGATTTATCAGAGTCCGGTTTGATGCTATGGGTCGAGAGGTTTGTAAGCCAATGCTTTATACAACTCAGTGAAACCCCAAACACATGTGCCTGTATGGATAATATGACTGCTGACTGAATGTGCCAGTATGAATGCAGCTGCTGAGCAAACTTACAGCTGTGGTAATGGTAATTCACTTTTCAAGTCTTATGACATTATTATGTGAGGAAGGCATTTTTTGCCAAGTGACAACATGATGTAACCAATTTCAAAAGTATTAACATTTGTAATTTGTCCAAAGGTAAATTGAAAACCTTTCTGAGCTAAACCCTCACTCAGTAAACTGAAAACCTTTCTGAATTGAACCCTGCAGAAAACTTAAAAGCTATCTAAACTTAACCCTGAGTAAACTGAAAACCTATCTAAACTTAACCCTGAGTAAACTGAAAACCTGTCTAAATTGAACCCTGAATAAAGGGAAAACCTGTCTAAATTGAACCCAGAGAAAACTGAAAAACTATCTAAACTGAACCCTGAGTAAAGTGAAAACCTATCTAAACTTAACCCTGAGTAAACTGAAAACCTGTCTAAATTGAACCCTGACATAGGCAACTATTATGTACATTGTCGTACTTCACCTGTGTAACGATCTACAGCTCAGTGTCTTACGATCGGTACATAGAAATATAGAACAGGTGTACAGTTTTTGTTTCGTTAAAAATAAACCAAAAACGATACAAAAAATGACCACATCTATGTGAGTTCTTTATTAAATTCCGGTTATTTCAGTATTTTTTGTAAAATTTTAGGACGTCGGGAAATTACTTCCATTTTAAGTTAAAAATATAGCAGTTATTTCGGCACTATCTCTTAATATTCTTGTTTAATTTTTGAAAAATGTGGTGAAAGACCTTTAGTTATAGGCTGTTTTTTCACGCTAATTTGATTTTTTTCAAAAATGACCACATCTAAAGTGTTAGAGCACACTTTGATAAAGGTAAAAACATAAAAATCAAATGTTGGTTTTGACGGCAAATTACTTCCAATTTTATTTAAAAATAGGGGAATTTGTGGATATCTAGTGAAGAAATATCCAATATGGCCGACACCGCACCAAGTATAAAAGTTTTCTTTTCCCCACCAATATTCCGGTACAAGTTACACCGACTTCCCCGTAAGTAAAAAACGGTAAAAATAATAATAATAATAATAATAATAATAATAACCAAACAAAAGGTGATATACTTCTCGACCTTTGAATATACTATTAAAAGTTTAAAAAATTAAAAATTAAAGACTGATTTGTCAGTCAGCTTCATAAATGATCTGGATTTTTTTCAAATAAATATAACGAGAAAAGTGAGGAGAATGAAAGTGAAATAATCCATTAAGACAATAAAAATAATTATAAATTATTAATTTAGTCAAATAAGAAAAAAGTATATATTTTAATAATTTTAAAATTTCAAAATTAATTTTATTAGGCCAGTTAAGTCAGTCCATCAGTAGTATATCCAACCAAATTAATCTTATTAATTTGTTGGATTTATCTTATTAATTTAGTCAAATATATCTTTTCAAAATTACAGAAATAACATTTACCGGGTATCATAGAGACTTCATATCTAATGATTTATACACACACGTGTCAATCATTTTTTGCAAATTGGACGGTAAGTTCTTTTGATTACAGGTGATAAAGGTCTACTAATAAACAGGATGTTTATTGATAATCTTTTAATTACTGGTATGCGAGATCCCACTTTAAGCAATATTAATTTATTGTTAATTTATAGTAATCAGAAACTACCTATTGAAGTTTGCCGTGGGAAGATTATACCAGAAAACCAAGACATCATGGATTATGTGAACTTTGTAAAAGTGATTTGATACATATTATTTGTTTTTTTATTGCAATATGAGAAATTGTCTGATGCAAAAATGTATTCTATTGATATAAATAATACATTCTTTTTTTCTAATAATGGGCCAAAATATTATTCAAAATTTTATTTATTTATTTATTTATTTATTTATTTATTTATTTATTTATTTATTTATTTATTTTGCATTTACCAATTAAATATTTGTTTAATGAATTTGACAAGACAGTTAAACATTAGCATTGGGATGGATGGGTGCAGTGTATAATGAATAATCACATTTATTAAAATGTGTATTAGCATTTTTACTTATATTTAATCTCATAATGACCATGTCACGTTGTCAGTTACCCAGTGGTCAGTTATCGATAGCTCTTGGTAACGAGGTTTGTGAAATTTACCTGGAAGAGTTATTCCGCCTGATCATTACACAATATTTTTGCAGTCGATAAAGGGAAAACCCAGAGTAAACTGACAACCTGTCTAAATTGAACCCTGAATAAAGGGAAAACCTGTCTATATTGAACCCAGAGAAAACTGAAAACCTGTCTAAATTGAACCCTGAATAAAGGGAAAACCTGTCTAAATTGAACCCAGAGTAAACTGACAACCTGTCTAAATTGAACCCTGAATAAAGGGAAAACCTGTCTAAATTGAACCCAGAGTAAACTGAAAACCTGTCTAAATTGAACCCTGAATAAAGGGAAAACCTGTCTAAATTGAACCCAGAGAAAACTGAAAAACTATCTAAACTGAACCCTGAGTAAAGTGAAAACCTGCAAAAACTTAACCCTGAGTAGACTGAAAACCTGCATAAAATGAACCCTGAGAAAGCTGAAAACCTGCAAAACCTGAACACTGAGTAAACTGAGACCCTGCAAAAACTCTACCCTGAGTAAACTGAAAACCTGCATAAACTGAATGCTGAGTAAAGTGAACCTTGAGTATAGTGAAAATCTGTCTAAACTTAACCCTGAATAAAGTGAAGGTCTGTCTATACTGGATGAAAACAACTTAAAACTAAACTTTTGAGTCAGTAAACTAAATTTAACCACAAGTAAAATGAAAACCTGTGTAAAGTAACTGAACCAATTTTAGGACATACCAATAAAATTGTTGGTTAAATTAACATGTGAACAACAAATATCCTGTCAAATTTGATCAAAAGGGTCAAGAAGTATTCTGTTTAGACAGGTTTCACTGTATAACACAAAATACAAATACTAAAACATAAGCATGAAATTGTTTCTAATAGCAGTACATATAATCCCCTATAGTAATCCCTTTTGCAAGATTTATGTGGCCTCATAAAACAGATGACAGGTTGTTGTGAGAATGGCTGCCTCATAAAACAGATGACAGGCTCTTGTAAAAATAGCTGCTCCATAAAACAGATGACAGGCTGTTGTGAGAACGGCTGCCTCATAAAACAGATGACAGGTTGTTGTGAGAATGGTTGCCTCATAAAACAGATGACAGATTATTGTGAGAATGGTTGCTTCATAAAACAGATGACAGGCTGTTGTGAGAATGGTTGTCTCATTAAACAGATGACAGATTGTTGTGAGAATGGTTGCCTCATAAAACAGATGACAGGCTGTTGTTAGAATGGTTGCCTCATAAAACAGATGACAGGCTGTTGTGAGAATGGTTGCCTCATAAAACAGGTGACAGGCTATTGTGAGAATGGTTGCCTCATAAAACAGGTGACAGGCTATTGTGAGAATGGTTGCCTCATAAAACAGGTGACAGGCTGTTGTGAGAATGGTTGCCTCATAAAACAGGTGACAGGCTATTGTGAGAATAGTTGCCTCATAAAACAGATGGCAGGCTGTTGTGAGCATGATTTCGTATTGAGTTCAGTGTATGAAGTGATATTACATGAGGAAATTGAATTCATTGTGCTTTATATAATGCACAATAAAATATATATAATAATCCAACAAAATATAATAAAATATAATGTGAGAATGGTTGTCTCATTAAACAGATGACAGATTGTTGTGAGAATGGTTGCCTCATAAAACAGATGACAGGCTGTTGTTAGAATGGTTGCCTCATAAAACAGATGACAGGCTGTTGTGAGAATGGTTGCCTCATAAACAGGTGACAGGCTATTGTGAGAATGGTTGCCTCATAAAACAGGTGACAGGCTATTGTGAGAATGGTTGCCTCATAAAACAGGTGACAGGCTGTTGTGAGAATGGTTGCCTCATAAAACAGGTGACAGGCTATTGTGAGAATAGTTGCCTCATAAAACAGATGGCAGGCTGTTGTGAGCATGATTTCGTATTGAGTTCAGTATATGAAGTGATATTACATGAGGAAATTGAATTCATTGTGCTTTATATAATGCACAATAAAATATATAATAATCCAACAAAATATAATAAGTTCTTAAGGATTGTTTTTAATTTTTAAATTACATGTATTCCAAGTATAAGCAAGACTGAATCAAAAACTTTAGTACATGTTCCATATTGAATTTTAAAGTATTTGTTTTCTTTTACAGAAAAATCGCAAAGATGTCAGCAACTTTGATCGAGAGTTTACCAGTGAAGCCCCCAAGATGACACCTACAGACAAACTCTTTATTATGAATCTGGATCAAACTGAATTCCATGGATTTTCATTCGTTAATCCAGAATATATCGTAAGTGTGTGAAGATATGGACTCTAGTGACTTTATCATTGCTTGATAATCCTAACTTGGAAGGGTTTGTCCAATCATGAAGCAGTATGTCAGTATAACCAGTAACTATTGGCTGGTTGATATTTAAATGGATTACTCAGATTTTGACAGCCTTGGATATTTGTGGACCAGTATTCACAAGACACAGCTTGCTTTTACAGTCCAAGAAGGTCAGCTTTGCATCGTATAATGTCTTTGACTTGTATAGACTTGTTACATTTCATTAAGTGTGGTCGATGAACAGAAAGAAGAAAAGATGATGATATTTCAAGTTATATTTTTTTCAGTTCTTTTTAACATTTTCTTGATTTCTTGTTGTAGTAATGCTTAAACATTCTCTGTTGATAAGTCCAGAATTCTGAGTATACTCTTTTTATCCCCGCTCAACTCATTTTTAAACTTTTAAGATGGAATATATCATGCAGAAGTTCTAGTAAGGAACACTCCTTAAATAATTATGTTAAATAAACTTCTAATTTTTAGATATTGATACATTTATATAAATTCTGAATTAATTTAAACATTTATTTCAAGTATTTAAGGACTAGCTTTTTAACATTAATCATTAATGATTTTTAGCTTAACTGGCTAAAGCTAGCTTAGCACATGGCACAGTGAGGCATGTGTGTGTGCATGTGTCTGTCTGTTTATAGACTTTAGTATTCTCCTTAAAAACTACCAGGCTGATTTGAACCAAATCTGTGAGGAAGGTCTTGGTAGATTAAAAATTCTGTCAAAAATCCAAGATGGCCATTTAAAAAAATTCATATTATCCTTTAAAAAGCTGACTGTTGTTGAAATCAAGATCACAGTGACTTAAATAGTATAACCTTTAAACATGTTACAATTCTGATTTCCTCAGGTGAGCAGATTAAGGCCCATGGACCACTTATATTTTTCCAACTGTTCTATGCTTTTTATCCGACTTTAAATACTTAAGTCTTAATAACTACCGGCATGTTAATATACTGGTAGGCCCTTGATCTCCATGTATGGATTGTTTCTAGCTTATTTTTCATATTTACATGATCTTGGTCTTTTGTCACAGTTGAAACCGAACACTAAAAAAAAAGTGATTTGGCAGGGTTATTTTTTGGTGGTTTTTTTTTTACACAATAAGACAGTAATATATGACTATGTGTATTAACCACATAATCTACGCAAGGTCCAGTTTATTCTGATATTAAAGCACTTGTATGTTAGGTTAAATTAAAACACTATGTGTATCCGATCTTGTCACCCGTGACTACAGACAATGTGTAAATCGATTGTGTCACCCTTGACTAACGACACTGTGTATCAGATTGTGTCACCTGTGACTATGACACTATTTGTATCTTATGGTGTCATTTACCTGGTCCAAAAAGCCCGAATTTAAAATGTATGTACAGTGTATAAGTACATGTAGTATATATGGACACTGTATAGCTACATGTGTACATTGTATAGCTGTATAACATGTGTACATTGTATAGCTGTATAACATGTGTATATTGTATAGCTACATGTGTAACATATGTACATTGTATAGCTGTATAACATGTGTACATTGTATAGCTGTATAACACATGTATCAGTACATTGTATAGCTGTATAACATATGTACATTGTATAGCTGTATAACATATGTACATTGTATAGCTGTATAACATGTGTACATTGTATAGCTGTATAACATGTGTATATTGTATAGCTGTATAACATGTGTACATTGTATAGCTACATATGTACATTGTATAGCTGTTTAACATATGTACATTGTATAGCTGTATAACATATGTACATTGTATAGCTGTATAACATGTGTACATTGTATAGCTGTATAACATGTGTACATTGTATAGCTGTATAACATGTGTATATTGTATAGCTACATATGTACATTGTATAGCTGTATAACATATGTACATTGTATAGCTGTATAACATGTGTACATTGTATAGCTGTATAACATGTGTATATTGTATAGCTACATATGTACATTGTATAGCTGTATAACATGTGTACATTGTATAGCTGTATAACATGTGTACATTGTATAGCTGTATAACATGTGTATATTGTATAGCTACATATGTACATTGTATAGCTGTATAACATGTGTACATTGTATAGCTGTATAACATGTGTACATTGTATAGCTGTATAACATGTGTACATTGTATAGCTGTTTAACATATGTACATTGTATAGCTGTATAACATATGTACATTGTATAGCTGTATAACACATGTACATTGTATAGCTGTATAACACATGTACATTGTATAGCTGTATAACATGTGTACATTGTATAGCTGTATAACATGTGTACATTGTATAGCTGTATAACATGTGTACATTGTATAGCTGTATAACATGTGTACGTTGTATAGCTGTATAACATGTGCACGTTGTATAGCTGTATAACATATGTACATTGTATAGCTGTATAACATATGCACATTGTATAGCTGTATAACATATGCACATTGTATAGCTGTATAACATGTGTACATTCTATAGCTGTATAACATGTGTATGTTGTAAAGCTGTATAACATGTGTACATTGTATAGCTGTATAACATATGTACATTGTATAGCTGTATAACATGTGTACATTGTATAGCTACATATAGTTACATCTGTATAATGTATATAATGTACAAGTACCGGTACATGTACATTGTATAGCTACATGTGTGTATATATTTAGTTATATGTGTACATTGTATAACATATATATTGCATAGGTAAATGTGCTTGTACATTGTATTACTACATGTAGCATATATTTACGATTTAATTGATGTAGTTTCTTTTTTTAGATATTTTAAACTTTGTAAAATTTTATTTTCTCAGTGACACTTTATTCTTGTAAATTCAGATAAATCATAAAAATGTGTTAAACAGATTAAAAATATTTCATTATATATGTGCTATATAACTGATGATGGTCATGGCTGTCTACATGTGTGTTTGTAAGCAAGCATATGTGAATTTACAATTTGAGTACCGTATGTGTGTTTTTGTTTTGTAACATGTCACATGACATTTAAATTTAGATTTAGAGTTATGTCCCCTTTAAACAGGATGTTGTAGTTAATTTCAATTTTTGACTATTAAAGCATTGTACTGTATGTTAATTATAAAGTACCTTTGTGAATATGTTTTATGCAAATTTTTCTTGCATATATGACATTAAACACCTGTTGTTTTTTCTTTTTCAAATTTTCCTTATTATCTGTAGTGATTTTTGTACAGTTTAATATACATGTTTCTTCTGAAAATAGTCACAAGTAGCTGCCAGTCTATTCCACCACAAAATAAATCAAATTTTATTTGTTTACTCAGCATTAGGTTTTTTTTTTTATTTTTCATTCCACCAAAATCGTGTAGAAATCTTGAAATGATATGTAGCATTTTTCAAACATGTTTTCTTTCACAAATGATTTATGGAGATCCTACCAGGGATTACGACAGTGTTCAATCTAGAAGGGGTCCTTCCTCCATTAACCCCCCCCCCTCCAAAAAATACTATCTGAGGACCAACCCTGACCCATCTTTTTAATCTCATTCGTTTCTGAGTAAATCCAAATATCGGTATCTTTTTTCCTTTATTTTGTCTCAGACTGATCTTTTCAAATAAAATGTGTTGAGTAATAATGTTGAACCCATTTTTCTATAGCATGTGTTGAGTTTAACTAACCGTAGGAAAGTGAAACAAACGAACATGGCCCTTGTTTTTTCAAGACCTGGGCCAGGATGACCCCACCAACTACATTTCTAGATTGAACACTGTATTAAGAGGCTCACCAGATAATAATATTAAGTGTATTTGCTATAATGTATGATTTTTATATTGAAACCTTTGCTATTTTCCGTCACTCTTTATGACAACATCTTCTACTATTCCATTTCACACTTGTAATTCTAAATGTCATCGTTCACTTACAATATTCATTTGTTATATAATTGTTATTTATTGAGAAAAATAAATGCAATTACACTGCAATGCTTCTTGTTGGTTTATTATAAGAGTTGAGTGGAGTTACGGTGTCTCAAAAAAAACAGGTAACCTTAGAAAAACTACTTATCTTCAGTGAGTTGTTGTAATGCTGTTTGACATCACATCAGCAATCTTTCAACTATTCTCAATGAGAGCAAGATTTATTAATCTCTTAAGGATTAATCTAAAACATAAGTCAATGCATGATATCAAAAACAAACACACTAATCCATGTCCGAATCGCAATCCAGAAGCAAAGTAAAAACTTTGAAACTGACAAGTTAGGTTAAACCAGGGAAGTGAGGCTCTGGAAGGGTATATTGTTTTATAAATTTGATAAGTGTTTTATGGTCTGTCTGCTGTAGACAATCATACTGCTCCCCCATTCACATTATATCAACACCAAGTAAACCAATCATTGCTCTTTCCTCTTAATACTGAGCACCAGGTGACATTGCTGTATCTCATCACGACCAGTGGAGAGTTTGAACCCAGCACCTATAGCTCTCCAAGGCAGATGCTATACCCCTGAGCCAGGTAGTACTAGTAATTGAATGACTGCAATAAACCAAAGTAAAAAGATTTGAACCTAAGCAGTAAGGACCTTGTGATCTTAGGCCTGCACTTTACACCACTTGGTCAATGAGTTGTCATTTGCTGAAAGGCCCTGTGCTAATGTAAACAAGTAGTTCCAAGTCTTTGGACGTATTTCTCCATTGGGGATTTGACCCCAACCGGCCATTCAAGCTTATTGCAGACTGTGACAGAAGGGTATGAGATGTTTATCTGCAATATTTCACCCAGTGTTTCGTTGCAATACTGCAGATGCTACAAGGCATCAGTCTATAAATCTGAAGACCATGCTGGCAGACCAGTTAAGATTCAATGCAGACAGGCACTAGTGTGTGAGAGTCCATTGGAAAATGTCTATGGTTTTCTCCAGTGTTATCTTGTTTGCTACACCATATTACGGTATAACTGACAGCTTTGATATATCAGTGAGAATCTTGACTAGAGCCAAGAAAAAACCCTCATTTACTGGACTCTGTTATCAGTGCTTGTAGAATAGCAAATAAAAACAAACATGTGACTGGTCATCTAAATACTAAAATGACCTAGCTTTTGTCCACAGGATCATTCTTGGCAAGTTTGAAATCAGGTAAAATTAATGAGACTGGGATTTTTATATCTGACCTAGTGACCTACTATCTAACCCAAAAACCATAAACAGCTTTTGTCAAGAGGTCATTCTGTGCAAGATTAATTAAAATTGAGAAGGGAGAAGCATGGCCTCTGAGATTGTTAATAAGATTTTCTATTACCATATTTGGTCTTGTGACATCCCAATACTTTTGACCCATAGCTTTTGTCAAGAGGACCATTCTTAGCAAGAGTGTTGAAGATTTGGAAAGAAGTGTTCCTACTTGATTTTCTATGATTTGACCTGGTGACCTACTTTTAGCCCATCATAACCCATATACAAACTTGACTCATCTTCTATCCATGAGATCATTTTGAAGTGCCGACAGAATCATGAAAACTTGAATTCTAAGCTTATATAATTATATGATTTATTTAAAACGTTCACAATCTAAATATCACAATTGCATTCACATAAACATTTAAACTTTAAAGTCCTCTCACAAACATAAACATTTAAACTAGAAGTCCTCACATACAAGTAAATATTTGTCAGTTTTTTTCATTCCATACGTCGATCTCTTTTTATCTGAGATCTTTTCCTTTTTTCCATAACCATTGCCGCCTTTTTCTTTGCTTCTCTGTGAAATACAAATAAGAGAAGAATATACTGAATAATAAAAACCAAAATGCTTGTCAAATAAATCAGGAACATTTAAAACTGATTAGACTTTGGAAGAGATCTTAAAAATTGATACCCTCTCTACACATTGCCCTTAGCACACTGCAAAAGATAAAATTTCTGCAACTTCACCTCTACCTGGTGATGTCTTGATATAAGTGAAATATTCTTGACTGGGATGTAAAACCCCTTTAGTCAATTTAAACTAATTAGTGATGACATATTAAGAGTCGCATCCTGAAAAACTGAAAAAATGTCGGGTCATAATTTTAACTAGAACTCAAGATATCAAAATTTAATAAGATTTAAATGAAACTGTAATATCGGTAAGAGAATATATCATTAAAAGATACATGGTCTATATATTGAATCACTGACCTTTCAGCTTTTACCAGAAGAAAAACCTCTGATGGCTCCTCTCTTTTTATACTAGCATCAAATATTGAAGTTCTAATTTTGTCTAGACAATCAGCCTGATTTAATATCTGTTTACGGGTTTTCTCTGAAGACATTATGAAGTAGCCATCTTTATTGATCCTCGACTTTTCCTGTTGAAAGAAAACAAAGTTACAATAAAAGCCTTTACAAGTCCTAAGCACCAGCCATGGATTTTAATACTGACTTTAAGTATTTCAAGTTTTCTGAGTTTAATTCCCCAGTCAAGCCTCTTTCACTCATATAACGGCAATCAGTTCAAGGATGATGGAGGAAACTGGGGTAGCTTTAATAAAAATATGACTATTGGCAAGCTGACAAACTTTCTCATACTAGGATCTGCCTAGGTGGGATTCCAACCTAGGCAGTGAGAGACACTGTAATGTTAAGACCACTCATGCACCGAGGTCCATTTTTCAGAATAGAAACTATCAGAACAACAGTATAGCTCACAAGAGCATCTTTTCTATCAAGAAACTTTTACAACAAGTTATAACTTAAATGAGACACTATTTGAAATGCCCCCCCCCCCCCCCCCCAAAAAAGAAACTTAAAAAAACTGGAAATACCCAACCATGTGCAAGTTCAAAATATAAATAACCAATGGCACATATACTCGACCCAAAGACTGTTCCTGTAAAGATTCATAAACATCTGTTTGATAGTTTTGGAGAAGAGTGGATAACAAAAATTATTGAATGAAGGAAAGGAGCAAATACTACTGTATAATGCTTATATTTTTCTGTGATTTTATTCTCAACATATTCACAGTCCAGTGTATTTCCATGAACATAAAACCGCCGCAAAAATAAAGCATTTTGAGGCATTAAGTGATGTTGATCGAGAAAAATTTGACACTGTGAATACATAGTTATTGTCAAACCGCAAACATTTGAGACCCTGAAAATAAAGCAATATACCGGTGCAGTATATATCCCCCCACATCAGTTGTCAGATATAATAAAAATAAAATTTGTCCATCAAAAACTTTTTAAACATGTGACATAAATTTCATGCTGATGCTGATTGTTAATTATTTGGTTTGAGAGATAAGCTTTTTTATACTTGTTACAGGTAAACTTATATTGACTATGTTAACCTGCCAGGGATATGTAACATACAAATTGACTGAAACTAATCTGTATAATATAAGAAAATGATGTTAAGGTAAACCAAAGATCTATATTTTACTACAAACAACTTTAATAACAACAACTGAAACTTGAAAGTCAAAGTTTCTGGACTTTACCACAGAGCTACAGAGTTTTAGAGATATAGGGCTGATTTTAACTTTTGTTATCAGTTTTTGCAAGAACTACAGTTTAAGAAGCTTTTAAAGTACCAGTGGATCTTAATAATTATACATTTCAGTTAATTACATCATTTTTATACCACCAGAAAATTTTATATTTAGTTAATAAACAGGAGACATAGAAACTCAAAGAAAACCTGGTTTTCATACATCAGAGAAGGGAATACTGACGTATAACAAAAAGAAGTCAAATCACCCCACAATAAAATCGGTGTTTTTGGAAAGTGTGGGGGCGAGTTTAACGGGGGCGACTTTATTGAGGGGCAATTTGACTTGATACCACAAAAAGTATTAGAGATGTACCAGTATTAATATTTGAAATTTTCATGATTAAATCTCAACGGCAAAAAAAAGTACACCACAGACTTTCTAGATGTTAAAAACTACAAATGGGCTAACCTACCAGCTCGTCAACTGTGAAAGTAAGAACACTTTAACATGTTTCTGAATCTTAAACCTTGAAAGTTTCTAAACGCAAATATTTCTTGTTATACAGTATCAAAAAGGTAATCTTGGAAATCAAACTGACCAAAAATCACCGAGTGCAAATTTTTTCCTCCATTTATAAAAGAATTTGCAAATTTTGACTAAAACATGTGTACATGTATTATTATTTGATCAAAATATTTAAAGCACAAAAATAAACAAATTTTCACCAAATCAGCAAAATTTGCACTAGGCAGGAATTCCTATTTATGATAGTTATAACTTGGATTCCTGACCAAAGAAATGTAACCAGCTAAGGTTAATTACCTATGGGTAGAAAAAGACTTTCAAAGCTATGAGGAGGAATAAAAATCCTACAGAAAAAGTTAGAGACCGGGTCAATCTCCCAGTCACTGTATTAACAAACTGATTACAGAAACAGAACAAAACCAATCAACATTTGGCTCACCCTGTTCTCTTCCATGAAACATCCGAGTGATCTGAACCCTGCTATTAGTAACTTGTTAACATTTCCAAAACTCATGAGGAATACTTGCCTTTTCTTTTAGCCTTTCTTTGAGCCATTCTGGAATCCATGTTGCACTTTCTAAATGAAACCTTACTTCAACTTTTGAATTAACTATAAAAACAAATAGAAAACAGGAAGAAATAAATTATCATACTGCAACACATCTTAATGTTCCAATTATAATGCAACTTGTAGGTAAAGACATTCTCATTTCAGTCAATCCATTCAAAGAATTGTCAGAAAATTGACTAGGACTACCATAATACCTTAAATAACTTGTACAATGTATAAAATACACCCTTTTCAAAGAGTGATTTAGTTTTCCCCCAAATTTTTCAGCATAAATTATCAAAATCTGTCCTAGGATATGTAAATTGAAACTTGAACAATAAATATAATATTGTAAATTGCAAAAATGAAACAAACAGGAAAATTTCCCAATACAATATGCAATCCAATATGGTCAAAAGAATATTGGTCAAGTTGTTTTAACTTATCTTCTGATTTTTTTTTCAAATACAAAGAGGTATAACCCTAAAATAATTGTATCAATTCTTCAAAAATGGAACTGGAGCTTTAAGTAATGGTCTTTAAACATTTTTAATGATTTCAAAAGATCTGTTCAAGGCATTTACTATGAAATATACAAACAATAAATTTCAATTTTTCAAATAACAAAGGGGCATAATCACACATAATCAATTAACAGCTAAGGTGATGGGATTAAACATTGTGTACGATAAATCTGTTTTTAAATATCAATGAACAAACAAACATACAGAGAACCCAATATGTCTCTATCTCTTACTAAATTGAAGGTCAGTGGTTACTCCAGTTTCCTCCACCATCCCTGAACTGACCATCTCAATAAAAGTAAAGGAATCTTGACTGGGGTGTAAAACTCCATTACTTGACTAAACAGTACTTTTATAAGATTAGGTGTTTTTTGGGAGAATAAATACAAGGGTAGCAAATCTTCAAATAATCTGACATACGGTAAATAACATTTCCCTTAACTATGGCCTTAAAATTGAGATATCTTTACAAGGGAACATTTTTATCTAACATTTGTCTGTTGTTAGATTATTTAGTGGTACCATATAATAGAGAACTAGAGTGTCTCTCAAAGAAGGTGGATGGACTTTCTGTCCTTGACAATAACATTTCACTCCTACACAGACGAAACCACTGGTGGAAGGTCGTGGGAATGAACACAAACTCAGTCTGACCCAAAACTTGAAAATGAGTAGTGACTGCTCTTTCGCCAGGCATTCGGATTACGAATGAAAGACAATGTTCTTTCGGATGGAAACTTAAAATAAACAAGGTTCAGTGTCACGATAGGTGTGGCACAAAAAAGAACCCTGCTGTATAATGCCATAGCACAATCACAGGCAAATTTTCTACATCTTCGCCTATAGCTGGCAACATCTCAATATACGTAAAATATTCTTGATAGGGACGTTAAACACCACTACTCAACTCAACTATACAGATGGAAAATTTTGGAGTATCTGGAAAACTTTAATATTTGGTCACCAAACTCTCCCAACCTTGTATTGTTGCAGATGAGAATAGTTCCAAAATGATGAGAGGAACTGTGATTCGCAAGTTGTCATTTTAGATCATTGTCAACATTTACTGTAAGAAGACTATAAAAGTCTTTTTCCATTGCAGTATCACTAACACTGTTTGAATTATTTTCCCTTTATACACGTATATCAGATATTTTTTACTATAAACTTGAATGGTGATTGACTGTGGGCAGTATTCTTTTAATATTTATTATACTACTATTATTAATACTGTACAAAAACCCAGTATTTCAAGGCTGTAGCCACATTGTTCACAATTTTCTATTTTCCTATTTGGAGGTATTATAATGATCTATATACATATACCTTTATTGACATTCTGTCCACCAGGACCACCTGACCTTGTATATTTTATATCTAATTCCTCTGAAATATAAATATAAAGTCATGTACTATGTATTAGAACCATACTAAGTACAGGTATAATATAACATGACTAGATATGAAATATATAAAATGTAATATACAAACAAAAACATTCACACCAAGAAAATAAATCATTAAATGTTAAGTCTTTTAAATCTTTGACATATTCTCACCCTACAACAATACTTTTATGAACCATAGATTATTTTTCTAAAAAGCACATCTCTGCTCCTAACTAAAACTTGGTTTAAAATCAAAGTTATAGATGAGAATTATGACAACAATGATGTCCAACATTATTTCAGATAATGATTACACATGTAAATCTGTGGCACAATTTTTATATATAAGTTAAGAATTAATGTGTTTTAAAACTCCTTGAGTTGGTCTGAAATGAAATAAGATACATGTATGCATTGTATATTTAATCACTGAACTGTTTATAAAGGATTTTATTAGTATTTTGCATTTCATTACCGTGCAAAACAAACTAAATAAACTGTGCTCAAATGTTATGATCATTAGTTAGCTTTGTACAGCAATGAAAGTTAAACCATTTTTAGACAGTTTAATGGTTATATGTACATAAAACTTTACATTTCTTAATTCTTAAAATATAATATTGGGTTTTTTTTTTTAAATCATAAAAGAAATTTCAATAGGACTGCTTATAACATACATATCCAGCCAAAATGACATCATATATATATATTATATGCATAAGCAAAAATTGAGCAATATTAAGTGATCAATGGTAATAATGACTCACGTAAGTACATTTGTCCTCAAGAGTTATACAGAAAAAAATAGCATTGCAATGTAAATATATGAAGATTTTTTTTTCAATCAATTATAGACCTTACCCACTGGTATATATCCTGTAAATTGTTCATCTTTACCAGAACTATAGGTATGCTGGAAATTAATGAAAACAGAAGTTAAATGAAAATCATTTACTGTAAATTCAAACCCTCATGTAGGCAATACATAATTCTGAGCTAAAGAGGGGACTTACAGTTCATAAACCTTGACTGTATACCCAAGTACAAACAAAAGTCTACAGCAAATGAATAAAGGATGGTTATCACAGGTCTAGACTTCCTACTAATTACATACCAATAAGCTGAGTTGAGTAATGGTGTTAAAAATCCCAGTCAAGAATTTTTCACTTACATCAAGATGTTGCCAGCTATAGGCGAAGGTGCAGAAAATTTGCCTATGATTGCCCGTATGGCATTATACAGCAGGGTTTTTAGCATGCCAAGCCCACTGTGACACGGGACCTCATTTATTTTAAGCTCCCATCCAACAGAACCTGGACTTTTATTTTGTAATGCTTGACGAAAGAACAGTCACAACCCACTTTCAAGTCTTGGGTCAGACCTGGTCGGGGATCCAAGTTTTCCAGTCTACTCTAAAATGAAGACTGTTTAAATTGAATATTATATCACACCCAATGGATGGTTACAATATTTCATTTTAAATGAGATATTGACATATTAAATAGATGATATTATAATATCCGCGAGTATATAACCTCACTCGAGACCTGGAGATTTTCTGAGATGATTTTCATCTCCTTCTCATTACTAGAATAGTCTTTCGGACCAGACTCAATACCTAAGTCCTGCATCTCAGAGCATGCTAAAGACACTTCTGTCATGTTCGAAAACGAGTGAGCACCTGTGGCCACTACAGAGGATGCTCACAACTACAAAGCGATAGAAACAGACTGAGCAAAGTAAGTCAGTAACTTATACACTGTACAATGTATTAATTCTGAAGTCTACATATTATAACAATTCTTGACTAAGAATGTTAAATAAGCACCACTGTCTATTTTCAATTTTTTGCTATAATAATAAGACAGTGCCATACCGGCAATTTGCTACTTAAAAAGTAAACTACTGAGTTATCAAATGGCAAGAGGCAGAGCTAAATAATTTATGCAGTGTTTTCAAATAATGCGACATGGTTCCAGGTGGTATTACAGGGATTTATCAGGGTCTTTCAGAGGCCCTAAACTAAAAATTGGGAAGAGCTATCAACTTTTTACTCTTTTTGGGAAAACCTTGACATCATTTTTGATGCCATTAATGGTTAAATCTAATGCTTTTAGTGTATTGAGTTGATTGAAAATTGAGAAAAGCAGCTATATTTATGGCCAGACTTCAGCTATGTATCTGGTACGATTTTCTAATTGGGAATTTTCTCACCCCATTTTGGGGAAAAATCAATGTTTTTCCATTGGGAATGGGACCGAATTTCAGCCCTAAATAGGTCCTTAATAAATCCCTGTATTAAGTATGAACTCTATGAGAAATCGATGTTGATTACATCAAAAAGCTTATTCTGGTAAGTATATCTAAGAAAATTTGTTGTTGTTGTTGTTATCCTAATTCTCCTTCTTCGCGAGAAAATGGACTCTATGGAATTTGGAATAACACTATGGGTTTAAAGTTCCACTATGGAGAGATTAACACTTTGTACTTTTGTAGGTAGGCGCTACTGCGATCGAATGAGTACGTTTATATTATATTTAAAATTTTGCTGCTTCGAATAAATGTCTCAAAGGCGTCAGAAATGGCATCTCTTGAACTCGGTGGTATATCCTTACATTCTCCCAGGAGCACCGTCATAGTATAATCTCCGCTTATAGGAAGCGCACCATCTAATTCTCTTTGGATGACGGACATAAGTTCACGTCTGTATTCTTCATATTTTACACATTCTAAAATAATATGTTGGACGGTTTCCCTGTTGTTACCACAATCGCATGTTGGGTTGTCTGTAAGGCCGAGTCTGTTCATGTTATCTTTAAGTCTGTTGTGGACAGATATAAGTCTGAGTCTGGCATACTCTAAGTCTCTTTCACACTTCTTTTTCGTTATTATGCCAATATTTGGTATGAGGTCATGATAAAATTGGTTAGCATTTTCTAGGTCCCACTGTCTCTGCCATTTTTCTTTAATGTGTTCTTTTATACAGATTTTTATGTCCGAATATGGTACAAACAGCTCCACAATTTCGGTGTTTGCAGCTTCAGTTGCTGCTTCTTTTGCAGCTAAATCCACTTTTTCATTGGCATTAATACCTGCATGTCCAGCTATCCATGAAATATTGAGTCTGATCTTCCTTTTTTTCAGGTTATTAATTGAAGAGTAAATATCATTGGTAAGATGAGTGAAACAACTTTGGTCATTTGTAGATAAAATTGTAGAGATAACACTTTGGCAATCACTAAAAATATGGACAGATTTACACTGGTTTAAGGTACTGTAGGTTAATACATAGTTGAAAGCTAACTTCAGAGCATATAGCTCACCATGGTAGCTAGTGCTGTAATTTGAGACTGGTTCTTTAATTAAAACAGGATCAAAATTTAATCCTTTGGTATAAATTAGGGCTGCTGCACCAACTGGACCTGGGTTTCCTAAAGCAGACCCGTCTGTAAAGATAATCATAGTATCAGGATCTAGTTGTAATAAAAATTCCTGTGTGATGGTCGTAGCTTTCTGTATTTGTTCAGCCGTTCTGTCTTTACTATTACCAAGATTCTCAGTTGTTAAAAGAATATTTTTAACTGGTTCACTGGTGAATGTATCTAAATTATATGATGATTCTTCTTCGATGTTATTAATATTTGCCTTCTTTGAGAAGTCTGCATTGGCCATATTAAAGTGGTGAATTGGAGTGATAATTTTATGTTCCATAAATTGTGTACATGCTAGGAGTTGTTCCATCTTTGCACGAATTGGATTATCAAGTGGTTTTCTCTTGATTCTGGCTAATTCTTGCAGCATGATTTCCTCATATCTTAGACGAATAGGCTGAATTCCACTGTGTGCTTCTAACAAAGAAGTTGGAGTAGATGTAAAACCTCCTGTGATTTTTAACAGAGCTGCTCGATGAACGGTTTCTAACTTCTTTAGTGAATCATTCTGTATGGAGCACCAGACTGGGTAGGCATATTCAAGAGTACTACGTATACATGTATTATATAACAATCTACCAATGGATAGATTTACTCCATTTATGTTGTTGAAAAAACAGCTGATTTTATAAATAGCAGAAAAAATTTCCTACATGTATTTTCAACATGTTCTTTGTATGTTAAATTTTCATCTAGTATAACTCCTAAACATCGTTTAGATTGGATTTGTTTCAGCAGAGTGTTGTTAAGTTTGATATTAACATCTTTGTGTCCTTTTTTAGTGAAGCAAATAAAGTCAGTCTTTGAGCAGTTTATATTAAGTCTCCACTTTCTAGTCCAATTATTCAGAAAGGCAAGGTCTTTTTCCATCAGATTTACTGCTGTAGATAAGTCAGCACTGGTTATCCAACAGGTGATATCATCTGCGAATGCAATATGCTTTAAAACTTGTGGTTTGAATTCTTTTGTGAACAAGATGAAGAGTATAGGAGATAAAACAGATCCTTGGGGAACTCCATTGTTAGACGCTAACCAGTTTGATGAGTAATTGTTTATAAGACATTTAGAAAATCTATTGGATAAGAAACTATTGATGGTGAGAAGTAATTTTCCATTGATACCAGCTTCATGTAGTTTGAGTATCACAGCATTTCGCCATACTGAATCAAAAGCACCCTCTAGATCAATAAAAGTGGCAATTGTGTCTTCATCTTTTTGTATCCATCATATATGTCAGAAGTCATATATAACAAAGACTGTGTGATATTTCTATTTTTCCTGTATGCAAACTGAAAGAGGTCCAATTGTTGTGTGGCCTCAAGGTACCAAACTAGTCTTCTAGTAATAATTCTCTCAAAAAGTTTGCCTACTACACTGCACAGGCTTACGGGTCTATATGATTTTTCAGTATTGTATGTTGATTTGCCAGGTTTCCTGATGAAAATTTTATGATCAAGTTTCCAAGTAGAGGGAAAGATTCCAAAGTTTAAGCACTGTTGAAAAAGTATTTTCAAGATTTCTACCATGTTGTTGCCTGAATTTTTAATCATTATAGGTGAGATTTTGTCTGGTCCTGGTGCTGAGTTATAATTCATAAGTTGAATGGCTTCTTTTACTTCTTGTTCCTGGATTTCTGTGTTAAAGATTTCAGCATTATGATTTGATGACGGTTCAATTTTTCCAGCTTCTTCTTTAACAATGTGAATAATTTTATTTTCTACTTCCTCATAGAAGGTTTGATCAAGCTGACTTGTGTCATAATGTGTTCTACGTATATGGGTGTTAATCATGCATTCTGTTATATCTTCATCACTGAAGGCATATTCATTATTATTAGTTTTGATTGGTAGGATTGTAGATGAATTGGATCCTTTGGTATTTTATTTATCTTCCTCCACATTGTGTCAGGTTCATTATGTAAAGAGTTGCACAATTCTTTCCACCATCTATCTCTTTCATCCTTGTATAACATTATAAAGTTTTCAACAGATTTTTTATATTTTGTCCAGTTGTTTGGGTCTCTTCTTTTCCGGTATTGTGTTCTTAGTCGTTTACTTTCTATCAATTTTTGTTTTAATAGGTCTGTCATGAATGGCTTAGAGTGTTTTGATATTTTCTTGATCTTGATGGAAGATTTAGCACAATTTATAATTCCTTCAGTGAAAAATTTGCAGGCCTCTTCAGTGTGTAGACTACCCTCTTCCAATATTGTTTTAAATTCTTCAAGAAAATTGTTACTTTGTTCTTTCCATTCATCCCAGTTTGTGTTCTTAAAGTCCCATTTCTCTCTAATTACATTATTAAGATCTTCATAAGTAATAATAATAGCTGTATGATCACTGTTGAACATACCTTGGATATCAATATTCCACTTGAAATTTTCTGGCTTCAGCATATTTTTATAAAATGTAAGATCAATGGCACTATCCTCTTGGTTGTTTTGATTGGATCTAGTCATAGAGCCATCGTTAAGGCATATTAAGTCATACTTTAACATATATTCAAGTATTTTGTCACCCATTTTCCAAGATGCACTACCAGATCTTTGTTTGTCAGTTTTGTCCCATACTGCATTTCTAGCATTGAAATCGCCAGTGATGATAAGTTTAGTTTCTTGATCGAAGTTTGATATAACATTTTCAAAAGAATCAAGGGCTTTAAAATTAGATGGAGGAATATAAACTGATCCTATAATTACTCTTTGTTGGTTTAATTCGACCTCAATCCATACAGCTTCCAGAGTATCTATTTTTAAATCATTTCTTGGAATAAATTTAATGTTATTTCTGATAAGGATACCGACACCGCCACCTTTCTTAACTGATCTGTTATTCCATACTGATGTAAAGTTTCTAATATCTATAGTTCTGTTATCCTTACACCATGTTTCAGATAAACAAATAATATCAATTCCATAGGAATTAGCATAATCTTCCAACAGTTTGTTAGAGGTAAAAATAGATCGTATATTTAATTGTAGGATTTTCATATTCAATGAACTTAAAGGAAAAACAATGAAAAGTTAATTATAGATAAAAACATCTATATACGGTGTAAATATAGAAATAAAGTTTGTATATAGATGTAGACGTAAATTGGTACTACTTTATACTCAATGACCGTTCAAGAATATTTGATTGAATACTCTTAAAGGTCATACAAAATTTACTGTCAGCTTTATGTTTATTATTACAGTTGACACAGTTTGGATCCTTATCACATGTATAGTTTTGTTGACATTTTTCTGATCCACAGTTTATACAGCGTTTATGGAATCTGCAGTTTGCTGCTATATGTCCAAATCTGTGACAACTATAACAGCGTACGATCTTAGTAGTTCTTTTAGCCTCACATGGGTGTAGTTTACCATCAAGGTATTCCCGACTTGATACATAAATTGAAGTCTTTGACAGATGAAATTACTGAGACAAGTGGAAAGGGTCTTCTAGTGTTTCTGTTAAATAAGCGCTTTACTTCAACAGGATTAATGTCATTGTCACTAAGGCAACTTTTAATTTTGTTAATGTCAATATTTGTATTTACATTTCTGATAATGAAATGTTTATTCTTTCTATCATTTATCCTAGGAACATGTGGTTTAATAGTATCACTATTAAAAGAGCCAGCAGGCCATGGTTTAAGAGCCTCCTTTAAATCAATGTCAGACTTTAAATGGATACTTATACCACCTCCAGCAAGAGGATAACAATGTTGTATATTTAAATCTGGTTTTTTCTTATTTATTTCTGTAAGAATGGATTTGCTATGTTGGTAATCATCTGGTTTTGTTATGTTGTCTAGTATAACAATATTTTCTTGGTCATTTAATAAATTTGATTGATGAAAATTAGATTCATCTGCTACTGGAATGGAGGTTGAAGACTTGTGTATATTTTGATCAATTACACTTTTTGCATGGTGTATAATTTGCGGCTGTTTAATTATACAAAATTAATATTAATGTTAAATTTCAAGTTTTGTCATTTGTAAGGAGCAAGATTCAGTGGATTTACCTTCATTTCCTTCACCTGAAAGGCATTTTGTGAACTGTTTGGATATAAAGTTTCTAAGATATTCTGGCTCTTGGCATCTGCTGATGATGCTCTTATTAATGAACTTAAATGGCATGACTTATTTAGTACGAAAACGCGTTTCAGAACATTAGAAAACATCTTAGAACTTTCTCCTTGCAAATTGTGTTCTTCTACGTTATGGAGGTACGAAATGTATATGAAAGACTAACCTTTGAAATTGGAAAACGGATTGACCCTCCCATATGACCGGAATGCCTGTTAAATGCTTTATGCGTTCATCGCAGTATTATTTATTTATTTATTTATTTATTTATTTATTTATTTATTTATTTATTTATTTATTTATTTATTTATTTATTTATTTATTTATTTAATATGTTTGTCTTACAAACCTTTCAAAGAGAGACAGTATACATAAACTAACAATTATCTAGTAGAAATAATTTTCCAGCCCGTCGATTTATAATAAAATTATGAAGTTCATGATTGGAAAAGCAATGGACTTTTCAAAAGTTCAAAACTAAAAGATTCAAACAATATTTAATATTTAATTTACTCAACTTACTGATAATGTAACCAGTATTATAATTAACTTGCATTTTTTCAGATTTGTTTCCAAATCCATATAAAATTATATTTATTAACATCGGTTACTGTATGTGTGTGTATTAATTTAATGAATAAAATATTGTTTACACAAAAAGAAATGGACAGCCAAACTGTTACAACAAGACAATTATATTTACAATATGACTGTATCTCTCTTCGATGAAACATACAGAAGCAACTTATTGCAATTTTCGTTGAAAGACAATAGAGGTCACAGTCATGACCCTTGGTGAATTCGAGCAGCACTTGGTTTGTAATCATAAACCAGAGCCTGACATGGTTAAGGCTTCAAGTTTTCAGACAACAAAATCTTTGCGACTCTTGGAAACATATATAGTTGGCTCTTAGATCACAAACAAATTTTGTATATACATGTTTATTATACTGTTACAACTTTTACTGTTCTCTTAGTTGTACCAAATAACAAGACAGTAAATTACATGTAATAGATTATCATTAGGAGAGAGAGAGAGAGAGAGAGAGAAAAAAAACAAAAACATTCCAGATGCAGTCCGTCGTTAGTCATGTATAAAATACCAAAAATTTATTTATGCTAATTGTGAGCCATTGTAGATAACTATGAGTTCCCAGTTTTCCCATGGCCGCATTTTGTATAAAAGTCTAATTTAGAATAAATCTCAAACGAGTCATGATTTTTCTTAATTTTTTTCATACCTGGTAATTAAATTAAATTATTTATCCATTTTATATCATCAATAAAAAAACATTAATGCAGCTATTTTAGACAGTTATCTAAGAAAGAGAAAAAAATCAGTGGCAGCGGTGGGATTCGAACCCACGCCTCCGAAGAGACTGGTGCCTTAAACCAGCGCCTTAGACCGCTCGGCCACGCTACCTTGATACACATCACGATATAAATAAACTACTTGAATATTATTGGATTATCTTCTCTTTAAATTTTGAATGTCTACCTGTCCGTAGGTGGCAGCACCGTCTAAGATTACAACTTGGAATACCTATTGCAGTGGTTATGCAGTGAAAACAAGACAAGTTTTGTTTTTCAAAAATATGGCGATTCTCTGGACCATCAAGCTTCAAAATACAACATCGCGAAAGTAAAAGAGAAAGTTTATGCTTCGGAGTAACCAAATTCACCGGAACAATGTTTAAAAAACGGATTTTTACACTTCCTATGCGTAGGTGGTTGACCTGGATTGAGTTTACGATATCCGGACAGGTGACATCACATTTATCAAAATATTGAAAATCACTCAAATATTAGTTCATGTTAGGTTTTTACATATTATTAGTGTCCTTGTACGATGAGGAAATATAATAATAACATATATTTACATTGATGTTGTTTGAAAATGGGATGATTAAAAAATTCAGTGATACAGTTTTTGATTTTAAAACTTGGATTTTAAAGTGCATGTTTGTGAAAGTTTAGAAATATTTATCAAAGTTATATTTGAGGAGTGGTCCTTATTAGGTTTAAGTGTCCCCCATACAGGCTATGGGAGGGACATCATCAGTACAGCTGGCAATGTTGGGGCTAGATTCAGCAGGAAAAACAACCCTACTTTATAGACTTAAGTTTGACCAATACACAGAAACCTCACAAACAATAGGGTTTAACTGTGAAAAGATCATGGGAATTACAGATAAAACAAAGGGAATTTTATTCAAAATATGGGATGCTGGTGGACAGGACAAAATCCGACCGTTGTGGAGATCTTATACTAGATCCTCAGATGGGATCATTTTTGTTGTAGATAGTGATGACAAGGAAAGGCTTGAAGAAGCCAAAATCGAGTTGATAAAACTTGTACGAAGTCCTGACAATCCAGGACTTCCCATTCTCATTGTTGCAAATAAACAGGACCTACCCAATGCTTTAGAAGCAAGAGAAGTTGAAAAACATTTAGGTTTAAGCGAGTTGCCCGCGGGACAAGTTTGGAGTACACAGGCGACATGTGCAGTGACGGGCGAAGGACTAATGGAAGCTATGGATTTAATGTGTGAACTTATAGAAAAACGAAAGAAAACTAAGAAAAAAAGATGAAAATTATATTTATATTTAATGTTTTTAAATTATTTTACTTTTTTGTTTCAAATGTTAAGTTAAAATGACATGATATTAACAACATTATACACAAACATGTCTTGTAAAAGTGTGTAAAATATTCTTGTCAAGGTCACATTTCATTCCAGACATTGACCAATGACAACATTGTTGTGCATTTCAGGGAAATTTTAAAATCTTTTAATATCCAAGTCCCAAAAACATTTTTTTAAATCTTTTAAAATCACAATTATTGCAATTTTCATGACCATTCATCACAACAGAACTTATCTTATATTTTTTATGTGTGAGCTTATTTTATCAACATAATTTTCTCTTTGTTTCTTGTTTTCTTTTTTATCTTTTTATGTTAAATCTGAAGAAAATTATATTAATAATTATAGCAAGTTTATGTAATGTAAAAGTCGGTACCGTTTATTAGTTTGTTCATTATGTTTACCATGGTTACCATTGACCATGTGGTTCCACAAACGTACGTCTCTTGCAAATTTTAGATTTCTGTGGATGGTCACATTACATTTCAAAGGAATTTATTTCCTAATACGTACAACTATGTGTACTTAGTATTAAATATTTGTATACATTGTATGAAAATTAAACCATACAACGATCCATTCTTGACCATTCATGAGAAACTATCCACAACATCATTCAACCTGTGTGTAGTTGTCCAGGTGCACTTGAAAACAGTGTACATCTTTTTTCAGACAGAAATTCATCTTCTTTAATGTCAATAACTTGTCAGAATGATCTTAATCTATTATACTGCTACATATGTGTAACAGTAGTTTCAAAACCAGTACCCAGTACACAAGTTTCTAAATTTTGGTAAATGATTTTCATATTAATCTGTACCACAGAAATCAGTCTGCGTTTGTGTGATGTGTGATATTTTAGACTTATTTTATTTTAATTTTGACATATTTGTTTATGTTTGAATGTACTTAATTTATATACAGTGGTGTCACAACAAAATTTTGCAATTTGTGTAAATTCTACAAATGACCAGAGATTATTTCATATTTATTTACAACTCATTACTGACAAGGTTGTGGATCTAGTTCATTATTTATATATAGATAGATAGAAATAGTCATCTATATATAATTACAATATTCCAAATAGATTTCATATTTGTACCTTGTGACGTCTATGTTAATGCTGAATTGTTGTTTCTATTGGTTGCCATGGACGGGATTTCTCCGGTGAAACTAGTCAGTAGTTGATCCAAATAAAACCTCCACTTGCAGTCCGTTGAGTGTTGAGTTCTTTCATATTATTTATAATTTATTTAGAAAGACTCTACTGAAACCAATAGGATCCAACATCAGACTCTAACAACACGATTTGGCACAACCAGGTGTTGATTCACTTCATTTTTGGTTTATTAATTGCCATGTAAAGCATTTTGTCAAAATTTTCACCAAATAATGCTGTCAAGCCGAGAAAGTAGTTTTAGAAATCTTAATCATTGCAATTTCATTACAATTAGATTTTGATAATAGATGGTTGGATTAATGTAACAAAAAAAGGTCTATTGTAATGGATTATTAATGTTTTATTTATATGCATTTTAAATTAGGAATGGATTTCTGATATGTTTAACTAGTTTGCATAACTTCAGGCATTATGCTCTGTAGTGGATTTTTGTCATAATGGTTTGCAGTAGAACCTTTACAAGTCCCATCAAGGGTGGCATTGTCCTGTTTGTATCTGACAATTAGAACCACCAACAGTTGTATTCTAAAAACATACATCTATGATGTCTCAATGTATTAATTTTGAAAACCAGCTGTTCCTGGAGAAATATTTGTCTGAATCTGACCTGCTTCTTACGATGTGATTATTTGGCAAATCCTATACATTGATTTTCAGTATTCATGATTGATGGTACCAATCAAATTTCTTATTTTTTGGTTTTAAAGGCAATGGGATTGCGACAACATGAAACCTGTTAACATTTTTCAGAATATCCTGAATTCAGTATACAATGAAACAATAATTCAGTTCAAACATTACATTGGTATCACATGGTACTGACATGAAATCTATTACATATATGATGTATTACAAATGCTTATAATTTTCATTGATTTTGTTTCTTTATTTTACTTGGATGGATGTGCTTTGACATTTTATGAATTGTTTGATGATCATTTAAATTTATATTCAAATTTTCATAACTATTTTTGAAAGTGTAATTTTAAGCTTTTTTCAGGAATCTTGTGGGTTATATAAGAATTTAATATTATCACTCACATTAAACAGTAAACACCAATAATTCTGAGAATTGATACTGAAACAAGCTTTTCACAAATTTGCCTGAATAGAGAATTTATCAAAAATTAATAGCCGGTGTCAATTTTGGATAACAGTAATGGAAACAGCTTAAATTATATACAAGCCTCTAGAGTGAAATGTAAACTGCTTTTATATTATATATCTGTAATATCTTTAGGAAAAGTGAAAGTAAAATTTTACTACTCAGAAATGATTTTTAACATAATAATAATGGAGAAGTAACATTAATTATTGTTTGTCATATCCTTTCTACAGAGAATTAACACTTACAATATTGTAAAGTACATATCTACATTTCAGTAGTCCAGTTATAGATGAAATAATGTATATAAATGTGTAGTGTTGAAATGCAATGAACTTTATACCGGTTTTTGAACATGTTGAAAAGGGAGTGCAATTTTTGTCTTGTAAAAATCTACTACTGTATAAATTATATCTTAGTTGATGTTTTTTCTCGAAGATTTGTGTGTTTTTCAGAAGCAGAATGTTTTCTTATAAATATAAACTTGTCTTATGACTATCTAGAATGGTAATGGTTTTATAAGTATTTTTTGCCAAAGTGAATAGCCAGTCTTGTTTATTTTCCATATGATTCTTTTTAAAAAGAAATTCCAAGATCTGATTCTTGTCTTTTGCTTGATGTTGAGTTGATATTTTCATCTTTATGCTTATAAAACTGGAACTGACACCACATTCATTGTTTCATCAAAATACTAATTTTAATATGTCAGAGATACCATATGATAAGAAAATAACCTGATTCTGTTTTCATGAAATCATGATGCATGATAAATCATTGATTTATATATCAGCTTGCTCAGGTTAAATGGAAAAAACAAAATCAAAAAAATGAATTTCCTGAATAACAATTCAATCAAACACAAGCATACCAGTCCATGTCCAAAACATAATCTAAAAGCAATGCAAAAACTTTGAAAAACAGTAAAGTTAAACTTGTGAACTTCCATCAGGGAAGTGAGACTGAGTGCTCTGGAAGGTCAAGCACACCTACCACATGTGAATTCAAAATTGAAAATAAAAAACATTTGACTAAAGAATGTCAATATACTAGAGTCCAGGATAATTTTAAATTCAGAAACAAAGTTGAAGGTTAACAAAATGTATTTTAGTCCCAATAGTTTTGGACCTGCAAATTCTGTTATCTGTTGGTCTAGAACAAAAATCTGATAGTACAGGATCTAAAAATCTCAGTTGAATTGGACATTCTTTTCTCACAAAATTGTTCATATGACAATTTTGCACCAATTGTTTGTAGGCCAATAAGGTTGAGTAGAAGTACAATTTTCTTTTATTTACTTACAGTACATATACTTTACTGTTGCTTAAGTGTCTAAAGTAAGGATAAGAATGAAATTACATTCAGTCTGAATCTCAAAATTCCAATGTTTTTATACAAAATTCTACCGATAAACAATGGAAAATGTTACCAGTTTAATTGAAAAGCCTTTGTCTTTGAGCCGAAGACTCGCTTAAAATTAAGACTGCTGTAGATTCTGAGGGCTGGATTTTATTGCTTGAAGAAATTAATTATTGACTTTCCATGAAAATTATCTTACTTTCAAGATAACTGTAATGTATGTAATAAACTTTGACAGACAGTTATGATGGATAAAAAATCTTGTCATCATTGAGATATGTTAATCTCTTAAAAGTTAAGATGATGAAGTCTTACAAGCATATATGAGGATATATGAATGTAGTACATGTAATTAGAAAAAAATGCTGAAAATGTATCTTAGAAATGATGTATGAGTCTGCAGATTTTTCCCCTGATATAAGTGAATTTTTTTTTATTAATGAGCAAGATACCTGTACTTTAAATAAACCTGAAACAAATTGGTGTTATTGTTTTAGTTACAAATAAAATTTCATCAAAATTGAGAATTTTCAGTTGTTATAATCCTAAAATACATTTTTGAACTGTTTATTTTGATAATTTAAAATTCTTCCATTTTTCAAAATTTTACTTCTGCTGTTGATATAAATTATTCAAAATACTGAGAAACAAGCCATGGAGCTAGCCTATAATTTCAATTAATTTTAAATATTGAAATTATTTTGTGGCAAAAATCATGAATTTGCTTTACATGTACATATATATTATATATAAAATATTTGGTTTTATTTTTATTATTTTTCTTTATTTAAAGTTTTAAACAATAGAAAATCGTTACAAAATATTTATATTAATGATTTGTTATTACTATGACATCAACAAGCACATGTTAATTAAAACTATATATATTATTACATACACTTGTAGTTAATCTCTAGTTTATTTTCCACTTGGGAGTTGCATGTTATTGACAGGACACACCAGGCATAAACAAGATAAACTCATTAATTACATGTGGTAATTAGTGATTTATTTCAGTAAAAACCTTTACTGGGCATAATGGAAAATCTGGACTGGACTCTGGATTGGGCTCACGACTCTGGACTTGGACTTACTAGTTTACCATACCACATGTATATTTAACCATTTACAACGTGTTTGAGATTGAATACTGGATATAATTCAGTGACAATCATCACTATTAATTGACCATGGTGTCCGGAGTCCCAAGTCCAAAGCCCAGTCCATGTTTTCCATTATACCCCATTACGGACCATGTTGTTATTACATGTTTCTATTATCAGATTAGCTGGTGGTTTTTTTGTCTATAACATGCCTGAAGCAGTCTGACAGACCTGTCAGTGATCTGACCATATGGGGTAAGAGTTCTCTGATTAGATGGATCTCGTGATAGTATAGGCCATGACATGTTCACCATGTATAACTAGGGTCCTTGATCAGTTAGGACTGATCTAGCACTGCCTTTTTAAAAGTCATTAGTGTAAACACCCTGCTGAGGACAGTTAGAGTTATTAATGCAAAATTTGATTAATAGAAAAATATAGGCCATGACATGTAAACCTTGTGTAACTAGGGTTCTTGATCACATACAACTGATCCAACACTTAGATTTTCAAAAGTCATTGTTGAAAACAGCAACATTTTATACAGAGGGATTTAAGAAGCAATAAATTGAAAATCAATCGTTAACATATTTCTGTATTAAATATCACTAGTGATACAAACCCTACTTATTATAATTATCAATCCAAAATTTAATTAATTAATTAAATTGTAAAAGTACTCAATGAAATAATATAATAATTTTGTTTCCTGGTTTCCTTTAACAACATTTTCCTCCATCTGGAACCCTCACTGCAAAAATATATACCAATAATAAATATTGTCTAATTTTCTCACAAATAGGCTACTTTTTGATGAATTTCCCAGTAATTATTAGCCAGTGACAATTTTTGGCCACCAGGAATTGAAACATTAATCATTCAAGTAATGTTATCTATTAGATATAGTTTGATGGTCCTGACTAGTAAATTTCATTTCAGACTAGTTTGATACAAATGCCAGTAATCAGACAAGACTAGTGTAATTTGGATAAAGTTCAGTTCAAGCACACTCACTGTCTTGGACCACAAATTTGTTGTACATGTATCATTTACCAAAGGAAAATGTATCCAAAAAAATGTTTATAATAATCATGCTATCATTCCAGTCTGACCAGTAAACGTCCAATGGCCCAAGTCTGAGTGACTGGTACTGGACTACTGGTATTTATAATACAAGTTAGTGTCCTAGACTGTACTAAAAGTTCCATAAAATACTTTGTATCTGCTGAATACTGGCCTGACAAACAGAATGTTTAACACCAGTATGATGTGTACAGGACTGACAAAAAGTGATAAAGCACTGCTATATTACAGCATTACTTAACAAAGATTTCAATGAAGATGTTAATTTTATGTCATTCTTCATTTGATGTTTGATTGATGGCCATGACAGATGATCATCCTGTTACCATAGGTCAAAATCTGCATAACATACGGTAGTTATAATAGATCTATATAGGTGAAATGACTTATATATGTATTTATACTGGTATATAAACATGTATATAGGTAAATTGTGAACTTTACTGTATAATTAAATCTGTGGTTTTGCTAATTAGAATACCTAGCTAATTAAAAACCCTTTCAAATCACAGGATATTTTATTGTGACAGTTTGATTTTGACAAGGTTACACTTCAAAAGTATAAAACAAAATTTACAGTTAAAAGCTGGATTTTACAGATCAAAAACAAACCAATCCATGTCAAAGTTGTAATGTAATATTACAAACACACACACAATTTTAGATTGTATGTTTTCAGAATAGACTGTGTGCTCCATGTGTATGTTGCAGCACTGATTCGCTGTTTACAAACCATTTATGTGCTAAGTCAAAGATTGCCTTTTAATTCTGGTTGCAAAAAATAAATATGTTTCTTCCAATAGGAGATTTTTTCATTGTAAACCAAATTGTTAAAAAAAAATCATCATTCCAAGAAATATTTCAAAGTGACAATAAACATTTGGACATGAGGTGTAAACAGAATACTCAGTAGTTTGGACCTAAGGTGTATATAGATGTCACACAGACACTATAGTACAAATATATATTTATTATCTAAAGCTATGTGCTTCTGGTATTATATATATATATGTGTGTGTGTGTGTGTGTCAATGCCATGTACATCATACAAAGCATTGGTGTACCAATAACTGATAGCACTATTGTCAAGTTGGTGATTTACAGGTGTAGTCAGGCTGTACAATTTTGTCACTTCCAGGCTCATCAGGGTCTTTTATGATTGTCATCACAATATTGTTGAAAAGTGTCATGTCTCTGTATCCAAAATTACCCTGAATATATATCATGTCCCACATCTTTTCCTTCTCAATTTCGATTTTACACTTTGCGAGTGTAGCTAGCTGAACAGGAGGTGCTTACTTTCCAGAACACCCAGCCTCACTTCCCTGGTGGAAGTTTACATGTGTAACTTTGCAGTTTATACTTTGCTTTGGGATTGTGATTTGGACATGGATTAGTTTGTTTGTTTATGATTACAAAGTCAAGGCTGTGTAATTTTGACACTGCTTAAAAATAACTAAAACATATTTTCATCAGATATAGTAATGGTGATTAGGATGTGGTTTTCTGCTGGGTAATTCAAAACTTCCCTAACAGTCGTTTTATCTATTGTATCACTTAAAATAATTACCTCTGAACTCAAAAGTAAACATAAGACTTATTGTTATCCTGAGTCAGAAGTATAATATCTTTATTATGTAAGATAGAAAAAAGGTTTCCTTGTGTTGAAGTAAAACAACTATATACCCAGTTTAAATTTTAAAGTTGACACTTTCCTGCTAAAATACCTATAAACAAAACATTTAAAAATCTTCAAAAATAATTTCCACAATATAATAGATATGCATATTAAGTTTTATCTGAATTTAATTTTTAATTTTAAAGTTGACACTTGCCAACTAAAATACCTGAACCTATATTTTAATGTATATCTGACAAAAAAATCACATATATGTATTAAATTTGATACTTCCCTACAAAATACACAAACATAACCATTTGTAAACCTTCAAAAATAATTTTCACAATTTTTTTAAAATTAATAATAGATCTGCATTTGAATTTTTTATGTATATATTTTTTATAAAAACTTATATTGAAAGTATTTAGAAGACAGTCTGACTGGAGAAAATCCTTTTCCTACAGGTAATTATGAAGGAGGGGAAAAGGTTGATCTCTTTATCAATATAAATATTTTTCAAAGGTATTTATCAACTAAAGGTAGTGGAAATTTGATAGGTGTCCAATTAAAATATTTTACCTACAAATGACTGTGTGACTCTTTAAACTTTAGAAACTTGAACAAGATACTTATATAGTGTGAGAATATATATACATATAACGTGTACTTCTAACACTTGAGAAACTAGTCACAAGCCTATGTAAATGTAACCATTGCATTTGTTTCTTCTAAGTATGACATTGGACAGCCATGATTTATACACACTTATAATGTGCAGTGACATGTATCTTTGACCACATTGGTTGGAGTATTGCTGCACCAGGGTTATTCTAAATCTTAAATAATAGGCCTCATCAACCTCACATTGATAAACCAATCCCGAATTTTAATCCTACCCAGCCCCAGTTAAGATTATTCCTTGAGTAAGATTTTCCTAAATTCAAATATGGGAAATTTGAAATCTTTAATAAGATTTTTTTTAAATCTTTAATAATTTCGTTGATTTCTTAGATATTAGGGAATTTAATATGTCATTTTATATACAGTAATTTGAAGATCACTTGAAGCTTATACAATGTATAACATTTGTGTTCATTTTAATCAAAAATGTTTTTCATTGTTATTTTTTGTATTTTAACTTGTAACTTATATGATGTGGTCCTTGCTTCCGTAACTAGAGATACTTAGTCTTCCAGATTACCAGGTCTCATCCCAAGCCTAAAGTCGTCGGGGGTCCTTTACATGTAAACCTCTAGTTGGTATCTTTGTTTATGTCCAAGTAAGACTAGGAACATGTTGCAGTAAGCTACTGAAACAAAAGAACATCTAAGGAATCTCCGAGACCTACTCCGGCTAATCAGCCCACTAACCCCCCATTTAAATCATGTGCACAAACCCCAAGTCAAAAATTAAAATGGGGGTTTAGCGGGCTGATTAGTCGGACTATCTGAGACCGTGCTGGGCCAGTATTAATGGAAGACCAGTACAATGTGGAAAAATGTTATATTGGTCCATTGTAATAAAACAATGCAAGACCTTACTGACATCCGCTTTTATTAGAATGACGCACATAACATGTCATAAATAAATATCCCAATAAAAACGAATGCAAGTGACAGACGTCTAGGATTGTTGGACCAACTGCAGAGCCGAGAAACTGTTAACGTTTGGCCTCGAACCCGGAACCATTGGTATTTTCTACCAGATTATTATTCAAATTGAAAAGTATATATAATGTTACTAGTGATGAAATCAACAAAATCGATTTTATCCCTAGATTTTGTGTCTTTATATATTTTCCTTATAAAACTACTATTGTCATTGTATTATTTGTCTGATTCACGTTTTGTTATCAGTTGATCACGACGTAAAACAGCTGTCGCATAACAGATTACACAGGAGAAGGAAGTATTGTGTACGGTCTATACAGTACTGGCCTGTACAAAGTTTAACACTGAGCTAACGAAAAGGAGTCGATGATACTTGGCTACCGAGATTTAGATAGACAGGGACCGAAAAGCTGCCAAAGATAGAGATATGTACTTAACGAGGGACCGACGAGATGAGCTGCCTATTAGGCACCAATTCTTCAGGTTTCAAGAGTGTTAAACTTTGACAGGCCTGAACTGTATATATATATATTGTTGTACACAATATATATTTATTGATTTACTGAGAAAAAGTTTTACTAAACCTTAAGTAACAGCTATTTAAATATAAAAAAGAGCTGAGAGGCAAATAAAAACAGCAGAATTTTAACTTATTCATTAGATTTAGTAAAGGGCGTTTATCGCTCATATATATACATCAGTCCCCATGTTTAAGCAAGTCTGTTACGAAAAAAATGTTTAATAGACTAAACTACAGCTGAAAATGTAAATCAGGGTATGTGGGACCCCTATATGTAGTAACTACCACAAATGTAGTAACGGTCACAAATGTAATAAAATTGTGTCACATATGTAGTAACGAACCACAAATGTAGGAACGACCGTTACCACAAATGTAGTAACAGTTTTTGTTACCACAAATGTAGTAAATGAAAACCGCTATATGTAGTAACGAAAATTTCGAAATCTGAACGTTAGAAACCAACATTTAAGGTGCGTTCTAACCCGATAGAAGCGACTGTTGTTCCGATAGACGTGACTTTTAACGCGTTAGAAGTGACTTTTAACCCGATAGAAGGGAATTCTATCCCGATAGAAGTGGCTCTGATTCCGATATAAGTGACTTAATTAAATACCAGAGAAAAATATATGTATAAATTGTTAATTTTGCTAGGTTTTTTTCTATTTACTTGAAAACAATTAGTGTCACATAAATCGGCACATTACAAAATGATTAGCATAACATGTAATAGTAATTCAGATATAAATAACAAATAATAAATAACTACTAGTATCTTATAATCCTTGTAAGGGATACCCTAGTACCTGCGATGAGCGATAATACCAATTGGCCTCTTATTTTCATTATACTTCGGTTTGTAAAGTACATGTAAAAATCAATTTTTAAATATAAGTTTCTGGGTTTTCTGTATTTTGGCAGATTTTAGTAGGGTACATGTATTTATTATTATACTCCACGGCACTTAAGATGTAGGAAGTATAATGCTGTTGGTCGGTCCCTCCGTCCGTCCATCAGTCAATTATAAGTTTTCCGCATTGTTTCCTAAACACTTTCAGATAGAGTTTTTGAATGGGAGTCAAACACAATGAGTTGCAGATCAAGTGAACGTTTTGTTTTACTACGAATCCGATCCTTTGCAATTGTCTTTGATAATTTGATTGAAATACTAGTAACAGTTTTCTGCAGTTTTTTCGTAATAGCTTGCACATATTGAACTGATTTGGCATGTAGGTCTACCATAATGTGTAACAGATCAAGTTCACGTTTCATTTTGCTTCGCTGAAATTTATGTTTTTACGATGACTACACTTGATTTGGTCCAATATGTGGGAGCAACCTCACAAAGGTTTTTGTAATATGTGCTGATTTTTATGGTGTATCTTGTTCTTTCGCCATGTTCTTTCGGATGGGAACTTAATAAAAACGAGGTCCCGTGTCACGGTGGGCTTGGCACGCTAAAGAACCCTGCTGTATAATGCCATCAGCGCAACGCACATGCAAAATTTCTGCACCTTCGCCTATAGCTGGCGACGTCTCGATATAAGTGAAATATTTTTGACTGGGACGTTAAACACCATTACTCAGCTCTCAACCCTTATACCCTGCTTAGCGTTTAAGTTACTTCTCACGGGCTAGTTGCGTACCCGATCCGCTAGAAACGGATCATAGTGTTGTACGTCTTTAAGGTTTTCTCTTTTGTCTGCGGTTTAAATTAAACGGAAGTGTTCAAAAAAATTCAGATTGTTTTATTTTGTTACTAAATTCTTAGCTTATTATTTTTAATTTGCATCGCTATGGGTGGGTGTCCAGTTACCTGCTAAATATTGCAATTTGACCAACTAGATGAACAATGCACCCCTATGAAGTCCGACGCCTAATGAAGTCCGGACTTCATTAGGCGTTGACAATTTCGACGCCTAATGAAGTCCACAGATTGGGGCTCAAGACGAGGAGACTTTTTGATATTACCAAAAAAAAAGTCTCAAAATTTAACGACTTCGATTTAGACCAACTAGCAATAGCAACGTACATTCAGGCACATACATCGTGTGCTTTGTCCAACCGTACCATACCCCGCAAAAATGTTTAGGGGGTATTTATACGAATCACCCCGTCCGTCCGTCCGTCGGTCCGTCGGTCCGTCAAAATATCGTGTCAGCTTTACATATGCTTCCATGTCTAAGAATGGATTTTAAACAAACATGGAACCAAAGTTATTGTCCGTCTGTCTGTCCGTTCGTCCGTCTGGATGTTGGGAAAGGGAGGTATTTGTCTCTCCAAAGACCGTTATAATTTTAGCTCTTTTTGGGGAGGCATAAAAGGTACCAATCGAGAACTATTGTTTAAATAATTGTAATCTAAGAGTTTTACGGATGCAACTTGATTGACTGATTGACTGATTGATTGATTTGTTAAATGGTTTTTTTAGATCTAGTCAAGAATATTTACTTAAATCGAGACGTCACCAGCTATAGATGAAATATTTGAAGTTTTTACCTTTGAGGTGCGTACAGTGTACAGGGAGGGTCTCCAACGAGCCATACTTTCTGTGATGCATTGTTATCATGTGATGCATTGGTTTATCAAGTCTTTTCCGAAGGACCCCGTGACTTTTATTGCTACATGTAAATGACATTAGCAACACCCTGCTATTGTTTTGCATTTTACAATATTTTAATTTTGCGTGCATTACCATGCATGTAAAAAAGTGCCCAAAAATAATAATATTTATTTATTTATTCTTATTTTTATCTATCTTCTCCGCTAAATTTCTCAACAAGGTTTCTTAGAATCCATCATACGTACATGTATATGAAATCAAATGTGATTTTTTCCCCTCAAACTTCCGTGCTTACTTTATCATCTGATGGATTTCATTAAGCTTCGAGGCAACAACACGGCTAACAATGTCCCATACTATTTCATCTTATTAAAAGTCTCCGTTTTAATCATAGTTTTGTGCAACATATATATATTTATTTTTATCATGATACAAAAGTTTTGCAGTGGCCTTTATATCAACTGTTTTGATAAGTTTAACGCGGAGGATCGTTGATATAGACAATATCTTGTTAGCAGTATTAGATTAAGTAGTAGTATACCTTTCTGAAGCTGAACTTCATTAGGCGTCGAGGTAACATAACGCTTAATGAAGTCCCTTACTATATCTTTGTACATAGTGGATTTCATTAGGCGTCGAGGTAACTTAACGCCTAATGAAGTCCCTTACTATATCTTATTACAAAATGAATTTCATTAGGCGTGGAGGTAACGTAACGCCTAATGAAGTCCCTTATTATATCTTTGTACATAGTGGACTTCATTAGGCGTCGAGGTAACAACGCCTAAAGAAGTCCATTACTATATCTTTGTACATAGTGGATTTCATTAGGCGTCGAGGTAACATAACGCCTGATGAAGTCCCTTACTATATCTTATTACAAAATGAATTTCATTAGGCGTGGAGGTAACGTAACGCCTAATGAAGTCCCTTATTATATCTTTGTACATAGTGGACTTCATTAGGCGTCGAGGTAACAACGCCTTAAGAAGTCCATTACTATATCTTTGTACATAGTGGATTTCATTAGGCGTCGAGGTAACATAACGCTTAATGAAGTCCCTTACTATATCTTATTACAAAGTGAACTTCATTAGGCGTCGAGGTAACTTAACGCCTAATGAAGTCCCTTACTGTATATTGTTACATAGTGGACTTCATTAGGCGTCGAGGTAACTTAACGCCTAATGAAGTCACTTATTATATCTTTGTACATAGTGGACTTCATTAGACGTTGAGGTAACTTAACGCCTAAAGAAGTCCATTACTATATCTTTGTACATAGTGGATTTCATTAGGCGTCGAGGTAACTTAACGCCTAATGAAGTCCCTTACTACATCTTTGTACATAGTGGATTTCATTAGGCGTCGAGGTAACTTAACGCCTAATGAAGTCCATTACTATATCTTTGTACATAGTGGATTTCATTAGGCGTCGAGGTAACATAACGCCTAATGAAGTCCATTTTGTAATAAAATATAGTAAGGGACTTCATTAGGCGTCGAGGCAATGTAACGACGCCTAATGCAATAGTAAGGGACTTCATTAGGCGTTACGTTACCTCGACGCCTAATGAAATCCACTATGTACAAAGATGTAGTAAGGGACTTCATTAGGCGTTAAGTTACCTCGACGCCTAATGAAATCCACTATGTACAAAGATATAGTAAGGGACTTCATTAGGCGTTAAGTTACCTCGACGCCTAATGAAGTCCACTGTGTAATAAGATATAGTAAGGGACTTCATTAGGCGTTAAGTTACCTCGACGCCTAATGAAATCCACTATGTAATAAGATAAAGTAAGGGACCTTATTAGACGTATGTTACCCCGACGCCTAATGAAGTCCACTATGTACATGTAACGAGATATAATAAGGGAATTCATTAGGCGTTATGTTACCTCGACGCCTAATGAAGTTCAGCTTCAGAAAGGTATACTACTACTTTATCTAATACTGCTAACAAGATATTGTCTATATCAACGATCCTTCGCGTTTTAACTCATTAAAACACTTGATATAAAGTCCACTGCAAAACTTTTTTCATGGTAAAGATAAATATATCTGTTACACATAAACTATGATTAAAACGGATGAAATATTATGGGACATCGTTAGCCGTGTTGTTGCCTCGAAGCTTCATGAAATCCATCACATGATAAAGTAAGCACGGAGTTTGGGGTAAAAAATCACATTTGATTTCATATACATGTACGCATGATGGATTCTAAGAAACCTTGTTGAGAAATTTAGCGGAGAAGATAGATAAAAATAAGAATAAATAAATGAATAAATAAATAAATAAATAAATAAATAATAAATAAATAATAAATAATAAATGCAAAATAAAAGTAGAGTGTTGCTGCACAGCTCGGCATTTAGCAATGAAAGTCACGGGGTCCTTCGGAAAAGACCTGATAAACCAATGCATCACATGATAACAATGTATCACAGAAAGTATGGCTCGTTGGAGACCCTCCCTGTACACTGTACGCACCTCAAAGGTAACAACTTCAAATATTCCATCTATAGCTGGTGACGTCTCGATATAAGTAAATATTCTTGACTAGATCTAAAAAACCCATTCAACAAACCACAAATCAATCAATCAATCAGTCGGTCGGTCAGTCAGTCAGTCAGTCAGTCAGTCAGTCAGTCAGTCAGTCAGTCAGTCAATCAATCGATAATTCTCGATTGGTACCTTTTATGCCTCCCCAAAAAGAGCTAAAACTATAACGGTCTTTGGAGAGACAAATACCTCCCTTTCCCAACGTCCAGACGGACGAACGGACGGACAGACGGACAATAACTTTGGTTCCAAGTTTGATCAAAATTCATTCATAGACATGGAAGCTACATATTTAAGCTTACACGATATTTTGACGAACGGGCGGACGGACGATGTATGTGCCTGAATGTACGTTGCTATTGCTAGTTGGTCTAAATTGAAGTCGTAAAATTTTGAGACTTTTTTTTGGTAGTATCAAAAAGTCTCCTCGTCTGGAGCCCCAATCTGTGGACTTCATTAGGCGTCGAAATTGTTGGCGTTGCAATTTCGACGCCTAATGAAGTCCGGACTTCATTTGGCGTCGGACTTCATTAGGAGTTGTTACACCCCCCCCCCCCCCCCCCAAAAAAAAAAAAAAAAAAAAAACTGACATAATAAGTAATTTGGCGTTTTCTAAGTTTTAAGTGATGGTTCTCATACTTTAGCCATTATCAGAATTTTTTATTTTGTATTTTGTTATTGTCTAGTTATGTACGCATCTAACCCCCCCCCCCCCCCACCTTCACCCCACCAACACACGCACACGAAATCATCTGATCAATGTATTAATTGAAGCACTACAAACTGTCTATTTTGATTTGTACAAAGGTTACACGTTTTTAAGACTTTTGATAAATATACAAATCTCAATGTCGATCCGACGTCATGTAATTTGCAGGAGTATCGATCCGTTAATGCGAAGTGGCAGAAAGTTTTACCCATGGAGTGCAATGGAATGCGCTAGGGTTCTTTAACGCGTCACGCCTGGTTTTAGGGTCTTTTCCAAATTACCCTAATGCCTTTCATTTTAAAATACCATTTTTAAGTCTTGGTCAGACCCTGCCCGGGTTGCGAACCCACGAACCGTCCTGGAAGTGGAATAATAAACAAACCATAACAAATAAATAGAACTCAACACGTCAAAGATGGGGGTGTGACCAAAAAAAATCTCTTCAGAGCGGCGACTAATAAATGTACTGGGGACGTGAAATTCATCTCGGGACTTCCTTGTGGTAGCCTTGTCAGAGCTGAAAATGACTGTTAACATGAACATGAACCGTGACATTCCACATCGTTATGAGTAGCTTAGAACTGAAAAATCGACTTGCATTTGACTCTGGCAAAAACATGGCTGAAACCGAGGCATAATATGGGTTTGGGGTTTCATTCTTTAAATTACCCGACAAATATACCTTAAATTACCTGGCAGAAAAACCACAATGCTTGTCATTAATTAACACTAGCTTAGATATTACCCATTTTGAAAAAAAAATATTTTATCATTTTTAAATTTTACTACATTTGTGGTAAAATTAATTTGTTACATTTGTGGTAAAATTTTGTTGCTACATTTGTGGTAAAATTTTGCTACATTTGTGACCAACATTTACTACATATGTGACAAACCTTACTACATTTGTGGGTTGTTACTACATATGTGACACAATTTTATGACATTTGTGACCGTTACTACATTTGTGGTAGTTACTACATATAGGGGTCCCACAGGGTATCACACCCGGTTTGATTAAAAATGCTCATCTAGTAGGTCGCAATGAAGCTTCAATACAATTATGTCCTTTCTAAAATATATATTACATTCATTATTGATCAAAAACCCCGTTTTCAAGCATAAAAAGGCAGAGTTTGATATGTTTAAAGTGAAATTGAAAATTTGACGGATTGTGCAGACATTTTGAAATAAGATTTTGAGCAGAGACTGTCATTGTACATTAGGTCACTGCCTTATAAAAATGATGCAACTAGAAATATTGTAATTCCTAGTAAAATGTGGCTACAATCTCTGAAAAACACAGGGTATTAGTAACAATGAATATGGTTTAAGGCTTGCAATCGCCAAACTAAGCTGCGTGTATGCTTAACTAATGCTTCCATAAAAAACTTCGATTCTCACTAGGACTCGCACTTGCCGAGTCGACAATTTTATTAGGACACTCCAGTTTCCTCCACTAGCCCAGGACTGATAACAGTGAAAAATTTTGGCTTTTGGGTAATTTTAACACCCTTAGGCCTACTCCACGCCACAAAACACCGACATGCCTAAAATCTGACGACAGCAACGCGAGGGGAAAAACACTGCCTAAATGCGACACATTACAAAATTTTCCTCAAATACTAAAGAACATGTGTGTCCACGCAGTAACTGCATTATAAGCGGAAAACGGGGTACATGCTTAAATGTGCACGTGACACAAAGCAGTATTATCCAGATCCTCGGTTACAAAACAACATGTTCTCGTTCGACAATTAACTGCAACGTATGGGGACACAAAAGGTATGGAATTGATGAGGGATACAGTGACACTAAATATATGACTTTAGCGACTAAAATATGCTTAAATGCGACATAAAACAGTATCATCCTGAAATACAATACATCAGTCAATGCGACAACTGCAATATAAGGGGGGCAAAAAAGTATGAAAATGATAGGAGATACACGGCGACCCTTATGACGACAGCAACTTAAAAAAGCATGCTTTAAAACAGTATTATCCTCAGCTACGACTGAATACATGTGCTCATTCGACAAATGCGATATCAAAATATGGGGAAAAAAGGTAAGAAATTGATAGGGGACAATGCGACACTTTACTTGAATCGGCAACGAGATGTTGACAAAAATTTTCAACTTTTGTGAATTCACTCAAGAGTCATGTGACAGGAGATGTATGATTGGATAGTTCAAGGTTCATACCCACTTGATATTCTTTATGGTGACAAATACACTGTTAATTGACAGTTTATTGGTATGTGGTGTGATGTTTTTATTTACATTTTAAGATATCCGATATATAAAAACGTAGTAAATAAACATTAACCTGTAAATATGACTTATTTGTCATAGTAAACCTGTATAAATGTCCTCTTATGTCGGGACTGTAACAAGACCCTGTATAAATGTCCTCTTATGTCGGGACTGTAACAAGACCCTTTACTCTAAAGTCACCACAACCAAGACATATGAGGCCGAAATTTTGAGAAGTTTAATATGTGGTCTCTATTCTATACAACAATTTCAACCGAATGGTTCGATAGGACATCCTTTAGTTCCCCACCCATTAACATATTATTTTTTTCATGTTGAATACACATAAGACATCAATTTCTACCTTTCTTCGGACAAGACTAGTGCTGTTCTTGTTCTCATGTGTAACATTTGATTTGACTTGTATATCTTTATCAGTGGAGCTTCTCCCTGTTTGCTTTGGGTCTGTCTCTCATTAAATCGTGTGTAAAATTTTTGAAAAACAAATTTTTCACAGAAATATGAAAAATGGCGTTCTCTTTATGAATTTTTTTTGTCAAAAGTAAAATTTTAGTAGAGGGTATAAATGGAAGTTTTATAAGTTCAGCTAGCAATTTTACCACCACAGATTAACTTACTGAGGCTTGGCTCTATTCATCAAATGTCGATGGGAAGATGACGAAGCTAAAAAAAAAAAAAAAAAAAAAAAAAAAATAAATAAATAAATAAATAAATAAATAATAAATAAATAAATAATAAACAAGGTAAAACTTCCTTTTGTACCCCCATTATATTCTATGTAAAATTTTTGAAAATTAATTTTTCACAGAAATGTTCAAAGTGGCTTGAATTTGTCAATTTTTGACTTTTCAGTCAAAATTAAAATTTTAGTGGAGGGTACAAATGCCATTATGGTAGTCTTTCTAATAACAAAATAGATTCTTTTTAGTCGATTTTTCTTTTTCAAAGATCTTTATTTTTAAGGATTAGGAACATTCGTGACAGGATGAATGATTTACAGATTTAATTCATTTATCACCTCTATAAATCCGCAGATGTTCCCAAATTGAAAAAAAATCTTCGTCAGACACGGACACACGCACGTTGTTAAGTGTGTAAACGGCCAATAATCAGGTCAATTCTCTTTATTCTTGTAAGGTTATATTCATTGTTAAAAGCCATGTCATTAAAATGTCAAACATTTTAAATATGTCGATATAAGTGCCTATAGTGATATTTAATAGATTACCGAACAATTAGGGCTATTTGTCACGCTGTAGACTTAAACGCGTTATACTTATAAATGACTTATTGACTTACAAGTTCAAGTTCAAGTTCAAGTTCTTTATTTCTCATAAATTGTACATTTACAATATAGAGAACATATATTACATTATAATATACATAATTACATAAGCATACGTGAGTTATACATAATCAATCGTATAATTTAACCAGGAGGACTGACTCTCTCATTGATAATACTAATAAATTTACATAAATTGTTTAAAACAGACATCTTTTTTGAAGAAAATAAGCCATAAAATTTCACAATATTTGGATTTTTAGAGAATACAAAGGGAATATATTTATTTCGATCACTAGTTAAAGAAGTACATTTTAATATATAATGATATTCATCCCCAATTTCATCCCCACATAAATTACAAATTCTTTCATTCCTATCTATATTTTGCCAACGTCCAGTTTCAATTGGTAATCTATGGTTGCTTGTCCTAAATTTACTTAAAATAATTTTATTTTTCTTACAAAGATTTGATCTTAGATAATATTGAAGTTGAAAATCGTTACTAAATAATCTATAAGATATGCCTTTAGACGAATTATTACAATCACTACTCCATTTCTGTTGGAATTGATCACATAACTTCAATTTAACAGACTTAACTACCCACTTTTTATTAAAGTTTTGACAATGTAAAATATTACTCATACCACATTCATCTAAAATTGCCTTAACTTTCATAAACCATTCAAAATTGATACCTTTTAAAAATTTGTTATATAGCATATTATAAATCAAAAATGAGTATTTTGTTTGTTTACCAGTAACAATATTTGCCCAAAAACCTATAATTCTTGTTTTTATATAAACACTGATGGGATACCTTGCTAGTTCGCCATACACAATAAAGTTTGGTGTTGACTTTTTAACATTTAAAATTAATTTACAAAATTTAAGGTGAACTCTTTCTAAAATATCACAATTACTGAAACCCCATATTTCACATCCGTATAATAAAATTGGCATAACCATCTTATCAAACAAATCTAATTGACATTCAATAGACAAATTATATAACCTTGACCTTTTAATAACATTATACATTGCTGCAGTTGCTTTATTGATAAGATGTTTTTTGGTATTTAGAAAAGAACCACTTCTGCTGAATACTACTCCTAAATATTTAAAGTCTTTAACAATCTCAAGTTCAGTTTCATCAATATAAAAATGTATATTTTGTAAATCCCTGCCTCTTGAAAAAATAACAATTTTAGTTTTTGATGCATTAACATTCAGTTTCCAAAGTTTACAATAATCTGAAAAATATTTAAGTTGTCTTTGTAAATCTTCTTTGGTTTCTGCTAACAGTACTGTATCATCTGCATAGAGCATTAAAAAGAACTTAACATATACACCAATTTCCTTTTCAAATTCATCTGCAACAGTTAATAATCCATCAACATTGTTTGTATTTAAAAAATATTCGAGGTCATTCATATATAAGGCAAATAAAAATGGTGACATGTTTTCCCCTTGTCTTACCCCAATGTTACATTCAAAGTAGTCGGAAAAAGTATTATTTACAAAGATTTTAGATTTTGAACCATTATACATATTAACAATAAATTGGTAACATTTACCATTTATATTATTCTTTAAAAGTTTTTGCCATAACCCGTTTCTCCAGACTTTATCAAAAGCCGAGGAGAAGTCTATAAATGCACAAAATACCTTTACAGGTAAAGGTGATACATACATCTGCACCCTATTCGACCATATAAAATAACGATACACCCCTACCCATTATTATTTCATTCGGTAAATTTCGATTCTCAAGAGTGTCGCAAGTAAAGGTGATACACGCATCTGCACCCTACCGTAATCATAAAAAATGACAATGGTCTTCTATCCATTATTAAATCACATTCTGTTAATTAGGATTGTAGTGTTATTACACCCGGTGATATTGCAAGCATATGCGGCTTATCAATACCATCAGAAGGTATTGCACTCGCCATCACAATAACTGGTTGTCTCTGTATCCGAAAATTATTTGACGTCCCTACAGTTCCATTCTTACGAAAGCCTATTAAGCTCATGAATAAAAAAAATTAAAAGGCGCAATAACGCGAGATAAAGGCGTTATAATGCGAAAAAGGCGTAATATCGCGAATTGAAAGGTGTTATAACGTGAAATAAAGGCGTAATAACGCGAATTGAAAGGCATTATAAAGCGAAATAAAGGCGTAATAACGCGAATTGAAAGGCATTATAACGCGAATTAAAAGGCGTAATAACGCGAAGTGAAAGGCGTTATAATGTCTTTTTGTCTATATTATAGAGCAGGCAACTGCAAGTGATTAAACCTTGATCCATTCGTACTTAGATGTCACAAATGGCATTTAATCATTGTTAAAAGTTAGCGATTGACAATTGGCCAGGAACTTTTTAATAAATAGCCATGTGTATATTGCCAATGTTTATATTTCAGATTACTTGAAAGATTTCCATCTCCATAAATAAAATGATACACTTTATGAAAAAAACTTTAAACATTGAAAAGAAACCTTTCTTTATGTTTTACTGAAATAGTATGCTCATTGATGATGTGCAGTTTTTTAATTTTGATAGAATAAATACATATAAAACAGCTTATTATATAATCTACTCAATAATCCATGTAATACGGTCATACAATAAAAATCGTATTGAATGAGTGTGACGTCATAAAAGCATAAAAGTCATTCCAGAGTGACGTCACATAAATGACCTAGTTCACAATTGTTTGTTTCATTTGACACTGTTTGTTGATTCCAATTTAAGCTGATACTTTTGTACTTTTCTTCTGAAAAGAAGATACATTGTATTTAAATTGAAAATGTTTGTTTTGTTTTTGTATCATGCGGACAGACTATTGTTTACTTTTAATATTTCAGCAGGATTACTTTTGGCGCATGTACACAGTTACGTGAATTTGTTGTGTTTCGCAGTGAATCAGCTGTTTTCTTATAATGAGAAGACTAGTTTTAAATCTACGAAAACCCAGTTTTTTATGGGATTATATAATAAATAGAATCTTGCATTCGTGTTTATGTAATATTGAATTTATTAAACTCGTTGAATAATGTTTTATGCAACTCGCCAAGGCTCGTTGCATAAAAAATTATTCAACTCGTTTAATAAATTCAATATTGCATAAACACTCATGCAAGATCCTCTATTTATTACATTACATATAGTTGTGCAGGAAACACACACACACACACACACACACACACACACACACACTTCTTTTAATATGCATGTAAAGGGGGGGGGGGTTTTAGAGATTAAACCCAAGGACCTCCACATCATTATAGTAGGCATCTTAATTTTGCGTTAATATGCCTTTATTTCGCGTTACAACGCCTTTCAATTCGCGTTATTACGCCTTTATTTCGCGTTATAACGCCTCTCAGTTCGCGTAATTACGCCTTTATTTCGCGTTATAACGCCTTTTAATTCGCGTTAGTACGACGCCTTTCAATTCGTGTTATTACGCCTTTATTTTGCGTTATTACGCCTTTATTTCGCGTTATTACGCCTTTATTTCGCATTATAACGCCTTTATTTCGCGTTATTACGTCTTCTATTTTTTTTATTCATGAGCCTAATAGTACATTCTTAATTTTGATTACACGTGTGACTTTTGTATCTAGCTAGACAGGAAGGCGGTGCTTACCCTTCCGGAACACCCGGTCTCTCTTCCCTGGTGAAAGATCACGTGCTGTCAGTTTTCCATTTTTGGTGGGGTGTTTTTGGATTGTGATCTTAACATGGACTGGTATGTTTGGTAAGTTTATTTTTCACAGAAATGTTAAAATGTTTTGATTCCGTCATTTTAGGCTTTTTCGTTCTTTATAAAAAATATTTTAGCGGAGGGTTTTCCATGAGAGTATTATGGCTAAAGTAACCAAAACTTTTATCCACTCTTTTCTGGAAGTTCCGTGTTTTACGAAGCACACTGATCATCAATGGCTACTGCAAACCATATGGCCGCTATAATAAAAGTCCATGAATTCAAACGGGCATGGAGAACTACTTTTACACAATTCAATACCGACGGTATTGCGTAGATATTTCTCAATAGAATCCTGTTAAAATATATTTATTTATTTCATTTAAAACATCTTGACTGATTTTGAACAACTGCATGGAGGAGTGCTTCACCTGTCACGTCACTTGTGTTCACTTCTGTAGGTAATTGTTAACACAGATATTCACAAAAGAAAACATGACGCACTCCAGTGCTGGACACTTAATCAAGCCAAGTGATGCACCACTCACTCTGGAAACTTAACTGAAATTGCCGCGAAATAAATTGCTTGTTGGTCACCAGCACGAGTTACGTTTCTTTGATTGAAAAATTCCGGTCTGATCCGGCTTGGTTTTTCAAGTCATATTATAGTATGATTGTTTGATTTCCGGGTTTCCCCTCATGTGTCATTGACAATGCCGACCCGGTACATTGGAAGACCTGGCGTTCAACATGGCAAAACTCTCTACGAAATCGCAGCAAATTTGAAAAATCTAGGAGTTGGCCGTGTTGTTTATCGACATCTGTTTGCTGAACGATACCCAGAGAAAAGTTACTACATACTAACAAAAGTTGTACCAAACATGAGTGTATCTGTAAGAATATTCTTGAAGTTTCTTCGTAAATAGTAAAGTTTCCATTAAACTAAAGACTACTTTAACGTCATGCCAATTGTTATTTAAATACAGAACATATCATGTTGTTCCTTATAACACTTTAAAATCATAATAGGTCGAATCAAAAACACTAGTCCAACTGCATCCAAATCACTAGTCCCAACTAAACTCCCTATTTAAATTTTGTCTTGATAGGGGTTAAGAGGGGTGATTAGTGGGACTTCCTATTCGCTATCTGAAAAGCAAAGTAAAACTAGGGAAGTGGGAATGGGTGCTCCGGAAGAGTAAGGACATTTGTAATGAAAATTGAGAATGAAACGAGCATGGGAATATGGGACGTGGAAAATGTCTAGGATAATAATAGGTACAGAGACATATTACTTTTCAAACAAGATTGCAATGGTGACTATTAAACTTTAAATTATAAATAAATAAAAAAACAAACTTGAACTAAAACCAAAAGGATAGTTTAACTCTTTGGGTTGTCTTCTTTGCAATTAAGTACTTCCTATGAATGGTACCAAGTAAAAACAAAATGCCACAAAATTTGATCCAATCATGATGTTAGAGGTTTTGAGGATAAACTTTGTTGCAATAAGTTAAAAAAGTAACTATGTTAGATGTTGCATACACTCTTTTTGTTGGGATATTGATGCAAAGTGGCATCTAACAGTTTATTGGCAAAACACTGCTTATACTCTGCCCAAATTTGGGATGGAATGATTTCTGATGAAATAACCAAATATGTTGAAAGTTGTTACTTACTGTTTTAGTATTTCTTCTGGATTTCTTATCACCCAAAATGACCCTCAAATAAATTTAAACAAACGTGTACCAAATACATTGTAGTTGTAACTTAATTTAGCTGTAATTTTATTTTTACATTTTGACAATTTAATAAGAATCATAAATGATGTCTGCAAGGTAATACATTTTGTATTGTACTGCCCTGATCTGACAAATAATCTACGTACTAGGCACTGGAGTGAGTGTGAATAAAATTCCACTTGTCACAGGGCTGTTTTTACTCTTTCAGATTGATTGGCAGAGTGCTTTGAGGTTCTGTCCGGGCATGTGCTATCACTTCACAACTTAATTGAAAGATTATTTTTTAAAAACTTAATTGAAACATTATGTTTTAAAATAATCAGAATGCTTTCTTAAGATCAAAAAAGGATTATTTTGCTATTTCAAGTATAAAAATATAATTACATGTACTGGTAAATGTATAGATTTTCATTCAGATTTTTTTAGCTCACCTGACCGAAAGGTCATGTGAGCTTATGGCATAGCGCAGCATACGTGCGTGTGTGCGTGCGTCATTAACACTTATTTTCGACTTCTCCTCTGAAACTACTAGACAGATTTCAATGAAACTTGGTCAGAAGTATATATGGGCCGGTGCAATTCAGATTTGTTCTTGGCGTTGCCATGGCTACCATGACTAGGTCAAGGTGACCTAGAGGTGCAAAAATCTTAAAAAATCTTCTTTACCAAAAGTATTGACTGGAGAAAAAATCTGATGTGATATTTGGCTTCTCTAGGGTCTTAAGCCAATAGTTTGTTCATTTTGTGAAATTCAGACAAAACTAGGTTACGCGTTTTTGTGTTTAATTTTGAAAAAAATTGTAAAATAGCTTCAAATTGTTATAACTTGACTATTTGACCAGATAAGGGCATGGGGTTTTCAGTTTTGACATCTTCTTTTTAGTATCTTCAAAATGAGGTCAAGGTCAATTGTGAAGGTCTTGACCTATTTTTTTTAACTCGGATTATATATATTATTTGGAAAACCATAAACTTTTTGTAAAGGCAGTATATTAGAATGTTGTAGGTATTGATACAACGATCATTTTGATGTATAGAAGGTCCTGGGTTCAAAGGTCAAGGTCACAGATGCAAAACAATACTGAAATGGTTAATTATCTTAAAAACTACAGGGATTTATCAGGGTCTTTTGGGAAAAGGCCCTAAACTAAAAAATGGGAAAAACTATCAACTTTTTGCTCATTTTGGGAAAACTTTGACATCATTTTTGATGCCATTAATGATTAAATCTAATGCTTTCAGTGTATTGAGGTGATTGAAGATTTAGAAAAGCAGTCACATTTATGGCCAGACTTCAGCTATGTATCTGGTACGATTTTTCTAATTGGGAATTTTTTCAGTCCATTTTGGGAAAAAATCAATGTTTTTCCATTGGGAATGGGGCCGAATTTCGGCCCTAAATAGGCCCTTGATAAATCCCTGAACTATAAACTTTTTTGTATAGACATGTATATTAGAATGTTGTAGGTATTGATACAACGATCATTTTGATGTATAGAAAAGGTCATGGGTTCAAAGGTCAAGGTCACAGATGCGAAACAATACCGAAATGGTTAATAATCTCGAAAACTATAAACTTTTTGTATAGGCATGCATATTAAAATGTTGTAGGTATTGATACAACAATCATTTTGATGTATAGAAAAAGGTCATGGGTTCAAAGATCAAGGTCACAGATGTGAAACAATACTGAAATGGTTAATTATCCCGAAAACTATAAACTCTTTGTAAAGGCTTGTATATTAGAATGTTGTAGGTATTGATACAACGATCATTTTGATGTATAGGAAAAGGTCATGGGTTCAAAGGTCAAGGTCACAGATGTGAAACAATACAGAAATGGTTTATTATCTCGAAAACTAAACTTTTTGTATAGTCTTGTATGTAAGAATATTGTAGGTATCGATACAACCATCATTTTGATGTATAGAAAAAAGTCATGGGTTCAAAGATCAAGGTCACAAATGTGAAACAATACCAAAATGGTTAATTATCTCAAAATCTATAAACTTTTTGTATAGGCATGTATATTAGAATGTTGTAGGTATTGATACAATGATCATTTTGATGTATAGAAAAAGGTTATGGGTTCAAAGGTCAAGATCACAGATGCAAAACAATACCGAAATGGTTAATTATCTCAAAAAACTATAAACTTTTTGTATAGGCATGTATATAAGAATGTTGTAGGTATCGATACAATGATCATTTTGATGGATAGGAAAAGGTCTTGGGTTCAAAGGTCAAGGTCACAGATGCGAAACAATACCGAAATGGTTAATTATCTCGAAAACTATAAACTTTTTGTATAGGCATGCATATTAGAATGTTGTAAGTATTGATACAACAATCATTTCGATGTATAGAAAAAGGTTATGGGTTCAAAGGTCAAGGTCACAGATGTGAAACAATACTGAAATTGTTAATTATCTTTAAAACTATAAACTTTTTGTATAGGCATGTATATTAGAATGTTTTAGGTATTGATACAACAGTCATTATGATGCAAAGAAAAAAGTTTCAGTATTTTTTTAAAAATCTATCAGCTAGCCATAAGTTATCAGGTGAGCTTATCAGGCCCATGTGCCTCTTTTTTTTTTTTAGCTCACCTGACCGAAAGGTCATGTGAGCTTATGGCACAGCGCAGCGTGTGTATGTGCGTGTGTGTGTGCCTGCGTCGTTAACACCTATTTTCGACATCTCCTCTGAAACTACTAGACAGATTTCAATGAAACTTGGTGAGAAGTATATATGGGCCGGTGCAATTCAAATTTGTTCGTGGCGTTGCCATGGCTACCATAACTAGGTCAAGGTGACCTGGGGGTGCAACAATCTTCTTCTCCAAAAGTATTGATTGGAGAAAAAATCTGATGTGATATTTGGCTTCTCTAGGGTCTTAAGCCTATAGTTTGTTCATTTTGTGAAATTCGAACAAAAAATAGGTTACGCGTTTTTGCATTTAATTTTGAAAAAATCGTAAAATAGCTTCAAATTGTTATACCTTGACTATTTGACCAGATAATGACATGGGGTTTTCAGTTTTGACATCTTCTTGTAGTATCTTCAAAATGAGGTCAAGGTCAATTGTGAAGGTCGTGACCTTATTTTTTTTACCTCTGATTATAATTATTATCTCGAAAACTATAAACTGTTTGTAAAGGCGTGTATATTAGAATGTTGTAGGTATTGATACAGCGATCATTTTGATGTATAGAAAAAGGTCATGGGTTCAAAGGTCAAGGTCACAGATGCGAAACAATACCAAAATGGTTAATTATCTCGAAAACTATAAACTTATAAACTTTTTGTATAGGCATGTATATTAAAATGTTGTAGGTATTGATACTACGATCATTTTTAGCTCACCTGGCCAAAGGCCATGTGAGCTTATGGCATGGCGAGGCGTGCGTCCGTGCGTGCATCCGTGCGTGCGTGCGTCAGTAAACTTTAATCTTCTCCTCCGAAACTACTGGGCCAACTGAAACCAAATTTGCCATGGAAGGTCCTTGACAGAGTCTAACTATAGTTTGTTCAAATCATGGCGATCGAATATCCAAGATGGCCGCTATTACTAAAATAGACAAAACAAAAAAATCTTCTTCTGTTGAACCACTCATTGGAGGCAAAAACTGATGTGATATTTGGATTCTACATAGTCTTAACCTTTAAGTTTGTTCATTTCATGAAATTTGGTTAAAAAATAGGTTACGCGTTTTTGCGTTTAATTTTGGAAAAATCGTAAAATATTTTTAAATTGTTATAACTTGACTATATGACCAGATAATGACATAGGGTTTTCAGTTTTGACATATTCTTGTAATTACCTTCAAAATGGTGTCAAGGTCAATTATGAAGGTCATGACCTAATTTTTAGCTCACCTGAGCCATAGGCTCAGGTGAGCTATTGCAATCTATCACCGTCCGTCGTGCGTCGTGTGTCGTGTGTAAACTTTACATTTTAATCTTCTCCTCCAAAACTACTGGGCCATATTTGATGAAACTTGGTGATTATCATGCCTAGGTAACAGCCTTTCAAAATTGTGTTCGGGGTTTGGCCACGCCTAACAAGATGGCCGCTGTTACTAAAAATAGCAAAAAGACAAAAAAATCTTCTTCTCTGAAACCAAAAGGTGCAGGCAAATTTTGATTAGATATTTGGATTCAGCATACCTGGGAACATTAAAATTGTGTTTTTCATGAAAATTAGACGAAAAACGGGTTACGCGTTTTTTGCGTAAAATTACGTAATTTTTAAAATGAGACATTTATTGTTATAACTTCATAACGGCTGAAGATAATTGTATGGAGTTTTCATTGTTGATCTTGTCTTGCAATTTTATTCCAATTGATGTCAAGGTCGAAGGTCAAGGTCATGTCCCAGTTTTTGACCTTTGATAAAAAATAGCATTTTTTTTAACATTTCTTGTGATAATGGCGTAAGATTTTCAGTTATTTGTAGCTATTGACATGACGATCATTTTGATACATAGATCAGGGTCATGGGTTCAAAGGTCAAGGTCACAGATGTCCAAGAATACCAAAATAGTTAATTATCTGCAAAACTATGAATTTTTTGTATAGGCATGTATATCAGAATATTGTAGGTAATGGCACAATGGTCATTTTGATATATGAATAAAGGTCATGGGTTCAAAGGTCAAGGTCACAGATGTAAACAAGTACTGAAATGGTTAATTATCTCAAAAACTATAAACTTTTTGTATAGGCATGTATATTGGAATATTGTAGGTATTGGCCTAATGATCATTTTGATATATGAATGAAGGTCATAGGTTCAAAGGTCAAGGTCATAGATGCAAATGAATACTTAAATGGTTAATTATCTCAAAAACTATTAACTTTTTGTATAGGCATGTATATTGGAATATTGTAGGTATTGGCCTAACGATCATTTTGATATATGAATGAAGGTCATAGGTTCAAAGGTCAAGGTCATAGCTGCGAACGAATATTTAAATGGTTAATTATCTCAAAAACTATAAACTTTTTGTATAGGCATGTATATTAGAATATTGTAGGCATTTGCACAAGATCATTTTGATATATGAATGAAGTTCATAGGTTCAAAGGTCAAGGTCATAGATGCAAACTACTACTTAAATGGTTAATTTTCTCAGAAACTGTAAACTTTTTGTATAGGCATGTATTTTAGAATATTGTAGGTATTGGCTTATCGATCATTTTGATATATGAATGAAGGTCATAGGTTCAAAGGTCAAGGTCATAGATGCAAATGAATACTTAAATGGTTAATTATCTCAAAAACTATAAACTTTTTGTATAGGCATGTATATTGGAATATTGTAGGCATTTGCACAACAATCATTTTGATATATGAATGAAGATCATAGGTTCAAAGGTCAAGGTCATAGATGCAAACGAATACTTAAATGGTTAATTATCTCAAAAACTATAAACTCTTTGTATAGGCATGTATATTGGAATATTGTAGGTATTGGTCTAATGCACATTTTAATATACAGATGTTTTAGCTGTTTATATTATATATTGTAGCTAGACTTTAAATATGTTATATATAGCATCCTTATATAATAATTATTATAAATAATTTGCAAAAATACTTGCATATTATTGGCCCTTACTGCTGAAAATTTTGATATTCTCTTTTATTAATGTCATTGACCATTGAACCTCTGCATAAGATATGTACCCTTCCTCAGGTGAGCGTTAAGGCCCATGGGCCTCTTGTTTACTTCTCTAATATTATTTATTATCTCGAAAACTATAAACTTTTTGTATAGGCATGTATATTGGAATATTGTTGGTATTGATGTAACGATCATTTTGATATATAGATTAAGGTCATTGGTTTAAAGGTCAAGGTCACAGATGCGAAAGAATACTGAAATGGTTCATTATCCTGAAAACTATGAACTTTTTGTATAAGCATGTATATTAGAATGTTGTAGGTATTGATACAACGGTCATTTTGATGTATAGAAAAAGGTCATGGGTCCAAAGGTCAAGGTCACAGTAGCAAAACAATACCAAAATCATTAATTATCTCGAAACTATAAACTTTTTGTATAGGCATGTATATTGGAATGTTGTTGGTTTTGATGTAACGATCATTTTGATATATAGATTAAGGTCATTGGTTTAAAGGTCAAGGTCACAGATGCGAAAGAATACTGAAATGGTTCATTATCTTGAAAACTATTAACGTTTTGTATAGGCATGTATATTAGAATGTTGTAGGTATTGATACAACGATCATTTTGATGTATAGAAAAAGGTCATGGGTCCAAAGGTCAAGGTCACAGTAGCAAATCAATACCAAAATGGTTCATTATTTTGAAAACTATAAACTTTTTGTATAGGCATGTATATTGGAATATTGTTAGTATTGATGTAAAGATCATTTTGATATATAGATTAAGGTCATTGGTTCAAAGGTCAAGGTCACAGATGCGAAAGAATACTGAAATGGTTCATTATCTTGAAAACTATGAACTTTTTGTATAGGCATGTATATTAGAATGTTGTAGGTATTGATACAACGATCATTTTGATGTATAGAAAAAGGTCATGGGTCAAAAGGTCAAGGTCACGGTTGCAAAACAATACCAAAAAGGTTCATTATCTGGAAAACTATGAACTTTTTGTATAGGCATGTATATAAGAATATTGTTAGTATTGATGCAATTATCATTTTAATATATAGATTATGATCATTGGTTCGAAGGTCAAGGTTACAGATGCGAGTAGCAAGTTTCATAAATATCTTAATATCCACATCAGAGTTATTGCTCCTTAAATGTAGTATTTATTGTGTTTTTGTGCTGTTTATGGCACAGGTGAGCGGTACAGGCCCTATTGGGCCTCTTGTAATGTATATAAAAAGGTCATGGGTTCAAAGGTCAAGGTCACAGATGCAAAACAATACTGAAATGGTTAATTACCTCGAAAACTATAAACTTTTTGTATAGGCATGTATATTAGAATGTTGTAGGTATTGATACAACGATCATTTTGATGTATAGAAAAAGGTAATGAGTTCAAAGGTCAAGGTCACAGATGTGAAACAATACCAAAATAGTTAATCATCTCAGAAAACTATTAACTTTTTGTATAGGCATGTATATTAGAATGTTGTAGGTATTGATACAACTATCATTTTGATGTATAGGAAAAGGTCATGGGTTCAAAGGTCAATGTCACAGATGTGAAACAATACCAAAATGGTTAATTATCCCGAAAACTATAAACTTTTTGTATAGGCATGTATATTAGAATGTTGTAGGTATTGATACAACGGTCATTTTGATGTATAGAAAAAGGTAATGAGTTCAAAGGTCAAGGTCACAGATGTGAAACAATACCAAAATAGTTAATCATCTCAGAAAACTATTAACTTTTTGTATAGGCATGTACATTAGAATGTTGTAGGTATTGATACAACTATCATTTTGATGTATAGAAAAAGGTCATGGGTTCAAAGGTCAAGGTCACAGATGTGAAACAATACCATAATAGTTAATTATCTCGGAAACTATAAACTTTTTGTATAGGCATGTATATTAGAATGTTGTAGGTATTGATACAACAATCATTTTGATGTATAGAAAAAGGTTATAGGTTCAAAGGTCAAGGTTATATATGTGAAACAATACCGAAATGTTTAATTATCTGGAAAACTATAAACTTTTTGTATAGACATGTATGTTAGAATGTTGTAGGTATCGATACAACGATCATTTTGATGGGTAGAAAAAGGTCATGGGTTCAAAGGTCAAGGTCACAGATGCGAAACAATACCAAAATGGTTAATTATCCCGAAAACTATAAACTATTTGTATAGGCATGTATATTAGAATGTTGTAGGTATTGATACAGCGATCATTTTGATGTATAGAAAAAGGTCATGGGTTCAAAGGTCAAGGTCACAGATGCGAAACAATACCAAAATGGTTAATTATCTCAAAAACTATAAACTTTTTGTATAGGCATGTATATTAGAATGTTGTAGGTATTGATACAATGATCATTTTGATGTATAGAAAAAGGTCATGGGTTCAAAGGTCAAGGTCACAGATGCAAAACAATACCGAAATGGTTAATTACCTCGAAAACTATAAACTTTTTGTATAGGCATGTATATTAGAATGTTGTAGGTATTGATACAACGGTCATTATGATGTAAAGAAAAAAGTCATTGGGTTTAGTATTTATGTTTTCTTTAAACCTATCAGCTAGCCATTAGTTATCAGGTGAGTGTATCGGGCCCATGGGCCTCTTGTTTTTTGAAAATTTGGAGACTACAGATTTTTTGTTTTGTTTTGAAGGAATAAACTATCCCTAGTAGTCAAATGAATTTACTAGCTTTATATAATTTGACAACACATTTTATATTTCAGAATTTTACTGTTGGTGAGGCATATGGATATAAAGTATTTCGAGGTGCGAAGTTTCCAAAACCAGTGAAAATTGATGCAGGTTTCAGAACAGATTGGAAATTAGTTCCTAAAGAGGATGAAGAAGAATTTTGCAAAATAGACAATGTGTATAAAAAACCTTTTGACCAAAATAACCTACAACATAAGGTTCCACCATTAATGGAAATTATTATGAAGGAGCACCTCTCAAGATTGGATAAAGAAATGGATTTTAAATTTGAACTAAAACACAGACAGAGAATAACTCAAACAAATGTATGGCACAGGTACTCTTGTGACATTGATAATGATAATGTAATAAAGGAGAAAGAAAACTGGTAGAAAACAGAAAAATAATATAAAATCTGTAGTTTTATAATTATACAAATTAAAAGATGTATCACGTAGATCTTATTATATTTGTCTTGTTGCAACAATGGGTGTTAGTGGTCAAAGGCATGTAAAACAACAACTTACATACAAATTACAATGCTTCACTGACCAGGCTTAAATCCCACACAGTGTCAGACTCGAGCAGATCTTTGGCGAGAAAGTTTGTTAGTTTGCTTGCTAAAGGTTGGTGGTTTTTCTCCAGCCATTTTGGTTTTATCCACCATCAAAGTACTCACATCCCCATTGTTAATGAAAGAATCTTGACTGGGATGTATTTCCCCTGTCCATTTTTGACGGAAGACTTGGGAGCTAAGGTGAAGTATTACATTGCATAAAGTGATTTTTCTGGGATTCTTTCTTCAGTGGTGTAACCCTGCTGTGTAAGGGGTTAGTCAAAGACAGAAAACAGTTAGTATCATGCTGTTTCCTTGAGACTATGTATGGCAGTGGTGTAACCCGGCTGTGTAAGGGGTTAGTCAAAGACAGAAAACAAATAGTATCATACTGTTTCATTGAGACTATGTATGGGTTTATTCTTGCACTTTGTAATGTCTTCTACACTTTTGTTCTTATACATGTATCTATGGAAAAGGTGCCATCACATTTTTAAAATGCTAAATCTCACTCCCAAATAGAAGTTTTACACTAACATTTAAATAGATTTAATAGTTTCACATAGTATACAGAGGAATTAAATTTTATAACTAAGTGTCTCATATACTGATTGTACAATGGACTGTACATTAAAATCTAGAACTAATAAGTGGGGTCATCCTGACCAAGACCTTGAAAATTGGGTCTGTCTTTTCAACAGTGGGGTTGACATAATAACTTAAAACATTTTAATAGGAAAGATCAGTATCGAAAAATCCACACCACTTTATTAATTGTAGTCATATTATGTCTTAAAACCAACTGTACTTCCAGGAATACTATAATGTTGATATTTTTCACTTAATTATAACGAAAGGGTTTTCTTCCAAATTATGTACCAGACAGGAGTGTTGGCTTTTTTCAGTTAAGTAATTTTATGGTAGTTAAGCATGTTTATATGGTCTTAAGTTGCATCAACAACTGTTTGTTTATGTTACATGATTTCAATAGGGTATGAATCCTATTCTTGCCTGTAAAAAGTATATGTATATACAGTAAACAGGTACACACCTGGGGTGAAAGATTTAATTATCATTCACAGGTTAATTCATACCATTCCTTCTCTCATTTGCATAGAGGTTCTTACATGACTGTATGTAAGGTATACATACTAAAAAAGGTCATTTTCTCTCTATAAACAACATAGTTAGACTGCTTGTAAAACAAAATAAAAAATAATTGGGTTGGGTACAGATATTTTGGACACATAAACATCAAATTCATTTTAATTTTCTTGATAATTAAACTTTGAGTACAAATACATGGACTAGAAATACAGTAAAACCAGTTGGTTAAGTAAAAAAAAATTAAAATGAATGTAAAAGAGGTAAAACCTAATTCATTCCAAGACTACGATAAATAAAAAGATGGTTCTTGGTTGGCACACATACAGTATTTTAGGGGTACAAACTCATTAATTTTGGGGCCAATGGAGCAAGGGCCACTTCTAGATTGATTACTGCTCTTGGTCTAGACTAGTGCCTGCTTCTATTCTACTGGTCTATTTAGCTGGTACTTACATGTTATATAATTTCAGATTAATTTGCATTATGCACCATAGGTTCTCATTTTACAAGTAATTAAAACAAACATACTAATCCATGTCCGAATCACAATCCAGAAGCAAAATAAAACCTTTGGAACTGACAAGTTAGGTTAGACATGTGGACTTCCACCAGGGAAGTGAGGCCGGGTGCTCCAGAAGGGTAAGTGGCGGCTGTTTAGCTAGCTACACCCGCCATGTTTGTAACAAAAATTGTGTGAAAGGAACATGAAACTGGGACTCAAATATATCCAGGACCATCCTGGACACAGAGACATCAAACTTATCAACAATACTGTGATGACGGCCATAAATCTTTTTAAGGGCCTTGATAAGCCTAGACTTGCAATATCCCCGTGTCAACAATTTATTTGCAAGCAGAGTGCTAAAAAGATGATACTAGATGTATGATCTCTGCTTAATTAAATTTCCTTTAAGTGTGTGTTCATAGACCATTTTATTACTTTTAATTTTGAGAAAATACTAGTACCACATTAATGCAGTCAAACAGGAACATGTAGTACCCCTAGTGGGTGCTCTTGGAACATGTATTTTATTGTAATAATAAGTGCCCATTGTATGACTTTACAGTCTAACCTGCCATAAAGGCCACCTCTATATAAGGGCCACCTGCTTCTAAAGACCAAAAGAATTGTTTTCCAACTGTTCTTCATTCATATTATTTGAACCTGTGTATAAAGACCACCTGCTCATTAAGGTCACTTTTACTTGTTCCCTTTGGTGGCTTTTATAGACAGGTTTGACTGTAATTAGTACTTACACAATGGCATTGTCTGTGATCTTCGATCATGTATTTCATTGTACATGTAATAAAAATGGATATGACATTTGTACATAAATTAGTAACACTTTTGATACTTTTGGGTCATCATCATGGTATTTCGTTGTAATGGATAAGTGCTGGTTGCACTCATATATTAGTTGGGTTAATAGCGGAGACTGCTGCCAGTGGTTTTGGATCATGCATTTCGAGTTCATTTTGCATCTAACGAAAAGTGCGGATTATGTAACTGATACAGCGCATTTTTGGCGTAGTTACTCGTAATATAACCGTTTTTATATGGTTGAAAGTTAAATAACAAATTTTTATACCTTGTCATCACGAGTAGACAAATTGTTTATGGCTAAAAACCAATTTATTTAATTAAACACGTGATCAGTACAATACACTCGACCGGGAATAAAAACGACGATAATTGTGTTAGGATGGCTACAATGAATTCAGTACAGACCTGTCGAAAGTTAACAGCTAACGAATTTGTACCGAATTGACTGTTTATCTCCGCCTTATCTAGACAATTGCTATCTATCTCTCGGTAGCTTTCGGCAACTAGCCGTCCATATCTCGGCCATTCAACTTCCGAGCTTCAACGCCTTTAGCTGTGTTAAAATTTTCACAGGTCTGTACTTTATGTCACGCTTGTCGATGAAGCTGAATCTCTGAGCAGCTACTTAATATACCAACAAAATAGCAAGAAGTACGTGAAAACAAGTAATTATTAATGAATGCTTGTGGAAAGATAATTCAAATGAATGTAATTTTATTATCACACGAGGAAGATTAGAAGTCGAGGAGAGCTTGATATTCATTGGATTGAATGACTCGATATTATGTTGTTCTAGTTCTTTAGTAATATTTGTCTGGATATTTTAAGCATGGTTACATGTATACATATATTAATTCGCGATAATTTCTATGACCGTATGTGACTGAATCAAGAACCAAGCTATTGTCCAGAAATCATTTTGTCATTATATCTAGTTTCTGCCTGCGCTTTCATTCAGAAATCATTTTGTTTTATATCCAGTGGCCGTACTTGTAACGTCGGTAGCTCCAAACATGTGTTTTTCTTATCTTGTTCTTTTGTTTTGTCATTTTATTGGTTTCTTTGTCTACTACCAAATGTATATTTTTAGCTACAAATTTTTACTTTCCATTATTGTTGGAAGCAATACGTACTTGTAGCTACGGATTTTGTGTAGTATTTTTTAGTTTTGCGGATCTGTGAATGTGTTACAGTAAGGCTAGAAGCGTCGGTCTTTTGAGCATTCATAACAGACATTTATCTGTAATAGTTTAAAGGTTCTATGAGTATTAAACATCAGCAGTACTCAGGGATCCAGAAATTTCGGCAGTTCTAACAGACATACACAACAACCAGCTGATAAGGCTTCCTACAACATTATTCTTGTTTGTATGAGATTCTACCTTGAATGTCTTATTAGATAGTATATCAAATAACCCTGCATATACTGGAACTAATTTTACAAAGATGAAGTTCTTTCCAACCATAGGGGAGTTCTCGATTCTTTCGGTATCAATCTTAAAGAGAAAGAACTTGACCTTCCTTACTTGTATTGGATTCTTAAACTCCATACAAGGAAAGATATATAGCAGGTACATCTAAATGTACTACTAAACCATTATCAGAAACTCTAAAACAAATTTTACAAATTATGACAGTCGTCAAAGATGGTCTTCAGTCTTATTCAGATAAATCTGGCATCAACCAAATGTGGATTCTTAAAAATTCTTAAGAACTACTTGAACATCTTGCTGCTAATACTTTATCTCGTGTAACACGTGTAAAACATTTGATATTTCTACACTCTACACCACTATCCATCATTCTAAATTGAAAGAACGTCTTAAAGAAATTATTCACAAAAACGGTAAGCCAAAATACAAATATCTAGTGCTGAACAGGGATTCTAGGTATTTTGTCAAGGATCATACGGATTCCAAACAAAAATATACTGAAGATACCATCAACAAAATGTTTGGAGTTTTTGATAGGTAACGTATTTGTTGTGTTTGATTATATAATTTTCCAGCAAACAATCGGTATACCAATGGGTACAGACTGTGCAAAATTGCTTGCCAATTGTTTCTTTATTCTTATGAAGCAGAATTTATGCAGAACCTTGTTAAATCTGGAGGAAAGATTGTCACCAAAATCATTCAACTACACATACAGATATATAGATGACGTTCTTTCCTAACAATCCTAAATTTGTAGACTATGTTAATGTCACCTATCCCAGTGACTTTGAAATAAAAGATACGACTGATTCCAAGTTCTGCTTCATATTTAAACTTACACCTCAAATATGACGCCTATGAAATGTTACATTTGAAGCTTTATGACAGACGTGATGACTTTAATTTTTCTTTTGTCAACTATCCTTTTGTATGCAGCAATATGACTGCTTATGGTGTATTTGTGTCCCAATTAATACGCTATAGTAGAGCTTGTTCCAACCACTGGGGCTTTGTTCAACGAAGCAGGCTGCTTGCAAATAAATTGACACCGGGATATTGCCGCACTAAATTTATTAAGGTCCTCAAGGTCATCACAGTATTATTAACACGTGGCGGGTGAAGCTGGCTAAACAGGAGGTGCTTACCCTTCCGGAGCAACCGGCCTCATTTCCTTGGTGGAAGTTTACATGTCATTGTCATACTTCCGAAGCGAGCGTTTACGTTTAACTTTCCCGACGTAAACGTCAATGTTTGATTCTCGACGCGAGCGTTATCATTGGCGTCCAATACTAGTTTCAGTTTATGATGTTACAATGTTTGATGTACTAGATCTCTGACATCTCTTTGTTATTCTGAACTTTAATCAAAAGCCAAAAGGTCAAATATCACTGTAAACTCAGATTGATAATTTGTTAATAATATATAATATATATTCTGACATGCTTTAGCCATAAGACAAATGACAGGGATATATATTATATCTATAGTATAATATCTCTAATATACAGTACAGGTCTGCCGAAAGTTTAACATAGAGATAACAAAAATGAGTCAAAGCCCGGCTGCCGAGTGACCAAGATATGTGTAGTTAGGGACCGAACACCTGCTGAAGGATAGCTGTTGTAGAGCTATCAAGATATAGCTAACACGAGGCAGATATGACCCTTTGAGATGCCGATTTGGCACTAATTAGTTAATTTTGTGTTAATCATTCGACAGGTCTGTACTGTATTACATCAACATCTGATGATCACGTAATCCGTATGATGTTTTACATGTCATTTTGATACATAACTCTACAACCTGATAATCATAACTCTTATTAAAATGCTAATGCCTGTTATGGGAATTGCTGGTAATTTAGACCCTCTATTATAGGTTCCGTCTTTACTTTGATCTTAGATCAATGTCTAATCAACTTTACTCTGAATCTGTATGTATAAACTTTGTATAACAACATATCCATTACAAAATTACTTAATATCTCAAAAAAGAGGAAACGATATCGGAAAAAAATGGAAAAAAAATCCTACCGACCTTGTTCCATATGTTATCTTAAATGACAATAAACAAACCCCATTTTCACGATCATTTCTTAACTTTGACTTTCCTTAACCTAAATCTGACAAATTTGTAAATCTCAATGTTTTGTTATTTTTCAAGATATTCAGGAATTTAAGGCATCGTTTCGGAAAAGATCGTACCAAGCATACAATATTTGCATTAACTTTGTTTTCAAAAGTGTTTAAAAAGATTGCTAAACTTTGTCGAAATTCGGTTAAGGAAAATCTTACTACGGTGAAAGAATCATTATGAAACTGGAGCCTGGTGCTTATTGCTTTATCAAATACGTGATATAATATTACAGAGTTAATTAATGGAAACCGTAATTGTTCCCGAAATTAATTAAAGATATGCGTCATGTTGTATGTAAGATTCTGTGAATGGGGGCGGGTTTAGTATAATTATTGTATATACATGTACTAGTATCTAATATTTATCGTACATCGTATGAAATTCTAGAATTCAGTACAGACCTGTCGAAAGCTGTTGAGTGGCTGGTATAGATAGCTAGTGGCAAAAACCTGTCAATGGATAGATAGTAACTACAGACAAGTTGTCGAGAGAACCGGTATGAGCTAGCACTAATTCGTTAGCTTAGTGTTAAACTTTCGACAGGACTGCACTGTACTCCAAGCGTTATACGTTCATAACAAACGCAATAGAGATCTTACGCATGTGATACCGAAAGCTTCTGTCGTAACAGCAAATTATATATCACGATGACGTAGTTTGTTTACAAATACGACATACTTAGTTAAAAAACCAAATTTCAATGTTATAGATCACGTGATATATTTTATGCGTTCTAGATTGGATAATACACAGTTTTCCAATCAGCATGCTTTATTGATGCAATGCTGACAAACATAAGTTTTGGATTACCAGAAATCTGAATTGTCTCACAATGACTACAGCTAACGTTATGCAGTTTTTAAAGACATTTATCGTTATTTTTACTTATAGTTTATGTTTTAAAAGGACAGCATCATTTCCTACAAATGAGGTAAGTGTTTTTAAAAAGAATATTACTTACTAAATCTTTTATTTATAATTATTTTTAACTGTTAATAATTTATTTATTTGATAAACCCTTTGTTATTTTACTTTAATCTCAATTTTAATCATAGTTTTGTTTTTCTATTGACATATCACAGGTCCCGAAAGAAATATTTTAAATTACTAAAAAATATTTATGGTGAATTTCAATTGTTTATTTTTATTTTTATTATCAACTAAATTTTATGTTTTGAACTGGGAAAATTAGTCCAGTTGCGTTATACCGTCAAACTGAGAAAATCGGTCGTCAGTAAATTGCGCAAAATGATATTATATACTTTATGATGGAGTTACACAAACGTAACATACATGTAGAATAATAAATCCTTCATAACTTAAAGAATAATGCGATATTAATATCAAATCGTTAGTATATGTTATTAACGTTTTTGAACAATGCAAACATTCTGAAATGTGATTTTTTTGCGAACCTGGAATCTCTGAAATGTGATTTTTTTCGCATCTTGACCCTTTTCTTGGCCACGGTTATATTTAATATAATGTGAAGCGTGTGGTAACATTTTCTACATGTATCTATACATACACTTGATGAGCAGACCTAATAAACAAATTAGATCCTTGTTTAAACGGCCTCATTTTTTCTCCGTTGATTCATCACACATAGACTTATTCCAATCATTTAAATTGATACTAAAATAAGGTTTAAAGTTAAAAATTAAAAAAAATAAAATTAAAAATTAGTTTTAAATATAACAAAATGACTAAATTATTATACAACTGTGCTGTTCAATATTTGTCAAACCTTCTTTATGTTTTACTTTAGCTGATTTTTCTTCGATTTTGACATCAAAAAGTTTATAGTAAAAGTTCCAAACAAATCTCCACGCATGTAAAACATACTGACCATATTAAATTACAATGGTCACATTAAAAAACTCAAGATAACATTCGAATGAACAAAACGCGTATACCCATGTTCTTTATGATGTTAAACGCAATTAGTTATAAAAATATGTTTGTAACATGACCTGTTTAGTATAAGATTTGCTATCTAAGTTTAATGACAGAAATACGACTTATACAGTTCATTCCAGAATATTTTTGGGGCAAAAGCGAAACCTGTATTTAATATTAAATCCAGAAACATGAATGGCAGAAATTCGACTATCGTAGAGGCTTGTCGAAAGTATAACACTAAACCAAAGAATTGGTGCCAAATTGGTAGATCATCTCGCTATCTTGTTTTCTATCTCTCGAAAGCTTTTCGGACACTGGACTACTAGCTATCGATACCTCGGTAACTCAACAGCTTTTTTGTCAGTAGCTCAGTGTTAAACTTTCGACAGGTCCGCAAGAGTGTTTTACGAAAAAAGCGAAATCTGTGTTTAACATTAAAGTCAGAAAGTGATTGAGAAACAAATCATCATGTTTTATAAAGTGACCTACTGTTAGGTGATGATGGGGATAATTTATGGCTTTTATCTAACATTATAAAATTCCAATCTCATTGAAAAATGTCATCTAACATAAGCGAATGGTTGTTAAACTGGAAAGATAAGAAAAAGTAAACATGATCGATACTGCTGAACGAGTTTTATGACCGCGAGATATAAACATTTTTCCCGATAATTCTAAAAACAGAAAGCATCCCGACATATTGCTGAAAACCAGTTTTATTTACGAGTACTATTTTAATAAGATGTTGAAAATTACATTCATAGATCAATTTACATGTACTTTCAATACAGAGACTTGTAGCTGAGTAACCTGTATTGTAAAAAAAAAAAACTCGGAACAACAGACAACAAGAAAGGAACACAACAAGACACAAAGTAAAATAGAAAAAAAGTATTAAAAAACTCAACTTCAAAGTAACAATATGACGTGCATAATTCAAACACAACACGCCAAGAAAGCACAATCACAAAAGCAAAGCAAAAACTTAAACTTTGAAAACTTGTAAATCAAATTATTAAACACGTGAATTTCCATCAGGTACCGGTATTGGTATTGAGATCAGGTGCTCCGATACGGTATGCACCTAGTGTCTAACTAGCTAAAATCGCCACGTATGAACTCATAATAAGAAAAGCAACCTACCAATCCATGTCCAAATCATTATCCCAAAGCAAACCAAGAATTTTGGAACTGGCAAATTAAGTTAATCTCGCGAACTTCTACCAGTAAGGTTATTTACGAAATTGAAAGCATTTTGTGTCTAGCTGGCTACATTCGCTACGTGTGAAATTATGATAGAGAATGAAAATAACATACAACTTTGGGACGTCAAATATATCCAGAGTAGTTTTCGATACAGGGATATCACACAACAATATTGTGATTAATCGGTATGCTGTACTTTGTAATGAAACGATAAGAATATGTACTTTATATAACTTTACAATATATATAATACATCGGCCAAGTATGTACATGTATAATGTGTACTTTTTTTAAGTTGTAATGTGTTGTATTTGCGCTTCTATTCAGTATAATCGCGCCTTCAATGAAACACTTCCAAACACTACAATAGTGTCATGCTTTGTCCGGAGCACCCAGTCCCACTTACTTGGTACTTGGCGGAAGTTCGCGTTGCCAGCTTTCAACGTTTGACTTTAAGATTGTGATTTGGATAAAAATCGGTGCGTTTGTGTTTGACTTTTGGGACTTGGTTTTGGATATAGACCGGTATGTTTGTGTTTGATTTGTGATGTAACAAAGATTATTATTTATGCATCTAAATTCAAAACTGCAAGTGTCTTAGTTTTAAAAAATGTACCCGGTCCTGATAAGACCTATGTGTGTTTGTATGATTTGTATTTGTTGGCCATCTAAATAGTTGGCCAATTAATATTGCATTAAGACTAAATTTCTGTAAACCATACCACATGGCGATGATGCATGAACATCATAATTATAATCTAAAGTAAGACATGTTCTGTGGTGAAAATTTATTTTATTGACAATTTAAAAGATATTGAATCAATTTTCGACGGTAAAATTATTAAAAGATTGTCCTGCAACGAAAACAAAAATACTGACGACCTATAAACTACGGTGCCTGATTCGTAACACTTAGTCTTTTTTCAAAGCGAGTCTTGTGTACTGTAGACGAAAAGACCTAATTTCAAGGGTAAATTCACAAAACGATGCGCTTAACCATGTAATGAGACGAAATTTCGAAGACGAAACAACGTTGGAATACTTTTATTTTTGGTGAAGTTTTCGACCAAACTGTGCACCATTGATGGCTGATTTGTTTCTCTATATGACATTTATCACAATATTGGTGATAGGTTTGATGTGACATTGTCTCTGTGTTCAGAATTGCCCTGGATATATTTGACGTCCAATAGTTCCATGTCACGTTCACCCAATTTTGATTACACATGCGGTGGGTGTAGCTAGCTAAGCAGGAGGTGCTCATTTTTCTGGAGCACCCGGCCTCAATTCCCTGATTGAAAATCACGTGTCTAACCTGACTTGTCAGTTTCAAAGTTCTTACTTTGCTTCTAGATTTTGATTCAGACATGGAGCAGTATGTTTGTTTTGATTTTCTCTATACGCACGAAACAGAATTTATGTAGAATCTTGATAAATCTGAAAAAAGACATTCAGCTACAAATACAGAAATGTACACGGAGTTCTATCTCTTAATAATCCTAAATTATGAGTGTGTGGATGTTATCTACGTTAGTGAGCTTGAAATAAAAGGTACGACTGATTCTTCAAGTGCCGTTTTATGTTTGGACTTATACCACAATTATGGCACCCTCGAAAGGTTACTTCTGGCACACATGATGGCTTCCATTTTTCTATTGTCCACTTCCCTTTCTATGTAGAAACTTACTTGCTTCTCCTTCTTATGTTAGAGCTTGTTTCCATCAAGGGGACTTTACACAGCAAAGCAACCGGATTACAAATAAATTGTAAACGTTCCATGTTCCTTTCATTCTAAATTTTGATTTCTAAGCAGGAGGTGCTTAACCTTCCGGGGCAACCGGTCTCACTTAAATGGTTGCAATTCACGTGTCGTACTTAATTTCTAGTTTTCAAAGTTTTCACTCTGCTTTTGAGATTGTGATTTGGACAAGGACTAATTTGTTAGTGTTTAATTTTGCTTTATCCAATTTGTATTTTCGCCCCATTAGTTTCATCTTTTATGTTTTTGTCATTAAAATTTCCTGTTTTATTCGTTGTTTCGTATTTTCGCCTTATGAACTATCAGTGACATGACTAAATGGCATTAGTACATCGCCATAGACAATTGATTAATCTTGAAACCTGTCAGTATATACAATTTGATGTACTGTGCTGAACAATGGGTGGTTCTTATTTTATCAACATCTGAAAATGGAAGGAAATGTTCGTCCTTAATTAAGCTAATGATTAAATATACAAAGTGCATTAAGTTTTTAGATTGATTTTAATACACACAGGGCTAATAAGGAAGATGTTTGTAGTAAATAGTTCTCCAAGAGAAATGGCTTGAAATGGCTTTTAAAACATAAAAAGAGAAGAAGGCTTCATTAAGTAGTTTATTGTGATTACATAACAAAGTCTAAATGTTATAAAATAAGCTAGCACTAAGTTTTTAAAAATTGTGTAATGGGCTAGAGGTATCGTCTATACGACCACTATAAAAGATTACCATATGGGATTCTATAGGATGGTTCTATCGGAAGACCAAAAAGAAAATGCCATTAGCGGAAGACCATGAAATGAATGCTACAAACAACCGCTAGTAGAAAACAATGCAAGGAATGCCATGAAGGGAATGTCATTGACCGAAGGCGCCACTAAAAGGGACCATGAAGGAATACCACCAACAAAAGACCATAAAGAGAATGCTAATAACAGGAGGGAAATGCCACTAGAGAATACTATTCAGTGATCGGTACTAAACAAAAGACTATGAATGGAATGTCACTATTGGAAGACCACGAAGAGAATACCGCTAGCAGACGACCACGGAGACACATAAGCAGACGACCACGGAGACAATGCAATAAGCAGACGAACACGGAAACAATGACACAAGCAGATAACCACGGAGGGAATGTAATAAGCAAAAAGCCACGGAGAAATATCGAGCAGAAAGAAATGCCATTAGTACAAGACCACGAAAGGGAAAGCTATTAGCATACGAGAATTAATTACTATTAGACATTCTGTTTCTTGCAATGCCTTATCAGTCGCAATAACCCATTTTCGCTTACAACTCCTTAATGTTGATTCTGTTGTAAATAATTTCAAAGCCGTTCTAATAAAAGGCTAACCAGGAAGAAGATGCTAAATCATAATTGAGGACGTGAATTATGTCTCGTTTTTAAATCAACATCTACAAGACGTTACATCTCAATATGTTGTCAAAGCTGATCATCTTGTCAAGAGAATTCAAGTTCATTTACGTTGCATGATCCAGAGAGAAAAACAAATCAAATCTGAAGGCCTTGTCATTTTCTTTATACTTAGACATGTCATAACTATCTTATGACATATCTGATTTGCTTTATAAATGGATTGATTATAAATATTATATAGTTCCTTCTCCATCTTTTGTAAAATGTTTATGTCTTTGTTCAAGGTCAATCGTAATACACAGATTCAGAGTAACATTAAAGTTTGCCAATATATCACGTGGTGCTCCACAGCGTTTGTTCTGAATTGCTATGGGAAATTTTTACACAACACATTTCCAATATAGCGCCATTTCACGATGGAATTTAAAATTATGCGGTTCCATATCTAATATAAAAAATATAAAACTCTGTGTAAGAAGATATCTGAAAATTGCGTTATTGTATTACTGCGAGTACCACTAATAGTCAAGGTTGATGGAGAATCGACGGCCAATAAAGGGTTCTGTTTGTGGCTATAAAACATCAGTCGGGTTGTGGGTTGTTTTACTTCTGTTTAAACCACATTCCCAAAAAGCAACGTGTACGTTTAAAACTTACATATTTAGTTAAACGCATTAACTTTCACCAAAGAAGTGAGTCCAGATGCCCCGACAGGATAAACACCTCCTGTTTAGCTAGCTACACCTGCCATATTTGAAATCAAATACATAATGAAAGGCACATTGAATTATTGAACATCAAATATATCTAGGGTCATTTGGGATACAGAGACATGATACTTAACAAAAACATTGTGATGTCAGCCAGAATTTAAGGACATTGATAAACCTAAACATGCAAGAGTAATAGTATTTATTCGTAAGCAGCATGTTTCGTTGTATGAAGTTCTCGTAACTAGTGAGAAAAAACTCCCCATAGCGTATTAACCGTAAAACAAATACGCCATACACAGGGGAATCGGGTATATTGCTGCATAGACAAATAAAGTTGACAATTGAAACAATGAAGACATTACATTTGCCATATATCTTCAAATGTAGCCTTTCGTGCGTGTCATAATCAATGTATATAGTTTAGAATTTCAATATTGTTCTTTTTCATTAAGAAAGCATACATATCATTACAAAATATACGTTTGGCAATGTAAATTACAGTTGCATAGAAGATAACCTTTGTTTTAAGTACTTATTTATGAAATACAAAGTTTTTGAAATTCCAACTGTAAAATAAATTAAACAGGTTCAACAATTCCAAATCTCAAATATATACTGCTAAAATTCTTTTACATTCTTTTCTTGTTTTTTGTTTTCTAAACTAATATATTCTAGTAAAAGTCATAATGGAGTTTATATTTTATTCATGAACATATTTTTTTGCTATTATTTGTTCTTGTGCTATAAATATAATTTCTAAAAAAAATGTAAAATATTACGAAATTTTTAATGATTTTTTTCTTTTTCTTTTGTATGTTGCAATGTATCCTTTGTTGTTATGTTTCTATTTTCTTTTGTATGTTGCAATGTATCCTTTGTTGTTATGTTTCTATTTTCTTTTGTATGTTGCAATGTATCCTTTGTTGTTGTTTCTATTTGTTTTGGATATCAAATCTTCAATAAATCAACAAAGATGGACATTTTTATGTAAGTTCTTTAACCCCCATTCATGAGCTACATTGATAAAGTCTTTATTTTAGAACAAGGTTCCAATTACCTCGTAACAGTTTAACCAAATAACGATTGATTAATTAAATCATTGTAAAATACAATTTAAACGTTTGGTGTTAAGTTATCATCTTAGAAAGTAAAACACTACTTACCTAACGGATTACTGGTTCCGAATCGGTAGCAGCTCATATCGGCCCATCGTTAGCAGTAACTCTGCAGATGTTATCTATTTTTCAGCAGTTTTTTGGCCATTAGCTATCCATATTTCGACCAATCGGCAGTCGAGTTTTGACTCCTATTCGTTAACACAACCTTAAACTTTCGACAGGTTTGTGCTGATAATGGGGAAAAACATTGGTCTTAATTCATAAAGTAACAAAAATTAATACAAGGTACACATACGTAAATCAGATAGCCATGGTGATTTATTATAGTGTTAAGTGGCAATTAGTGATACAAGTATTTTATTTCGTAATTTGTTTTATCGCCAATTAAATCGCGATTAAAAGATTTTTCAATAGTCTTAAGAATGCCACTAAACTGTTACACACATACATGCAATATAAATTCGTTACTTTACCTGGAATCCGTTTTGGTGAAACTTGATATATAACAAATAATTGTTATCGCTTGTTTTTAACGTACGAATAATGGGCAAAATTTAAGACTCCGTTTAAAAGGGCAGAATTGAGGACTTAAATATTTCATCGATTTATCATCGGTTTAACCCGTTAATTTTCGTACACAACTATTTTTTCACTCGACATTGAATATCGTTATACATATGTATTTGATGTTTTCCCCGTAAAATGACGCCGGTCATTTAGGGAAATCCCGATGTACGTATTCCGTGACCTTATCAAAGTGGTTTTACTTAAAGTATAATTGTAATATAATATTCCTTAGATTACATTTTATCTAAAAAGGTAATGTTGAGTATAAGTTCGAGGTTAAATTATGTTAAATGTGATACACCATACATATTGTTGGTCACATCTGAATTTTACGTGAATAGCCTCTTAATATTGTAATATACCACTTTTTGAATTTAATCATACATTCAAAAATGGTATTTCTTGTCATATACCAATAATTAAATTAAAAAAGAGGTATATGACAATATTATCAGAAAAACAGGCTACCTTACCTGAAATCCGTTCTAATGAAACACGATAGATACGGGTATAATTGTTATCGTTTGTTTTAACGTACGAGTTATGAACAAAATTTAAGTCTCCATTGAAAAGGCAGAATTAAAGACGAAAACATTTCATTGATTTATCATCGGTATAACCCGTTCATTGTCGTACACAATTTTTTCACTCGACATTGAATATCGTAATAGCTGATGTTTTCCCCATAAAATGACGCCGGTTATTCAGGGAAATCCCGACCTACGTAATCCGGGACCTTATCAAAGTGGTTTTATTTAAGGTATAACTGTCAAATACATACTCTCAAATTACATTTTATCTCAGAAGATTACTATTGAGTATAAGTTCAGGGTTAAATTATGTTAGATGTGATACACTATACATATTGTTTGTCGTATCTTAATTTTACGTTAATAGGTTCTTAATATTGTCATATACCGCTTTTTGAATTTAATCATACCATTTTTGTCATATACCACTTTTTGAATGTATTTTATGATGAAATTAAAAAAGTGGTATATGACAAAATCATCAGAAACACAGACTAAATCAAACACAAATACACCGATCCATGTCCAAATCACATTGTCGAATTAGGTTAAATACGTGAACTTCCATCAGGGAGGTGGTACAAGGTGCTCTAGAAGGATAAGCACCCCTTGTCGTGCTAGCTACACCCGTCACGTGTTAAACAATGAAAGGAACATGGAACATACTAATGTATATACAGTATTAATACAATACATATAAAAGCCTTTGCGATTTGATTATAAAAATTGCGACTTATCACACTAAACGCTTTGGTCTAGCCAAATAAAAGGTTGCAGCGTTATCATTTGACACACAGGCCTCTGATAACGAAAACATTATGTGTGATGTCATATTTCTACGTTACTTCTTAATAGCTGTTTAATTAACATTTAAATCGGCGTCACCATTTGAATTATCAGCAAATTAATATGTATGAAAGTATTAGATAAAAAAAACCTCTTATCTTTGTCTTTTTGCGTAAATTGCACAAGACGCGCATTATACCAATATTAGAAAGTAATTGTAAATTATTATTATTGTTTTTTTGGTCTGTGTCAGATTACAGCCAATCAAAAAAGACCTTCTCTATATATTTGATAACTTATCTTTTAACATGTGTTAAACCAGGATTTATAAATTTCCATATTCTTGATGTTATCAATGCAGGAGAAATTGCTGTGGATATAGGAAAATCCATTCATTTTACTCTGTATAATTTCTTTTTTATCAATGCTGGTTTGACTTGGCTGTAAACCACTATTAGCCGCACATTGTTAACATATGCTAGAAACTGTATATATTTACATCACTGAACGTTCTGCACGGGTCATTTTGGATTACAAATTAAATGTGTTGCAAGGTAATGTGTAATGTGCAGAGTACCCAATAAAATGTGTCACGTGATGTAGGGAAACAGCAGTATTCTCTGAACACATGTCTATGCCAGTTTCGACTGTTCATTTTATCATCTATGCAAACATATACATGTACCTTATCGGCGCATCATTTAGGACAAATATTTTAGTGTTAAATTTATACTATTTGTATGTTGGTCCAACAAATAAAGTCAAGATATCATTTTGATACTGAATACTAAAATGGTGAAAAAAAGGTTATCAGAAAAAATTTAGCAAAGTGTTCCATAAAAGTATCGACCAATATTTTGACAGTATCGTAGAAGATTTAAAATACTGACATTGGTATATCGTAAAATTCTAAAAATTTAATTATAATGTTTTTTGTAATTGATATATCGAACAAGGAATTTCGTGAACGACCTGTTCTTGTCAACTTTCTTTAAACTTTTAAATGTGCTTATTTATCGGAATCTTATAATATTCTTGATTTGGAATTTATTTCTTTATTTTTTTAAACAAATCATCATCTAAGTTTTTGCTTTGACACATTCATTTATCTAGATAGGAAAAAGTATAAATCATCAAAAACAAACATATTGATACATGTCTGAATCAAAATCCAGAATCAAAATAAAAACTTTGGAACTGACAAGTTAGGTTAGACACGTGCACTTCCACCAGGGAAGTGAGGCCGGGTGCTCCGGAAGGGTAAGCACCTTCTGTTTAGCTAGCTACACTCGCCACGTATGTAATCAAAATTGCGTGAAAGGAACATGAAACTATGGGACGTCAAATATATCCAGAGCAATCCTGGACACAGAGACATCAAACTTATCAACAATAATGTGATAAAACTTTTTAGGGCCTTGATAAGCCTAGGCTTCCAATATCCCAAACAATTTATTTGCAAGCAGCCTGTTACGTTGTACAAAGTCCTTGTAGTGCGAACGAATAAACTTTGAATACTGTCAAACACGTGAACTTCCAGGGAAGTGAGGAAAACTTAGACTTTTATTCATTAGGTTGATAGAAAATATATTTGACATAGTATCATAAATTCATTGCAGACGGAACATAGACAATAAAACACATACATGTTATACAGCTTCCAGCAGAATTTAATCAATGATATTGATATCAACATGTTAGTTACGCGTACATATACCTCATGTTTACCATGGTAATACATATATAAAATAATAAAACTGATCTCAATTGATATTTGATGTATTTGATGGTTGTTTTATATATTTAGCATGGTGATAACAACATGTTAATTCTTAAATTATCGTGCCAGCATCATATTATGATTTGGACACGGACTGGTATATTTTTTATAACCAAAACTGGTAAAACATGCTCTGCATGAAACATTTCCAGTAACGAAATAAAGTAGTTATCAAACATATCGACCCGTCTCCAAAAGCGAAATTCAAAAGCGTATTAAGTAAAATACATGAACTTTGAGCAGGGAAGCGAGAACGAGTGTTCCTGTAGGTAAGCACATATGTTTGTTCTTTCTTGTTGCTTAATCACCAAATTCATAAAACTTTGTTGCACTTTTAACCTGTACATTTAGGGTTTCCCATTGGTGCTATAGACAAGCGAGATCATAATTTCAACTACACTCTGTTACCTGGGATAAATTAACTCAACGTGACTCAAGATCGATTCATATATATCAACACCACTACGCTTGTATATGATTTAAAGATTTACGTAGGAAATTGTTACTCCTAAAAGCCCCAGAAGTTCTCCAGTTTTTGATTAATACAAAAACCAAAACATGTATATATAATCTCGGAAGATGTCCGTAAATAATTTTACACAATTTCATATCTTTATTATAATTTTGGTCCAAGCACTACTGATGAGGAATTGTATTCCGAAACGGTCGTCTAGTGCTGTATAATTAAAACTGGTATAAGATGAAATTCATATGTTTAATGCAAGCAACAAGATATAAAGAATTTCATAACGTTCTTAGTAAGCTTATATACAAGTCCAAAATAAAAGATTTGATGCCCTTTTATATTGGTCACAATGTATGATTAATTTAGACCCCTCTTAATAAAACCATAAACATCCCACCACAAAATAGTTCGTTATAGGCAAACAACATTGACCTGTCCATTTGACCTTTCATTAGGAATATTCATACAGGAGGGTCCACCCAATTATAGGTAGCATTAGGAATCGCAGTTAATACATATACATATTGCCTATGATTAGTGTTCACTTCACATCATATAGACGAAATTTACTCGTCTGATCCCTATTACTGAAACTAACTCGTCTATTATGAATATTTAAATCAAAGGTCAAGCAGACAGGTCAATGTTGTTTGCCTATACTTGCCTACTGAGCTTTTTGAGTCATCAAAAACAAACAAACCAATCTATGTTTAAATCACAATTCCAAAGCAAGATTCCAATCAATGCCCAAACCAAAATCCCGAAGCAAAGTAAAACTTTTGAAAACAGGCAAATTAAGTTACACACGTGAACATCCACCAGGGAAGTGAACCCCGTGTTCCAACAAAGACATATTTTGTTGGTTTTAGTTTTTATTATTTTTACAATTGTTTTTGTCCAAATGCTACTTTCATCTGTTTCATGTACTATTTATGTAATGACAAGATCGGCAAAAGTACGAGTAGAGTTTTTCTTAATGTGACATAGAGATAACAAGCAATATTAAAGGAACATTGAAGTCTGGTAGACCGTTAGGATACCAAAGTGAAATCATTTTTCCTATTGATAAAGCCTGTCAAAGTACCATAATTTTTTTCTATATCGTCTATCGTATGTTTTAACTACTAGTATCTCTATATTTGTGGCGGATGTTGTTATCTAAACAGGAGTTGCGTAACCTTACGGAGCACCCAACCTCACTTCCTTGGTGTAAATCCACGTGTAAGATCAGGATCAATGGCTTTTACTTTGTTTTTCTTGTGATGTGAACATGGACTAGGATGTTTTTGATTGATCAGAAACTGTATGCGATGTACTTCCATTATTATATGTTAATTTGTAATTATACTGTAAATATTATTTTGTTGTTTATTTTTAGATAGAATTATTACGGAAAATATCCACACAGATAAACTCTTTAACCTCAGGTCAACATAAAATAGTAGCATTATTAGAAAGTATCAGCCGACATTCCATGCAAAAAGACAGTCATTTTATTCATTCAAATTCCAAAAAACACATATTAGATGATATTTTAGAAGAAACATACAGGGAACGGAAAGAAAGAACACCTCTTATAAATGTAAGTAAATATTAAGTTTAGTAGCTTAGCAGGAGGTGTTTACCATTCTAGAGATCCCGATTTCTTGTTTTTGGTGGTAGAAATTTATTTATAACATATATATCCATATAACATAGTGAATTTGAGTCATGTTCGGCAAAAATCTTTATCAAACCAAAATTTAGAATGCCCTTTTAAACAAAACACATACCAATTCATACCCAAATCACAAAGCACAACAAAACTTGAAGACTGGCAAATTAAGTTACTAACGTAAACATCTACCAGGAAGTGAGGCCGAGTGTTCCGGAAGCATTCGCACCTTCTATATAGCTTGCTACATACGCAACGAATGTAATCAAAATTTAGAATGAAAGCAACATAAAACTATTGAATGTCATATATATCCAGTATACTTTTGGATACGAAGACAACACAATTGCGATGACTGCGTCAATTACTTAGTTGTAAACTGTTTGAACAACTCTTTATTGTTTAAAATTACCTTAGTGGGAACAAGCTTTACCATAGTGTAAGAATTGTGAAAAATACACCCCAAGAAGTATAAGCAAGTATATTTCTGCGTAGAAAATTGTTTATCTGAAAACTCTATTCAAAATATAAAGAATTGATACTAGTTGCCAAAATACTGTCGAAATCCATCAAGCAAGCGAGAAAGTTTGAGGGATATCAAGAAGAGTGAAAATAAAGGAGGTAACGTTCCTAGTCGAATTTTATTCCGACATCGTGGGTAATGAGATGGGTGTACTAATGTACGTCTGCTACAAGTTCATAGGGTTTTAATCTTGTGTATAAAAAAAACAAAATTTGAAAAAATGCATACTGTGAACTGTTAAAATCAGGATCAATAAGTTTCTATTTCAAATATAATTAGAAGATATACATCTTTTGCCTGTTCAAAAATACACGTATAATGCATTCATTTCCATATTTTGATTTTTAACATTAATGACATATACGTTCGAGAAAATCTTAAAATAGTGCTTTTAATTTAAGTGTTATGAAATTATGTATGACAAGTCTTAATTGATAAAACCTATTTTAAGTGTTAAAATGCGAATAATAAGCCTGTCGTTATAGCCAGACTTTTAAGTACAACTTTACATATTTTATTCTACGAAACTGTAGATCTGATGAGAACTCCGGAAGTTGGGTGATTTTAGACCACATTATCTTTTAGTCGCTGATTCTAACTTCCTGTAGGAATATCCTGTGTTATAAATTTGATATTCATATCGACAGCTACTTAGCTACTAATGCAGCTAGCATTTAAATAAATCTATTAAGTATGATCCAAATGAAAATATGGTTTATTAATCTAGGAAATTCGCCCTTTTGCGGTGATTTACTCTGTAAATTTCAAAAGTATCACATTAACAATCTGAGAATAATTTTCGCAGTAACTATTACCTAACAAAACAATAGCACAACATGGTAATGGATTAGATCGGCTGATGGCTTAGAAATCAAGTTGAATAGACATTACAGGCATGTGTGTGTTAATTGTCTTTTCTTGTTTCTAAGTTTCTAAAAACATACAAGCTGATTTTACCCGAAGGAAGACCTGGTGGTACAAAATGTAGTGCTTAGTTATTCTAGAATATTCTAAATGTATGGAGTAATGAAATAAATATCTAAAACAGTAGGAAAATCTTTAAAGGAAATTGATGCATATTACACTTTCTTAACTTTATAACAGAAGAGTTTTACAACTGAAATAATCTAGGCACCCACAAAAATGCTAAGGTATAGGGTTAAAGAGTAGCCCCGACAATGATGTACAAACGTTATCGCTTATTAATTGTTTAGGTTATTATTCAATAGTGTATCGGTACTGTTACTTAAAATGTCTAAATTATAATTATCTAGTCCCAAATACTTATTGTTAACTTCGTTTGCCCAATTTAAAACTTGTAAATTTTATTATCTTTTATCCTTTAAAATAATGAGATGAGTGTCTAATTGAGGACACTGGGTCACATTGAGGACTTCATCATGGCCTACGTGATAGACACACACAATACAATAGGAGATGATACAGGTTTGATTTATGTTTTCTATGCTAAACTCATTTTCAGAACTCTCTCTTTTATTTTTATTAAATGCCTCATCAAATTATTGCCAGATCGCAATATAAAGCATAAAGTCATATAAACACAAACTGTTTCTGAAATTTTAATAAAATTCCTCAATACTGCCACAGGTAGATTAGGTAATATGGCACTTCTATTTTTCTCATTTCAACATGTTAAATCTATTTGGATGCCCACAGTTTTGGTAAGAGCACTATTAATGAGGAATGTTTACTCCAAAACGACATAGACCTGCAAAATTAAAACGGTTAAGAAATTATTATTAGAAACTGACTATATATACATATGAAACACAGTAGTGTCGAAAGTACTGGGAATAACAAAAAAAATAAAAAGGTTGATATATTGATAAATAAAGATAATAGGTTCGTTTAATTCGACATCTATATAAAATATCTCTATACTTGCAATAATTTGACTCGTTAACACTTATCAAACAATTATTGTTAAATGTAATGGTTTATTGTGTCATAAATGGTGTCAGATGTCACCTTATCTACTACACACGGATCATATACATATCCAAAATACCATATAATTCGCCAAATATCAAAATTATCAATCCATGATTTACCGATGTTTAGCATTTATTTTCATATGTGTATATTTTATCCAAGTCAGTTATGAAGATAAAGCCAATTTTCCAGTTATCTTAAACAGTAATAGCGTATATTAATATCAACGCATAAATTACACTATCTAAATGGTTTTAATTTTTGTGCAAAATATGGATTTGAGCATATATAAAAATACTACGTTTATCCAGACTCATAAATGAAAACGTGAAGTGTCAAAAATGGAATATAAAGACTTGCTGTTGATAAACTTGTTCCTTATCTAGTTTCTATAAAGCATATTACTTCTCTGCAGTATATTATCCAAAACAAATATTTGTCTTTCTTCTATTTTCTATTCTAAGGTCAGCATCGGTCATGAGTCAAATAATAGACATTAAATGTGAACATCAAACATTAGTAAAGTAAATTCAAGATAAATCACATCGAAAGTGTCGAGGTGGCACAAAATTGATGCTGATTTAGCAATGGCACGATCTTTAGGAAAGAATATCACTATTTTATTACAGCTGTTGCTATTCTATACAATATCTGAAACTATATAAACTTAAAATGGGCAAAACTATAATAACGATGACTGGTCTTTCGTTGTTAACATTCCATGTATTAACAGAAAGATACCTTCTTCAGTTAGTTTCGAATTTTGTCTTCTAAATCTCATCCTTACTCTGAACTAGTATTAGCAAAAAATTATGTACAGTATGTCTTTAAAAAGAAATACTTCAGATATCTGGTGCTTTGGTGCTTTCGTTTTTACCTGTGTTATTGTTTGTTTGAAAAGTGCAATCAGATCCAACATTGTTCATAAATACCTTTGATGTAACATTGTTAAAACTGTAAAAATAACAGTGTGGTGATACAACATTGGCGGTAAAGTACACGTGCACTTCTCATTGTGACGTCATTGGGGAATCTCCGATTTGTCAAATGTAAACAATCACGTCATTACTACAAAACATGTCATAACATAGTTCAGTGGTTTTCTGTGGTAAAATGTATTTTTTCACATAAAGTATTGGGTTTTTTATTAATTTAATGATCTAATAGGAAATGTTAGATAAAAATATCATATACACAGTGTGTATGTACAACCCTTCGTATCAATATCAACAAGGTTGAATACACAAAAATGTAATACAACATGCATATCAGTAATAGACAATTGTGGACAAAAATTAATAAGACTTGCAATCGTTAAATTAAAAGTAATGAAATCAAGAAAGACGGCTCTGGTTAGATACTTTTTGTAGTTACATTGTTTATATAACAAAATGTACAATATAATGTTCAAAGTAACGTGCAGATTACGGTATATGATAGCCACCAAACTTTTTGATGGCCTTAATAAGCCCAAGCATTCAATACCCCTGAGACAACAATTTCAGAAAATACTGTTTTTCTATAGCTGAATATCATAAAATATATCTTGGTCCTTTAGGTATCGTTTCAACATATTTTCATCATGTTGTTAACAATTTTGGTTTCATAATTTTGTCCAAACACTACTGATGAGGAATTGTATTCCTAGTGCTGTAAAATTAAACCTGGTATAATACGTAGTTATATTCATTACCTTAAATTACATGTGTTGTAACTAGGGTTTGTTATTCAATTATCGGTCTTAAAAATAACAAATCTTTAAAATACATTTGCGGTTGGTTGTCTAAATTATGCAGAACCAATAGAAAAACAAAAATTTCTTCTTAAATTGTTGTCTCATGGATATTGAAAGTGAAGGCCCTCGAAAAGTATGATGGCAGTCATCAACATATTCTTGATAATATGGTGCCTCTATATCCAGAGTTATCCTGGAAATATTTGATGCCCCAACCATAGTTCGCGTTCTTTTCATTGTCAATTTTAATTTCGCACGTGGCGGAAAGTGCTAGCTTGACAGGAAGTGCCCTATCGGAGCATCTGGTCTCACGTATCTGATTAAAGTTCATGTGTTATCTACATGTGTCAATTGTCAGAGTTTTTACTTTGAATTTTTTCATTGTGATTTGAACATGGAACAGTATTTTTGTTTTTGCTAACACAAGCAATAACGACGCCGTAAGAATTGCTTTAAGACATGAAATATCTCTAAAAGAAGAAAATGTTTTGTCATAACCTTTTAATTTTAAACTCGATTTTTATATAGAAATCAGCTACCACTACAGTTTCGACAGTTGATACAGATACTCAGTCATCCTCAGCGTGTCAAACACCTCTAGGAATATCGTACGACAGTGAAAACAGACTAGTTAACTTCACATTGACAGCGACAGAAGGAAATGCAGCAAACGCAAAACTGAACGCACCAGAAGCTTGGACAGCAGAAAATATAGGACCAGGTACATTTCTACAGGTAAAGTAACTACTCGTATTTGGTGACATTAACTATTTTCATTAAAACATTATGTCTACAGTTAAAAGCAGATCACACACAATGTAATAAATCAACATTTACATTTTCTGTAGAAAGCAAACTGTTGGCAGCATTGGGATTTTACACGTCGGAAACGGCGATATTTACAATATGTGATGTCCTTGGTAACGTTTTACGTCATATGTTCAAAAGTATCCGCCATTTACCTGTTTTTTTACCATATTTAATTCTTAAAACTTCAACGTTTGAAAATATCCTATGCCAATTGCAGATGCGTTTAGCAATTTTCTGTTACGACTAGGAACATATCAGTGAAAATTATGAAGCTTTATTTAAGTTGATTTTTCTTTTGAGAAAAAGTATGATTCACTGTGACATAAATGATTATCTGGAAAGTAGATATTGCCGATCTGAACGGGTATCAGAATTAAGTAACAGTGGCAAATTTTAGTATTAATATAATAATAAAACTTTTTATATCTATTTTTGGAACATTTCCGGCATATAGGTAGAACTAGACACTGACGTCATCTTAACGGGCGCACTGATACAGGGTGATATACAGAATGTCAGCTGGGTGAAATCCTTTATGATAGAATACAGTACGGATTGTATCACGTATTACCCTGTACAGGATAACGGAGTCGCAAAGGTAAGGGAATTGGTATAGACGTACAGAACCAATCCTAATAACCAAAACATACAAATAAACTAATAAAGTGACAGACCAGCTGACGTTATCAAACTTTGAAAAAGTGATGTAAAACCAACCTTACGTTTAAGCTGCGTAAATAGTGAATTCTTTTGTTTTGATTACCTCACACGAAAGACATCATTTTCTTAAAATTTTTACTATTGTAATCACCCAGCTAAATATATTTAGTGCATAAAAGGACATGGGACACATGGTTAGGTTGCAATCAAGTTTGTTTTAGTGACAACTTGGCAGTTACTTCTTCATTGTTTAAATTGAAAGATATATTTTTCTTTCCAATAGTTTATAAAGCTTATTTCATTGGTCCAAAAACGATAAGCACTTTTTGTCAGACAAAAAGCTTCGAATCGAGTTGGAGAAATTGTATTTGGTTTCTTTAAATATCAAATACTTAGTACGTTGTCCTGTCAACAAAACTGCTGTGGATATTTTTGTCGTTAACTAGTTTTTCCTTATTTTATAATATTTTTGTCTCATTTAGATATTTCCTGGAAATGTGGACTCTAACTCTATATCGACAGTTATATTCAACAATGTTTTTGTTGCTAAATGTATCAGGATAAACCCAGTTACAAGACAAAGCAATATAACATCTCTTAGAATTGAATTTATAGGATGTGGTAAATATGTTTTCATTTATCAAACCACAGTAAAGTCGACTCTTTTTCACTTGGTTCTCTACCTTGAAGCGTCTCTGTCTTGGTTGCAGTGGTGTATCATAAAACTTTGTGAAAGGGATAAGTACATAAAACATTATTTCATTAGCATTATAGAAAAGTGTTCAGGAAATATGCAAGAAATGTAAACATCAATGTTATACCGTAGTTGCTGAATATTAAGATAGGCCTTCCTAACCAACTTCTATAACCAGTGCTACATAAACTCGCACATTAGATATACTAGTAAGTAGTCTTTCCAAATTTAACACAAACATACTAATCCATGTCCGAGTCACAATCCAGAAGCAAAGTAAAAACTTTGGAACTGACAAGTTAAGTTAGACACGTGAACTACTACCAGGGGAGTGAGGCCGGGTGCTCCGGAAGGGTAAGCATCACCCATTTAGGTAGCTACACCCTCCACTATTTTAAAGCTAAAATAGTGAACATAACAAATAACTATTTCATAGGTAAATCCTCTCGTTCTTTAGTTTGCTCTCACCTCTTCAAAAAAAGAAATGTAATTACATGTATTCTTAAAATATTTGAATACCGTTTTGTACAATTATTTTCAGTGTTTTAATCATAAAATACATTAAGTACATCTTATATCTTTTATACTATTACGTCTGTTTGTTGTGTTGGTTATTTTGACTGTGGCCAAGTACATTCTTTTCACTTACAAGTTTTTGTATTGAATATTACTCTTTTCACTTACAAGTTTTTGTATTGGATATTACGTGTCTTTTATCATTTTGGTTATTGCTGTTACAGTTGCTACCACATGTCTAGATTCCCTCCGCGCCAATTGGGTTTTATCAGAAGACGGTAACGTATTTAATGTACATTTTGATGAGGAGAAAGTTGTGACCATGGTATCGATACAACCAGAATTTCCCGGCAGGAGTCAGTTCTCTCTAGAATACAGTAGAAACTGTTATACATTCCACGATGTAATGGAAAACGGCAAACAAAAGGTAAAGTCTCGAAAATGATTTATTCATTTTAGTTTTTTTTATCAATAACGTACCTCATCCAACTGATTAAAAGCGTAGTTGTGTATGGTTCAAAATGTAAATATATATATTGCCCTGGATATATTTGACGTCTCATAGTTCCATGTTCCTTTCACACAATTTTGATTTAACACGTGGCAAGTGTAGCTAGCTGAACAGGAGGTGCTTACCCTTCCGGAGCACCCGGCCTCACTTCCCTGGTGGAAGTTCACGTGTCTAACCTAACTTGTCAGTTCCAAAGTTCTAGATTGTGATTCGGACATGGATTAGTATGTTTGTTTTTTGTTATATACTTGATATACCATTATCATTGATGAATACATGTCAGAAATGCTGGAATTGCTTATGCAAATGTAGCTAATCAGACACTTCATACTTCACAACTATACCGCTGTTTCAGCAATTTTTGTAGGAGTTATGAAACTACGTTTGCCATAGAGGGGACATATGTACAAATCTACACGTCGTAGCAATAAATCTATCAAAATATCAAAGCAATCTGCCAAACGGATTTAGAAGATTTGCGAAAACAAAAACCTTATGGATGGGGAAATTAATCAAACCTAATGATAATTGTCTCGCTTACTGTTCGCAACAATTCTTGATAGTTCCAAATTTAAATATTTTCTTTACACTTTACTTCATTGTCCTATTTAATAGTATGCAAAATAAATTAGACTGCCCTTAAATCAATGCGTTAATGTATCAATTTTTTATATGAAGGTATTTGTTTCACCAGAGGGTGAAGAAATCATGGTAGATCTCCGTTTACAACCATTACGTGGACAATGTCTACGACTAACGGCACTGGAAAACCATCAGAACGACCTGTCTGGTACTGTTATATCACTTCTGGGCTGTGGTAAGTCTTCCTATAATTTATTGTTGATAGCTTCAGATTCACACTGTAACGAAACATGTTAACATGGTGAAAATGCCCTTCATATCGGATTTTCCTTGGAAATATATCGGAACAACAAAGATACTGGTCATTTCGTGTTCATATCACAATAAGAAAGTAAAAACTTTGAAAATTGGTGAATTTAATTTACAACCTGATATATGCCAAAACTGTTTCCAAATGATTTGCTTTAACCAACTGTTGAGTTGCAATTATTATTATCAGAAAATTATCTGGAAATCGGTGCGATATTAACAAAACATGTCCTAAATCGATGTTTTTTCATTTCAGATACTTCAGACGAGGCAGGTGAGTAATTTTGTGTTTCGCTTAAAAATTTCATCGTATATGTATAAATGATACTTTTGAAGAACCAATAACTAAGATTAATTAATCGGAATGAGAGTTATAAAAGGGACTTTCTTTTTTCAAGATTAATAAGACAAGTTGCAAGAAATATCTGATAGAAGCTTGTTCATGAACTAAATTTGTACATTTCCATGAATTGCCAAAAATAATGTAATAATTTACTTTTAAAGATCTAAGTTTGTGCTTAGCTTCATACATGGAATAAACACGTGACCAAAATATTAACAAACTAGATGGCATCACCTATATGTACCGATTTATGAATTTGTATTGAATATTTCCATTTCAATGGTGTCCAGATCTGGTGCATCTGTAAACATCTCCACTTGATGTTAATACCTTGTTATTCGGTTAAATCTTTTTATACTTTATATCATAAATAATTTTTATTAAGCATTAATTTCCGATAGGTTTTGTTCCTATTGTTGATCAGAGGCCTGAATCCGATTTTTTTATTTCTAAAATATGAACGAGTGCGTTTTATTCACGGTGCACCAATTTTAATGAATTGTCTTTTTAGGTGCTTTGCAGAGCTGTGGTAGAACTCGGTTCCGTGGTAGTACACGTAAAAAACGTGTTATAGGCGGTGTCCACACCGTTCCGGGACAATGGCCTTGGTTGGTGTCGCTTCATTTCCTCGATTATCACGGTTTTTCAAACAAGTCAGGATATCCTCATTTATGTGGAGGAACATTGATAGATCCACAATGGGTCCTAACGGCTGCACATTGCTTCGAGTAAGTATTCAGTATCCATTAAAAAACAAAACTTAACCCTAGATTAGTGAAACATTTTTCAGAAATAGACATATCAGCTTATTGTGCTGAATTGAACCCTTTTCTGCGGGTTACTAAAAATGCTTTGATACCAGCTTTCCTAATTATTTTCCAGTTTTAATATATTTCTTTTACCAGTAGTTCTTGTACTTGGAAAACGTCGTTGTTCTTTCGTAAAAAGATGTGGTTCGTTTGGTGCCCCCTTTAATTTAGTTTATAGGTGGAGACGAATTTGTCAACTATACTTTGACAAAAAAGACATTACACATGTTTTGCCAATGAAGTTTTAATATTTATTTATAGGTAACAACCAAAAGGTGGCACAAAAAAAGATAAATTGGTTTGTTATCTATCAATAAATATTAGAAATTTCATTTGTTAACCGCGTGTCTTCACTTTTTATAGTTCATAAACTTGTGTCCAGACATACGCTATATTTAAATCTACATATATTTAACATCAAGTTTCGTTGTTGTGTTTAGCTCACCTGACCGAAAGGTTGTAGGTATCGAAACAACGATCATTTTGATGTATAGAAAAAGGTCAAGGTCACAGATGTGAAACAATACTAAAATGGTTATTTATCTTGAAAACTATAAACTTTTTGTATAGGCATGTATATTAGAATGTTGTAGGTATTGATACATCGGTTATTATGATGTAAAGAAAAAAGTCATTAGGATTTAGTATTTATGTTTTCTTTAAATCTATTAGCTAGCAATTAGTTATCAGGTGAGCGTATCAGGCCCATGGGCCTCTTGTTTATTTGTGTTTTTGGCTGTTCTAACTTTTTACACGTGTTTCGTCACCATATGTCTTATTAGACATTTTCCACTTCGATATACTGCTAACTCTGACTGTATACGAAATATTGTTAAGGGGTCGTTTCAAAATTTTCAATGTCATCAGATGTAAACATTCACGCCTTCTCATGCCTTTTTTTCATCCATCCTTATATAAAACCGACTAAAACTTTATTGGAATCCCTTCTCAGAACAGTTTAATCAGTAAAACAATGAATCAGTTTTGTAGTAGTATGATATCTATTTTCCATCGAAACTCACAAACTGACTGCTTCATGTGAATGTATATCTTTGACCGGTGTAAAAGATGACGTGTTTTGATAATATAGGCACAAACTAAACAATGGCACATGAAGTATACAGTCCTTTGTTTTATGGTAGGTACGATAAATAAGTCAATAATATTACGGTTTTTATCATTATATGACTTATGTTAGCAAAACTAATAAATTGACTGATTAAATATTGTTTTATGTTCTTGACATGAATTGCTTTCGCTTGTATCGAGACATTAGCAGCCATAAATGAGATTTAAATTTTTGTAGCGTTCTTAGTTTATTGTACAACAAACGTTATTTTCGCCTATCGTGCAACTGGAGATTTTAATTTTACGTAATGTTGTGGTCTACGTGTACAGTATCTAGAGGACCCTATTCATTTCATTTTCAAATTGTACTTGGCAAAACAACAATTTCCTATTTTCTGTAGTTGGTCGGGACAAACCGGAGCTTAATCACCCGACGTTCACCATGCACTGCTGGACATTGGACTTGGGTATTTATACGAGATTACATGTACAAAGCTGAATCTGGATATAAGTTTCTCCTAAATCTTTTATTTACTTTTTTATTTTATCTTGAATATAATACATGTAAAGTTGGCACCGCTAGGCTATTTCGTTATATAGCGGTTTTTGCGACATCGGAATTACGCACAGCAATATCAACAAGGAGGAATGACGTTACAATTTCCTTCCGACTAAAGTATTCTCGGTGACAAAACGTATCCTTACACACAAAAAATTCAAATAAAATCTCTCTATTTTCAAAATAGATAAAGAATAATTTACGATGTTCATTCCCGTAGAATGTTCAACAGTTATATAAAAGAATGTTTTACTAGTAAATCATGTTTGTATTAAACGTTTCTGTATCAACAATATATAAGTTCAATAACTTCTTTTGAAATGAACCCCACTCAATCGTATATAGTGTACAGTCAGAGTTAGCAGTAAATTGAAGTGTGAAATGTCTTTTCAGCATAACTAATTTTTGTTTATTTTTTATTATTAATAGCGAAGCCTTAGGATCCGGTTTATCAAATGTCGACACATGGAGGGCTGTACTGGGAGAACACAATCAGGCAAACAATGACGGAACAGAGCAAATCTTCAGAGTAGAACAAATCTTCAAACATCCTGATTTTAAAATAGGAGGTACATATTCAACTACTGAACAGTTAAGCTATAGCTATTAGAGTATTTAACTGCATTGTCGTACAGTGCAAATAAAAAACAAACCTAACAATCCATGTCCAAATCTCAATCCCAAAGCAAAGTTAAAACTTTGAAACTGGCAAAATAAGTTAAATACATGAACTTCCACTAGGTAAGTGCGGTCAGGTGTGTGCTTTATAAGGCTAAGCACCTCCTGTTCTGATTAGCTAGTTATATCCGCCACTTGTGAAATCAAATTTGAAAGTGAAAGGAACATTGAACTATGGAACGTCACATATCTCCACCATACTTATCAAGAACATTGTGATGACGGCCATAAACCTTTTTGAAGGATTTAATAAGCTGGTATTGGTAAGAAACTTGTGGGAACTTGCACTGGCTTTGTTTTGTACGATCATAGAACTGATGTAACCACTGATTGAATTACAGTCAAACCTGCTTTAAAGGCCACCTCTTTATAAGGGCCATCTGCTGTTAAAGGCTAGTAAAATTTTATCCTTATCGTTCTTTATTCAGTTTATTTGAACCTGTTTATAAGGACCACCTGCCCATAAAGTCCACTTTTACAAGTTCCCCACGATGGCCTTTATAGACAGGTTTGACTGTATTTAGCAATTTATACTTTCACTGTTGTGGAACAGAGTTAATGATGCAATCTAATACATTATGCTTGATATTACTTAGTTGTTTTGCACAGCGGTGGAAGTGTTAGCATTATATACAAATTTTTATAGTTTACTGACTTCGTTATATACCTTATTTTTACTGGTTTTTTTCTACGGGACGTAAAATTTACTACGTTATAGGCATTATTCCGGTATAGGCCAATTCGTAATATCCAAATTTGTTAAGCATAGACTATATAGCAAAATTTTCAGGGAATTGGTTTCAGTTTGTTATAGGCCTAAATTCCCAAACACTTTTAAAAGTTTATGTTCCTAAATATATTTAAACCGTTGTCATTTACGGCATTCATGTCCAGTCACTGGACAAACCAAACAAAAAATTAAAGAACAAAACCATTGGCAATGAAAATGTAACGCTTTGAAAGATATTTGTATTATTCAAATTGAGATTTTAAGAATTCATTATGAGTGCCCATGTGGGATAGGGAAATCTCACCCGAGGGGTTAAACATTCCAGGTAGAGACGAGGCTTGCCGAGTCTCTGACCAGAAACTACAAAACAAAGTCATTCATTCAAAAATGCAATATTTAACATTTGAAACGCACTCAAAATTTCTAAATTGAGAAGAATAAGATGTCATTTTCCCGCAAGATGACGTTATGTTCTCATATGATGATGTCATTTAATTGTCTTTTGATTGTGACGTCACTATAGGTCACGTGGTCATGTCACGCGTATCTCACATGGGGAAAACCCTATCTTACATGAACAGATATGGAAGAAAATATACTAGTATTTTGTTTTGTATTGCATTTTGTGTTCTCTATCTCGGACACCAAGCGGATGATTCTGGACTAGAAATTAATAAAACCAACAGTGTGGAACAGTAATAATTTCCCATCTTTTATGACATGTCTTTGTTTTTCAGAGAATGAACCAATTTTACACGACCTTGCACTGGTAAAGTTGGCTGGAAGAGCAGTTTTATCAGACTATGTAAATGTAGTGTGTCTTGACGAAAAGGACTCCTTCTCACCGGGAACACATTGTATAGTGGCTGGATGGGGACAAAATAAAATCGGTATGAATTAAAGTACATGGGTTTAAGAATACAACCATCCGAACATGTAACATTTTACCAACACAATCATAATGTTTCTAAATTCGTAATTCCTATTTAGAAGGAATATTGATTCTGTTGAATCTTGTGTTCATGTGATATAAAGTCGCATTGGTCCATAATTTTATATTCTGTGGATTGTTTCTAAATAAAAATTTAAGTTCAACAGTTTTCACAAAACCGACAAGTAAATACTATACATACAGACTTTCCAAACACTGTAACAGGCTAAAACTTCGTCAAACTCTATATTCCAAATAAAACGATGCCTAATTGTGTTTCAAACGATCTAGAATTAACATTTCATAACAGAATACCAATTAGTTTCCTCCCCTGGTTGCTATTACTGGGTCATACTACATGCATCTCCACCAAATATTTTACATCATTTCAGATGAATGTCTTAATGAGTGCCACTCTTTGCCTCTATAACAGTTATTTTACATTTCAGATGGCGCCGGTTTGGGAGTACCACTTCATGCCACTATACCAATCATAACGTCTGCAGAATGTGACCGTCGTTACTCTTTACTGCCAGATGACCACGAAGCCAAACCTTTTATATCTATAGAAGATACTGTTGTTTGTGCTGCAGCTGACGAATCAGGACGTGATTCCTGTCAGGTAATATGGAAACACAAACTACATCTGTTCCAATATACTTTGTAACTGTTTTACAGTTGGCGTAAATTATTTACGTTATAACATACCTTTTTTGTTTTGCCAGTTAACTAATTGACAATTATACAATTAATGCTTCCTCTTCCTCTATTAGCATACATTTTATTATCAATAGAGTTTGGGGCAAACATAGAATATAATATTGAAGTTATGTGAGAAGAACAGACTAACCTTTATTGAAAATATTTAGTTGTGACAAGATCGCTTGAAGCTAAATGTGAAATGCGCAAACATATTTTCAAATATTCATACAGTCAACGAAATGAACAATTAAGACAACAGTCTGATGGTAAACGTTTGTTCTAGGTACCATAATCAAAAACAAACATACTAATTCATGTTCGAATCATAATCCAGAAGCAAAATAAAAACTTTGGAACTGTCAAGTCAGGTATGTTAGATATAGGATTATTTACTCGTTTATAAGATTCCTATTTTTCATTTCAGGGTGACTCGGGTGGTCCTCTACTTTGTCAGGAAGGGGATCAGTGGTACCAAGTAGGAATAGTTTCTTTCGGTTACGCCTGCGGCAACCCTGAATTTCCTGGAATATATACACGGATATCGTCATTTTCCGACTGGATAGAGGGAACTATTCAAAATAACACAGTTATTGCAAGTTGATTGTGCAAGCCGTCGTTTTATCGAGGAAATAGATCTGCTACAAGAAGTTTAATTTTAAATTAAACTCGCTCTTTGTAAATAACGATTAAATTAATTGACAATATATCCAATGTACATTATTGAGCTATTGACATAGATGATGTAAATTTAACATCATTTTAACAGAATAAAAGATTTAAATCTTTAATTTTTGCATATTTTTTTTATATCTGAAATGAAAATTGTAGCCGGATGTTTTTTTAATTATGTTTTTTATTAAATTTCAAATCATATACTGAATACATTTTTTTACATTATCAAATATCAAAAACAAACATACTAATCCATGTCCAAACAAAGTAAAAACTTTGAAACCGGGAAATTAAGTTAATCACGTGAACTTCCTTCCACCCGTTACGTGGGCTGGATGCCACGGAAGAGCAAGCACCTCCTGTTTAGCAAGCTACATCCGCCACTTGTGAAATCGAAATAGATAATGAGAGGAAAATGGAACAACGGGACGCCAAATATATCAAGGTAAGATGGACATCAATAGTATTGTGATGACGACAATAAAATAACATATGTCATATATATCGCATATATGATGATAAATATTAGGATTTTCCACTACCATGTACATGACAAAATCTAAAGGTACCAAAAACAAATCGCAACCAAACCAGCAAATTAATACAAAAAGAAAGATGAATTTTAAACTGTTCTTATTTTACTAGCTAAAATGGCGTGACGTTTGCGTTGAAAATGATGTTCTTGGCAACATATCACGTCATATGTACAACATGTAAAACTTTCATACCGACAATGTTAATATATTCTGTGGAAAAAGTCACAAATGCACATAGCGATTTCCCGTTATGTTTAGGCTCCAATAAGTGAAATATCAAACTTTATTCAAGTTTATTGCAATATTCATAACCTTTTGCCTAATTAGCTGACACGAAGACTCCGACATTATCAAAGTACGTGCCACAATATGATAATAAATTAGAAAGATATATGCATAATCTGATAAACACGTAGCAAAACAAAATTCGAATAAACGCAAAAGAAAGAATATGTTATACGGTGGAAATATTGTTCAAAATTATGCTGAGAAATTTATTTATTAAGACAATTTGAACTTGACTAACAATAATATACAAGCGTAAAAATGCAGAATTTGTTTTAGTTACCGAAATCAAATTTGATAGAATTGTGTAGAGTCTTTGTTTAATATTAATAAACTAATGAGGAAAGATTTTTGATGCGGTGCAATTAACAAGAATTTGGAAAATGTTTGTCGCTATCATTAAATGAATACATTGATCAAACATAGGTATAAATCATGTAAAAGGAATATTGATCTTATTTTCAAAATTATACTTTCGGAATTGAGAAATTGATGTTATCGTGAAACTTACCTAAAGCGAGTGAATTGTCCTTGATTTGGCATTTCTGATTTTTCTAAATAAAAACGCAACTTGCCTTATTGTTTATATATAATTAATATGTAATGGCATTATGATATAAGGCCTTTTCATCGCCTGTTTTATATGTTTCATTGATCCAGAATCATTCTTAAGGTCACCAGTATAGTCCGAAATATACTAGTTATCAAAGTAAAGACAAAATGGGAGTTGGAAACTAAAATAACCCATTGAACTTATCACCAGATCCAGCGAAATAATTTTAAATCTGTTTAGTTTCAGTTGACTGAATATTGAGGTTGTGTATTGACTATCGATAACTAAATTCAACATGTCGTCTGTGACACTAACGGGGAAATCCAGAAAACGCGTTGTATATCTATACTCAGCTTTTCTTATAATTCTATTATTCAACATGTACAGTTTTTATCTTGGAGTGTCAGTTATGTTAGAAGACCCTACGTTACCTACCTTCCCATCAAAGGCGTTTTTCGTAGCATTGTTTACAGAAGGACCGTGGAGCAGACTGGTCGTTATTTTCTGTGTCTACATCATGATTTGTCTTTATTTATGTTCCGGCGACGTTATCCTTCGTGTAAGTATTATACAATTTCTCCACTTTATTTCCCTATTGTTCTTCACTGTATGATATTCCTATTAAATCAAATCACTACAAGGGCCCAATATGTGTTTTTCACTCTTGTCTTGTCTAGCTGTTTTACCATTAGCTTGTAGTTTGTAATGTTCCTTATTACATCGGTTGTACTTTTTTTCAATTACGAATGACGTTTTTTTATAAGATAGTTCGGGAGAATCAAGAAATGTCAATCGATTTGTAGTGAATTGGGTACAATTTTGTCGACTTTAATTTTAAACAACAATAGGCTTAATCTGTCTATCATCTCATCCTTCTATGACCCTGTCTTGTCCATTAATTTCACTGCCATCTGTCAAGAAGTAAAGTGCGCATATTTTGACTTGGTTTTTAGCCTTACAAGCCTTACAAACCGTATGCAGTAGGTGTACAAAAAATACCGTTATTTTGTGTCCGTACTGTCAGTGCGAAACATTTATATAGAAAGAGGAAAAACCAGATTCGAAAATTTTGTCTGGTAAAAAATTATCTTTCATATTTTTTATGTAAATGAAAACGAAAATATACATTGAAACAAAATACCATTTAAACTACTTCTTAGTCAGTAAATTAAACCATGGATGTGTTTGTATTTTTTCAGGCATTTCTTCATGTTTTCAACATAAACCCTGGTAAATACCTTCCTATAAAATTACGTAGACGGAGGTGGTGTTTCTGTCAGTGTTCTTATCAATCATTGGATAAAATTCTTAGAAATATTTACAATACGCAATGTGATTGGACATCACTCAATGCAATGAATGTAGACCACACCACAAAAGCTTGTATTGAAACCATACGAACTAAAACCATAGAAACGTTCCATTCTCGAAGTTTCAGCTACTCCATGGTTGGCAGTTCGGCTGCCATATACATTACAGCTACAGGATGGATATAGGGACGACTTGACTAGGTTTCTTCTTCGCTTCTTTTGCATATGCCTGCCATGTGGAACTTCATATTCAAGTCTAAGAACAGATATTGATGTCATTCTAATATGTACGGATAGAAAGTTAAAAGATTTTGTACCCAAGCAGGTTCCCGGAAAACCTGGTTTTGTGTATCTTGGTTTAGAAAGCCACAATTTAAATAATCCATGGTTAAATCTATGTCACGATTCAAGTGGAGAGGTAGCACTTTCGTCTATTGCCGTTAGACAAGCAATAATGAAAGTGGTAAATCAGACGCCAGAGTCGGAACTTCCGGCTTCGCGGATTTTTGGTCTTTTAGAACACCCAACAGTAGTTGAACTAGCCGAGACTGGACCCGCAGTTAAAATTTGCTATTTCCCTATAGGTCAATTTTGGTATTTGAATGAAAATCAGAAATTTGTTACTTTTGAGGGCGATATTGTTTTTGCAATCCATTGTTTTAACGATTGGCCAGATTGCGCTCGAGGCTGGATCAAAAGGACTAGATGGTGGCCAGATGAAACAGCAGTGAACCATGTGTTAGAAAATGGATACATGCTCGTTCCTAAATCTTCTAAGACTGATTCCAGTACAGAAAACATTGAATGGTGCATTTCATTTTCTCATAGCGAGACATCCCTTAGTCATCTGATATCAAAAGTAGCCAAAGCATGTTTTCTGGCTCTTAAAATGATATTAAAAGACCATTTGGTATACCATTGTACTGACATTAAAACATATCATATTAAGACAATTGTGTATTGGGAGCTAGAAAAATATCCCCCGTCCTATTGGAATGTAAATAACATAGAAAATTGTTTCGAAAATTTGCTTGATAGCTTAATTTCGCATGTTCAAAAGCATCGATGTCCAAGCTATTGGATAGAAGGTTTAGATTTATTCAGCGTTTGTTCATTGGACGAGTTGCTCAAATTGCAGAAAATTCTTTTAAAAATCCAAATGAATCCTGGGCCGTATATTGATAATATTGGTAGTATGTGGTGCTGAACATTTTACTTTTTGTATACGCGCTCTGATTATATGTATTATTTGTGTTCATTGTTAATTAATTCAATATCGTTATTGTTGATAGTAAAAAAGCTATTCATAATAGAATTTTCTATTATATCAAACACATGCATAACAGTCCTTTTCCAAACCACAATCGCAAAAGCAAAAAATAAAAAATTTGAAAACTAGCAAGTTTAACACTAAATAACTTCTACAAGAGACTTGAGGTCAGGCGTGTGTTCCAGGAGGGTAAAGTCCTTCGTGTCTAGCTAGCCATCTGCCACTTGTAAAATTAAAATTGATTCAGGTACTGCACAAACTCAATATTAATTGCGATAGGTATAACATATATAAAACAGTGAATGTGAATCCACATGTTTCCTAAACTCATCAAATTGTAATATTCTCGTTAATTTGATGTAGCTAATCTAGGTATTGCATTTGCTGTGATATAATCCAGGAAACTTTCTAACAAGTCTATAAGATATATTCCCTTGGCATATCTAAATCGGTAAAAATATGATGAAGCAATCTGCATCTGAACAACAAAAACTACATCCAAATGACAAACCATCATCCTTTTTCTAAAACTATGTTAAATTACCATCACTTTTACTTTTCAAGGAAAACATTAAAACATAAATGAACGATGTCATGTTTATGAGACGAAATTTTGTCATTCAAAATTTAGAATGAAAAGAAACATAGAACTATATAGGATGTCAAATATATCAAGGTTAATTCTGAACACAGGTACATGGTAGTTATCTGCAATATTGTGATGATGGCCATAAAACTTTTTAAGTGCCCCTGATAAGCATAGGGTTGCAAGCTTATAACACAGCAACAACATTTGTCTTTATGTTTTCGACACCAAAGTAATAACATTTTTTTAAATTTAGTGTCACATTTAAGTACATATTATTTTGATTTGTTAACAACTTGCTGATGCTTATGGAAGAAATTGGTTTGTAGCTGAAAACCTTATATTTTGCAATGGTAACAGCAATCAACAACATGAAACAACAAACAAAAGAAGAGAACAAAGCATGATAAGCACACATTGATTATAAAACATACCAACTAAGGACAGACACTGGAACTTATTGGTAAAACAGTGAGGTTTAACCACTTGGTTGTTCAACATTTTTTCAACAATGATGGGCATATACCATATAGAGTATACCTAGTCATAGATACCTTTATAGCTATTGACAATGATAAAAATAGTTTTGCAAGACATATTAAAACAAAAGTAAACTAAAATTGTTATAAAAATAAATTTTATTGTGTACATCATAATCTAATTTGCTGAACAAAAATAAATTGATATTTTTGTTATTTTTTTGTAAATTTGTGTCCATAGGTAGATCATGTATAACAGGAACATGTTACAGTCTGAATAGTTTGTTGGATAAAACAGATTTTTGGATTATACAAGTTCACAAACAATAATTAAGGTTCATCCTTAAAGATTAGTTTTCAACGGGGTTCACCGCTTTACCATATGATACTCTCTAACGTTTGTGTGAAACAATTTTTTTCCATTGGCTACGAAATCATATTAGTTTTTATTTTTCATTTAAAATGACATTTTTCTGGGAATTTGCAGCATAAAAGTTTTTTCCAAAACATCCTGCACAAAGGTTTAAAGAGTGTTGATCATGTGGTACAATGGAGAATCCCATTTTAACATGTTTTCGATTTTCAAAGGTTCCACTGATTGACAAAAAATGTGTGCTATATCTATCATAAATGCATTGTGTCATTACTTAGTTATATAACATTATAATATAGGATACTGTCAGTCTACTTCTGCCTTGTAAATGCATATATTATTCATGTTAAATACCCATGGGTAGAATCAGTGTTCGGTAAATGGGTTTATTTCAATGTTGTCAAAGCAAACGTATCAAGAAACATTTTCACTAGTATTATTTTTAATGTTCCATTTTTGTAATAATGGCAGTAAAAATTTTGAATTACAATACATTGGAAACATTTTATTTATACAGTAGGCAAGCATGAAAATTGTAAACATTTCTTCCCCAAGAATATTTCTATTATTATAGTAATTCTTGATGCAAAATATGTCATGTTAATATATATATATATATATATTATTTAACTCAAATGATCTATTATCACAGTATTCAGTAAATGAACCATTTCATGGCAAAAACTTCTGTCCTATATGACGGCATCATTCAGGGTAATGCAGTTTCACGCATATAAAGCTTTGTATCAAATTTTTGCAATTAAACAGCAGGCAATTGTGACAATTCTAAATATTTCTTACCCATAAATATTTCTAACTGGTGGTAATTTTTTGTGAAAAATCATCAAAAATTATTAAAAAGTGTTGTTGTGAAAAAAAAGTGTTTATACAATACTCTCTACAACGGAGCTGATTAGAAAAAAAAACTAAATATTCAATCATCCCTCATTCATCTTGCAATGTTTCGGCAATTAAACCTTTACCAAGTACTTGTATGCATTCAAAGTCACATTCTAATTACATTGCACTTCTACTTACAAGGAAAAATATACAAAAATTTGACAATTTTTACTTTACAAATAAACTTTAAAATCTCTATATCACAGTCTTCGGAAATAAATTCTAGCTTACATATGTGGAGAAATTAAACGACCCTGTAAATCATACACTTTAAGTATATTTAATATGCTCTCTCTCAGAACAAATGAGTGTTAGTTTCTACATCTTTCCTCCATATTTTCTAAGTATATTACTATCCCATCTTGGTTTAGTTGTAATAAAAGGAAAGTTGTAAGTCTTTGGAAGTCCTACATGTGACTGTGTGTAAGATTCTGTCCACTCGAAAGACGGTAAACCATGACTTGTAGTTGGTCCGCTGATAATGTTGGCTTGAAAGTTCAAGGCCATTTCATAATCTGCAACCTATAAATATAAATATGTTGTACACACTTGAGTATGTAAAAATATATAACATACATTAGCCTTGTCAAGTTGTGACCCTACCTACTGTAAATATATTTATTTTAATGTGAACATATTTTAATGCAAATTATAATTTTGGGCAAGTTTATGAGCTCAAAATTACGGTAAAACTTATGGATCACCTACCATGTGGACTATGACTGTATTTACTAATAATTTGACAGTAGATGTAAAACAATGCTACTGTATGAAGAAATTCACAAAATAAGTACACCACTAAAATTAATATGTTAACAGTATCAATATTTTTTTTAAATATGTGTTAATTTGAGGCAATACTTTATAAAAGATATGAAAAGAGGAATGACATGGTCCATTTTCTCCACCTTAGAGGACCTAGACTTTGCTGATGATATCGCTCTATTGTCATCTAGATGAGACCACATACAAAAAAAATCACAGAGGCTCAGCCACTATGCCAGTCAAGTTGGACTTCAACTAAATACCAATAAAACTGAAGAAATGAGATTCAACACAACATCTGATGAAAAATTAAAAAAGACAAATTAACATACTTAGGCGCAGTTGTAAGCACGAAAGATCCAACACAAAAAGACATAAAGAACAGACTATCCAAAGCGAGAACAGCATTCCACAAATTACAACCTATATGGAGATCAAAACAATACAGCAGAAAGACCAAAGTCAAATTCTATAACAGCAATGTTAAATCATTATTGTTGTATGGAAGTGAATGCTGGAGGGTTACCAAAGCAGATATGAGATCTCTATCTAGTTTCCATCATAGTTGTTTGCGTCAAATCTGTAAAATATTCTGGCCGAACACTATATCAAATTCAAACTTTCTAAAAAATGACAGATTCAAAATGTATCATTGATGAGATCATGCAAAGAAGGTTTAGATGGCTTGGGCATGCTTTTAAAATGGAGGGGAAATGCATAACGAAAGAAGCATTAAGATGGACACCCCAAGGAAACAGACCTCGAGAAAGGCTAAAAACAACATGGGGATGGACTGTAGAATGTCAACTGAAAGATCTGCAGCTGACTTGGGGAGAGAGAGGCTGAGACGAAGGCAAAGAACAGATCTGAATGGCAAAATCTTGTATTGACCTTATGCTCCACCTGGAGCGAAGAGGATAGACAAGAGACCTGTATAAGAAGAAACATTTGCAGTGAAGAAATATTAGCAATTGTCAGTGGCTCTTGTACCCCGAATATATCTTTCTGGCAAAATTTGCTTCCTCCGTTGGTACGCTTTCCCCACAGACAGAACTGTGAAAATTTCTTGCCAAGAAATAGTTAAGATCAAAAACATGCGAGTTTTCTACCTCTAATGTTTCTTCTTAATATGAAGCACACATACATGTAATCTATATATATAAACATATACAACTTACTTTAGTGTCATAGCAACCAAATGGACCTGGTTTAGTTTCTTTTAGGTCACCACGGCAACAGATAGCATTACACGAATCGCCCTCTGAATATTTGTCATGTTCATAATCTGCAATAATTATTGTGATAATATGTTAACTAGTATTACATGTATAAGTTACATGACAAGGGTTGCATACATCTTGCAATTTTTGGGGACAAGCTAGGAACCTTTTTCACAACTGCAAAGAAGTAATGGTTTTTTTTTGTCTCAGTAAACAATCTATCACTTATATCAAGGCTGTTAGTTCAGAGATCGTGGAGGTAACCAGAGTGTCAGACAAAACCACAGACTTTGACAAGCATATTGTCACTGGAGATCGGTAGATTGGTAAATACACTATTGACATTTATCAGTGAACAATGTACAGATGCCCCTAACTGTCACAAGAAATTTTTCAGAATATCAAATTTTGTGCCAGAATACATGGAATATGTTGTTTCCATACCTAATGCAAGTAAAAGTTCCAACTAAATGTTATGCATCACCTGTGGTTTCCATTAAAAGTTTTTTGTAACATGACAGCTACACTTCTTACTTTTATTTTTACAGTTTCACTTTACTAGTATATAAAAGCATTGGAAATGTCGCTTAAAACTACCTAGTGTCAAATATTGGATGAAACGTCAAAATGTAACAGAAAATGGACAAAGTAGGGATAAATTAAGGATACAGCTGATTAGCTTATATTCAATTCCAAATTCTTTTTGGGATATCCAAGTGTTTACCTTGTCAATCTCTTATTTTAAAGTACCAGGTTAAATTCCTGTTAATAAAATTATTTTTAAAAATTTTGATGGCCTTAAACTATATGTTGCATTATGTAATCCAAACATCTTGCACTCATTGGTTTTATTGGAGCTGATCACTTAGTTTGTCACTATAAAATTGTCAACGCACCTAAGCACATTTCATTAATGTGTAACAGAAGGGTGGAAACACCTGAAAAATCCATTTCCTCATCAAGTGTCTTGGCTGGGAATCAAACCCATCCCTCCACACTGAAAAGCATCCATTCTACCACAAGGTAGAAGATTCATTCCAGAAAGTCTGGCAGTAAATCACTCTATTATTACTACTATATACAACACTATAACACCATAACTAGCTCAACCCTGCTACCGAGGCTTTGGTTTCTGTGAATAAAATACAATATCATACCATTGTATCTCATAATGGATTTCATGGATTCCATATCCACAACTGTTCCCTCATCTCGTCGGAATATTTTAGCTCTTGGAGCCAGCTGGTAAGTGTAATCAGTGCCATGTTTGGCAGCAAATTCTGGATATCCACTTAGGTTATACACTTCCTCATAGAAAGGAACATTGTATGATGGCCAGTATCCTGTATTTAGTCAATAATATTAATTGTAAGTCAAATATCATAAGAATACAGTCAATAAATATCTCTTAAAAGTTTATGTGGAATCATTTCATGCTTTCTCATAAAAATAACATTATTCTGGGATATCTCAACAGAATCTTTACAAAAGTAGAATCTCTCCAATTATAGACAGTTAATTACTACATCCATTTACAAGTGAAAAACCCCGTTCTTTTCATACTAGATCAATTATGTACATTGTTTACGCTGTTAACATTTGACTTTTTCTGGCAATAAAGGATAAAACTTGAACATCTTCCTGATGCAGAGTACAGTAAAACATCTCTATTCATCATCACCAAATGTTCATTTAGATTTTGGCATCACAAAGTGGTTTGGCAATAAATCCAGTGAGGCTGATAGAGTGGGCAATAAGCAATGTGGCAAAGTTATTGAGGGGCATTATAACAAGGTTTTACTGTATATATTCGATAAAGCAAGCTTACAATGTAATCAAATGTTCCAATTTAAGGTTCTGTGAATTTCTATTCAAGGATTTAAATATAATAGATACAATTTTTACCAGCTCTCAATATTTCTGACTGATCACCAGACTTGACTAGTGTTGGTATCTGTTCTACTACCCATAATGCATCAGCTCCAATACTTTGTCCAAGTTGTATTTTCTTTAAATCTATTATCATGTACTGATTATTGTAGGTTCCTGTTAAATAAAACAAGATATATTGTCACGATTTCTGATCCAGCAAAACAAGGAGCTCTTTAGTGTTTTGAAAAGTGGAGTGGAGTAATGGAGCTCCAGTCAAGATTTTTTCACTTATATCAATGTGGTTAGTTCAGAGATGGTGGAGGAAACTGGACTGTCCCAAGAATACCGCCCACTTTCTAGCAGCGAACTGACACATTTTCTCATACTAGGATCTGTCCTGAATGGGATTCCAACCCCTGTCCTGAGAGGTGATGTGATCTGTAAGAGGCCATTTTCAAAAACTTTCCTTTTGAAAACCACAACATCAATATTTTTGTATTCATGTAATATATGTATGTATGGCCTGCTAAGGCCTTAATAATGGGACCATTTGACAAAATAAGGGATCAATGTTCCCCATGGCCCCTTCTAGAATAAACACTGCAAATGTCATCACCTGTTATTGAGACTTTATAGAAGTGATTGCAGTGAGTAATTTCTGAAGTTTCAAATTCATAGTCATGACAGCTACAGATCATCTGTTCAGTTTTTTGAAAACTGTTAGTTCATAAACAAGACAGAATACATGTACTTCATCACATGAACATGCAGGGTTCGATTTTAGCGATATTTACCACTAGCAAAAATTAGCTTGTACAATTTTTATTCACTAGCTAAAATGAAAAATGACTAGCTAAAATTTATTAAACAGTTTTAATAGCTCATAATTAACATTCAATTTCTTGGGCTATGTGGGACTTTTGCGACATTTTTTTTTTACTTTTTTATTCACGTGCTACAGTAAAGCATGACAGTAATGGGATTTCCACTGGTCTATTTTAAACAACGAATCAGAGACGAAGACTAAATTAAGCAGCCAATCGTAGCCACGTGTTCCGGGAAACCTAATATTATACATTGACGTATATGCCAGAGTAATCCGAATTTGTTTACGATAGAGATGCCCAGACAATTTGATTTATTCCGGCCGCTTTTCGTTTTTTTTTCGTTTTAAATTTAATTTGGAACATACAATGTGACAGTTAATTGAAAAGTAGATTGTAAATGATTTAGCTTCTTTTATTCACTCGCTCAACTATGCGAGTGGCTTTTATTTCCACTCGCTATTCGGCAGATCTACAAGCTATTAGCGAGTATGCGTGCCTAATTTCGAACCCTGACATGTATATATAAATTCAAAAATAAAGATTCTTAATTGACAGGTTGTTTTCATCATACCTCTGAAACTTATGAAACTTACAAAAGCTTGATCTAATTAATAGATTTTTTACCTGAATTACATCGTGACACTACATCAGCCCATTCTTTTCCAGAATGTGCCATCATGTTTGCCATACGAATTCGTTGCCATGCCAACAATGACTGTGGTTGTACAAATTTATATAAAGAAGCATTAAACACATTATTTGTGGTCTGTAACATAACCATCTGACTGCTCATCAAATAAAAATCATCAAGAGATTCCAAAAATCCTAAAATTTAAAATCAAAATTAAAATCTATTAGTTTTACTGACACAAATTATTATCCAAAATAAGCACAATGGATGTTTATATATATATCGGGTATATACATGTATTTACACTTTACCAAGTTTGCTAAATGATAAGGACGCCATTTTTCTAATGAGAGGTTAATGTAGAAAAGTCAAAATAAAGATACTTTTCATAGCATTTAATGCTTTTGTAGTATTCCACAAGTTTTCCACATGAAGTAGAAACAAATTTCACACAAATGCTAGATAACATGCTGTGGTAATAACAAACATAGTGGTCCATGTTTTAATCACAACTCCAAAAGAAAGTGAAAACTTTGAAAACTGGGAAATCAAGTCAATACATGAACTTCCACTAGGGAAGTACTGCCCAGTGTTGTGGAAAAGTAAGCACCTCCACATGCTTCAATCTAGCTAACTACATGCGCCCCTCCACATGCTCCAATCTAGCTAACTACATGTGCCCCTCCACATGCTCCAATCTAGCTAACTACATGCGCCCCTCCACATGCTCCAATCTAGCTAACTACATGCGCCCCTCCACATGCTCCAATCTAGCTAACTACATGCGCCCCTCCACATGCTCCAATCTAGCTAACTACATGCGCCCCTCCACATGCTCCAATCTAGCTAACTACATGTGCCCCTCCACATGCTCCAATCTAGCTAACTACAAGCGCCCCTCCACATGCTCCAATCTAGCTAACTACAAGCGCCCCTCCACATGCTCCAATCTAGCTTACTATATGCGCCCCTCCACATGCTCCAATCTAGCTTACTATATGCGCCCCTCCACATGCTCCAATCTAGCTAACTACATGCGCCCCTCCACATGCTCCAATCTAGCTAACTACAAGCGCCCCTCCACATGCTCCAATCTAGCTAACTACAAGCGCCCCTCCACATGCTCCAATCTAGCTTACTATATGCGCCCCTCCACATGCTCCAATCTAGCTTACTATATGCGCCCCTCCACATGCTCCAATCTAGCTTACTATATGCGCCCCTCCACATGCTCCAATCTAGCTTACTATATGCGCCCCTCCACATGCTCCAATCTAGCTTACTATATGCGCCCCTCCACATGCTCCAATCTAGCTTACTATATGCGCCCCTCCACATGCTCCAATCTAGCTTACTATATGCGCCCCTCCACATGCTCCAATCTAGCTTACTATATGCGCCCCTCCACATGCTCCAATCTAGCTTACTATATGCGCCCCTCCACATGCTCCAATCTAGCTTACTATATGCGCCCCTCCACATGCTCCAATCTAGCTTACTATATGCGCCCCTCCACATGCTCCAATCTAGCTTACTATATGCGCCATGTGTGAAATCAAAATTGGGAATGAAAGCAAGATGGAGCTATGTGGTATTAAATATATGCAGAATAATTTAAGATACAGAGAGCTGAGTTGGGTAATGGTGTTTTACACCCCAGTCAAGATTCTTTCACTTGTATTGAGGTACGGTGGAGGAAACCGGAGAACTCAGAAAAACCCACAGACCATTTGCATGCAAACTGACAGACTTTCTCACTCTAGGATCTGCTCAGGTGGGATTATAACCTATATTGTGATCCCTTAGTGTGCACTTTAGACCACATGACTACTGAGACCCTATTGATACAGAGACATAACACTTATCAAACTATACTGTGACGACGCTAAATGTGTAACTGACCCATTTGATTGACAAGTATGCATCTTAACCGTTATTTAAGAATTGAATTGCACTTTTTAGGTTGTTATCAGGGTGTAACAACGTAAAAAGTGCAATTCAATTTTTATAATTACAAACCAACCCTGAAATTTAAGTTTTTAAGCTGACCTACATTTCTGAACTGATTATGCAGCTGATTTTCAGAAAATCGACGTTACAAGGTTGAACTGCGTATTTATACAATAAATGACATTTTTATTAAACGATAAAATATCTGATAAAAAAGCTGAAATAGTTTTGAATTTATATCTTTTTATTTATTTCCTAGTAATTTTCAGTCAACATATAAATTATGTTACATTTAAATCCATTGACAAAAAGTGACTTTATTATGTCTCATAATCATGAAAACAAACAACACTTTGTACAACGTCATACGTGACGGCCAAACGTTTGTAGGAAAGACGTGTTTATACCTGTTGTTTTTACCCATAACATAAGAAAAACTGCATTGGTTGAATGAACAGTGTGTTAAACAAAACCTGAAACCAACTATTGACATGGAATTAATGTTTTCTTGAATGAATCAATGTTTTACCACCTATGGACTGGATGTGAGATGAGAGATTCTGTCACTGGTGGTAGCTGTATGGGCTGATCAGGGACATTTGGAGATTGTAAACAAGCGGTAAGGGTGAATTTTAGATTGGAATATAATATGTTATCAATTTTATTAAATTATTATTGGCAGGCCTACCACTGTCATTATCATTAAGATCCAGTTCAGGCTCAACAATCTGACTTATCTGCACACTGGCATTGCATTCCTCAAAATATTTATCCTGATCCCCAGCTATACATTGTCGTGGGGAAATAAAATGTCTTTGCTTTCAACAGGATGTGCATGTGATGAATTTCAAACAAAACTCCCCGCACTGAGGTTTGGCATCCGAGAATACCATGGTGCGTGTCATATTGCTTAGACACGTAAAATGCTTGGTGACGATAAAATGTCGATTTTGAAAAATATTTCATAAATATACAATCTTAAATGTAAATTATTAAAAATATCGGTGAAAATTAATCAGAACATGTTTGAATTAATTTGTCAAAATTTTAATTTATAAAAAAAATCGAAGTATTTTAATGTTTCTAACTTTCTATGTGAAAGCGTTCCCGATCTCCCCATTTGTTTACAATCTTAAAATGGCTGTTATTAATAGAATTCAGAGATGGGTAATCCCCGAAACAGGCCCAAAGTAGTTCCGGTAGAAAACGTATTTATTGGAAAATAACACTGTGTTTTTGTAAGACAACAACCAATGAAAATGCTCTAAATTGTGTAACAATGCGAAGTTTGTAATTATTTAATTTATACTCACCTGGATAACTTGAGAATGAGATTCTTTTGGCAGCAGTAGCAGGGTCTGAGACATTGAAGTTATAATGTTTGTATATTCTCAGGGTCGCCTGATATTCAAACCAACTGGAGTGAGACATAAATAAATTCTCATATGCACCAAGCACCTACATAATAAAACAAAAGAATGCATTACATATCTTGTGATGAAAATATTGTTTTAATAAAAAAATGGTTAAAATGTGAAAACAGAACAATGTGTCAGTCAAAAACCTGTTTAAATTATTGTACCCCCTGCAAACTAGTTTGAGGGGGGTATATAGAAATCATCATGTTTGTTCGTCTGTCTGTAAGTGTAAGATCATGTTCGGGCCATAACTAATACTTGCTTTGACCTTTCTGATATGATCTTGGTTCAAGGTCATGACACACCTTTGGACCATGAAGATTATTCACATCAAGTTTTATGACAGTCGTCCTAAGCATTGATGAGATATGGACACAATTTTACACAGACAGACATGGTAATTCCTATATACCCCCCCCCCCAAACTAGTTTGGGGGTGTGTATAATAAAACACTTAAGTACAACATTACCTTGACCAATGCTGAACACATGCCGTGTCGTTGAACATATTCAGTAGCCTCCACTTTTGTCATTTTGGTCCAGTCTGGTATAGAAGAAGGTTGTAAAGCTTTCATCAAATCTAACAAGTCACCAACACCATTTAGTACTTGAAATGCAAACATGTCCAAATTCTGGAAACAATAAAAACATTTATTTATTTTCTGATTTTTTTTCTTTGTACAAGCACTCAGTACTTAAGTGCTGATCCAGAGCTAGGCAGTTTTACCATTCATGGTTGATTTGCTTTGGCTATTGCTAAGAACATGTTTTGTGACAACAAATTTGTAGTTTCAAGTCCAAAGATTTTTGAAGACCAGAATGGCCCCATTAACTTCAGTTCTAGACTGAACACTGCTCTATATACTGAAATGAAAAGTTTCTAAAACATGTTTGATTGATCAGAATCATATCTTATCATATAATTAGAAACATATTGACCTTGCTCTTCCAAGTGTGAGACCTTTGTAGCCAACAAGTGGTCTACAGCACTTGTCTACAAATCACAGTGCGAGACCTTTGTAGCCAACAAGTGGTATACAGCACTTGTCTACAAATCACAGTGTGAGACCTTTGTAGCCAACAAGTGGTATACAGCACTTGTCTACAAATCACAGTGTGAGACCTTTGTAGCCAACAAGTGGTATACAGCACTTGTCTACAAATCACAGTGCGAGACCTTTGTAGCCAACAAGTGGTATACAGCACTTGTCTACAAATCACAGTGTGAGACCTTTGTAGCCAACAAGTGGTATACAGCACTTGTCTACAAATCACAGTGTGAGACCTTTGTAGCCAACAAGTGGTCTACAGCACTTGTCTACAAATCACAGTGTGAGACCTTTGTAGCCAACAAGTGGTCTACAGCACTTGTCTACAAATCACAGTGCGAGACCTTTGTAGCCAACAAGTGGTATACAGCACTTGTCTACAAATCACAGTGTGAGACCTTTGTAGCCAACAAGTGGTCTACAGCACTTGTCTACAAATCACAGCACTTCTCGTCCCCAGGTTCAAATCCCACTTCAACAGATTCTAGTGCAATAAAAGTTATGTTTGTTTGTGAAAAGTTGGTGGTTTTCTCTGGGCACTCTGGTTTCCTCCACTATGCAAGAACTGCTCGTCTTTGATATAAGTGAAAGACTCTTGACAGGGGTGTAAAACAACAATACTCCACTCTTCTGATTGATCACTATGAACTTCAATTATTATGTAATGTATTTCATCATGTTCGTGAGTAGAGTGGAGTAATGGTGTTAAACTCTGCCACCAAGGCTCCTATACAAAATATGTGGTACTCAAAAAAATATTTCTTTTAAATTAATCCCCCCCCCCTGCAATCTCTCTTCCGCTCTACCTGACTTTGCCCAGTAACAGATTTATATCCATCGACAAGACCGTCAAACTGTGATATGATCATCCCAGCATGCCTCCAGAAGGGGTCATTCAGATTGGCTTCCACGTTTTTTCTTAGCCACTGGTCTTGCTTAGCAAAGAAGTTTCTGACATCCTGCATCAATTCTGGTGTAGCAGATTTAAAGAAGTAATCCTTCATGTTCTGGTAATGTTGATAAATGTGTCTTTAAAATAATGAATAAAAGTTAATACAGTAGAACTTTGATAACTCGAAGGGCACAGGACTTCGATGATGACTTCAAGTTATCGGGGTGTTCAAGTTTTCGAAGTTGAAGGATGACGTCACTATGCAGACTTTCATTTTTATGAGAGAAATGTTGGATGGTGTTTACTGTTTACCGATATACTTGTACAATATGTATTGCACAAAATAATGAATTAAAACCATTTTATTAATTATGTTTTATAAGGACTAATGGCAACAACAAACACATACATTAAATGCACAAAATGTGTATTACCAATACATGACCATAATGCATTCAAAAAAGTGAATCTGACAAACATAGTCATGTAAATTGCATGTAATAATCATAATAATACATACACAAGACAAGACAGGCATTTTATAGAAATTATAAAATTAGTGTGCGTACAATGTATCAGTCATTTAAATCCAGCTTGCTTAAATCACCTGGAAATTTGCTGTTATCGCCGATGGCACAAAACTCGGCTTCTACTAAGGGAGTACATATACACAGTTACACTTCATCGCCCATAATAATTATGGCACAGAGTACTGATCCTTTAATTGACACTAACTAATACGGTAGCAGAAACTTTGATCTGTACCACTACTCCTCTCATTAATCGGATTGTACCGAAGCCTGTGATTTCATTGATCGTTCTATTGATCATTCATTGTAAAAACATTTCGAGATTTAGAAGGATATTTTTCATACAATTTTTAATTTTGCACCCTAACACTACTTCAAGTTATCGGGGGTATTCAAATTATAGGAGTTTGAGTGATCAAAGTTGTATTTATACAGTTTATATAGAAAACGGGTCGGGACAAAATAATGACTTCGAGTTATCCGTGGTATTCGAGATATCGAAGTTAGAGTTATCGAAGTTCTACTGTACAAATCATTTACAGTGAATTTGATTGGTATAATTTTGTATAGTAATTTTTGTAATTTAGGCCAAAATAAGATAGCAGTGAAAATAAAGAGTCAGACATAGATTGACCTACTTTAACATATACTTGTGACCTGTATGCTAATGCACAGTCCAGGAGTCAGGCACAAATAGCTCAGACAACAAAATGGGTACTTAGTTAGGTAGTAGAAGAATTGTTCTTCTTTTGGTACAAGTATACGATACTTACTTTGCTGTAAGAATCCCCTCTAAAAAGCCAGCAGCATACATGATATCCTGATCTTGTTCTTTTACAGACTTTAAATATCCCGATGCTATATCTAGTATACCCCAGCCATTCTCCATCAGGGTATCATTGTAAGAGCCCACAGCCACAGAGCCCTTAACATCCAACATATTAGGTTTGTAGTGACATGTTAACTTCTGATTACTTTCACAATACAAACTACCATAGTTATAAGTTCCTAAAAGTACCCATATAAAGAAAAATCAATTATTGTCATCCAAAACTCCACACTCAGTCTAACTTAAACATTTCTAATGTTGTAATTTTTATGAAATTTAAAAAATAGTCCGAGTGAAGTTGAAGAATACCTATTATCAAGACATAACTTATCTGCAATTTTACATATATAGCTTGTTAATCTCAATATAAGTGAAATTTACATAACTGTCTTAGACAAGAGTATCTGTGATGGGTACCACACATTACAATTGTGGTTACAGGGATTTATCAGGGTCTTTTGGGAAAAGGCCCTAAACTAAAATTGGGAAAAACTATCAACTTTTTGCTCATTTTGGGAAAACTTTGACATCATTTTTGTGCCATTAATGATTAAATCTAATGCTTTTAGTATATTGAGTTGATTGAAGATTGAGAAAAGCAGCCACATTTATGACCAGACTTCAGCTATGTATCTGGTTCAATTTTCTAATTGGGAATTTTCTCAGCCCATTTTGGGAAAAAATCAATGTTTTTCCATTGGGAATGGGGCCGAATTTCGGCCCTAAATAGGCCCTTGATAAATCCCTGGGTTAAGTGATTAATAATACTCAGAGGTTAACCACATTAACCTAAGATGATAAAAAACTTCAGACTCTTGGTTAATATAACACAGTGGTAAATCACATTAACCTAGGGTATTAATAAACTTCAGACCGGTGGTTAATATCACACAGTGGTTAATCACATGAACCTAGGGTGTTAATAAAATTCAGACTGGTGTAATATAAAAAAGAGGTTAATCACGTTAACCTTAACCTAAGATGTTAATAAACTTCAGATGGGTGGTTAATATCACACAGTGGTTAATCATATTAGCTGCCAACAGTGATTCTTGGAGGAGAGAGATTTCTGGCCTAATTCTTCACAAGGAGAGATGGACAATTAATTATTAACCTAGGATGTTAATAAACTTCAGACTGGTGGTTAATATAACACAGGGGTTAATTGCATTAACCTAGGGTGTTAATAACTTCAGACTGGTGGTTAATATAATCCAGGGGTTACGCACATTAACCTAGGGTGTTAATACACTTCAGACAGGTGGTTAATATAACACAGTGGTTAACACATTAACCTAGCTATTAATTACCTTCAGACAGGTGGTTAAAATAACACAGAGGAACATCACATTAACTTAAGATGTTAATAAAGTTCAGACTTGTATTAATATAACACTGAGGTTAATCACATTAACCTATGATGTTAATAAACTTCAGACAAGTGGTTAATATCACAGTGGTTAATCACATTAACCTAAGATGTAAATTAAGTTCAGACTTGTATTAATATAACACAGTGGTTAATCACATTAATCTATGATGTTAATTAACTTCAGACTGGTGGTTAATATCACACAGTGGTTAATCACATTAACCTAGGATGTTTAAAAACTTCAGAGAGTCGGTTAATACAACACAGTGGTTAATCACATTAACCTAGCTGGAGTGTTAATAAACTTCAGACTGGTGTAATATAACAAAGAGGTTAATCACATTAACCTAGAATGTTAATAAACTAGCTTTAGACTGGTGATTAATATAGCACAGTGGTTAATCACATTAACCTGGGATGTTTATAAACTTCAGATGGGTGGTTAATCACATCAACCTAGGATGTTAATAAACTTCAGACTGGTGTTAATATAGCACATGGGTTAATCATATTAACTTAAGATGCTAATAAACTTCAGTCTGGTGGTTAATATAGCACATGGGTTAATCATATTAACTTAAGATGTTAATAAAATTCAGCCTGGTGATTAATATAACACAGTGGTTAATCACATTAACTTAAGATGTTAATAAACTTCAGACTGGTGGATAATATAACACAGGGGTTAATCACATTAAACCTTAAATGAACATATGAAAGTGAAACTAGAAAATATTGTATAACGACACTATACTTCGCTAAAAATCGTAATCTCTTCACTAATTTTCATTAGACTGTTACAAATTACCTTCAGATGTGGCAAAAATTGTCACAAGAAAAAGAAAACACAACTTCCTAGATCCCATCATTAGTGTATATTATAAATAAAACACATGACACAGCACATGACAAGCCGGGGAAAACCTGGGGTTTATATCAAAATTGATCCCTCTTCAACCTCGCACCCAGTTATTTTTTCTTTCAATCATTGACAAAATCTCTGGTTTGCGACATATAGACCAAAATCATAATTATACAAACATATTATTTATCAATATGATTAACTAGAGTCCTGGCCATAATTATTGAGTCTGTTACATTGTGTCAATATCAAAATTGTTTTTGAGATGTTCCCTGTAATGTATGCAGGTGTTCGATTTTCAATGTATACTTCCGGTTAAAGATCTGTTTAGCCTCGATCTCGCGTGCTTTGTGTACGATCTGTTCCCGCGAAAGGAAATAGATTGTCGATCGAGGAGGGATTGTGAAGAAAATGAGACCGAAGAAGCGAGACAGGGAAAGACAGACACAACAGGAACAACAAAAAACCCAGGATGACACAGAAGCCGATCGAGAGCAGTTTTTACGGGCATTTGAAAGTAACTAATTTTAGGTCATCGACCGGGTAACAAGGGCGACAAAAACAGTATGTTGTGAAGGATCGGGGATGGGTGTTACTGTGAAAGCGATATATTTCTATTTTCAGCCTACTTCGCTGAACTATTATGTCGACTATATATGACAGTGTTGAATTAACAGATCTGACCACTGCTTTGTCTGTCTACAGTATGATCACTGTAAATTAATACACCAGAAATAATTAATAGATCATATCGGTGTGTTGAAAACGCAGGAAAGGGAAAAAATGCAGTAGCCAAACTAGGGCTCGAATTTGGGACCTTCCAAATACTAGCAGGATGTTCTACCCACTGAGCTACCTGGCCACCTATTGAGTCCGATCTGCCACAATGCTAATATTTTACAATGTTCGATGGTACCTGTCAGAATTATTGATTTATATTCCTTGCTTGAGCGGATTTGTATCTAAAATCTTGATTTTATATATAACCCTTGCATTGCATCACCTGTAATGTGCTTAAATATTTTGGATGGGTGTGTACAAAGCCAAAGGTAAGAATTTGTGATGCTTTTTTAGCTGCATTGCGCTCAGCTATTGGTTAAATATATGCAGTCGTTCAGGTGTGCGTTCACAATTGGTTTTTAATTGTTGCCTACTTCTAAAGTAATTGAGATAAATTGTTCAAACTGTAAAGGCAGATGGAATGAGATATTCTTAAAAAGATCAATCTTCATCCCTATTTGGCAGCAGGCTTTTACAAATTTGACTTAGGCCTGTCTAATCTGGTTTTCATTGAAAATGTTCTTGACAGCTATTTTAAATTTTTTTGTTTGTTTTTTCAGAGCCAACACAAATTTACAGATATCTGAGGACAAGGAACAGTGTGTCAGTAAGTATAAGTGTTTAGTAAGATAATGATGTGTAACAGGATGGAGGAAACACCTGGAAACAAAACCATGTTTCCTCGTCAGGTACCCTAGATGATCATGATGATCGTACTAGGCCCTCTTGGGTGAAAAGCAAGCATTCTACTACAAAGTTATAAAAGATACAGATCAGAAAGTCTAGCAGTTAACTAGGTTTCCACAAATTTAAAATTATTAGCAGCCAATTTTCCCAAATTTGTGAAAAAATAGTCCCTTTTTAAAGGATTTTTTCACAAAATTGCTAAAATGGGTTACTTTTTTAAAGAATTTCTCAGAAATCAGCAGCCAATGGCAATTTTGGCTACCAGGAATGGAAACATAAAGTTAACCATGCTATTATATATAGTACATGTATATACACAACACTATAACACCACAGCTAGCTTAGCCCTGCTACAGATGGTTAAAAAAAAACCAACCAGGTGTATATTGTATCCTTAGAACGTTATGGCCTAATTTGACTACCATGTCTCAAATTTCAAAGAGTGAACACCTGAATTGTGTGCTATAACTGTACAACCTAACACTACCTATGTATTGGGTGGATCCTACCTTATGAATATTCCTTTTATAAAGGTCAAGCAGACAGGTCAATCTTGTTTGCCGATACATTATAGTAGGTCATCATCGCTTTAGTACATGTTGTGTATATATTAAAATGTGAAATAAATTGTTGAATTTGTTTATTTGTAGCCTTTATTTCTGCACAGCAACTTGACCTATATGAAAAGAAAAAGATCTTCTAGAAAAAGGTAATATAATTATATATTTATAATCATACTGAATTTCCATCAATAAATGGTTTAGAACAACTGAAGATGGGGAACCTTTCACCCATGATGATACTTGTTCATTCCCTTTGGCATTGATAAGTGGACATGCTTTCCTTTGACACCATTGAAATTGAATGTTGAAACTTTGATGGGCCGAATAGGTTATGTGGCATCGAACATAGTCATATACTTTGGGTCCTGTAGCGTTCCTAGGGTTAAAATATTTTGAATATGAATATAAGGATTGAACATTGATTGTACTGAATTTTGAAATTTACATGAATTGCTTTTCCATTCATTGAATTCGCATGTGACCAACTGAAAATATAACACAGTAATACATTTCCATAAACTTCACATTTGTTATCAGAATATAAATACTTAAATAAAAAAAATAATATAATAATGTTAGCTAGGTAAGAACCATACCTAACAGGGTTAAACAAAGACTTACTGGTGTTCAGTTTGATTAGACAGCATAATAAATCATCATGATCTAGTTAACCCACTATCAGTTATTCAATGCAACTTAGTGCATTTTGTAATATAGTTTCACTAGGTTTCCATAAATTTAAAATAATTAGTAGCCAAATTTCCAAAATTTGTGAAAATATAGTCCTTTTTAAAGTATTTTTCCACAAATTTGCTAAAATAGGTTACTTTTTGAAAGAATTCCCCAGAAATTAGTACCCAATGGCGATTTTGGCTACCAGGAATGGAAACATAGGTTTCATATTTAACTCAAACTGCTCATTCAATTTGCTATTCCTGATTCCATTCATAATAATTTAATATGCTAAAATAGTATGTTATTTCATTTTTGCATGCTTGTCAAAGCGTTTTACAAGACATTACCTCTGAAATGTATGCATGGAATGTTGCAGTTGATTTACAAAATGTCCATATTTCACCAGATTATTGTTCATTAATATATGTATGTTTTTGTTTTGGTTGTCCTATTTGGTTTTTGTTTTGCAGGGAAACTTTCAAACTTGATACTTTATTATCAAAAGTTCAAAACCAGAACACTCCAACAGACAGGTTAGTTCCTAACATTTAGTGAGGCTATTTTCTTAGAGTAAAGATATGTTTATCAATAAAATTTAACTGGTTAATTAAACTTGTGTCGATGATAATATCCAGTTTTTGAAATTAATAATCGTATACATGTATATCATGATGTTTTCGGGTTTGATAAAACATGATTTGTTTTTTGAAATATGATACAAATGGTCTGACCTTTTAAATTACTCTGAATCTTATTGCATTAGATCTGTAATGTGGTTTGTTGCTATTAGTGATGTCATGGTTATCACAGTTAGTCTGACAACGATCAACAATCGATCATCAACAATAATTAATCACAAGATTAAAAATTGATCATTGCTGACATTGGCGAGTAGTTTCTGGATTGTCGTCAAGTCCATTCCATTTCCGTTTTGTTCCTTCTTAAACAACATGGCGATAAATGATATCTGTATTCAGGGACCACAAGGTCGAAATATTAGGAGGTATCATCACTACGTAAAAACAATATTAAAAAAACACATGGCTCTTAAACACAAATTAAAATACTTATGATATTGTCAGCTTTAATGTTAATATTAGATGTTTTATTATTTTTATTAAAAATGTACCTCAAATCCTGAGAGAGAGGATGTGGTAATAGCTGTTAGTGTATATTGCATTATAATGTTGATGTTTGATATTTTAATATGATTTCAGATACAAATCTCAGTACATGAATGTTAATTTCAATGGATTCTATCATGAAGATGGTAAGTACCCCCAAGTTAAACTTAATGTTTCTTTATTGTCTAAATAAAAAAAATAATATCCGATATGTTAAAATGAAAAAGGATTACTCAGCCTGCCAATGGGGTTCGCCACTGAACCACCTGATCAATACCTTTAACTTTTGTGCGGAACGTTTTGGAAAATGTAAACATCAAAATTTCCTAGAATAACGTCATTTTTACGGGAAAATTTATGTGAATCTGTATCCATTTGAAATAAATGTTTCACACAAACATTAGAGGGTAGCATGTGGTAGAGCGGCGAACCCCATTGATAAGATTAAAGCTGTGTTAGTGAGTGAGTAATGGTGTTTAACGTTCCAGTCAAGCACATTTCACTTATATCGAGACGTCGCCAGCTTTAGGCGAAGGTGCAGAAATTTTGCCTGTGCATTGCGATGATGGCATTATACAGCAGGGTTCTTTAGCGTGCCAAGCCCACCGTGACACGGGACCTAGTTTATTTTAAGTTCCCATCCGAAAGAACCTTGACTTTCATTTCGTAATGCTGAGTGCTTGGCGAAAGAACAGTCACTACCCACTTTCAAGTCTTGGGTCAGACGCGGTCGGGGAAAGCTGTGTTAGAATGTGTGTCTTAGTATTTGTGTATAATTATTGTAAGTCTGGTTGAATTATGCTGTTTTACTAGTCCATAATAATTTGTTAAAATAGCATATGTTTGTTTTTAGTAGAGTATGTTCTTTCATTTAGGTGTAAACATTGGATCAAAATAAAAAATCTTTTTCCTATCAAAGGGTTATTGCTGGGGCAATATTGGGACTAAAAAAAGTTTCTGTGGCATTCCAATTCCACAAGTTTTTACCTCACAGTTTTAGGTCCACGTCTTCCAGTCCCCACTTTTTATTTTAGATTTGATATAAACAGTTTTAAGTTTGAACAAAGCTGTCTTACATACAAAAAACAAAAACTAGTATGTACTACAGTGGGTATCAATGTAATTGCCTTGCAACAAAACCTTGTAAATTTGGTTAGTTCTGTATCATTACATTATTTCATTGTTTTTTACTATCACAAGTTAGTCAAAATGCTACCTGTAATACCAATTTGCCCTGGACCTAATCTCGAATAAGAGCATCAGGAAGATTTGTAGTAATGATTATTTAAATTTGTTCAGATATATTCAGAGTTGTTATTTTTTGTGTATTTACAGTTATTGGTTGTGAAAAAGTAGAAGTTGAAGCTATTTTACTAAAAATTTGTCACAAAAAGCGAAAGGTAAGTACATATATATCAGATTGGGTTTATTAATCTATTTTCCATCTTATTATAAACCATTATCAATATATTGTCCCACTCCTAGTGTGAGATAAGTGCTACACATATAAACAGATACAGGGCTTCTTACAGCTTAAGTTTAAACTTACTTGGGGGGATGGGGCAATCCTAGCCAAGACAAAGAAAATTTGTTACTTGTCAGTGATTTTGTTACCGTTTTTTAAAAACTACCTTCTGCCTTTTACATTGGGAAAGAAAAATTGAATCTATTTTCATAGAATAACTTGATTGTCGCTTTTGTTTTGGCAATTCTATTGGTCAAATTGGGAAATTTTTAGTAATTTTTCTCTAGGGGAAACTATCCTTATTCGGTAGTAATTTTAAACAAACAAAAACACTGCTTGTCAATAGTCTGTGTTTTACTGCCTAGGTTCAGATTCCCTTGGGCAGAGCCAAGTGTAAGAAAGTTTCAGTTCACATGCCAAGAGTTGGTTGTTTTCTCTGGATACTCTGGTTTCCTCCACCACTCCAGAACAGACTGTCTTGATTTAAGTGCAAGAAGCTTGACACCATTACACCATTCTACTACTGACATAATTAAATATTGCTAGCCCACAAAATGAGCTTGATCAAACTAGTAATTTCTTGTCGTCAGGTTAAATCTCCGCAATTTGTAACTGAAATATCTTATTTTTTTTTGCAGGATGTGTCCTCTCCCGTTATGCAATCAAGTCAGGGAAAGGTTTCCATTCCAGTTAATCCTCCATCATCATCACTACTGGAAACACATGCATCTTTATCCATCGGTCATGAAAACTTCAATCATAATAATGGACACTCAGTAAAATCTTTTGTATTAGTGCTAACTGTTAAATACCCTATATTCAACTCCATTCCAAATGGTGTCTGCAATGGTGATATACATAGTTTAGGTAAGACCATATAGTTTGTAATCAGTCAAAGCTACTTTAAAAGTCAGTGCCATTCATCCCATTATCTGTTTATAATTGTACCAATGTCTAAAACTAAAAGTGTAAAGATTGACTTCTTTCTGTACATGTCATTTCAAGATTGTAAACAACCTTGTATATTCAAAGATATGCAGTGTTTTCCATAAGAGGCGGCAACAGGCAGATTTAATTGCCTTAAACACCAAATTGGCCAGTTAGAATTCATAAAATTGCCTTCAGAAGACCTGAAAACGTTTTCGGCCTAGGAGCCCCCTTGACACCTGTTGGGATTAGTCAGTCTAACCTCCTGCTACAAATTTTAGGGAAATAACTGGGTAAGAAGTCAAATAGCAGCTGGTCTTTGCAATCTGTTTAAAATCTTTTACCAGGAATATAAAAAACCCTAAAATCAGATTACAATAGGTATCAGAATTAATATTTTTTTAAATATGATGTTTCAAGTATTATTACTGATGACAACCGCTTAATATTCGCATCTCTGGTGTACATTGCTAGCGTAATTTGGGAGGCCTCAGTGATTGAGTGGTGGAAAGTGTGTACTTTCAGATCACAGAAAAAATCACTGTCTAGGTTGGAATCTCACCAGGTTTGATAAAGTTTGTCAGATTGCTTGCCCATGGTAGATGATTTTCTCCATTCAGTGTGGTTTTACCAACTTTCCATGAACTACACACCTCGATATAAGAGAAAATCGTGACCAGGATGTAAAACTTCATTACTCTACTGCTAATATGATTTGGTTTACTTCTAGATGAACCTTTACCTAAAAGGAGAAAAAATGGGAAAATTTCGTCATTTGACGATGGTGCAATTTATTACAGTGCTGAACTAGTCATATATGATAAACATAAACGATGTCAATTAGAGGACGGTGATTATGAAATAGTATTACAGGAAATGGGAACTAAACAACATATACAAACAAATGCATCATGGCCGTGGGAAACTACTGTCGATGGGAAGGTAATTATTTCAGCTACAAATTTTATGGTTCCCCTTACCACAGGGAAAATTCAGGGAAGTTTTATTTGTTTCTAGGTCATGGAAATTTTTTTTTTTTTAAGTCACGGAAATTAAAATTTAAGGAAATGTCAGATTAATTTTATATTTCTTTCTCAAGAGTTGTTTTCCTTTGAAATTTTAATCAGGTTTTTAGCTCACCTGAACAAAAGGGATGTTCTTTGGCCAAAGGTTTTTTACTTTTGTGAATTTGGTTGACCTTTACCTTCATTCAAGTCGACAATGATGTTTAAAAGTAAATCCTTGCAACATCTACTTACAAAGAAATATAAACTTCATATAATTACAGCTTCTACACATAAAGCTTTACCTATGGCATGTGTAATTTGCAAAGCTTGTTAACATTGACCCACATTCAAGGTAACATCACTGAGGATCTGAAGTAGCTGTGTGAGCGCTACCTGATCGCCAATTTGTCTATGGCGAATAAACATAATTTCTGGCGATTAAAAATAATCCAGAATCACCAAAGTGGTGAAAACCAATTTCCGATCAGTGTTGTAAAAACAACCAGGATCAGTCCACTTCTTATCCTATTCTTGACATTAGTTAACTTATAACTAGTAATGGCTGTTTTCCTTTCACTTGAATAAATGTACTGTCTTTACTGCCTTGTACTACACTTACTAATAACAAACTTGTTAAACTATGAAGCTAGTCTAACTAGTTAGCTTCATGTGCTTTAGGTCACAGCGATGGGTTGTCGGCATCTGACTCTTAAAACATAAATTAATTCAAAACTTGTTTTATTTATTGTTTAATTTTGTTGGCTACTAAAATTTCAACATGCCATTAGTTAATTCTTACCAATGCACTAATCATACCTTCTTCATGTTTTCTGGCAAGTGACCATTCAGGCTTACTTGTACTCTTGTCTGAATGATGAAAATAATTTTTCTTCTTATAGCAAGTGGGATCATTTGAAGTATTTAATCAAGGTCCAACATTAAGGTTTACGGTCGGTTGGTCAGATAAAGCTCAGGAACTTCACGATAATACAGGCAGCTCAGGGATGCGAAATGCTCACAATGAATTCCTTAACAACAACCAACTGTCTAACCATATTATGTCCAGTTATGACTCAGGTAAGTCCAATTATGACTTGGGTAAGTTATAGAAGTCTGTGATTTTGTTGTCCTAAAATCACCAACAAATACAGGTAGTTTACCCTTGGGGAAAATGACTAAAATTAAAATTTCTTAATTTTACCACTAAAATTCCTGAAGCAACAGCAATGCACCAGCAAATTGAATAGAGTTGTCTTTATTTGTTAAATTTCAAACATTGTCACGGTACAACATATTTTAAATGAGATTACTAGCTACTGCTAACATGTCAGAATACAGTTTGTTTTATTTGGTAACTTCAATTTACACAATCTTATAGGCAGAGGTTTGTTTGTAGAAAAAGTAGCAAAATCACTGGTTGTTAAAGAAGAATCAAATGCTGGGTAGTTTTTATTTTACTTGTAAAATATATACATGTACGCTGCACAAAATACTTGAAAGAGGGTAATGCAGTATCAAATGTACTAGTAGTCTAATGAAACCATTCATTGATACACTGGTGATCTGATGTAATATACAGTAAAACCAGTCTATAAAGGTCATCCAAGGGAACCAGTTTAAGTGGCTTTTATGGACAGGTGGCCACTTATATACAGGTTCAAATAAAAGGAATAAAGAGAAATTTGGATAAAATTTTACTAGCCTTTAAAATTAGGTGGCCTTATATAGGGGTAACCTTTAAGGCAGGTTCAACTGTAATTAGCTAAATCTGTAAATTTAATACTTAATTTTGTTAACATTTTATTCAACAGGTACCATGTGTGCCAATAGTATGAAAGAGGCTAATCAGACAACACCTAAGAAGAAATTGCGTATATTTTATCAGTTTTTGTATAACAACAATGCCAGGCAGCAAACAGAAGCCAGAGACGACCTCCATTGTCCATGGTGCTCACTCAACTGTAAACTGCTTTATAATCTACTCAAACATCTACGTCTATGTCATGCTAGATTTAATTTTATATATGTGGTAAGTATGTCTAATCTCTAATTTGTTTCCATAATCATATATTGACAGAAAAAATTCCACTCATGTATTATAAACAGGTTCAATATTGTACATTTATATAAACATGTACATGACACAAATTTTAAAGTAAATGTAATTTCCATACTAGTTTACAGCTAATTTTAGAACACTGTTTTTGATGATATATAGGAATCACCCTGTAAGTCCATCTGTCTGTCAATTCTAATACTGTGTCTGCTCAATCAGTGCCCCATCTATAGATAGATTTATGGATTCTAACTTGGCATAAATGTATACTAACATGAGATGATATATGGCATACCAAATTTAGGTTTGTTGGTCAACGGTTAAGGTCATGAGAACAAATCTTAGATTTGGCATAAAAATTAGTGTGCTTCATAACTTAAATATCTATAGATGGATTTTGATCAAACCTACATCTCTAGTGTAAATGTGTAATAAATGTCTCCTTTCACAACACAAACTCAACTTGATTTACAAAATTTATCTTTATAAAATACCAGATTCTATGAGATGGATTGACTGCCCTATATAGAGATAATTATGTGTGTTATATTGTTTTATTTTGTTAGCCACATCCCAAAGGTGCTAGAATTGATGTATCTATCAATGAGCGGTATGATGGCTCATATATCGGAAATCCACAAGACATACATAGTCATATAGGATATGCCTTCAGTAGGAACGGACCAGTTAGACGTACACCTGTAACCAATGTTATAGTCTATAGGTAATATATAAGTAGTTACAGTGAAACATTGATAACTTAAAGTACTCTGGACTTTTAGTTTGCAGGGTGTTTCGAGTTATCAAAAGATTCATCAAAAGAGTGAAATGTGGAGTAGAGTTTTACCACAGTCAAGAATCTTTCATTTAGTGTAGTGGTCACTTCTTCAATGGAAACCAAAGTATCAGCAGAAAACCACCTTTTACAAGCAAACTAGCAAACTTTCTCGCACTTGGATCCAAATGGGATTCAAACCAAAGTGATGAGAGGCATCACTTAGAATTGTGTGATGGAATGCCAACATTACATGCACATGTAAACTTTAATATGATATGGCTGGCAAATTTTTCTATCATAAAAAATTTCATTTTTGTGGTCAAATGTGAATTTAATAATTACGAATTTTATTAACATAAAGAAAGAAAACTAATGAAGTTTTTATTTTATAATGTTGTACATTTCATACAATAGTGATTGAATCATTATTTGAAATAATGGAAACATTTTTAATTTTTCTGTAGACCAAAGCGACCAGAATGTACGTTATTAGAGTTTATGGAACCAGAGAATGATAACCAAATTAATCGTCAGTTCATGCAGGGTCACAACAGGTGGGTGAAGTCAATTAAACTACATTAAAACCTTGTTATAATGCCCCTCTGGAATGTTGATACCTTGCTTATCGTCACACTATTTTGAAGTCACAATGTATTGCTTTATAGTGCCAAAATTTGACTGAACAAAAAATGACAACGAATCTAGACTATACTGTAGAGCTTGTGAATTTCACCCGTCAGAGTTTTCATATATACACGTATATATATCAAGACAGCCAGATCTTGGGATAGTAGAAAAAAACTGAATATCCATAGAAAGCTGCAGACATTCCCCAAACAAACTGACCAACCTTTTCACAGCAGAATCTGCACAAGTGAGATTTGAACCTTGGTAGCGATAGGCATTTTGGTCTGTAAGGTAGCAATTTACACTACTTGGCAACCGTTGCCACATAAATTATGATTATAATTAAGATGGATAATTGTTTGCGAATGCAAAACAATTGGGTCTTGGGACTATCTCGGATGAAATGTACTTTGAAATCCCCTATATATAATATGTACAGAAATAAATTTATATTTTCATGCCACAAAATAGTACATGTACATGGTTCATGGTGAATTTTAAAAAAGACATTTTTTGTGTTATTGAATCAATATTATTACATAATATCAAATATCTTGTTAAAAAAAAATTATATGCCATTGTATATTTGTATGCAAAAACTTGTGCTTAACAGGTTATACTATCATACATGGACCACACAGCCAGTCACGCCAAAAGAAATCCATGTTGACAGCGAGGATGAAAACGACCCTGTGTGGCTTAGACAGAAAACTGTTAAAGTAAGGACTATATTAGATATGATCATAATTGGGCCTTGAGATGGAATAATTTTGAATTACAGATTTTATATTTGATTTGAAAAATTCCACAAAATGATTTAATTTTATTGGTGAATGTTCAACTTTGTAACTCAAGTATGAAGTTCAAATTAAAGGGGAGTCTGTGGTAGTTCCTATGGCATGATAAAACAAAACAGTCGAAGCAAAATATAAATAAGTATCCAGAAAATGACAAAACATGTTACCTATTTTGAATGTGGATTGTGTACATTGATTTTTTTATTAAACGCCCGTGTAACGCGACATATTATGGTATGACATCTGTCTGTCCGTCAGTACGTTAATATTTTTCTTGTCCAAACCATATCTTTTGACTCGATGAGGATATCAAGATGAAACTTGTACCAAACATGTACTATGGGAAGGCAGTGTGTCCCATATAAAATTTGGGTCTGAATATTGAAGGTCAAGGTCACAAACAGGTTGAGCCTTTTAAATTGGAAAAATATGAAGTTCTGAAATACAGCAGACTGCATCACAACATGCTTGCAATAGCTTAGGATCCTCATTTCAAAGATATTTTATTGTGACAATATCTTATATTTTGTGGCTAAAGACAACTAGATTTAATTTCCTAGTATATCATGGTTGTTTTGGGAATTTTAGTAGTCAAATTGGGAAATTTTTCATTTTTTTCAAGAGGAAACTACTGTCATTTGGCAGTAATTTTAGGCAAACAAAGTCACTGTTCAATTCAAAGTTCAAATTAGGACATAATGTAAGAAATGCAACAACTGTTTTTAATTTTCATGAAATTTTTTTCATATTTGGTTTGGATTTATAACAAGTAATAATGTCTTACATATAGAACAGGTTTTTGTGTTGCCTTTCAATTTTTTGCAGAATTTGAGTTATGGTTCTTTGTATCTAGTTTCTGGTATCTTGTGTTTAATTTTCTTGTGGGTGCAACTTGTCCCACAGTTTTTGACTGATTGTTTTGAAATTTGGCATGTGTTATCGGGGTCATACGGCTTTTAAAATGATGATGCTTCATGAAATTTTTCAGGAGTTATGGCCCTTTGAGTACCAAATAAGGACATAATGTTAAAAAAAAAATACAATAACTTCTATATTCCTTTCAAATTTCCCGCAAAATTGTAGATTTTGTTCTTTGCATTCATTTTCTTGTATCTTGTGTTCAATTTTCTTGTGGGTGTAACTGGTCCCACAGTTTTTAACTGATTGCTTTTTCAGTTTTAATGTGTGATGGGGATCACATGAAGATGTGTATCATAAAATGAATGTTCTGTATGAAATTTTACCTCCTCTTGTTATTCCTGTTTACATTGTAGACATTGACGGGCGTATATTGTCATGCTCAGTTGCGCTTTTGTTTTCAAAAAATGAACAAACAAAAATAAAATAAATAAAAAATGAATAAATAAAATAATAACATAGTTTTCCAGAATATATTTCCTTCATACCAGGGTATTCATAATCATATTATGATTTTCTCTATTGCTTCTACCCTACATTTTTGCTCTATTCACTATTTAGACAGATGGATCATGTCACAATCTTTAATTTGTTGATAATAACAATTAAGAGGATAAAGATGTCATTTCTATTTTCATTACAACTGTTAGTTATTTCAATACCAATTGTAATCTTTTATGAATGGTAAAAATCACTTTCTAAATTTTGTAAATAACAGTTAGAATGATATACATGTATGTTCTTTTGGCATGGTAATGACAGCTGACCAGGTCAACATCCATTTTAGGCGAGAAAACTATTGAATGTGTGTATTTGTAAAGTTTATTTGTCATTTATTTAGAAAATTGTGAGTTATATAGACTTTAGAAATGGAAGATAAGAAAAGAAACTAATATATTACATGTAATTTTGAATCTACATCTAGTTGTTTAATTCATTGTTGGGATCAGATATTAAGTATTTAGAAATTGAAATTGTGGGAGTGAACAACATTTGATATGTTCTATAAGATCTAGATTTGTGGAATTTAATGTTTTACCATAATCCATTGATAATATAGGAATGTTTAGGGATGATGTAGATGACAAAAGCAATATTAAAGAGGTCAAGTTATTGTATAATCAGACAGGAAACTTTGTCACAAGTAGCCATTGAACATACAATTTGAAAAGCATGTTTTTATGCTGCTAATGCACTGGGCAGTCTAAAACAGGTACAGTAGTTTGTGTAATGTGTGATGTCCAGGATTTTGTATGGAAAAATCACACCCTAATCCACCTCCAACTTAATATTGTACAAACCACAAACCATTGTAGATGTCAGTGCAAGGATGACAATGTTTCACTTTCAAAAATTATATAAATAATAACCATAAATGGATTTATACATAAAAATTTGGATTTCTAATTGGTGAGTATATTTGAATTATAAATTTAGTGTATTGATTCTGTATTTTGGTTGTCTAAAAAGCACATGATGTTGTTTTGATCACATGAACTAGATGAAAGTTCACATATCTCATATATGGAACAGGTTTATTTGAATCATCTCCTGCTTCAAATATTTACAGTGTGATTATATTTTAATTACAGAATTCTCGAGAATAATTTTTGTCATAATGTGCAACACATTCAGATAAGTTTGCATGTCAAAAATTAAAACTAAGATAAATTTCTAACAACAGTTCCTGCCCAGTCATGAAAGGTGCAAGAAACTGAGACATATGCAAATTAGGCTCCTCCCCCATTTCCTTTTATACTGCTGGCCCGACTTTAACTACAAACTTTTAACATACAGCTTTGCAAAGAAGAGAGCAATTTATAAAAATGTACTTGGACAGTTGATGCAACCAAGAGAATGCGAAACAATAAAAGTATTAAGGGGTAACCAAGACAAGAAAAGATATTGAGACCACAGAGTACATAACTTTTAAAGAGATACGGAAATTAATGTTAATTGTTCAGTAATGCAGTGTTTTCTCCAGCTTTTTTAATATTTGGGTCGGTGATGAACCACCTGCTAAATAAATTGGGGTCATTTGTCATGAAATTGATTGATTTTTTTTCAAATGTAATACACAGTTAGCTGCTGCATTTTTTGTTTCAAGTAATGTTGCAGCATGTTTTGTCAATGTAGATCGCAAAGAGGCAGATTCTAATGCAGCTTTATGCTATACAGACTTAAAAGTGATGAACTAAATGGAATGTTGCGAGACACATAAAGTAAATAACAGTGCATTCTCGTAATGTAACCATGTGTGGAATTTTTCTTGAAAAATTCTAACAGCCTAGATAGTGGGGTTTTTTTTAACTTTCATTTTTTGCAAGTTAAAGATCACTATCAACCTTTTATTGTTACATGGTTCTGTAACTAGCACTGCATTTACAGTAGGTGTAATGAAATAAGCCAGTCTCCATAATTTCGGTTTTGACATTTCTAATATAAACAATTTTTACAAATCGGTGTCAATGTCAAGCTTTTTATGTTATAAAATGCATATTGAAGTGTCTCCCAAGAATAAGACTCTTAAAACATGTGGTGCATTCTAACACTTTGTTTGGATCCGAAAACAAACAAGAAAAATCAGATTTTTTTGTACATCGTGAGTGTGTAACCTGTGGGTCACATCTGACGCAAAACATTAAAAAATGTGGGTCATCTATAAAAATATTGCGCCAAAAACGCAAAAACGTGCTCTGGAGAAAACACTGGTAATGTGGTTATAGTACTATTTCTTATTCCTGGAGATCTGTCTCAACTGTTTAACCACATAGATAGATTTCTGTCCTTGTAATGTTTGGGTTATTGTCCTGAAACTATTTCTTTTGATTTACAGATGATAGATGAATTTACAGATGTAAATGAAGGAGAAAAAGAACTAATGAAATTATGGAATTTACATATCATGAAATACAAGTAAGTGTTGTACTTATCCTCTTGGATATTGCTGTTACATTGTGTTACCATTTTTAGCTCACCTGGCCTAAAGGCCAAGTGAGCTTTTGCCATCACTTGGCGTCCGTCGTCCGTCAGTCAGTCAGTCAGTCTGTCAGTCTGTCAGTCCGTCTGTAAACTTTTCACATTTTGGCTATCTGCTCTGAAACCCCTAAAGCAATTTTAACCAAACTTTACAGGAATGATGTATGGAAGGTCCTTTACTTAGATTGCCAAAATTTTTCTGATCTGTCAAAAAACATGGCCGCCAGGGCAGAAGATAGTTTAATATTAGACCCTATGGGAAAAGCATATATTTCCTATCTTCTTCGAAACCGCTGAGCCAATTTGAACCAAACTTTACAGGAATAATGTATGCAAGGTCATTTAGTAAGATTGCCCAAATTTTTCTGATCCGCCAAAAAAAATGGCCGCCAGGGCCAAACAAAGTTTAACATTGGGCCCTATGGGAAAACGCACATTTTGGCTATCTCCTCTGAAACGACTGAAGCGAATTCAATTAAACTTTACAGGAATGATGTATGGAAGGTCTTTTGCAAAGATTGCCGAAATTTTTGTGATCCGCCTAAAAATATGGCTGCCAGCGGGGAACATAGTTTACATTAGACCCTATGGGAAAAACACATTTTGGCTATCTCCTCTGAAACTATTGAAGCAAACTTAACCAAACTTTAGAAGAATGATGTATTGGAGGTCCTTTACATAGATTGCCAAAATTTTTCTGATTGGCCAAAAAACATGGCTGCCAGAGCAAAAGGTAGTTTAACATGGGACCCTATGGGAAAAACGCATTTTGGCTATCTCCTCAGAAATGACTGAAGCAAATTTAACCAAACTTTACAGAAATGATGTATAGAAGGTCCTTTACTTAGATTGCCAAAATTTTTCTGATCCACCAAAAAACATGGCCGCCAGCGCAGAAGATAGTTTAACATTGGACCCAATGGGAAAAGCATATATATGTTATTTCCTCTGAAGCTTTAGAAGCAAATTGAACCAAACTTTACAGGAATGATGTATAGAAGGTCCTTTACATAGATGGCCAAAATTTTCCTGATTGGCCAAAAAACATGGCTGCCAGCGCAAAAGGTAGTTTAACATTGGACCCTATGGGAAAAACGCATTTTGGCTATCTCCTCAGAAATGACTGAAGCAAATTTAACCAAACTTTACAGAAATGATGTATAGAAGGTCCTTTACTTAGATTGCCAAAATTTTTCTGATCCACCAAAAAACATGGCCGCCAGCGCAGAAGATAGTTTAACATTGGACCCAATGGGAAAAGCATATATATGTTATTTCCTCTGAAGCTTTAGAAGCAAATTGAACCAAACTTTACAGGAATGATGTATAGAAGGTCCTTTACATAGATGGCCAAAATTTTCCTGATTGGCCAAAAAACATGGCTGCCAGCGCAAAAGGTAGTTTAACATTGGACCCTATGGGAAAAACGCATTTTTGACTATGTCCTCAGAAATGACTGAAGCAAATTTAACCAAACTTTACAGGAATGATGTATAGAAGGTCCTTTACTTAGATTGCCAAAATTTTTCTGATCCGCCGAAAAACATGGCCACCAGGGCAGAAGATAGTTTAACATTGGACCCTATGGGAAAAACGCATTTTTGACTATGTCCTCAGAAATGACTGAAGCAAATTGAACCAAACTTTACAGGAATGATGTATATAAGGTCCTTTACATAGATTGTCAAAATTTTTCTGATCCGCCAAAAAACATGGCTGCCAGCGGAGAACATAGTTTCACATTGGACCCTATGGGAAAAGAATATATATGCTATCTCCTCTAAAGCTAGTGAAGCAAATTGAACCAAACTTTACAGGAATGATGTATAAAAGGTCCTTTACATAGATTGCCAAAAATTTTCTGATCTGCCAAAAAACATGGCTGTCAGCGCAAAAGATAGTTGGACTTTATGGGAAAAACACATTTTTGACTATGTCCTCAGAAATGACTGAAGCAAATTGAACCAAACTTTACAGGAATGATGTATAGAAGGTTCTTTACATAGATTGCCAAAATTTTCCTGATCTGCCATAAAACATGGCTGCCAGTGGAGAACATTGTTTCACATTGGACCCTATGGAAAAAGCATATATTTGCTATTATTTCCTTTGAAGCTACTAAAGCAAATTGAATCAAACTTTACAGGAATGATGTATGGATGGTTCTTTACTTAGATTGTGGAAATTTTTTTTGATCTGCCAAAAAAGATGGCTGCCAGCACAGAACATAGTTTAACCCTATGGGAATAGCATATATTTGCTATCTCTTCTAAAGCTACTGGAGCAAATTGAACCAAACTTTATGGGAATGATGTATGGAAGGTCCTTTATTAGGCTGACAAATTCAAATTGCCCGTTTCATTTACAATTAAGGCAAAACACTTTTAAAATCTCGGAAGCTGAAATTTCATTGGACAATAAATGTTACAACAGTGGCTCATTCACATATGCCCCTAAACGGTGTTTCCTCAGATCTCTCACTCCGTGCCTATATCAAAAATGGGGGAGCAAGTGAGAGATGTGATTTTAATCAGATTGAAAAAAAAACTGTGAATGGTACATATAGTTCTACAGTGATTTCCTTAGCCATTCTGTCTGATATAAACAGTGCATTTTTTCATCACTGGAATACAAATTTGCTTTAAAAGCATTTTAGTCAGGTGAGCGATACAGGCTCAGCCACACTGAGCCTCTGGTTTCTATTATCTTGCAAATGTAACTGTAAATTTGAAAAGAATTTAATTTACAGTTAATATATATATACACGTATCATATTAAATGAAGTATTTTAAATAAAGTGTTTATGCCATTTCTTTTGCCAAAACTTTGTCTGCCACTTTTCTTGTAAATTTTTTACAGATCAATGAGCAATCTTTGGGTGGTGTTGATGTGTCATTGGTTATTCATATTTTGATCATGCACAATGACATGGTTGGGAAATCATGGATTTCCCAGTTGGGTTTATTTTGGAATACTTGAAATGTCATCCCATTTCAGTTTTAACTTTGTTGGGATGTTCTGAAACAATTTCCATCATATATTGATGTTATCTCTGATTGATTTATATTCTGTTGTAGTTTTATTGCTGATTGCCAGATTCCAGAAGCTTGTGAAAAATTTGTGGAAAATCACGGAAAGGAAGTAATTTTACAGAATCTATGCAGAAACTTTATACTCCATATGGTAAACTTGTTTGACTTCAGTCTCATCGGGTCAGAAACAATTCATCGGACTTTAGCTTTAATTGAGAGAACTAAAGAAGAATTGGGAGTATCAGACTGATTATATGTGATAATGGTGTAAAACAATTAATGTGTGATGTTTGGCTGAGAGAGTGTGTGTGTATGGTAGTCAAATGTTTTTCCCTGAATTATGAGATTCCTTGAAACAAGAGTATCAAAAATGCATCATGCCCAAAGAAAAGTGACAGGTCTATACACACAAACTTCCTGAGATGAAAATTTAACTTGTCATAAACAGAAAAATTGTTCTGTTGTCTGTTTTCATTTAAACAATTAAATGACACACAGTATCTCATAATATTAGGGAAAATTAATTATGAATGATTTATTTTTTGCCACTGAAATGTGAGTTGAAGTGATGTCCATGTCTGATTTTGGTGAAAGTTTTGATACAAGCTTTTCAGGTGAAGCTTTGGTTTCTAAATGTTTTGTGTATACATGTATAAAGTATGAAAGAAAGTGAACTTTATCCTATAATGGATGTTAATTTAATTATTAATCAACCAAGTTGATTTTAATATGAGATAAGATGTATGATTATTTGTATTAGTAGTAGTTCTTAAGTTAAATAGCACTGGATTATGTATAAGCTTAAAGTTTCTAAAATTATGTATATTGATAGAGAAAAGGGAGCTGGTGGTACTGGGTAATGTTTTGGTAAAACTACAGGTTTGATTCTCTGAATATTGTCATTTCTTGAGAAATGGTGAAGTTATCAAACTCATAACCAGTTGATATAAAATCTACAAAAATTAAGGGGTATTACATGGTCATAAAAATTTGTTTTTAGTCCATTTTAAAAATGAATACTTTGTCATAAGAGCTGTATGTTGGGTACTTGCCCAGTATATAGTTTTCATGATGCCTTAGCGTTCTTTATAAAGTAGCAGTTATAAGTATATTATGTAGCATAAGATACAAAATACTTGAAATTATGTTGTGTATAGGTGTAGTCTTCTGAATCCTATGTGTAGGTACTTGTTTAGGATATTTACATTTAAACACATCAGACAGAGTGCATAATTTCACTTGCCATATAAAGTATTTAAGATTTATTTGGATGTACATGTAATGTGTTAAATGCCATAATGAGTTATTAATTAAATATTTGTGCAATAGTAGAAAACATGATTTATTAATTGGACTGAGCCCTCTTACATATATGTATATGTAGAAAATAAAAGCCATAAAAGTAAAACAACTTTGGGATTGGTCATAAGAATCCCTTGTCATCAAATCCTTTCAAAAGTTGTAAAAAATAACATTTATGAAATCAAATCATCTTAAGTTGCATGCATTCATGGTTAAATTGGAAAATGAAAATACCTTGACATATTATGCACAAGATATTTCCTGTTAACTTATGACTAATTGATAAATGGCAAATTTGTTTCTAGTCAAAAATTTGAAGAATGTTATGGGTTCAGATGCAACTTCTATATAAGACTTAATGTGATATTTTGGGTTTCAACAAGGTACAGACTACACAGATTATACAAATGGATACACAAAATGTTAGGTTTATAATTCAACGAAACTATAAGTTATGTTTTATTTGTAAATTAAACAATTAAATATTTAAAAATGATTTAAAACTTTATAATTGTGAAGCAAAAATTATATGCAGAATTTGTTTTGCTGCATCAGATGATGTCATTAATAGCATGCATTCTATTCTGGTAAGTAATAGTTTAACTTTCTTCTAAAATTCTAAAGAAAAATCGTGTAGGGGGGAAAAAAATGATAACTAAAAAAAAAAAATAGGAAGTATCTTTGTCTTTATCTCCTTTTGTATAGGTTTTGTGTCGTGATATTTTTCTGAATTTATTATTTTGCTCTTTTTTTTTTTTTTTTTTTTTTTTGTTCACATTTAAGTACATGTACATGGTGAATGTATCCACATAGTTTAAGATTACTATAATAATTTCATACTTTCTCTTAGTAGTTGATTATATTCTGATGTGTGCTATTGTAAATGATTTGCTGATTGATATACCAGTAAAATGTCATCGCTTAATAAGTTATAGTAACTGTAGATACAATATCTAAAATTATTTTTTGTTTGTCATTTCTGCAAAAATTTGCAAAACAATAATTTATTAAGACTTTTACATGTGTGCTTCTCTCTGAATTTGCATAGTTTCTGTAAATTATTATCAAAATCATCAAGATTTTTTTCTCGTCAAAATATGTGTTAAATTTCAGGTGGTGTTAGTTTCTCTGCCGTTCATTCTCGAGTCTCATTCAAATGTAAAATTGTTTTACTTGACAAAACAGTACTAAACATGTACTATCAGCAATCATGTTTTAATTGTGTGTAAAATTTGTTAATTAAATATATTTTATATTTGTATTGGATTTTATGTAGTAAATTAATGTTGTAAAAATTGTGTCTTACAGAAATAGAGAAAAACTGTGATATTAATTATACTGTAACAAAGTTGTTAATCATCATCCTTATAGTGCCTTTAGGCCATATAAAATTAATTCCTAGATTTTGATCCCTGCCCTTTCCACTTTTTTTGGCCCACCCAGAACTTTCTAATTTTTGTTGTGTTCTTTAACAAAGATTTTATCAGGTACTTTCTGTTGTCATTTCTGTTATTTCTTTTGAATTTGAAAATAAAATGTCTATCCTCCTCCTCCTCCCCCCTTTATGAAAAAAATTGATGAAAATCTAGGAATTAATTTTATATGGCCTAACTAGTTAGATATACGTTCTACCTGGTTATGAATTCATTTAATGTTTTGCAATCACTAGATCTGCCTACAAACCTACCATCTAAATACTTCTGAGGAAGCTTGGGTTTACCTGAATTATTGGACAAATTATAGGCTTGTATTATTTTACTCTGCCAATATGCTGTCAGGAAGTCACTTATAAGGCATATATTGATTTACTCTGTCTGGTGTTTAATCTCCTGCTGAATGTCATCTCTTTCCAATCATGTATTTCTCTGAATGTCATCACTTTCCAATCACGTATTTCTCTGAATGGCATCAATTTTTAATCATGTATTTCTCTGAATGGCATCAATTTCTAAATGTATTTCTCTGAATGTCATCACTTTCCAATCACGTATTTCTCTGAATGGCATCAATTTTTAATCATGTATTTCTCTGAATGGCATCAATTTCTAAATGTATTTCTCTGAATGGCATCAATTTTTAATCATGTATTTCTCTTAATGTCATTAATTTATCATAATTCCAGTGGTGGAATGAACTGACTTGATTTCTTGTTAATTAATGGAATTCTTAATTTCACTATTTCAATGAGAGGTTTGTTAATTTTGAATGATTTATACAAACAAATTCTTTTGTAAATAGCACAAATCTCGTGTATACATCTATATGTATGTGTGTTTGTATATATACGTATGACGAAGGCAGCAATTATTTGTAATTAATAACTTTTGAATTTTTAAAATTGTGTCTGGTCAGCAAGAAGTTTTAAGCTACTGGTATCCATTTTGGACACTTTTTAAGCTTTTCATGATAAGGACATCTTGTGAATTGACTGAATTTAATGTCCCAGTCAAGATATTTCACTATATTATATGTAAACTGACAGAAATTTGTACCTTTGCCGTTCACTCAGGACTATGCGCCAGAAGGGCTTTTTAGCATGCAATGCCTAATGTGACATGGGACATCAGTTTTTAAGGTCTCTTTCGAAGCATGCTGTGGATTTCATTTCCAAATGCAGTGAGTTTTGCAAAAGAACAGTTACTACCTATTTTCAAACTTTGGTCATACCTGTTCAGGTTTCAAACATCAACCTCTCATATGCAAAGTGAGCACTCTACCAACTGAGCTACCTTATTGGTCAGTAGGAAAATATAATGGAATTAATGGAATACAACTGGTCTGATTAAAAAGTTTAGACCTCAGTTCTGCTGACTGGCCTACAATTTGAACCCCGAGTGTGTATAGGAAGACCTAGAGAAAGGGGTTTCAAATACTAGTAAACCATAATTTAAATCACAGAAATAGCACATGATGGCACCATTCTTTAAAATGGTTTCAGTATGTGCACGCAGTAGATTATTTCATTTCCAATCATACATAGGCTACATCAATGTTCAGGGCTCACATTGTCATTCACAAATGTTGCAATTTGTGAACTTTTTAAGTTGTGACAAAAAAATTCATCTCTATATAGAAAATATGTTCTAGAAGACTTAAAATTTCTACTTTTGTTTAAACTTTGTGACAAAAAAATTTTGAGCCAGTGTGAACCCTGATGTTATTGATATCCTTTTTTCATCTGTTCCCATCATTTTCATCTTTTTCTCATTGTACATGCCATTGTTTCTGATTTTAAACAACTTTGTATTTTAGATTATTTTTTTCATTTTCATTTGTAAAAATCTATAGGATTCATTCCCTTTCATTTTCCATTATTCATCACAACACTTGTTTTTAAAGGTTTTAAATTGTTCTTCGTTTTCTATGTACACCATTGATTTTCATTTTCATCTGTATATTTTAAATCTTCACCTCAATGTAAATCTTTATATGGACATATTTTTAAATAAGGTTGGAGTCATTTTTGTTGTATTCAGATATTCAATTTCAATTTTCACATGTATCCTAATTTAATTCGATTTTTGTGTATACCATAATTTTTTTTAATAATCTACAAGCACATAGTCACATACTGGCATTTCCAATTTTATTACGTGTATTACTGTTTTTGTAGAATACAAGTATGTATTGGTGTTAGTATTTTATCCATTTAGTGTGATTAAGAATTTGGAATTTGGATTTCACAGAATATTTTGCATTTTTGTGCAATGTAGGATAATACAGCAAACTCTTGAATGAGACTGATCCTTCAATTTTTAGAAGGCACAACATGTTTCTAAAGGATAAATGATCACTTATTAGTTACAGTTGAATCTCGTTATCTCGAACTCGGATATCTCGAACTACCGGATATCTCGAACTTTTTTAAAAAGTCTGAACAGAGTTGTTCTTTATTAAACCAAAATCACTCCGGTTATCTCGAACTCGGATATCTCGAATTATCGGATATGTCGAACAATATTTTCGTCCCCTTGAATGAAAATCCTAGGAAAATTACACTCGTTAACTCGAACAAAAAATTTAGGAAAATTAAATTTGTTAACTCGAACAAAAAAATTAGGAAAATTAATTTGTTAACTCGAACAAAAAATTTTGAGAAATCAAATTTTTCAGCGCCTACAGATTTTTTGGTAGAAAAAACACATTCCGACACAAATAAAATATTTGACTGTCGGCCTCGTGTTGATTTTAAAATTACAACTTTGCACTGACCTTCCAATTTCCTTAAGCCCTTAATTATTATCCTTGCATAAGCAATTAAACCATCAAGGGGATTAGCAGGTGTTATAATTACTGCCAAGCCGAACATGGCTTCCGAAAACGTGTGATGTGAACATTACTCAATACAACCGGAAGCTTGGGATGATTAAAGTACACAAAGCGAAACTGGTATGGAGACCAAAGCGGACTCCACTATTTGTCGGCTAATAACAAATAACAGATAATCTCCCGATTTTTTATATACTACATTCTCAATTATAAATACAAATAATAAATAATGCAGTTTTTTATATATCATGTTTTAATAAATACGATATAGGAGAAACCGGCAATATACAGTTTGACAAGATAAAACCGGAAGCGACTTCCGGTAGGCGTGTACGAGTTACTTCCCTTTTGTTGTCGTTTTTAACATCGGTTATCTCGAACTCCGGATAAGTCGAACTTTTTGCATTTCCCCGTCGAGTTCGAGATAACGAGAGTCAACTGTATTTAAAAAATTCCTTTGAATTGTTTATATATAGGTAAACAACATTGACCTGTCTGTTGACCTTTGATATGTACAGTACACCACACCTGTATAGGGAAAACAGGTGCTCCTTTTCCTTGTATCAAAGGAAACATGCATGATGTATGTATAAACTGAATCCAGGGGTCCTTCCATTCCTATATTTTCCTATAATTTTGCCACTTTCCTATATAATTTGAAAAAACCTCCTTTATTTCCTATATTTTTGTTTCTGGTAGCTTCAGGAATTCAGAATGGGGACATTTTTTTCCGCATTTAGGAAGATTAACATTTGTGTATTTCTAAAGCAGTAAGTGGACATTGCAGTTGCCAATATTTTATGTTTGTTAGTAAAAGAAAGAAAGGGAATGACAGACGCTATGAATGTATATTATATTTGTAAACTATTTTAAAAATTCTTATAATTTTGACCCCATATATTCCTATTTTTCCTGTATAATGGACTCCCAAACTGGTAGGACCCCTGTGAATCCCAATACTACCTGTGTATTGACACTTTGACAGATCATCATATAATACTACCTGTGTATTGACACTTTGACAGATCATCATATAATACTACCTGTGTATTGACACTTTGACAGATCATCATATAATACTACCTGTGTATTGACACTTTGACAGATCATCATATAATACTACCTGTGTATTGACACTTTGACAGATCATCATATAATACTACCTGTGTATTGACACTTTGACAGATCATCATATAATACTACCTGTGTATTGACACTGACAGATCATCATATAATACTACCTGTGTATTGACACTTTGACAGATCATCATATAATACTACCTGTGTATTGACACTTTGACAGATCATCATATAATACTACCTGTGTATTGACACTGACAGATCATCATATAATACTACCTGTGTATTGACACTTTGACAGATCATCATATAACTACCTGTGTATTGACACTTTGACAGATCATCATATAATACTACCTGTGTATTGACACTTTGACAGATCATCATATAATACTACCTGTGTATTGACACTTTGACAGATCATCATATAATACTACCTGTGTATTGACACTTTGACAGATCATCATATAATACTACCTGTGTATTGACACTTTGACAGATCATCATATAATACTACCTGTGTATTGACACTTTGACAGATCATCATATAATACTACCTGTGTATTGACACTTTGACAGATCATCATATAATACTACCTGTGTATTGACACTTTGACAGATCATCATATAATACTACCTGTGTATTGACACTTTGACAGATCATCATATAATACTACCTGTGTATTGACACTTTGACAGATCATCATATAATACTACCTGTGTATTGACACTTTGACAGATCATCATATAATACTACCTGTGTATTGACACTTTGACAGATCATCATATAATACTACCTGTGTATTGACACTTTGACAGATCATCATATAATACTACCTGTGTATTGACACTTTGACAGATCATCATATAATACTACCTGTGTATTGACACTTTGACAGATCATCATATAATACTACCTGTGTATTGACACTTTGACAGATCATCATATAATACTACCTGTGTATTGACACTTTGACAGATCATCATATAATACTACCTGTGTATTGACACTTTGACAGATCATCATATATGAATACTCCCTATGAAAGGTCAAGCAGACAGGTCAATGCCCTTTAACTATACATGTATTGTTTTAAAAAAGTATACCTTGTACTTTCAATTATTAGATATACATGTATCATGTGTATTATGTTTTAAGAAATGAGTTTGTGTTCTATGATTTAGATGTATTACATCTGGGACCAATATTTTATCATGAATATGTTCCAAACAAACTCAGGATTTCTGCATACTCAGGAAAACTACATCAAAGCATATTTTTCTTAATAAAAATACATTGTAAGTCTATACAAGTTGTGTGGTACTACTATGAGAGTATCGGGATTAAAAGATGTACTATTACAAGCAAATATTACACAGCACAGAAAACACTGGAATCAAGCATAGTAAATTGTTCAACAATTTTTGCATCTTAATAAATTAAAGCACTGATTTTGTCCAAAATTTGGCTTCTAAAATTCACTATTTCAAGTACATTTATTCCTTGTGGTAAGACTTTTCCACCTGATGACCTTGAACTTTAACCTTGACTTTACCTAAACAACTGCTGAAGGCAGGCATAGTGTTTCACAAACAGACTGTGTGTAGTACAGATCAGCTTATGTCAGAACCCATGCAGCAAATAGTGCTACGTTTTTTATGGACTTGACTTGCAGGGAATCTTCTGACTGCTCTTGATTAAAAATATTAAGCAGTTTTTGATTAAGCAATGTTACTAAATAACTGGCCATTCTTAAAATTCATTCCACTTTGTAATAAATTACAAAATTTCAATTATCAAAAATAAAAAGAAAACCAACACATTTTGTATATAATGGTATATAATATTAAATTGAACCATGTACAATATTGTAAATTTTTATGGTTTGTTGAGCGCATGTTGTATAAATAAGTTAAGTTTCTCTTTGTCCGATGGATTGATTTTATGAAATCATTATTTTAATTAATTATCATGTTTTATGTTTGGATGCATATGTTAATTGTATGATGACAGTGTTAACTAATCTTCATCTTAATTGTCATCTGAAATAAATTCAGTATTTCTCTAGAGACATTTATTTTTTAATCATTTAAAAAAATGAGTGTAGCTAGCTAAACAGGAGGTGCTTAACCTTCTGGATCACCCCACCTCACTTCCCTGGTGGAAGTTCACATGTTTTAATTTGATTTGGCAGTTACAAAGTTTAACTTTGCTTTGTGATTTGTACATGGATGGGTATCTTTGTTCTTGATGAGCAACACATGGTTGGTTCAATGTGCAATATGCATACTAGTGTAAACATCACTGCCCAGTGTTTAGCGTTTCTTTTGCTTAGCACCTAGATTTGTAATTGGGCTATGCTATATTGCATTGTATAGCTAGCTGAATCTATGGCATGAAGCATTAATTGTCCAGACAATTAGGCTTGGTGGTCATTAACATGGTTAGGTAAAGCCATCTTGCATAGTCAACAAAATATAGATTATGAAGCAACAGTTGTTGGGTCAGTTTGGATGGGCTTGGTCATCTGGTTGGCTAAACTAGGTCATCTAGTCAGCTGAACTTAAGTGAATGAGACTTAACATCAGTCAAGATTATTCATCTTACAGATCGCAGTGCCTCTCACTACTAAGGTTTGAATCCCACTCGTGCGAATTTTGTTGTGAGAATAATTGTTAGTTCATTTGCCAAAGGTCAGGATATTTCAGAAATTCAGGTTCCCTCCACCATCCAAGAATGAACCATAATTCTTTTAAAATATAAGTGAAAGGATCTTGATTTGGGTGTACAACACCATTGCTGAACTCCACTCCACAATCTAATACTGTATAACTGGTTATTTTTGCGGGTGCAAATTTTTGCGTTTTCATACCAAAAGTGGTGCTTTTATTTTTTGCGTTTTTAATTTTTGCGGATCAAAGCTTGAAAGGGGCCCTCATAATCATAACACATCTAAACAATCTAATGCAAAAAATTAACATTTAATTTCACCATCACTATTTAAAAAGTTTTTATATTTTCCTCTCTCTTTCAGTGTTTTTGGGGAATTTAAACATGTGGAAACTTTTTCATTACACTCCGTTATTTCCAATGGTGACAAGCTTTTACTTAAAGGTCCAGAAGGATCGGGAAGATCGCCGGAATTTTTTTTCACTAAATATTTCAGTAAAGCCACCCTTTCTCAAATATGGCTTTAACTAAATAAAATCATTAATTAGAGCACAATTCACCTGGTTAAATCGTGTGATATTACAGGTAACAAAATGGTGAGAGTATGTCTATAAATAGATAAGTAGGTATGTCATGCAAGTTATCGATTGATACAGAGGTACTCAATGGGGAATACTTTTACGATTAAAATATGTTTTGTAACAATAAAAATTTGCGATTTTAATTTTTGCAGACAATTCTATCCGCAAAAAATAGCTTCCCGCAAAAAATAGCAGTTATACGGTAGTCTCAAACTGATTTGACTGAATATTTCCGGCATTTACCATTCCTGAATAGACTTTCTCAACATAAATGAAATAATCTAGATTGGCATAAAACACCATTCAAATTAAAGACATTTCATTTATAGCTAGAATGAAACTAATGATACAATATATCTTGTTTAATAAGTAGGTGATACTATTATCATAATGTGTTATATTTTAATTTGATCAACCATGCTAATGCTTTGCATTTACACCATGATGAACTTATAATTTTTCCTTTCCTCACAGTAAAAACACCTGAAAGGACTTGCATCTACTTCATATTGGAATGATAAGCAGGACATGTTTATTTATGTCTCCTTCCTATATAAGAAGGTCGGTGGTTTTCTTTGTCCACTCCAGTTTCCTTCTCCATTCCTGAACTGAACATCTTGATATACATGTACATGGAAAATTCTTAACTAGGGGGCAGTCTATTACTCCACTATCCTCCTATATACTAAGTTGACCTGACGTGCACAGAATGCCTGATTGGAAAGTACTCATTCGAGTAGTTCCTTATCAGCAAGTACACCTCTGATGGTGGTTCTTCAGTGACCTGGTAACACAGTTGTCTGTCTGAATATGCTGCTGAAGAAGCCTGAAGAGAAAGAACACCTCTGGTGGTGGTTCTTTGGCATCTACACACATCTGAATATGCTTGACCATGCTATGGCTAAGGTAGCCTGAATGGATATAACATATTTCTGATGTTTCACTGATCTACAAATGTTGAGGTTATTTTCCAGATTTCCTGAAAGTAAATTTCCAGATACATGTACTTTATTTAAAAGAAACAAATGACATGCCATCATGCCATACTGAGCTTTAGAATATTCCTGATTCAATTACTAAATAAGGTTCTAAAAACCTACAAACCTCAACACTACCTGTACTTTTATAGGGCTTGTTCCCTGAAAGCATGAAACTACACCCAATAAGTGATGGGTAATAAAAAGGCCTGTAAACCAACAGTGTTTTTGCAATTCAACAGGCCCCATTTTCACAATCATTCTGCAAAGTAAATTATGAATATTTTTGCTATGAAATACTAAGGTATATACCGGTAACAAGATTAAAGGATTGAACCTAATGAATCTTGCATTTTAGTTATTTCCAAAAGTCTAATTTAGGGCACCATACATTATATTAATGTTCTGTGTAGAAATATGATTGCTGGCCCAAATTATATCACATCACTATTTTCAAAAGGTATTAGATTCAAAGCATTAGCATTTTTCTTGTTGCTAAGGTAATAGTAACAATAATAATTTTAAGACATACTGATGTACTTTGTGTTTTAGGGACTAACCATTTCCTTAGTTCTTTTGTATTTGAAGTACTGTGGGAAGTCAGTACTTATCTGACTATAACTGTACTTTAATCCATTATCATTCAGTATCAACAGATCCTTAAGGCACTCACAGAAGTGTGTATATGCTGGAGTAACGATGTCAAGGTCTGTCACTGTAAAAACAAATCTGTAAATAGATCAAAAAAATAATTGTCATAACTGAATTTGATAAACACATATTGGTATTTTGTGTTGCTATGGTAACAATAATAATTTTAAGACATGTATTCAGTAGATTCTGAAGGCATTCACAGAAGTGTATGTATGCTGGAGTAACAATGTCAATTTAAGGTCTGTCACTGTAAAAACATACCTGTATGTGTAAATAGATGGAAAAAATGTCATTACTGAACTGGATAATTTTCAAACACACTGGTTTATTCTCACCAAATACTGCTTTAAGAAACAAAAGTAATTTTTGTGACATCTTAAATGCTGATATCTAGAGTATGTGGTATGATAGAAACTTAAATATAGAAATTGCCATAAATGCAAATAAAGGTTATATGGCTGGTTGTAACGTTGTTTAATACTGCATCAACAATTTTTCACAAAAATATCAAGTTTATTTATACCTAAGGTTAACCTAAGAACAATTTTGTGTGTGTATGTGTGTGTGATGTAGAAGTGCATATACATCCACATAAGGGCGATTTTAAGGTGCTGGGTCACAGAGTCAGTACACTGCATACAAGCATGTCACTCTCCCATTGACATTATACTCATACTGGGTGAACCAGTCGATACTCAGTCCTCTTATTACCAAGCACATAGCAAGGCAGTATCTGAAATTTTAAAGACTTATGTACGAGCCATCTTGGGTTTGAAACCACAACCTCCTACTCTTACATTGGACACTCTACCACTGAAGCTGTTTTAGAAGATGAATGTGTAAACAGTCAAAAAAACATACAAGAAGTACATGTATTATGATTATCTTTCAGTACTTGCCGTTTCTCCAGGGTAACATATAATGTTTTTGGGGGTTTCCTGGACATCAGTTTATGCACAGTTCTAAAAAATGCTTCAGTGATGTCTTCATCATATACAACTGTAAATATAAACGTAAAATTTTAATCAATTACCGGTACTTTAAAATATCAATTAAGCCAGCAAAAACAATCAAAGTCATGACAATGAATCCAAAAAATAGACAATTTGTTCTACATAATTAATGTTCCAACCATAGATCCTAGTGACCAACTAGATAAAAAGGGCCTCAGTGGCTAAGTGGTCTAGGCACACAGGGATCACAGTGTCTAAAACTCTCTAGATTCGAATCCTACTTAGTACAGATCCTAGTGTGAGAAAGTTTGTCAGTTTGCTTGCCGAAGGATGGTGATTTTGGGATGGAGGAGAAAATCTGAATGCTTGCAGAATACAATCATTCTTCTGCATTCTGCATGCTGACCAACAAGACAGAGGTGTGTGTGTGTGTGTGTGTGTTTTTCCGCTAGTGTTGATAAACAGGGAAATATTAATCATTTAATCTTGTAACAACATAAAATAGATATATAATGTCACCTACCATCAGCTGCTATGATTATATCAACATTTTTTATTTCTTCAATTTCCTCCTCAGTAAGACTAAATGTTCCTAAACCTGTACGAAAATACAATGAATTGACTGAACTCTACATTGTTCATTCACACGATGGAGAGCCTCATTTAATATTGAAATGGTTTTTTTCTTTTGTATGACCAAGTACAAAGGTTTCTGCTAATTTTATATTCCCAACACTATGATACACCATGATGTAGATACGCAATTACAATCTACAACCAGTATCCCGAGACTGATTAAAAATGTCATGAAAAATGTACATTTACATAGAAAGTGTTAGGCATACTGAGTCCATTTTCATTACTGCTTACTCTTTAAATCATAATTTGTGATGTACATTTAAGTTGCCGTTAGTAAAAACTTTTTTTATTGCTCTCTTTCTTGGGATCTGGAAAAGGGTCATGTGACAACTAGCACTTCTGTTTTATACAAATTTTTAAACTGTAACTATATGGTTTAAATAGTAGTGTCTCATAGGCCAAATTTGACCAGTATAAAATGTTATTGTATTTTATTTTCATGTATTAATGCTTTAGTTATTTTATGCGTGACATGGAAATAAACTATTTTATTATTATTATAATTAAGCCTACATATAAAGGCTCTTTATAATGTAATATACAGTGTATATCAATTCTACGGCGTCAAAATGAGGAATAACAATAGTGATCTTCATGATTTAAGATGACGTAAAATATATTACAAATGGTCTTTATGGTCTGGTGCATATTTAAAATATACCAGAAATGGTCACTACAGGTTCATTCAGTGCTGTCCTGTCGAAAGTTTAACACCGAGTTAGCGAAAAGGAATCAATGCTTGGCGACCGAGTGGGCAATATATGGATAGCTAGTGATTAAAAAGCTGCCAAAAGATAGGTTAAATGCTTCTGAAAATCTGCTAAGATATTTATAACAAATGGCATTCCGATTCCGTTTTATTTTGTTAGCTCAAGTGTTAAACTTTTGACAGGCCTGTACTGTATATATTTACTGTATCAGTTTATCAACAGTAAGCACTAGTCTGTTACTATAAAAGGTATGAAGGGGAATAACTCCTATTCCATTCATTGATATGTTAGTGAGAATAACTGAAAATTAGGAAATTTTGTGTCAGTTTAATTCTATTGAGATGCGACATGTCAAGTTATGTGCATACTTTTATTTTCGAACCATTTAATGACAGTCAGTGCAAATGCAAGGGAATCATATCACAATTAATTATGCATTAAATTTTTATTGCATGTTATTACATGTTAATCACACAAATTTACACAAATAAATGAAAATTTCCCATTTTACAGTCCTATAATTCACCATAATACTTATACCTGCTTTAAAGTCATCCTGGAACCAGTCAATCTCTCTTACAACATAATTCCTTTTCAGGTCATTACTAATAGTATAACAGTTGGAATCCAAATTGTGTTTTGCAATTTTCAGTATATGTTCACCAATATCTAATAAATAATCAATCATAAATTAATAATCTTTCTAAGGTCACTTAGAATTACAACATTCAACTTGTAGCTACAAGTTAAAAATGTTTACCATTTGTGATAACACCATTTACATTAGTATTAATTTCAAAGGCAAACCTTTTTTCTCATAAAATTGCAAAGATTGATTGATTGAATTGTGTTTTAAATCCCAGTCAAAAAATATTTCACTTATATCGAGATGTTACCTGCTATAGGTGAAGTGGCAGCAATTTTTACTTTTGCAGTGTGCTAAGGGGAATGAGCAGGGATGGTTCTCTAACAGGCAATGCCTGCCATGACAGAGGGAAATGGTTTTTAAGGTCTCTCCATAAGGACCCAATGATTTTCATTTCTAAATGCAAAGCTTATTTTCAAGTGCCAGCCTAGGTTTGAACACATGACCTTCCACATAGGAAGCTAGCACTCCACCAACTGTAGTGGTAACATTGCAAAGAAAATGCATTTTAAATTTTAGCAAAAGTATGGTTAAATCAAAATAAGTCAAATCTTGATCTTGAAAAAAATACCTATTCTTTTGACAGAAACCAGATTTAGGGATTTGTACATATGATTTGAAGGAATTCTTACCTAGGAATTGACTAAGCTTTAGACATTTCACTTGCTGAAGATTGGTGATATTGTCCAGGCACTCCAGTTTCCTCCACCATCCCTGAACTGACCACATTGATTTAAGTGAAAGAATGTTGAATTGGCCATAAAACTCCATTAATTTTCTCTAGACACTCTGGGGTCCTCCACCATGCCAGAACTGACCACCTTGATATAAGTGAAACAATCTTGACTGGGAGTTAAACTCCACTCCACTAAGCTTTAGACAGACTTAACTCATAATATATTATCTAGGTTTCATACCAGTACAGTAAATCTTCTTGCAGAATAAGGCTGCTATAACACTTGTCAGACCAGTTCCTGATCCAAGGTCAAGGACAGTGGTGTCTTGTAGATGTGACCGAGTATGGATTAAGTAATCTGCCAGAATGAGAGCTCCTCTCCACACCTTCAAATTAAAATGTTATATATAAGAATAATTAGTTCCATAATGTTAAGAATTAAAAGAAAGAAATCCGCAACTGAAAAATGTGTATTTGATAAAAAACAAACATACTAATCCATGTCCACATCACAATCTAGAAGATAAAAAGTAAAAAGTAAAAACTTTGAAACTGACAAGTTAGGTTCCACCATGGAAGTTAGGCCAGGTGCCCCAGAAGGGTTAAAGCACCTCCTGTTTAGCTAGCTACATCTGCCATGTATGTAATCAAAATTGAGTGAAAGGAACATGTAACCATGAGATGTCAAATTTGCAATTAAGAACATGATACAATATAAATTAATGATGAAACATTTAAACAATATAAGAAATTACAAACTCATATAGAGATCATAGATTGCCAAATTCTTAACTTTGGACAGGTATTGGAATAAATGTCAAGAGGTGTTTCCTTTGGACAGGCATTGGAATAAATGTCAAGTGGTGTTTCCTTTGGACAGGCATTGGAATAAATGTCAAGTGGTGTTTCCTTATCACTCCAGTTTCCCCCACAATCTAAGAACTGACTACCTCACTATAAATGGATCTAAGAACTGACCACCTCACTATAAATCGATCTAAGAACTGACCACCTCACTATAAATGGATCTAAGAACTGACCACCTCACTATAAATCGATCTAAGAACTGACCACCTCACTATAAATCGATCTAAGAACTGACCACCTCACTATAAATGGATCTAAGAACTGACCACCTCACTATAAATGGATCTAAGAACTGACCACCTCACTATAAATGGATCTAAGAACTGACCACCTCATTATAAATGGATCTAAGGACTGACCACCTCACTATAAATGGAAGAATCTTGATTAGGGGAATAAAACAGCATTTGTAATTTGCAGGTTACCTTTATTTAGAGGTTTAACAATCTGAAAACATGTTTACTACATGTATCCATGTCCATTGTTTGGTATGTGGAAACCACTTACATTATTTAATCAAAATTCAATAAAATGTAACTGATATAACTGACCTGTTCTCCAACATTCAGCAGTTCTGTGGCTAAACTGTGCTCTATAGAGGTTAAACAAAAATGTAATAAAATGTTGAAATATTTATACTGCAGAAAAATTAAATATTTTAAAATATAAACATGTCCATCTTTTGTTGTTGGGGAATTTTTAAAAAAAATCTTTTGTGTTATATAATTCACAAAATGACAACCCTGTGTCTGGAATGTTGCAAAGTATTTTGTCACATCAGAAATTTTTCAGCTGTTTGTAAAGAGATAATTTTATTACCTCAAGGAACACAAGCTCCTACATTTTTTATTTGTTTCAAGTTTGTACTTGTGCACATTTATATCAGTCTTTGTAGTGTTTGTTAGTTTGTCTACAATGCAGTAGATAATGCTAAACTATGTTGTAGTGTAGACAAGCAAGACCTTTAATTTAAACATTTATTATGGACCAGTCGTTTATGTAAAGGGAACACTGGTATTTATGTCGGCCTCACTTCCCTGGTGAAAGTTCATGTGTCTAACCTAACTTGTCAGTTCCAAAGTTTTTACTTTGCTCCTGGATTGTGATTCGGACATGGATTAGTATGTATGTTTTTGATCTTAACACTACCCATGTATTGGGTCAGGACCATCATATGACTGTTCTAATGGACAGGTCAATTGTGCTTCCCTATGTAATATTGTATAATTTGTGAATTATCTGATACCTATTGTTATTATGTAAATATCCTCATCAACTTTGTACTTTCTTGTCACCTCTAAGTCACCATCCTTATCAACTGGAGTTACTTCTAAGTCACCATCCTCATCAATAGGAGTTACATCTAACTCCTGTCTCTGCCTCTTCCTTGGAACTTGAACATCAGTATCAAAATCACCGTCCTCATCAACTGGAGTTACTTCTAACTCTTGCCTCTGTCTCTTCCTCAGAACTTCAACTTCAGAACCATCTTCTTTCTCTAGCAGTTTTCTTTTCACAGCCAGAGATGAATCATCTATAATGTTTCTATCAATCCTAATGGCTTCTTCCTTGGTTATTTCATGTTGTGATCTTAAATTGATATGTTCTTTTGATTTTTTCTTACTACTTGATAGTCTAAATTGAAACCTAGAAACTGAGAAATATGTATCAATCAATTATCAATTTTTAACTTGTTTGAAAATTGTAAAAACAAAATTAAGAAGCAAAAAATCTTTGCTTACATGGCTAATGAATGTACCTAGTCATATAACAGGATAGAGAACTATGCAGGGAAAACTACTAATGTTTTAGGGGGTGAAATCAGCCGGCTGCTGGCACTTAAGGAAACCACTATGTATGGCATAGGTTCTATACAATTTACAGGTGAGATGTCAGTTTATCATGTTACTTAACCAGTGTAGTGGCCTGAGTAGTTCCTTACTGTAAGTTACTGTACACGACACCACTGTAAGACTTCATCTTCTTAAGGTGCTTCTATTTGTGTTTCAGCTCAATTATTTTTCTTCTGATTGTGCACATAATTACTCATATTTCATTTGATTAGACAAAGTCTTACCAAAATATTTTTAAAAGACGCTGTGGTGACCTAATGGATAAGATGTCAGTCTACAAATCCAGGGTCTCTCATGGCTGTGAGTTCGAGCCCTGCTCAGAACACATGTGGGAAAGTGAATTTTCCTTGTCGTTGGCCTTTACTGGTTTACCTAAACCATGTCAGCTCTTAGTTTTCGGTACTCTAGAGTTGGTAGTCCAAATTTTTATCCTTAGTAGAGTATTTGCTTATAAATGCATGCTAATTACATGTATAGGCGTGGTAAGTTTTGACCCAGGTCAAAGTTTAATGAGTAGTGTGGTCCTTAAAAAGGGTTTACTGACAATTTCAACCATGTAAAAGTCCATCGGGGAAGGTATTTTTGTGTGATTTCTCTCAAAAATTGTGGTGGGGGTTGATTTTTAATTCTTCACACAGTTTCCATACATACATTCCATGCTATTCCTAACATTCATCAACGACATGCCCGAAGTAACAGAATCTGATGTCCGACTGTTTGCTGACGACTCACTACTGTACAGGAAAATTAGATCTACCTCTGACACTGATGTGCTCCAAAAAGATTTAACATCTCTAGAACACTGGGAGAATCAATGGCAGATGGAATTCAATCCTGAAAAGTGTACAGTTATCCATGTCACTAACAAAAGAAGACCAGCTATTACCAAGTACCAGCTCCATAATCATGTCTTGGGTGTAGAACACTGCAGCAAATACCTGGGAGTCACCATTAGTGAAGATCTACGATGGGACAACCATATCAACGCCATCAAAAAAAAGCAAATCGGGCCCTTGGTTTCATCAAGCGGAATCTAAGAGATTGTAAACCAGCCATTAAATCCTCTGCCTACCAAGCCGTAGTTAGACCAACGCTTGAGTATGCTGCTTCCGTGTGGGACCCACATACACAAAAGAACATCCAGGCCATAGAACAAGTTCAACGACGAACCGCTAGATTTGTCACCAACAACTACTCAGACTACACCCGAGGTAGTGTCACTAAGATGATAGAATAACTGAAATGGGATCCACTTCAACTCAGAAGATCCAAGAGCAGGCTTGCGATGCTATATAAGATCAAGCACGGCCTAGTGGACATTCCAGGAGACAAATATCTAATAGCAAGCGACAGTCGAACTAGAGGAGGACACAGATACAGACAGCATCGTACCAACAAGGACTGTTACAGATACTCCTTCTTCCCCAGGACAATACAACAATGGAACAGACTCCCATCAGAGGTTGCAGCAGCTCCATCAGCAGCAGACTTCATGCTCTTACTGGATAGGCTACCAGTAGACCATCCTACATTCCACTAAACCTACAGCTGTTTCCTAATTTTAATTGTAAATAGTGCCTTATGAGGTTTTTAACCATCCATCTCATGCTTGAGTAAGTGTTACACTCCAGGAGGAGGCCTACTCAATAAACGGAAGAAGAAGAAGAAGAAGATTCGACATATCGATTATTGAGCTCTGGTCACACAAAACATAGGGTCACTTAAAATTAGATATATTCCAAATATTTTTTCTATACAACACAATAATAAAATAAACTTTATTTATATTCGATACAATTTAACAAACAACATGAGCTCTGTAGAGCTTTTACAATTGACTTACATAAATTACATAGCACACTTATTGGTTTAAATTTGTACTTTTTCTGTAGTGGGTCGGAAGCTCATTTCAATATTCTCATTCTATATATACCATACCTGATCGATTTGATTCGGGAAAAGTGTGATACTTAGCATCTACATGTACATCTGACAAATACAAATCTGCTTCATCAGAAAGATCCATTTACTTGCCAGTACTTAACAACCGGAAGTGTTTACAGAAAACCGAAAGTAGAATTACGTCCCCTTGACCAGGTGCGCAGTAAAACGTTTTATATTGATTGTTTTGGTCTTGTGACTGAAATCATTGATACGTGAAAAAAGCAAACAATGGTTTATACTTGTAAAATGGCTACGTTTTTGGCATTAATCTCTTTATTAACACTTTCAAACGCAGTTAAATATGAGCCTAACTGGAAATCGTTAGATTCTCGACCACTACCGGCATGGTATGACAACTCCAAAATTGGAATATTCCTTCACTGGGGTGTATTTTCAGTACCCGCTTTTAACGGTGCTTGGTTCTGGTTCTATTGGAGAACACAGAAAAAGAAGGCATTTGTTGATTTTATGGCAAAGAACTATCCTCCAGGTTTTACGTATGCAGACTTTGCCAAAAGTTTTAGAGCAGAGTTTTATAATCCGGATGTGTGGGCAGATATTTTCAGCGCATCAGGAGCAAAGTTAGTATTTTTTAAAATTTTAGTTTACACTGTGAACATTTTGATATATGATATACGAATCTGTCTGCCATGTGCAACATGCATGCATAGCACAGTATCAGGGTAAAAAATAGACCAAATTATTTCTGTCATCGCCTTTTCGTCGATGAAATAGGGAGACGTGGGTCTCAAGGTCAAAACTAAATATTTATGCATATGGGCAATAGATTTTTGAGCATCTTCATATATTACTGCAAATATAATTTTAAATTTTGTCTTCCCTCTTGCCAGAGACATAAAGTTAGTCACTCACTTTTCAAAGGTCATTGGTTTTCTCATGGCACTGGTTTCCGATCAATCTAGATTAGCTTAATGTAAGTAAAAATTTCTTGACAGTGGCATAATATTTCATTACTCCACTAACAAAAGAACTTTACCTGCTCATTGCCCTGAGTGCACTGCAAAGGTAAAAATTTCTGCCACTTCACTTATAGCTGGTGACATCTGGGTATAAATGAAACATTTTTGACTGGGACATTAGACCCCGTTCAATCAATCTTTATATTACAGATATGTGGTATTGGTGAGTAAGCACCATGAAGGTTTTACATTATGGCCATCTAAATACTCCTGGAATTGGAACGCAAAAGATGTGGGACCAAACAGAGATTTAGTGGGTATGTATTTATATATGTATGTAGTTTGATTACTCATACTCTATAAGTGAATCATTAATTATATGGCCTCTTTCTTTTTTGATCGCTAATAGCTCTCCTGCACAAAATGCTAAGCAGTCTAAAGCACTGTTACAAATAACAAATCATGGGGCTGCTTACCGCCTAGGTTGGAACCACACTGATGCAGTTCCTAGTGTTAGAAAGTTCTTCAGTATGCTTGTTGAAGAGTGGTGGTTTTCTCTTAGTACAGTCCAACTTGCCTCAAAGGCCACCTCTGTATAAGGGCCACATGCTTATAAAGGCCAGTAGCATTGTATACCAATTGTTCTTTATTCATATTATTTAAATCTGTATATAAAGGCCACCTGCCCATAAAGGCAACTTTTACTGGTTCCCTTGGGTGGCTGTTATAGACAGGTTTGATTGTATTCTGATTTTCTCCACCATCAACTGATGGTTTTCAAATTGTGTTGCATTACTTGAGTTATAATTGAACAAACAAACAATTGATATTTATATCAGTTACCGACCTAGAAATGCTATTTAAATTCCTCTAGATCTGTTATATAAAATAAAAACAAAAATGTTTTTATATGTAAACATTTAACCAATGCTCAATCTGGATGAGACCCTTGCATCATTGACCCCAAAATAAAAAACTTTGTCCCACAAAATTACTGTCTCTTGGTAAAAAAGTGACCTATGTTTGAGTTTAGTATAAATCCAGTTTTTCTTCTTTTTAATTAACAGTCAACCTGTCTTAAAGATCACCTCAATATAAGGCCCCACCACTTTAAAAGGCGGGAAAACATAATCCCAAATGGCTCTTTATTCATATCATTTGAACCTCTATATAAAGGTCACTGAACCATAAAGACCACTTTCACTGGTTCCCTTAGACAACCTTTATAGACAGCTTTGACTGTATATTTTTTCTTTGACTTAATACTGATCTTTTAAATTAATTATTTTGACCCAATTTATGAAAACAGGACCCCTGATTTTTCAGGGCTTGGTGCCAGAATGACCCCTCCAATTACATTTCTGAAAATTGAATACTTCTCAATATTTTCAGATTTTCCAAAGTATGTGCACCTATAATAGAAAATAAAGAAATATTGACTTGGGGATTTGAATTAACGATTAGATCCATATTTGAAACTCGATGAAAATATACAGCTCACATTGATATACGATAACAGACCAAGATATTTTAAAAGTGTTTATTTTTTATTTATAGGAGATCTGGCTACTGCTGTGAGGAAGAAATCATTACACTTTGGGATGTATCATTCTTTGCTTGAGTTCTATAACCCATTGTACCTACAAGACAAAGCTAATGGTTTCAAAACACAGACTTTTGTTGAGGTATGCTTAATGAAGTGCAGTATGATGTAAATGCATCTATATTGCTTAGTTAAGTTTAACCCATTGGTATGTAACAAGAAAGGGAAAATGCAGTGGCCAAACCAGGACTTGGACCAGGAACCTTCCCAATGCTAGTGGGACACTCTACCCACTGAGCTACCTGACCACCTATCGAGTCCGGCCTGCCACATTCCTCCCCCCCCCTTTTTTTTTTTTTTTGGTTCAAATCCCTTGAAACGTCCCCCTTGGACCAACCTGTTGGTCGGCCACTTCCCAGGGTGGGACGAGCCCACAAATGTAACCTATTCAATATTAGCAGTTCGATCTATCCACTGAGCTACCTGGCCACCTATTGAGTCCAGCCCGCCACAGGTATCCACATACAATCTCGAACAAATATTTAACCTGTATGTATGAAAAACTTAAGAAACAGAAATTTTTGAAAATAAAAATGTCATTTGAACTAATTATTATAACCAATTTTTGTGTCATATATATTTTTTTGTCTTTGTTTTTGGTTTGTAAAATAATTGAAACAAAAAAAATAACCAAAAAATCTTTGGAAGACTAATTTTTATGGGTTGTAATTATTTTCATATTATATATGTATTTGTACTGATAGATTTACTAATGTGTACCTGAAGTTTAATTTTTAAAGCAGACCCTAACAGCGGAATATAAAACATAGCACCATCTGTCAGCAAAATGTGCGTAAGTTTGCACACGGCACTGTACTTCACAGAAAGAAATCTAAGAATCCTCGATACTAGCGTTTGTTATACCCGTTAAAATAAAAAATAATTAAAATATTAACGTAAATTCTATATAGAATCAATTAAATACACCTGCCATTTTGTTTTTTAATGAAATATTATAATTTTAAGGTCTTATCAATCAATTATTGTAAAAGACATCATAGGACGCAAACTTCCGGGAATTTCCATTGTAACAGGCATCAATTTCTAATCCAATGAAATTCATCGATAACGTCACTTCCTATGGTAACCCTGAAAAAAAATGTGTTTGATGTTGAATCTGTATGCTGACAGAACTTGTAACATATTATTTTTTCAACCGAGAATGTTTAATTTAACAACTTTCGCTTTCAAAAAAATTAAAGCTCTTGATTGATTTATGGTTTTATAGAGTTTACTTGAAAAGTATGATAAATATGCATAATCAAACTTGTCCTAATGATGCAAATATAAAAACGTAAATAGTAACCGCCCAGCGGATAATGTCATTGTAGGGTTATTTCCTCCAGAAATTAGCGCTTTAATGTTCACCAATAAACTGTGGTTAAATCATTGAATAAATGGTTAATTATGTGTAGCACTGTTCGATTTTAAACATGTAGATGAATTCGGCAGCGTACATGTGTCGCGATCAAATGATAACTGCACCCCACATATTCCAGAATTGCCGATACTGACTGGAGAAAAGTGGTTTTCATTCATTTAGGTATTTGTTTCACACATCTGATTGACTATATTTCGATTGGACCTGGTTACCAAACGATGTGTAATCGATCAAATAAATAAGAAATTAAAAGTTGTGTCTTATATGTAGCAGCAAGGTCAATTATCTGTACAATGTTGTACCAGGGTTTGAATCATTTAAAAGACTTGGGGTAGCAGTCAGTCTGAGTCAGCCAGAGCGGTTGGTAAGCAGCCACCCTAACTGCTAACGGTCGCCCGAATTAAAAAAATCCTTGTCTACAATGAATGACATCCTCGGGAACAAAAAAATCACCAAAAATTGTTAAGGGTCATCTAAGTAGGAAAATTCAAGTGAAAACCATTTGGTTGAAAAACGTGAAAGAGGGGGTCAATTATGAAATTACCTACACAAGTGTGAAGGTTTATAAATAAAATTAAAACATGAATTGATAATTTAAGAATTTTAAAATATTTGTTGCATTTTTATGGAAATTGTGCAAAAATACACGTTCTAAAGAAAAATAGTTTCATCTTGTGTAACGATTAATTTAAAAAGTGAAAAGATATTAATATATTCAACGCTGTAGAGCAGTGCATAGGGGCCAGAGTTTGTTAAAGAAATACGAGGTTTTTGAAAACTCGACTGTTGAAGTGTTCTACGATTTATTTTCCTTTAAAAAATGCGTGTACCAGTAATTCATAAAAAATCTGGTGGTGATAACATCTGCTGCCGATAATGATGATGATGATGTGATATGGGGAGTTATGATGATGATGATGATGAGTGATAATGATCGTGATGATGATGATGACGATGATGACGTCACCATGTTGATGATGATTTAACATGAGAAGTTATGATGATGATGGTGATGATGATCTGATGAAGATGATAATGATGGTGGTGATGATATCTGCTGCTGATGATGATGTAATATGAGAAGTTATGATGATGATGATGTGATATGAGGAGTTATGATGATGATGATGATGATGATGATGGTGATGGTATCATGTTGGTGGTGGTGGTGACACGAGTTCTGTTGCTGTCGATGATGATGATGATGTCACAATGTTCATGATGTGACATGAGGAGTGATGATGATGATGATGATGATGATGATGATGATAACGATGATGATGATGATGATGATGATGATGTTACTAGTAAATGATGTGACATGGGGATATATGATGATGACTGGTGGTAGTGGTGGTGATACGAGTTCTACTGTTGCTGCAGCTGATAATGATGATTCATGATGATGATGATGATTGGCATGAAGATTTGTGATGATGTATAAAAATCAGACAAGAAAATTGAAGTCTAAATCATTTGCATTAAAATCGAAACCAGATTTCTTTGTTACTTAAATTTAATTAAATGGCAGACAACATAAGACAATGCATGTGAGGATGAGATGTATTGTAAACTGCATTGTTAAAAATTAGGAATTGTTAAAAATATAGGATGTTTTATAACAAGCATCAATTGACATTTCTTCTTCCACTGTCTTGACTAGAAATTAAAATTCAGGATTTTGATTCTCTTGAAAGTTTTGTTTCCTTACTGTCCAGAGAAACTACTACCTGTATGTTAAACCATATAAAAATTTTTGTGTGTATGTTATTTTTTCCATTATTTCAATATTGAATTAAATAAAATGGATTGATACACAATAACCAATAATTTCTTTTCAGTCTGAGGTTCTTTGCAATCAATGAGCCATCTGCTTCAGTACTTTCAGTACTTTGATTTAGATTTTTTCTAATGCTTTTTTATTTGATAGAGTAAGACATGCCAGAGCTTTATGAGATTGTAAACAAGTATAAACCAGAAGTTATCTGGTCTGATGGTGACTGGGAAGCCAAGATACCTACTGGAATTCTACCAACTTCTTAGCATGGCTATACAATGAAAGGTACTTACTGTTAACCAACTTATTTTTGCGTTTTCGGAGTATGCACAAGTTCACAATTCTCAAGTAAGTGATTTTAACAGTTCATCGCCGATGTTACGTGACATAATAAAATGATAAGTGGGGGGGAGTGCGTCAGCTTAAATCAAAGACATTGACATTTAAACAATTTTGACAATTAAACGTAGGGTAATTAAGCCTTATTATTGAACCAGTACCTATATTTGCCAGGGAGTTCCTAATTTTGCCATCTTGGCTATGTTTAGAGCTGTCTTATCTCTTTTGGTACTTGGTCTAAAATCCTTGGAATGGCAAAAATTGGTATTTTTCAATCAGTTTTGTGAAAAAATCTAAATGGAAATATATATTATAGGAAATTTGTAAGTTATAACTTTGTATTTAGTTTATTTATATTTACCATAGTTAGGGAAAAATACAGGTTTTCAGCTATGGGAATGGGGCCATTTTTTACCCCAAACTAGGCAGATTACCGTATTTGTCCTGACATATTGTCTCCAATTCCAATTTCACGTCAATCAAATCAACTGATTAGAACTATAAAAACTGAAATATGAAATTGATGGCAAGAAATAAGATCCATTACCAAGATGGCTAGATATGTTTTATCATTTGTTTATACACTTCTTATGGGATACTTAAGACTGTCTGAAGAATGTTATTGAGTGTAGATGGAATTTACTTCCCTTTACAAGTGAATCATTGCTACAGTATGAACAGGTGCCAGGTAAAATTAGTCTTTCAGAATCTTATATCTGGTCAGCGATTATCACTGTTCATGACATAAGGGGGACAGAGAGTGCAATACTACCCATTCACCCCCACACCAATGTTAACTCTTAGCATATTAGCTAGTACTCATTCATTTGATAATTGAGTGGACTAAAGTCATTTGAAGTTAAAATTGTAGTAAACAGCTTGTTGTTTTGAGTGGAGTGTTTTACACCACAGCCAAGTATTCTTTGAAGAAAATGCGGGTTTCTGGCAGCATTTTGACTATCTTTCTCTCACTAGAACCTACCAAGTGGAATTTGACCTAGGTACTGAGAAGGCGCAGTGAGGGCACACTTTGACCACTTGGCCACTAAGGCTTAATTGTCTTTTGAGGTAATGATGGTAATATTTGTTCTCTTACATCATCAAATGGATTTTACAAGTGCACCATGTGATCAATACCACTTAACTGTTGTCCGAAATGTTTCAGAAAACATTTTACAAAGTAAGTTACCTCATTTTGCTCAAATGTTAGAGAAAATCACATCATGATACTTGTTGAAATCCATTGTGGAGTATTTGAATAAATGAGGCTTACACACTCAATTTTAAAAAAATAATGATAAGGGGTTTCTCTTAATGAAAATATATTATTTGATATAAAGACTTCTTTAAATGAAAAAGGAAAATTTACATTTTTATCATTTTTATAGCCCTGTTAAAGATACAGTTGTAACCAATGATAGATGGGGAAGTAACACAGAATGTAAACATGGTGGATTTTGGAATTGTAACGACAGATTTAATCCAGGTAAATTGAAGAGAATTAAAAATATATTAGTTTTTAGCTCACCTGAGCCAAAGGCTCAGATGAGCTATTGCAATCTATCACCGTCCGTCGTCCGTCGTGTGTCGTGTGTAAACTTTACATTTTAATCTTCTCCTCCAAAACTACTGGGGCAAATTGATGAAACTTGGCGATTATCATGCCTGGGTAACAGCCTTTAAAAATTGTGTTCAGGGTTTGGCCACGCCCAACAAGATGGCCGCCATTACTAAAAATAGCAAAAAGACAAAAAAATCTTCTTCTCTGAAACCAAAAGGTGCAGGCAAATTTTGATTAGATATTTAGATTCAGCATACCTGGGAACATCAAAATTGTGTTTTTCATGAAAATTGAACGAAAAATAGGTTACGCCTTTTTTGCGTAAAATTATGTAATTTTGAAAATGAGACATTTATTGTTATAACTCAATAACGGCTGAAGATAATTGTATGGAGTTTTCACTGTTGATCTTGTCTTGCTATTTTCTTCCAAAAGATGTCAAGGTCAAAGGTCAAGGTCATGTCCCTGTTTTTGACCTTTGATAAAAAATGCTATTTTTTAAACATTTCTTGTGATAATGGCATGGGATTTTCAGTTAATTGTTGGTATTGACATGATGATCATTTTGATACATAGATCAAGGTCATGAGTTCAAAGGTCAAGGTCAAGAATGCACAACTATTGCCGTTATAGTTGATTATCTGCAAAACTATAAACTTTTTGTATAGACATGTATATTACAATATTGTAGGTAATGGCACAATGGTCATTTTGATATATTAATAAAGGTCATGGGTTCAAAGGTCAAGGTCACAGATCCAAAACAATACCGAAATGGTTAATTATCTCGAAAACTATAAACTTTTTGTATAGACATGTATATTACAATATTGTAGGAATTGATTTAACGATCATTTTGGTATGTAGATTAAGGTCATGGGTTCAAAGGTCAAGGTCACAGATGCAAATCAATACCTAAATGGTTAATTATCTCGAAAACTTTTAACTTTTTGTATAGACATGTATATTCGAATATTGTAGGTTTTTATTCAATGATCATTTTGATATATAGATTAATGTCATGGGTTCAAAGGTCAAGGTCACAAATGCGAAAGAATACTGAAATGGTTAATTATCTCAAATACTATAAACTTTTTGTATAAACATGTATATTAGAATATTGTAGGTTTTGATTTAACAATCATTTTGATATATAGATTAAGGTCATGGATTCAAAGATCAAGGTCACAGATGCGAAAGGATACTGAAATGGTTAATTATCTCAAAAACTATAAACTTTTTGTATAACATGTATATTACAATATTGTAGGAGTTGATTTAACGATCATTTTGATATATAGATTAAGGTAATGGGTTCAAAGGTCAAGGTTACAGATGGGAAAGGATACTGAAATGGTTAATTATCTCGAAAACTATTAACTTTTTGTATAGGCATGTATATTCGAATATTGTAGGTAATGGCCTAACAATCATTTTGATATATACATGAAGGTCATAGTTTCATACTTTTGTTTTTACTTTTTTAGCTGTTTATAAATAATGTATTGTAGCTAGAATATATATATATATATATATATATATATATATATATATATATATATATATATATATATATATTAATATATTATAATATATTATATGTAGCAATCTCGGGACAAGGTATGATTAATTTGCAAAAATCCTTGCATTTAATTCTGCCTTACTGCTGAAAATTAGGAGTTCTCTTTAATAATTGACCATTGAACCTCTGCATGAGATATGTACTTAGCCTCAGGTGAGCGTTAAGGCCCATGGGCCTCTTGTTAATGAAAATAAAGTTTGAGTTTGATCGATTGATTGAATGGGGTTTTATGTTTCAGTCAAGAATATTTTACTTATATCAAGATGACACCAACTATAGGTGAAGCGGCAGAAATTTTGAATTTGCAGTGTGTTTAGAGCAATGTGCAGAGAAGGGGTTTTAATGTGTCATGCATGCCAGACACGGATATCCCCCCCCCCCGACACTCTGAAGGACCTCATGACTTTCTTTCTTAATGCTGAGCGCTTGGTGAAAGAATAGTCGCAACCTTTTACGTCTTGATCAGACCCCGACCAGGGTTAGAACCCATCACCTCCCCCACATAAGGAATCAGCACTCTACCAACTGAACTACTGATAACCTACAAAATGAAATTAGTTTTTAAATGTATTTTTTTTGTTATTACTTTTAGGAAAGGTCCTGGCTCACAAATGGGAGAATTGCATGACAGTAGATAAACATGCCTGGGCTTACCGTAGAGATGTGGACTTAAATGACTTTTATACTATTGAAGAATTACTAGCTGTGTTAGCACAGACAATAAGGTACATACATTACAGTAGTGTAGCATTCCCCCACTTGAGGCAGTCTGTGTAAGAGTCTGGCAATCCCATAGAAATCCTTAAGCAACTGACATACTTTCTGACGCTAAGATTTGCTGCCATTTTTGACCTCTTTTCCTCAGCTGCTGAAGCATTACAGTATTTAAGAATGCAATAAAACCTCCATTTTCTTCTATTATCAATTCAGTCAAATTTATGTATACTGTAAATCAGGACATTTTTAATAAATATTTTATTATCTGTCATCATGGTCATCCATGGTGCCATTTATTTATAATCAGTCATCCATTTTTTCATTTTAATGTATCCATGGTGCCATTTGTAATCAGTCATCCATTTATTCATTGTAATGTATCCATGGTGCCATTTATTTATAATCAGTCATCCATTTATACATTGTAATGTATCCATGGTGCCATTTATTTATAATCAGTCATCCATTTATTCATTGTAATGTATCAATGGTGCCATTTATTTATAATCAGTCATCCATTTATTCATTGTAATGTATCAATGGTGCCATTTATTTATAATCAGTCATCCATTTATACATTGTAATGTATCCATGGTGCCATTCATAATCAGTCATCCATTTATTCATTGTAATGTATCCATGGTACCATTTATTCGTAATCAGTCATCAATTTATTCATTGTAATGTATCCATGGTGCCATTTATTCATAATCAGTCATCCATTTATTCATTGTAATGTATCCATGGTGCCATTTATTCATAATCTGTCGCTCATTTATTCTTCTTCATGTATCCTGTTGAGGCCTGCAATGTGTCAGACATGGAATCTGGGCCTTTGATAACTTTTAATTCGATACTTTAGGTATTTAATGTCAAGGATACTTTTACTGTAAAACACTTTGTAGAAGTTAAATGCTTATTCAATGGAGTCAAACTGGACCAATGGTCTGAAAATGTAAATATACTTTTATTAATTTTAATTTATAATCTGTGTTCTGTTCTATAAAATTAAAAAAAGACAGCATTATACTGGTCTAATATTTGTGGATATTTATTAATCTTCTACATAGTCATATATTAATTACATTTAATCTGGTTTTTTTAACAGCTGTGGTGGTAATTTACTGCTCAATGTTGGTCCAACTGCTGACGGTCGTATTGTTCCTATATTTGAAGAAAGGTTACGTCAGATGGGGAAATGGCTGGAAGTAAATGGAGAGGCAATCTATGAATCTAAGCCATGGTCTCAATGTCAGGATAATGTCACTAACACTACTTGGTAAGGGATGTGATTGTAGCGGTCTTGGTAGCTCTGTGGTAGAGAACTCACCTATAGTGTGAGAGGTCCTGGGTTCAATCCCCGGTCCGACCCTGCATTTTTTCTATTTCCTGTTACATTTTGGGGGCTCGTCTGACCCTGGGAAGTGGCCAACCAACAGGTTGGTCCCAGGGTGGAATGATAATTAAAAATTGGTTGAATAGTACTACAGGCAGTTTAAGTGTTTATACTGAATCAGAAATAAACAATGTACATTATGAATAGAATTATATAAAGGTGTTTAACTTAAAGGAAACTGGCATTGTAACAGACATTATTTGAAAATGGCAACAATAATTGTTTGTTCTTAGATACCGATGGATACAATTTCAACTTTTTTACCAAATTGGAATATTAATATGGATCTGTCTGTCCCTCCATCTGTCTGTATGTCCCTCCATCTGTCTTTATGTCCATCTGTCTGTCCATCCATCTGTCTGTATGTCCATCTGTCTGTCTGTCCAGCTGTCTGTCCATCCATCTGTCTGTATGTCCATCTGTCTGTATGTCCATCTGTCTGCCCATCCATCTGTCTTTATGTCCATCTGTCTGTCCATCCATCTGTCTGTATGTCCATCCAGGATATTGGTGCACATCATGAACCAAAATGTGTTTGTGTCAGGTGAACTTTATGCTTTTTGGGAGACTTGTTTCTCCTTCCTTCTTTCCTTTTGAAGTATCCCCTGTACCACATTAGTGTCAGTGCCATAAAGTGCTTAACCAAGATATAACTTTATGAAACTTTACCCATGGTTTCGTATTTTGCTACATAATCAAGATGATATTGACTTGGCTTTAATCCCACTTCATTTACTTATACTTTTAGCTTCTGCTGTCATTATATCAGTGAAAAGGGAAAAGATGTTGGCTATTATAATAAATCACGTTTTTACTTGTTCACTGTGTCACGTTTTTTTTTTATTTATTCAATTACAATTACAGGTATACCACAAAGAATGATGGAACCAGCAAAACAGTGTATGCCATTGTGTTGAACTGGCCAAAAGAAACAGCCAATGGATATATTCTCTCACTTGGACTTCCCCAGCCAACCTCAGCAACAACAGTCAAGATGCTTGGTTACAGTAATTACTTCAACCATACACCACAAAAAGGAGGTGGTATCAATATAGAGTTTCCATTGATACCATTCAAGAAAATGCCTACTTTATGGGCATGGGTTTTGAAAATAGAAGGCTTGGAAAATGCATAATAGAAAAAAATGTATGAATTTTGTCTGAATTCAAAGTTCTAAATTTTTCATGAATTTTGAGTTTTACATTTTCAGAATGAATCAAAATTTTTCAGACAAAATTCAAAATACAGATTAAAATGTTTAGAAAACTTCAGACACTCATTTTTGGTGCATGAAAAATCAAAATAATTTCAGATATTTATTTAGAAATATTCAGACAAAATTCAGAATTTTTGTTTCATGAGGAAGAACGCTGAAGTAATTTCCTGATTCACATTCAGGCTCAAGAATGTTTATAACTTGAATGTAGTAAGTGTGAATGTGATCATTTTTAAATTACTAAAGTTGATCAAGTTTGACTAAGTTTTTGATTTGAGCCCAGTTGTCAAAGAAAAGTATAATCTAGAATATTGAACGTTAACCATTTAACTATAGCAATAAAATTAACACCCTATATATATTTAGAGATTTTAACAGAAATTTTGTAATATTTTATCCTTTTCATTAACCATTTTATTCTAGACAATCTATATTTTTATTGTTGTGGATATATATTTGTAGCATGTACTAATTAAGTACATTAATACTGTGATCAGAATAACTTAATTCAAATTACAAAACTGCTTGAACCAGGGTTAAGTTTTACATTTACATTTATATTTGCTTGGATATTTTATGATTTTTGAAAAATTTATTTTTTATTTTCACTATGTTTTACTGATTTTACAATATTGTCCCTTTTTCTCAAATATTTCTAGTGTTACCTAATGTGGATTGTTTAATTGGTTTTTTAATTTGTGTTAAACAAAACTAGCTTTATAGCTGTCTTTTTTCTCTACTTAAGTTGGAATGAATTTTTTATATTCTTAAGTTGGATTGAATTATTTTATAAACCATATTGAAGTTAGAATTATTTTTTTACACTTATATACTATAGATATTTGTTGTTCACAGTAGATGGAGTATAAACATTAGATTGAGATTCCTTATAGATAGAGGTTGTTTTACTCCATTTCTGCTTATGTGAGATAATGTTTCATGTCATGTGAGATGTGCATAAACCATTAGTACATGACCATTTGTGATATCACTATCCAGACATTGTCACATGGCCTCATTAAGTGGGAAACATTACATCATCTTGAAAATGACTGCCAGGTAGCTTTTAAAATGTAGGAAATTTTAATGGGTTTCAAATGTTAATACTTGGATTTAGAATTTTTGCATTTTTAAATTTTTGTTTTCTAGATTATACTTTATACACCAATTTTGCAGTGTTCTTGATGGTCAAGTTTATTTTGATGAAAATGTTGAATTACAAAGTTAGACTTTGCAAACATGGCATCAATATTTAATATATAAAACATATATGAAGCCAGAAATTGGCATTAAAATGGAATAAATCGAATCTTTTATGAGTTTATCCATATAAGATAGAGAAATCTTACCATCAGGTTTGAACACTTAAGTAAGAGACTCGACAAGTCCCATTTTGGGCTGAAATGTTCAACAGTCTAGGTGAGTTTTCCTTATCCTACATGAATGAGTATAATGAATTCTTTTAGTCGCCTGGTGACTATAGTCTTTTTAAGGCTAGATATTAGATTGAGATTCTTATAGAGGTTATTGTCTCGCCAGACGACTATAGTCTCTTTAAGACTTGATATTAGAATGAGATTCTTATAGAGGTTATTGTCTCGCCAGATGACTATAGTCTCTTTAAGACTTGATATTAGAATGAGATTCTTATAGAGGTTATTGTCTCGCCAGATGACCCCAAGGCGAAAGCTAACATTAACTTTTCTGGTGTTTGACATGTTGTTTGAATTTCAAATTGTGAAAGCTGTATGATAAAATTGGTTTTCACCCCGTTTTAAACCTTGTTGTGATTCCAAGTGCAAGGCAAGGCGTGTAATTCTATGAGATAATTCTTGTTTTGAATTAAAACTTTGTGCCATATCACAAGTACTGTGCCATATCATAAGTACTGTGCCATATCACAAGTACTGTGCCATATCACAAGTACTGTGCCATATCACAAGTACTGTGCCATATTACAAGTACTGTGCCATATCACAAGTACTGTGCCATATCATAAGTACTGTGTCATATCACAAGTACTGTGCCATATTACAAGTACTGTGCCATATCATAAGTACTGTGCAATATCACAAGTACTGTGCCATATCACAAGTACTGTGCCATAAATTTTGTTAAGATATATTTTATAAATACTTCATTTTAACATCATCCTACATAGGAAAATGAACTAGAATTGAGTATTTATTTGATTTCTCTGTTGGGAAATTTTTGTGATGAAAAAAACATGATCAAATTATGATATGTTTTATTTTTTGCTATTGTTAGGCTTCTGTACAAGCACTTGTGTATCACACACACACACACACACACACACACACACACACACACACACACTATATCACAATAGTACTGATGAACAATTTTTGATATTGGGCTTGTGCTTGTTGATATTTACAGGTTAAACCAGTAAGTTTAGTGCCTCAATTTTTAATATAATATATTAGCAATGTTAAAACAATGATCTTTAAAGAATCAAATGTGATGAAACATTCATTTTTATGAAAAAAATCACTATTCCTAACATTTCCTTTAAATCGAAGTCCTAGAATTTCAGTTAATTATGATTTTACTACTTGACTTGGTAGTAAAATTAAGACAGTGGTTAGAAATGCAAAGTAATCCAAATAACAGCCAGTCCAACATTCGAAGACTAGTGACTTTTTGGAAGGACTCATTACTTTTTCAATAGTCTCCCATCTCATGTTGTATGTACCAAAGTAGAAAATGTTACCAAGACAAGAACTTTGAAAATTTTGACTTATTTTTTACATCTTTACATAAACCAGCTAAATGAAACAATTCACATTCTTAAACTTTCTGGGTGGATCTGTATATGGTGTTAACAATAAGTCTATATAGTCTTGAATCTCACATGGTCTTTGTTACTGTTTCTTTATAAATGTATATTTAATTGCTGTTTGAGATTATATATTTTTTATGACTGCATTTCTTTATATGTAATATTTTCGAGGGATTTTCCTAATGAGATTTGGTTGATGTTTTTGCAATTTTGTAATCGTAGTTTTTCACTAATGGGGAATATATATTATGGAATTTTAATTTTATAATAGATTTATATTGGTATATGTTTGTAGAACCTTTTTAGTTAATATTTGTATGTATGTTGTATTTTGAAACCAGCTAAGCTAAACCTGAATACTAGATATTAGTCTCGTGTAAACATTACAAGCTTATAGACCAGTATCCAGTACTGACATCCTCTGGACATGTATCTGGTATATGCATAACCTTATTTGTCAGTTTCAAAGTTTTGACTTTGCTTTGGGATTTTGATTTGGATATGCATTAGTATGTTTGTTTTTGGATATCATCAGTGCAATATTAACCACATGTACTCACAATATATCTCCAAACCAAGTTATTTTTTTTTTAGATTCACCGGATAGCATATTGTATGACTTCTATATAAAAATGGGATTGTGAGGAAATTATGCAGATTCCAGGCCTAAACACAGAAATAAGCATAAAACTGTTCACATACACCAAGGAGGGTTCTAGGACTTCTCACGTTATTGCCTTACAACTATTCATAAGGTGCATGCTTATTTTCTTGTCTGTGACAAAATTGCTTGGTTGTACATTTAATTATTGCGTTAATTATTATTTCCCTTTCTAAACAGGTCAGTGCTAAATTTAACACCCTTTGTTGTTGTTTTTTTAACTATTAAGGAAACTTATTGTGTGTAATGTAAAGGAAGTTTTTTGCAAGATAATAATAGGGGACTTAGATTAAATTTAAACAGATTAATTTATGATGCTAGAATTCTTACTCGGGCTACATCAGATGTTTGTGTGTAATACCAATTTGCATTCGACAGGTTAAATCTAAGTTAAGATCTGAGATTACACATCCTTTACATAATGGGGATTTAGCTTATGCAGGTTGAATTGTAATGTTTGTTATATTTTTTAACTGTTTGTTTAGAATTAGTTACGTATATCAAGACATTCCACTAATTGTTTGTGTAATAAAATAGTAATAATGCATATTTATTGTTTGTTTTCAACTATTTCTTTGTTCCTTCTTTTTTCTTTTACAGTGGGTATTGGATGCTAAAGAACCCTCTCCTTGCACATTGCTCTGAGTGCACTGCAAAGGTCAAATTATCTGCTTCTTTACATGTAGATTTAAATGTCCACATATATTTGACTGAGACTTAAACTCCATTCATGTTGATTCATCAATCCTGTACTATACGGCTTAAATAATAGGATTGGGACTTGAATATTTTAAAATTGTTTCTGCATGAGGCAGAGTTTATACAGAACTATATCATATTTTGAGAGAAGACTCCCCAATTCATTCAACTCCATATACAGACATATATATATGGCGTTCTATCTCTTCATAATCTTAAATTTGGAGACTGAATCTATACTAGTGAGCTTAAAGCAAAAGATACAACACAACTAATTCTTTTGGTTCTGCTTCATCTTTGGACTTATTTCCTCAATTATGACACCTGCGAAAGACTTCATCTGAAGTTGTATGCCAAACGTGATGAATTCAGTTACCTATTGTCAACTTTCCTTTTCAATGCAGCAATATACCTGCATCTCCTGCGTATGGGTATTGTTTCACAGTGAATACGATATGCTACTACTTGTTCAAAGAACCTATATATACCATGAAGCAACCTGCTTACAAAAAGGTTGTGGCAGAGATATTGCAAGCCAAGGCTTAGCAATACCCTCAAAGCATTTTATGGCCATCATCACAATACTGTTGGTAAGTATGATGTCACTGTATTCAAAATATTTCCAGATATATTTCCATGTTACTTTCATTATTTCAATTTTGATTACGCACTTGGCGAGGGTAGCTTGATAAAAAAGATATGCTTATAATGCCTGAGCACCGACTTTCTTGGTGGAAGTTCAATTTTAATCTGAACTGGTATGTTTCTTTTTGATTCTTAAATATTTTGATGAATTGTTATCACATAACATATAAAGAAACCAGTACATCTAACAATCTTCAGATTTACAATGACTTTAAAACAGAAGACATTTGGAACTGAAAACATGTACATGTACGCATTATCACATAACATATATCTAACAATCTTCAGATTTACAATGACTTTAAAACAGAAGACATTTGGAACTGAAAACATGTACATGTACGTGACAAGTGCAAACACAACAAAGAACAATGCAAGGGTGTCCAAACTGCAAATGACAAACGTATATTGGACAGAAAATAACGTTTTTATAGAGTCAATCAAAAACAAACATACTAATCCATGTCAGATTCACAATCTAAAAGCAAAGTAAAAACTGACAAGTTAGGTTTACACGTGAACTTGCGCCTGGGAAGTGAGACCGGTGATCCGGAAGGGTAGGCACCTCCTGTTTAGCTAGCTACGCTCGTCACGTGTGTAATTAAAATTGGGTGAAATGATAATGGAACTATGGGACGTCAAAAACATCCAGGGCAATCCTGAACACCGAGGCATCAAACTTATCAACAATACTGTGATGACGGCCAAAAGGCTAAAGGAATCTGCTTTAAGTTTTTAATGTCTCCTTGTGGATGGTTTTTACCATACACTAATAAAAATGAAAGGCCAACTTGATAAATAAAATATAATGCATTAATTAATTTTGTTTTTTTGTATGAGTTACCTCTCCTGTTACTGTAAACCTTTAGGGTTGCAAAATTTTTTACTATATAAACTGTTCTTTAAAATAATTAAGTTTTAACTAATTGTCAACTTTCTTTTAATTTCTTTGATGAAGTGTGTTTAAAACAATGTACCTTACTTCAAAGACCATATGTCGTATTACATAATCTATATACATTTTGTCAAATCGTACAAGTACCCAAAATAGGATTTTATTCAGTCATTTGTAGTAAACAATCGTTTAACAGCTTCAATTTTTAGTGAAGTTAAGTTCTCAAAACCTTTTTAATTGAAGAAACCCCCCCCCCCAAAGAGTTTAGCGGTATGTAGTACAATAAGAACACTGTACATAGAAACAAATTGTCTAGAACTGTTTTTATTGGAGTAGTAATGACTATTTGTTTACGTACATGTATGTAATTTGTTGTTACATAACTGTATAAGAATAACATTTCTTACAGGCCTATAACCTCAGTATTTACTGTTACATAACCGTGATGGACCATTTAAGTTATATGTATTAATTTGATACTTCGTAACCAGTGCTTATTTGCGATGTAATATATGTCTCAGATATGATCCTAGAATTTGTTTGCAATAAATGGTGATATTTGTGCATTATGCCAGGGCCTTAAAGATGACAGACATGATATTTGTACATCTACATTTATTACTAATGGAACGGTCTGAACTAAGAAGACATATCAGTTAGTCTTAAGGCCAAGTGGTACAAATGGGCACTATCCTACAAGTTTCTGATTTTTTCCATATATGTAAAACGTTTTGAGGCGCATCTGAAAATGTAAAAAAATATAGGGGTCACCTTTTTACTTTTTTAGCTATAAAGCGTCAAAAATGTCAAAAATGCCGGGATTTTAACATAGGATTAATGGGAAATTGCATTTTTTCAGGCTCTGAAAAATTGGGAAAAGTGTAGAAAAATAACAGATTGTCCTACAAGTTTGTAAAAAACTAAGATTATGTAGTTCTGAATTTAAATTTTCTGAAAATGTAAGGAAATGCATATGTCACCTTGATTGATTTTTCGGTTTAAATCTTTAAAGACGAAATTTGATGCGAAAATGTGACCAAAACTAACAATAACGTCATGATTTTTGACGATATTGCTAAAGGATCGGCAAACTTGCAAAATTTAACGTTATCGTGTCGTAAACTAGGAGTGATGTGTTTGTGCTTCTCGCTGTTATAGTAAATATATTAATTTTATTATTTGTATACAAATTACTTCATCAATTAGATTATTTTATATTCTAGTCACTATGGAATAATAATTATGATAGAAATAATAATATTCAGAAACATTATTACTTCGAATATCAGAAGAACAAGGCCTTATCATCCGAAATAAGAGTCAATGATGATACTTCGAAAATGCAAGAACAAGGGTTATTCAGAGTCAAGGAAATATTATCAATGGCTACATTTGAAACATGAAAAAGATATTGAACTACTGAGACAAAATCTTGACTAGAGTGAAGAAATCATTATAATTCAAATCATTTTATTTGGCCAAAGTGAGTTACTGTTAAAAGACCACCGAGATCGAAAATACGTCACTCAGAAACTCCGTACGCAATTCTGCAAATACACCCCGTATATCGGTATAAATTTTCATGACGTCGTTGCAAATAAATTTTAAAAGTCATAGTATATGAAAAATATGAAAATTTTTAATTTTTAAAATCTGAAAGAATTTTGAAAATCGAAACAATATTAAAAAAGTTATCATCAATTAAATTTTGTGAAAAAAACGTCTTTATCAATAGGCAAATCTTCAGTGAATCACTGGTATCTAGATCTGTTGAATTTATCCGTGTATCATATTTATGATACTTTTCTTGTATATTTTCATTAATATTTTTAATCGATAAATATAGCCCAAGAGCTAGTGGGGTTTGAAATATGTGTCAATGGCCAAAAGCTTTGAAGGTTGTTTCTGATAGAAAAATGTCTGTAGTTTTCGAATTTGGGCGTCTTGTGAATGAACTCGTTTCCGATTTTTTTCAGACGCGAGTTTTTACACTAGAATCGCATTTTTCAGCCGGTTTTTCGGTAATTTGATAATTCTGCATTATGGACGCGATATGGCCTTAAAATGTCTTATTACTGATGCGGTTATCAAGAATTATGATCATTGTTGACATTTAAGTTAAAAACTTCTTGATACATTTCAGATTTTTTTTTAAAATAACTATTTTAGGAAAAAAATAGACCAAAAATTTTGCGTTTTTAATATTTTGCCCTCTTTTATGTCTTATAAAAAAATAATAAAAGCATTTAAGTGAAATGTTTTACCATATTGTCACAGCCTAATGTGTTTTGCATTCAATAAAAGTAGCTGCATATCATTTGGTAGGAAATTGCGGCACCCACAGTGGAAAAACTTTCCCCTACCCCAAAAATTGCAAATTTCTCAAAAAATCGATCTTTACTACAAATTTTGCTATTAGTTGCCATACTGATTGTTATACCGTGTAAGCTTTAATACTTGGGTGACAACATTGAAGACCTCTAACTAAAAACTTCTTGTTAAGCATTCAATCTCAATTTTGTGGCCAATTTTAAACAACCGAGTTTTGCGTTTTTACTTAATCTTTATTCGTTAAAGTCTTGTAGCGCATTCAAAAAAAGCCTGATTATCAATATACTATTTTATTTAGAATCCCTGATGTTTGTGCTTTATTGTGCAAGTATAATGTATAACACAATCGTCACACAAACCCTTTCACCACAATTTATTCTTCCCCCTACCCCATATGCAATAAATAAGCGAGTTCGCGAGATATTGATTTTACACTTGTGCGTTCTCAGGCAGTGAGATTTTAAACACGGTAGAGTGTTATAACGTAAATTTGTACTTGAAACATATAGTAAATTACGCTGTTAGCTTGTTTATTCAATGCTTTGATTTTTTGTATTATTAAGCAATGATAGTGCCACGCCCTTTTGTATGACTCGGCAGATGGCGCTGCGCAAAGCGTTTGTGTTACGTTTTCTGTCATTGCAAATCACACGTGGTTGCAATTATAGATACTTTCATATGGTTGTTGTTTATGATAAGTAAGAAAAAACTATTCACCCCTTTTTTCTATTGTTTTGTTACCGTTTATATTTCGTGTGAACAAGTTGATTTTATTTAATATTTGTTTTTAAAAAGAATCCGTGTTCACAATAGAATCAATGAAGTTTTGACGCAGATAAGTAATCTGTTTGTTAATTCTATTTGATTCCGTGACTGAATTAAAATCACTGTAAATAATATTTTGCGATTTGTTTGTGATAACTCATTGTCATTTCAATTAGAAGTGTTGCAAAATGGCCAGCACACGGCTGGATACATCTAAGGGGAAACAGATATTACAGGGCGATAGCACAGATGAAACAAATCTTGTTTGTTGCCTTCATGTCGATAAACGTTTCCAAGATATAGAAATTAAACCTTTTGATGAAACAACATGGAGTAAAGTGGCAAAAGTTGCTGAATATCGTCTTTCGAAAACAAAATCCCACAAATATAAACAAATTTGTCAAGATCTTCCTCAAAACTTTGATCCTAAAACCAATGGTTATCACAGAATGTGTTACAAGAACTTCACTGCTGTCTCAAAAAAAACTAGAGTCTTTTTCCACTGTAGAAGTAGAAGAAGTTTCTTACACTTTAAGATCCCACACTGAACATTTATCGGACGAAACTTCCTCCTCCGGTATTTTTCTTCCCGTATGTTTGTTTTGTGGCCTCCTGACGAAGGGTAAGAAAAGGGAACAGTTAGGCAATTGTGAAAGTTTGGAAGCGGGAGAAAAAATAAAAATGCTGCAATGGTTCTGGGTGATACAGATATGATTGCCAGAGTTTGTGATATAGATTTTGTTGCTAAAGAGGTTAAATATCACCATAGCTGCCGAAAACATTACTTAAATCTTTCTGAGAGGTGTATACCCGGGTCTGCTAAGACAGAATATGGCAACATTAGGCTAGGACACGAAAAAGCATTTAAATGGTTGACCGAATACATAAATAAAAACGTTATAGCACAAGGTCAAGCTGTAACAATTGCCTCCTTGTATGAATATTACACTACAATGCTGATGGACATTGGTCTTGATTGCTCCTCATATACCATCCAGACTTTAGAAGTAAAACTTCTAAATCACTTCAAAGATGATATTTGCATGAGTAAAATAGGTAAACGACAAGGCAAAATATTATATCCAAGCTTTCTAGATACAGATCAGATTATAGGTTTCCATAATACGTTTTTATTAAATTCCAAAGTCACTGAAGCTGCATACCAGTTGCGAAATACAATATTAGAAATGTCAAAGACATGTCCCCAATTACAGAACCCATTGACTGTAAATGAAATACAGAAAGGCCAAGCTAACCCCCCAGACATACTTATGCAGTTTTTTAAAACTCTATATACAGGGTCTTCAACAAAAGAACCTTCTGAAAGAATGAATAGATGCATCAGTTCAGCAGCAGATGATGCTTTGTTTGCTGTAACCAATGGCGAAATAAAGCCATCAAAACATTTATGTCTTGGACTGGGTTTTAAAAGTATGACTGGTAGTAGGAAAATTATTGAAGTACTAAATCATTTAGGGCACTCAATAAGTTACCATGTTGCGGAGACACTTGAAACTGAACTTGCAATGACAATATCAGACAGGAATCAGCTAACTCCTGATGGATTACTGAAAATTCCAAACTTGTCAACCGGAACGGCTTGGGATAATTATGATGAAAACACCGAGACTTTGTCTGGAAGCGGAACTTTGCACGACACAGTTGGAATATGTTACCAGAACACTCCCGACGAACAACATTCAATGGGGGACTCTCTAGGAATTCCACAAGTATCCACTACACAAACAAAGTCATTGAAACGTAAACGCTCTTTAGATATTGAGGACCCTATTTTAGAATCTTACAGAAAGCGTCCAAAAATAACAAAATTTCAATATCCCGTAAAAGCAATTTCGGACCCCTCTAATTTAAATGAGACCAGAAAAAGGGATTTAACATGGGTGATTTGTCACCATTTATTTTCTAATATACCCATGTGGTCAGGATGGAATTCTCTAATCACAGTAGATCATCTACCAGAGCAAGTGATAGGCTATATGGACAATATAAGTTTGCCACCGACCCGATTAGATGTGGTGTCGGAAACATTACGTCGATCGCAGATTGTGGCACGGGAATGTTCTGATAACACAGCAATTGTCCACTATGATCTTGCCATAGCTAAACCAGCGATGCAGATACAATCGGAAGAATCACCAAAGTACGACAATATTTTCATATGTTTTGGTCCTTTCCATATAATGTTGGCATATTTTGGCGCTCTTGGTCACTTAATTGAGGGCTCTGGCGGACCATATGTGCTAACCGAGACCAAAGTTCTGGCAGAAGGGTCTCTAAATGGGTTCATAAAAGGGAAGCATTATAACAGATGTCAGAGAATGCATACTATATTATCTCTTTCTTTCCGTATTCTCCATTTTCGGTCTTTTCTGGAAGAGCATGGTCAGATATCTGAATCTTTATACGAGCAGTTAGAACAATTCATTACAAATACTTCTTCAGAAGAAATGCAAAACGTTCTAGAGCAAGAAAATTTAAAATCTATTTTTGATATGTATGAAGCCTTTTCCAATGACACAAGAACTGGAAACCATGGATCAACAGCACAGTATTGGTTTATGTATATTGAATTAGTTGAACTTCTGTTACTTTTCAGTAGATCTTGTCGAACTAACGATCTACCTTTATTTACTTACTGCTTAGGAAAAATGTGTCCAGTATTTTTTGCAGCTAATAGACCAAACTATGCAAGATGGATGACACGCTATCACTTAAATTTACTTAACATTGATATAAGTCATCCACAAGCAAGAGCAATGCTTGAGAATGGTGGTTTGTCTATAAGACGCTCGAATAAATCATTTTCCAGAATTCCAGTGGACATGACACTTGAGCAGACAATCAATGCTGATGCTGCATCTCGTCTAACTGGCATTTCTGCATTCAGCCAGTCATATACGGCCAGGCGAAGATGGATGATTACACGAAGTGTCCGCAGTGCTATCGTTGGTGCTCTTCTCTCAAAAACTGGAATCCGGAAAAAGGGGGATGTGAATCAAGAGCTCAAGCCGTCGCGAATTCAGAGAGATAATAAAGATGTAAGTAGTTTGATCGACTGTATTAAAGCAACTAAGAATCCGTTTGATACAGAGATAAGAAATGAGGATCTCCTGTGCATATCAACTGGTAACAGAGTCAAAGATGATGTGAAAAATGAGATACTTAGTTGTGTAAAATATGGCGAGCAATCTTTTCACGACTTTAGAAATGGCTGTTTTGCAGATCCCTCTAGATTTGAAAAACCTATTACAAGAAACAAATTGCGCACTTTTGCATCTTTGGCACTTAAGGTTCGGGTTGAGGTGAAAGCAAAGAAAATCATACAGCTACAGTGTTCACGTGATCTATTTGGTAGGCTTTTGTTTTTGGCAACGACAACAGATATAAACTTGCAGAAAGTTTTTGAATATCCTCTCACTCCCGTGCCGCCAGCTCTTGCACAAATTGACGGGAATATGAATAAAACCGACAAATCAATACTTATGAAAATGTTAGAGAGCAAGGCTCATTCTGATCCTCCAGCTGCAAATCAAATTGATGCTTATGTCGTTGATGCCATGTTCCTTATACAGTTGCTGTCAAACCTACCAGATACTTTTGAAGGTGTAGCCAAAACCATTCTCAAGCTATTATGTAAACTGGCAAAAGAAATACACTTTGTTTGTGACACATATGTCCATCCATCCATCAAAGATATTGAAAGAGATATGCGAGGAGAGAGCAGTGGACCAGATATTGTAGTAATGGGCCCAAAACAAAAGCGACCTCATGATTTCCGTTCAGCTTTGAAATCTGCTAATTTCAAGAGGTCATTACTATCGTTTTTGCTACAAGAATGGAAGAATGATAACTATGCTGACATTCTTGCAGGCCATACATTATATTATGCAACAGAGGACCACTGCCATCAATTCTATTGCGAAAATGATGCAACAGTAGTGTGCAGTGAAGTGTCCAATCTTGCCTGTACCCACGAGGAGGCAGATACCAGGATCACCTTACATGTGCAATACATTGCCTCAAGGTCCGATTCTCCTAACGTAGTGGTTAGAGCAAATGACACGGATGTAATGGTTATTTTATTGTATCATTGTCACCAAATACATGCAAACATATGGATGGATTCAGGCACTGACGGCACCAATACTAGGCGATTTATTGATCTAACAAAACTGTCCAATGAAATTGGGATCGAAATGTGCCAAGTTCTTCCAGCTATCCATGCTTTCACTGGATGTGATTATACTGCAGCATTTCTTAGAAAAGGTAAAATTAGGCCTTATAATATCGTTGAAAAAAGTGCAACTTTCAGAAGCGTTTTCTCAAATATTGGAACAAATCAAAGAGTTAATGAAAGAGATATGAAGGTAATGGAATCTTTTGTCTGTGAAATGTATGGCAAAAAAAACATTAAAACAGTAAATGAGGCACGATTTGCCATTTTCAGAGAGAAATACGCTCCAACAAATCAAACTGACCCATTAGAAAAGCTCAAAGGAGCCGATCCGAGTTCACTACCTCCTTGTAAAAGTGTTCTTGTTCAGAAAATCCTCCGAACAGAATATGTTGCATATTTTTGGAAACATGCCAATTGCAGTTGTCCTACATTAAATACTCCACAAGAAAATGGATGGAAAAAAGAAAATAACAAGTATGCGATTCACTGGTTTGAAGGTGAACAGATTCCGAAAGATATAAGACTGAAGATGGACAGTACAACTTTTACAGAGGATGACATGGGAGAAGATGAGGATGTACGTGAATCCGACAGTAGTGATAGTGAAGACACTGATGATGAATGAAATTATAATTCTGAATGAATACGAGTTATTTTGAACCAGCCTGTCTAAGAGCACTAACACAGTATATCCCGTGAATTCGCATATCGTTAGCATATTGGGGTAGGGGAAGAATAAATCGTGGGTAATGGGTTAATGTGACGATTTTGTTACACATTATACTTGCACAATAAAGCACACACATCAGGGATTCTAAATAAAATAGTATATTGATAATCAGGCTTTTTTTGAATGCGCTACAAGACTTTAACGAATAAAGATTAAGTAAAAACGCAAAACTCGGTTGTTTAAAATTGGCCACAAAATTGAGATTGAATGCTTAACAAGAAGTTTTTAGTTAGAGGTCTTCAATGTTGTCACCCAAGTATTAAAGCTTACACGGTATAACAATCAGTATGGCAACTAATAGCAAAATTTGTAGTAAAGATCGATTTTTTGAGAAATTTGCAATTTTTGGGGTAGGGGAAAGTTTTTCCACTGTGGGTGCCGCAATTTCCTACCAAATGATATGCAGCTACTTTTATTGAATGCAAAACACATTAGGCTGTGACAATATGGTAAAACATTTCACTTAAATGCTTTTATTATTTTTTTATAAGACATAAAAGAGGGCAAAATATTAAAAACGCAAATTTTTGGTCTATTTTTTTCCTAAAATAGTTATTTTAAAAAAAAATCTGAAATGTATCAAGAAGTTTTTAACTTAAATGTCAACAATGATCATAATTCTTGATAACCGCATCAGTAATAAGACATTTTAAGGCCATATCGCGTCCATAATGCAGAATTATCAAATTACCGAAAAACCGGCTGAAAAATGCGATTCTAGTGTAAAAACTCGCGTCTGAAAAAAAATCGGAAACGAGTTCATTCACAAGACGCCCAAATTCGAAAACTACAGACATTTTTCTATCAGAAACAACCTTCAAAGCTTTTGGCCATTGACACATATTTCAAACCCCACTAGCTCTTGGGCTAATATTATGTATTTTATTCCCTGCAAGATATTTATCAAAATTATTACAGTCCCTTTAAGTTATGACTTAGAATAATACCATCAAAGTGCATAGATTTGTACACGCCGTGCGTAACGTCAGCATCCATTTGTACCACTTGGCCTTAAAGCAATGAGAATACACTGCAATTTGGACAATACCAGACAGATATTTACTTAAAAAAGACACTCATCTTGATATAATTTCTATTTTTTATTTACAAGACTCATAGTTTATTTATTTTATTGGTATTCAAAATACGTATTAGACATTTCAAGTTAAGAGGGACTTTCATATTACTTATAAGTTATTAATAATTCCGAAACAGAAAATGTCAAACCAATTAAAAAAACTATAAAAACATACATTTATCAAGGTCTTAAACACATAACAACCTATAACACTCGTTTTATTTTGTATCATATACATGTTATTTTTAATATTTGTAGTCTTATTTGAATGTTTGTTTACAATGACAGGGCAAGGGCGACAGAAAAAAAGTCAAAATGTTGAAGTAAACCATAAATCTAGTCGAAAAGAACATATTGATACAACAAGAATGGTTCGTTTATGATCGTAGATAAAATAGGCGATCGTATCTTGCTATGAATTAAATATAACGATAAAGTAACCGTGTGTATTACTTTCAATATACAAAATGATGTTGAAAAGTGGAAAAAAATTAATACCTCAAGTACCCAATCATCAAAAACAAACAAAATAATCCATGTCCAAAACACAATTCCAAAGCAAGATAAAAACTAAGAGACGAGTTAAACACGTGAACCTCCACCAAGGAAGTGTCGGGTGCTCCGGAAATAAAGAATAAAACAGTGGTGTATTGTCACAACTGCATTACCCTGACATTGATAAAAGGTTGTAATATATGTATAATTTCTAGATAAATGTAAATTTGTTGTTGAGAACTAGCAAACATAAAAACGATTGAAACACACTACTACATAAAATTTCTTACCATGCAAAATGCTTCTCATGTTTTTCTTTTATATCTTTGCATATATATATCATTGATAATATTGACTGAATACATTTTTTTCTAGGAAGTAATATGAAATCTGTATAATGTTAGACAAATTGCCGATTCTCATTGGCCTTTTATCTACATTGGTATCATGTATTGAATACAAATATGTTTGTCATGTAACTTTTAAGCCTAGTCAGTTTGAATTCCATATCCACTGTCAACGATGCTAATATATAGATTATATATTGTCAATCAAGATGATGTAATACGTAATACTGAGGTTATTTGGCATTAAGATATGTAATTGTTGTATAATTACCTCATTTAACTTTTTGTAAAATCATATGTAGAAATAAAAATCGTTAATGAAAAAAAAAAAAATACAGTCCATGTCTAAATAACAATTCAAAAAAAAGAAGAAAAAAAACCCGGAAAAACTTTGAAAACTGACATATTAAGTTATACATGTACACATAAATTCTAAAAGGGGAATAAGGTAGGATGTTATGGAAGGACAAGTACCTACCTTTTGTCTAGCTAGCTGGCTACATGGATCTCGCGTAAAATTAAAATGGAATATGGTACAAAAACATGTCCATGGTTATTTTGGATATAGAGACAAAATTCAATTGCGTGCGATGTATTGTACGAGTTTGTTTTAGCATGGTGCTTATAATAATCATGTCAATTTCTCTATCTCACTTCAATATTCTACTGTTCACATGTTTAGTAAAAATATAAATTATTGTTATACTTCAGATCCATATCATTTTATTTCGAGTATGATGTATAATCTGGTAATTGTTTATTTATTCTTTATAATGACAACTATTACTTGTTGCTGTAACAACTTGTTTAAATGCGTAACTTGGACACCGACGTCGCAATACAAACAAACGCAGCATGTAAATTATTTAAAAATTAAAAAATAGTATGAGATTTTGTTTAAAGCTTTCTATCTATTCTAGTGTTGCTGACAAATATCGGCGCCATAATTTATAAACGTACAACCATCTGTTTTACACGCATATGTACAATAAAACATTAATTGCAAATAGCTTTTAACTCGAAATTAATACACCGTTTTGGAAGTAACATGATTTCTGATAAATAATTGATGATGTCATGAAATATAGACTTGAAATAGAATGACAAGCTTCTTAAAAATGATTTTAGCAGACATGCCCTATAAATGTCAATCGTTTACATTGATGCATGTAGTCGTTATGAAGCATGCAATGAAGCAAAATCAGCCCTTATATGTGCCCAGACGCATTCTTATTTACTGCAATTTAAGTGGTATTATAAAAGATGAAATTATAAAAAACAAAAACATCAGTCCGTATTCATCTTACAATCCAACAACAAAAAAAAAAAAAAAAAACGTTTAAACTGACAAATCTAGTTCAAAATGCGAACTTCAACCAGGGAAGTCAGGCCGGATGCCAAAGGAAGGTAATCAAAAACAAACATAATAATCCACGTCCAAATTACAATCCAGAAGTAAAGTAAAAACTTTGGAACTGACAAGTTAGGTTAGACACGTAAACTTCCGCCAGGGAAGTGAGGCCGGGTGCTTCGGAAGGGTAAGCACCTCCCGTTTAGCTAGTACACCCGCCACGTGTGTAATAAAAATTGTGTGAAAGGAACATGGAACTGTGAGACGTCAAATATATCCAGGGCAATCCTGGACACAGAGACATCAAACTTATCAACAATACTGTGATGACGGATATAAAACTTTTTGAGGGCACTGATAAGCCTAGGCTTGCAATATCCCTGAGTCAACAATTTATTTGCAAGCAGCCTACTTCGTTGTACAAAGTCCCCGTAGTGGAAACCAGCTCTACCATAGCGTATTAATTGGGAAACAAATACACCCCATTCAAAGGGTATGAAGAGTTCAGGTTTTAAATGTTTTCTGAACATACCCGTGTTATAACGGTTGGCAAGACAAAAATCGTGCAATGCAAGAAGAATGGTTAAACTATTACAGACTGTACGTGTTAAGGTATAAAGTGACCTCAATTACTATTTAGCTTTTACACAGCATAAAACATGAATATATCTTTTCAAATAATCATATCTTTTACTTCAATATTCTGGAAACATTCTCGAAAAGTACAAATAGGATAGCTGTAAAACATCTATACATTAATGCTTTATTTATAAGCAGTTTTGTGGTCGCTCTTTACAACGGTAATATTTTGGACAATTTATCAAGTAATCAAGTTCATCTTGTCATAAGGTAAATTAATTTCCAGGACAACACACAACAATAAAATATTCCCAAATCATAATTGATTGTTATTATTTATCGCTTTGATTGAAAATTGCGTAAAGCAAAAGTCTATAATACTTATTATTATACCTTTTGTAAATTTCTCGAAATTTGATAGGGTAAATTTAATGTCACCCTCGAATTTCAGAATATTTGACGTCACAGGGTGACATTACGTGAGCGGTTGACATTACGAAAATATCACATGCGCAGAAAAACTGCGTATGCAGTTCGAACGATTTTCTTAAGTAATGTTAAAAATAATGATTTAGCGTCTCACAAGTTGCTTATAGACGACAGCTGACTGTCATGATTTTTAATCCAGTATACTTTGGTTGCACAGCATAGGAACACCAACAATCGGTATAATAAAATAAATATTACATTTCTGATAGATAAAGATAAATGTGTCACTTTTTATTTGTACCTGCTAAAAGCCTATAGTGCTCACCAAACACAAATTTACCAGTCCGTGTCCAAATACAATGCTAAATGTAAAGTAAACTCTAAAAACTGTCAATTTCAGTTAAAGACGTGAACTTCCACTAACGAGGTCGGATGCTCAGAATGGGTAAGTATTTGCTGTTTAGATTCATTTACCCACCGTTATTAGTATAAGAAGTCGGAATATATCGTAAAATTGTTTGATTCATTTGTTTATTTATACAGTATTTGTTGTAACTGTTATTCTCCAATTCATGTTATTCAGTTTTCAGATACAAAGTGAGTGCTTCATCTTAACATCTTCTATTGAATTGAGAGATTCTTTATTAAAATATGTATAGCAATATTTTGATTTAAGATTTTTCTCCAACCAAAAAATCTTAAAATTCTTCCTACAAACTTGAGCAGCAATTAGTGTAGAATCTGCTTCCAAAATATATCTTTAAAAAAAGCATTAAGCAATTAGGCGAATATCGAATCATGAAGGATGCAATTAGACACTGAAACTACTAGCAATAGAAAGGAAACGCGTCAGTCTAAAAGACTTCATTAAAACACCAGGTACGCCATAAAGGAAGATACATTGCACGATTTAATCCGCTTTTCAATTACCACAGCATGTACATCCATAGTAAGTTGGTTGTGAAGATTAAAAGATGACGTACATAGAAGTTAATAAAGCTAACATTGATGTATCATAGGATAACATTATTAAAAAAGTTAAAAAAGATACACACTATTAATAGAGTCACGTTAGTCCTTTTTGCACTCACTCTGAAGTGATAAGAAATACATAAAGCACAAGTGAGAATCTGATATGTGTTTTTGTACAAGCAGAGATAATACATCATTGACAAATAAAGTTATATCTGTCTCCCATACATGAACATGGAACTATAAATACTTAATCCAAATGTCTGAGATATCAAGCTGATTCTGTGAAGTTGTTCACAACATAGAATATTTTTTTATTTTTTGATAACTTTTATCAATAGTTTATAAATACAAAATCGAAAATAAATAAAATAAATGCTCAATGATACATTTACTATATACAATACTCTTCATAACAAAAGTCAGAATGAAAGCTTTAATTTTGATGACGTCACAAAATTGACGTCATTCGAATGAGCGTGATTAACTATCATCAGATTTATTGGTAATCAAAAACAAACATACTAATCCATGTCCGAATCACAATTCAGAAGCAAAGTAAAAACTTTGGAACTGACAAGTCAGGTTAGACACGCAACCTACACCAGGGAAATCAGGCCCGGTGCTCTGGAAGGGTAAACACCTCCTGTTTTGGTAGCTATACCTGCCACGTGTGAAAAATTGTGTGAAAGGAACATAGAACTATGGAGGTCAACAACTTAAGATAATTAAAATCCTTAGAAATTAATCACATTCATCTGGTCGAACAAGTGTTGAAGACAATTTGTATATAATGACCACCTGTTTATGAAGGGGCTTTATAATTTTTCGAACCAGTTTATTCTTTATCGCACCTTTTTCTAAAGGCCATTGTCTAACCGTAGTGGTATCCAACCCTTTTGGCACAACATTGCTCTTGATAGAAGTCACTACTTAATCATACCTTATTATATTTTTAATTTTAGTTTGTGAAAAAGATGCAATTACTTATCAGTAAAATACGTCATCTAATTTTACAATTTGGTGATATGCAAAGGTTTAAGAAAGATATAATGAATATGATTAAAACAAAGAAATAAACAAAGAAAACCATTACATTTTCGAAAAAAGTCCAAACCGTTATTAATTTGAACATGATAATATTACGCATATTTTATCATTACTTCAAAAGAAATTAATGACACAAAGATGTTCATAAAATAAGACAAGTCTTTAATTAGTAACTTTCCTTTGTTATCTCAAACCTTTGATAAAATTGCAGCCAAACATTTTTTACCTATCTTTATAATTATTTCCATATGAAATATTTTTTAAAAATGACTGTAAATTAAAATTGGTATGATAGTTAATAGTTAATTGTGTTTGATCTAAAAAAGAAAAACATTAATGATGACCAACTGAATTTTTAACGAATAACAAATTTGGCATGTTCTAAATACTTATTAAATATCTCTACAAAGTGGATTTCCAAATCTATATATAAAGACAAGCTGTCTATATACTAGTAGGAAACTTTTGTTATTTTTCGTACGTGGTCTTGTATACAAATACAACCGCACCCTAATTAGTTGACACAAGTTTAAATAGAGACGTTGAAAAAGTATATAGACAGTTAGCATTAATATTTTTGGGCATTTATACTTAAAATAAAAGATAATTTGTTGGCGAATTTGTATAAAAAATTTCAGCATTACTCCGAAATTAATTTTAGATTTTTTTTGGTAAGGTCTAACATATTTCCTTATATAATTTTGAATTACGAAATAAACATCGTTATCATATTGACCACCACTGTTAAATATTTTTGGAACTTTATTTGACCATAAACTTATTCTCCAACATATTTATTTGTTTAGAATTTGAATTTGAATTTGACAATAAAATGGTTAAACTGTCTTTTAATGTTTTGATTTTGCAGGTTAAAGGTGGTAAATATGTAGATGTAGAATGACCCCCGTCTTGAAAAATCTTTTGCCATGGTCCTTCTTAGATTCGGTGTTCGATCCAATGTTTTATTATCAGTCATGTCAATATATATGGTTGTGTACACTTACTTCGTTCATTTGTAGTTTTTGTTCCTAGTTAGATTGATTATTTTCAACTATATCTAAGTTCATTAGAAAAATTGGTTTTACAATTTTGGTCAAATCACATCTGATGTAGAATAGTATTCTAAAACGGCTGTCTAGTGATGTAAATTTAACACTGGTATAATAAGTAACTAAATAGGGATATAATTAAACAGTATTTAATCTATATCGAGGACAAACTGATTGTATTATTTTTAGCTACGAGTTAACATTATGATTAAACACACCTATCCAAGTTTATAAGCACTTATGTTTGTTCATGGCCCAAACTATATTTACCATCCTATTTACAAAATGGTCCCTTTGGGTTAGTGCGTAAGTCACGTAATCAGCATGTTAAAGAAGGTTAATTTTATAAACATGATATAATTGATTAGAATCCGAACAGTGCTTTGAATTCAAATTACACATCTAGAATATTTATAAATAAACCCTATAATTATGTTCTTTATTCGTAAATTGTTTGAATCGAACTTTGATTAAAAACGAAATCTGATAAAGAAAATAGATTCTTATATATATATATATATATTATATATATATATATATATAATATATATATATTATATACAGTTGTTATTTAAGTATTCTGATCTCGCGTACAAGACACTCAGCACGTGATCAACATATCCTTAGTAGACTTATAATCCGCATGAACTCATTATTTACAATGACACCAAAATGAAGCTATTTGTGTCTTTTATCCGAGCAGGTAATTGCTTAGATATTCGTTGATGAAATAAATTTGCTTTACATGATAACAAGAAATGTTTTAGAAGAATTATGAAAGTTACCGATAGATTTATTGATCACTATTTTTTTAATTCTAAACAGGATATGCACTTCAATTAAGTAAATAATATTTGGAATTTTATCGTTTGTCAGAATCAAGAAACAGCAATAACGACTACATCTAGTTGCCTAAATCAGTTCTCGGTAACTAATACAAAAAGTGGGAAATAGGAACAAACAACATATAATGTCCAAAAATGTATCTAACAAACATAATTCTGCGCTTTGATAATCTGTTAAATCTGACCCGACAAAATTTGTGCATAGAAATCTAGTTCTATAAGGGGACTTCACGTCATATCGACTTCATCATGACTAACTAAATGGACACCTACAATCTAACCAGAGATGAAAAAGGTTTTGACCGATATTTGTTTCGGTTTTGGCATGTATCTCTTTTTTAATCATTTAATCCAGAGTAGATTGTTTTCTTTATTTTTTCCCTGGCGTCAAGTCTCTTATATGCAATGTATAAATTTTCTTATACTTAAAAAGGTTTTGAAATAAGTGTTTGGTTTAACTGTTATGAACGATGCGAAACAACTATTAGCCATTAAGAGACAGATGTCTGTGATTCCATTAAGATTAAAACTCATAGACATTCTTTGTAAATAAGGTGGTTTTTATAAATAAATACTGGACACTTCAGAAATATGAGCTGTTAATGTAATAAATAAAAAGCCATGGCTCAAATAAGACAATTTATGTTGTACTTCTCACCTGATGTCAAATGTCTATTATCTGTAAGTAAGTATGGTGTATAATAGATGTAAGTAGCGTAATGGTAGGTCAAACATTAAAAGTACATTGAAGATGATTGTGGGTTATTTTAACACAAATCCAACAGAGACTGTGGGTGTTTCTTGTCCAAACCAATAGTATGAAAAGATACTTCACTAGAAGAGTCTTTCGAATGAGACTCAGTCCTCGTGTCCCGGTGTAACCTTGAAGAGAATATTCACAGAATTTGAATATTGTAAACAATTTAATTGAAATAACATAATTGTTTACCATCATTACATAGCAGAGAATTATATATTTCAAATTAAAAAAGATCAATTATAAACTTTGATTTATTTCAAGTGCTTTGTGTTTATATGTCTTTTTGCGATTAAGAATTTAACAAATAATAACGATATTCATTTCCTTCAAGTTATATGTGTTTCGTATATCTAAACACGGCGTAAACACCTAAAAACCTGTTTTGTGAAATTAAACTCTTCTGTATCTCTGTATCTCAGAGCCGTTATCTCTGCTGGTGGGTGTTTCCCCGAGGATATCACAAACTCAGTAGGGTAAAATTGTTAAATTTTGTCACAAATATACTATTGTCTAAATTTGCTGCTAGTTATAATTTGAAATCAAGGATTGCACACGTGGCGGGTGTAACTAGCTAAACAGGAGGAACTTAGTCTTCCAGAACATCCGGAGGGGATTTACGTGGTTTTTACTTTGCTACTGGTTTGTGATTCGGACATGGATTAGTATGTTTGTTTTTGATAAACTGAGTTAAACATTTTTATATGACATTTTGTCAATAAAACACATGTAATGTTAATATTTATTGTCCTAAATCTAGATCATATTTTTGCGTTAAAATTTGATAGGAGACTCCATGAAGATGAACTTATATCATAGGAAAGGTTAATCAACGAGTCAAATAATTTCAAGAGGGATTTATTTGCATTTGGGATAGGATTGATATTTATGGTTTGATAGCGAACAAAACGGTTCTTTTGTAAAAACAATCAACTTGTTAAATTATCACTTTGTGAGCCATCAAATACCAAGAAAATTGTCTCCAATGTCACTTTCAAGGAGTTTTTCTTTGTAATGATTTCTTTTATTATATTATATTTTTTTTATCAAGTCATTGTTTTTGTTTTTTAAGGTATTAACAGTGAATTGCCATTTATAAGCTTGTTTGCAGGCTTCATTTTAAAGAAAGTAAAACAGGTCATCTACAAATAACATGCTGCCTATTTTTGATAGATTGTTATCCAAGAAAAGAATGTATGAATTGTGATAGTGACGTTAACATTAAGGTAGGTATCGATGTCCTAATGGCATATATTTTGGACAAAGAAGCAAAATGAAATTAATTTTTTATAATGCAACAGTTATAACAATATAATTTACCGAGCACATGCAAGACAAGAAGTTGTATTTCTTATTTAATGGAATTGGGTGTCGGTGAATTATAAAATTATTTATCGGCATTTCTCTCATTTATTGACGTTGTTGTGCGAGAAGATCTATATCATATGTTTGCTTTAGTTCCATTACATCTACAACGCCATCAGGAGCTAAATATAGCTATGTGATTAATAACTTATATCAATCATGTTAATTAAATTTATGTAATTGTTGCACTGATAAAGCTTCAAATATTTATATTGTGATGGTAAAAATACATTTTATTCTGCAGTAATTTGTGTTGCGACACACAAATATGTAAATGATAAGAGATGGTTTTCTGATATTGCAAAGCCTGGGCTTATCAATACCTCAAAACGTTTTATGGTTGTTTGTTATCACAATATAGTCGATATGTCTTGAATTCTCTTAGATATAAATACACCCTTACAATAAAGGTTTCTGACAGTATTGTTGAAAGTTTTTTTTGTCTCTGTGTCTAGGATTGTCCTGGATATATTTGACGTCTCATACTTCCATGTTTCTTTCGCCCAATTTTGATTACACACGTGGTAGGTGTAGCTAGCAAACAGGGGGTGCTTACCCTTCTGAAGCACCTGGCCTCGCTTCCCTGGTGAAAGTTTACGTGTTTAACCTAGCATGTCAGTTTTAATTACTTCACTTCTAGATTGTGATTTGGACATGCATCAGTATGTTTGTTTTTGATTTCTGGCCAAGTTTCAAATCTTTTCTCCAGAGGTTATTGTGACAAAACGTTTGTAAAAGTATACTTGGTTCTGTAAATTAACAATGAAAAAAGGGCGTTAAAAATGCTATTGCATCATTCATTCAGATCAGTTTAGAAAGGACATTTTATTGAGTAAATGACACAAAATGCATACACACTAAATTGTAGAAGAGTTTTAGTAGAATCTTCAGCAAGTCCCTCGATAACGTTGTCACTTTACTTATTGTCACAGTATTTTGTAGTCTGAAAGTTATTTATTTTTACTTTTTACGACTACCTCGATAATCACCATCCCTTTTATAACGCCGATATCTGTCTAAACAAATGGTAGCGTTGAATAAGTTGAGTTGAGTAATGGTGTTTAACGTCCCAATCATGAATATTTCACTTATATCGAGACGTCACCAGCAATAGGCGAAAGTGCAGAAATTTTGACCGTGCATTGTGCTGATGACATTATACAGCAGGGTCTTTAGCGTACCAAGCCCACCGTGATACGAGACCTCGTTTATTTTAAGTTCCCATCCGAAAGAACCGTGACTTTCATTTCGTAAAGCCGAGTGCTTGGCAAAAGAACAGTCACTAACCACTTTCAAGTCTTAAGTCAGACACGCCCGGCTGGGTTCTAACTTACAACCTCCCACTTGCGGAGCGAGCACTCTACCAACTGAGCCACCGCAGTGGTAAAGTAGCGTTGAATAAATGTTTACGTTAACTGAATAACATGTACTTGCATTGTCAAAAGTACGTTATTTAAATTGGTTAAAAATATTATATATTTATCTTTGTAGACATTAGATTTTAAAGATTCTAATTATAATTTTGCCATCGGATATTATCCGAACAAATGAGGATGTTTTAATCAAGCATGTAATGTAACATAGTTGATTTGATACGTTTGAAGTTTGTTATCAATTACGAAATTCTTTAAAATATCGATCGATGATATCTTAAGATACCGTATTAACCAATAAGTTTTCTTTATAATAAAGTTTTATACTCAGTTATTAGAAGTTTTCAATCATTTTCTTATACAAAGACCAACAATGCTAATTCTAAATATCCATCTTGATTTGTATTCTTTGTGCTCTTTTGGCTATTGGCATTACATATAGAAAAAAAACTTGTTTTGAAGCATTGAATTGGAAAGTGTGGATTTTTATTATTATGATTATAATCCTTATAAAATGTTTAATACGATTCTTAAAAAAATTAAGGGGTTATAAATAAAAGTAAGAGACAATATTTGTATTTACCAAGTTGAAGACGACGAGTTAACCATCAATGTACATGTACATTAAATGGTAACACTATAATACAACTTTCTTAAATTTATAAGTGATTGTGTCCCCATCGCCATGCTAGGTATTTAAGAGTAGGAGAGCGGTGGAATGAAAGTAGCATGAGAATTATTACAGCTAGTTGCGGTTAAAACAAATATTAAGTATATAACGTATAAATTGAAATAAATTGGCAAAAAAAAGATACATTACATCATTTTGGAATCTAAACGGGTTGCCCTTATTAATATGAGGTAACACGGCTGTTATAGCAAAGGTGAAAAAGTGTTAATTTGTTTATGTTACAATAACCACAAAATTAAAAAAGTCAGGCCATATATGTTAAATAAAATTTAAACGGTTTTAAATTTAAATTGAATGGTACAGTCAATTATTCTGTGCAAAATACTTGGCGAACTTATGGCATAGTTTCTCTGTATAACATGCTATTTTATATTTTCAAATCATTTCTAACGCGAGTTGTTTTACACATTTTTTTTAATCCAAAAGAAGAAACCACTAATAGCATTGATAAAATATTATATGAATATAACATAGCTGACTGATAGCGTAACAACGGATTTTAAAAAATGAACATTTTAATGATGCCCGCTCATTCATCTTATATTTTTATTACATAGAATGTTTATACTCAATTTTTCCTAGCATCTATCACTTTTATTAATCTTTTAAAATCTTCAATGGAAGCAGACTTTGCAGTTGTAGCTGCTTTTTGATAGCTAACATAAACTTTTCTCTGTAGTAATAGGTTTTAACGTGTGTTTGATGCAAATTGATGTGCATTTGACCTACTTCTGTGATTAATCCGAGGATGTTACAATTAAAAATTACCCACTTATGTTACCCTGGAACAGGTGAATATTTCACTTTGAATGTGACATTGACCTTGTAACTTGGCAGTCAACCAAGCAGATTAAAGGTGTATTAAAATAAAATTGGATTGTTAGACTTTTGACTTATACTATTAGCACATTTGATAATTACACACAACATTGAATTGTCGTTTCTATTGAGGCCACTTTCATTACACAAATAAAATGTCGATATCATATTTTCTAGCTATTTTGATTAAACGTACAAGCTGTCGATTCCATGTATTTAAACCTGTCGACGTAGTGACTTTGAACTTGAAAGCTGTCAATAACGTCTGTCGAAATAGGTCATGAATTAACATTTTAAATTCGTTGATACGTTGATATTCATTTAAAAGGTGTTGATTCCTGATTCCGAAAGTTGTCAACATAATTTGTCCAAGTTCTAGCTCACAAATATTTGTGCCCATGTAGAAAATTTATTTGAATGGATAGAACTGAACTAGTTGTGATTTGAATCATCATAATCGAACTTATCAATGCCCTAAGTCAATATACTTGCATGAAGGTACAAAACGGAGTACCTTTAGAAAACTACAGGTCTTCAAGAAAATGCTTTCAATTGTTTTTCAGCATCTGAAAAATATTTTTGATAAAAACGCTCGACTTTGCTGTAAGATCTATCGCACACATCAATGGTGAAAAAGATATTGAACCTAAGGGACATATTTCGAGAAGCTTTGCATTGTTTAACTGTCAAAGTTTTATAAACTATATTAAATGCCTGTTTACATCTTTGACCTTTTATGCTCCATTTAAATGATGTTTATATTCATGTTTCAGTTAGACCAAAATGTTGTGAGATTTCTCATTGACATTACATCTTTACATTTAGTTTGACGTATAATAAGGGCAATGAGAATCTATACAATAACATGGTGCAAATGTCTATTGTAATTTTCACGTTTTAGTTGAAGTCAGTTCATTTAGGACATAACTATTCTGTTATTAAATTACATGATTGTTAATGTTCATATACGTATGTATGGGCCACTGGTTGTGAAAAATGATAATAACTAAACAAATATGAATATATTATTGAATAACCTATTCATGCAAAGATTGATGTTTCATTGTTTGACAAAATAAGGCTTATTTTGAATTTAAAAGTACGCATTAATCGTTACTCCTTACAAACTTCTAATAGTGATTATAATGCAAAAACCTCATCACTAGACACTATACCAAGTGTTCGTCTAAATCCGGAAATGTTAATCTGTAGAACCAATTTGTGTTTGGCTTCATTTGTAATGTCAAAAACATATTCTGTTTCAACATTAACTTGTGTTATTTAGTGTTCTTAAACTATCTGGCCTTTACCAAGACAATATTATTTTATTTTCTTTCTTTCCATAGCTGTGAGATTTCTCATTGGCATTAGTAATCTTTTGTAGCTTTACGTATATATTACTTCAAAATTGTTAACTTTGTAAATTGCATAATCCATGGGTATCGGACCTGGTGTTAATGTCTTTAGGTTCAAGCTAAACGTATTGGGTTCGTTATCCTCTGTTATTGTACTACACAATATGTATTGACAGTCATTAAAAATGTCAATTAAGGTATCACCGTCATAATAATATTCTACAGCTGAATCGTAAGGTGATTCATGAGATCTTAATCCAACCACTTAGAAGTGCTAGATCAAACGTCCAGTGACTTTCTCTATATTTATATATCTTTTATAGCTGGTATGTATGTGGCTATCACATCAACGGCTTACCTGTCACAATGGATAATGGTGTTCAAATATATTAATTAAGAAAAAAATATTGAATCGCACATAAACAATCAACCTAATCTCCTAATAGTAACATGTTCTCTGCTGACCGACATAACTTTCTCTTAATTACTTGTGTCGCATTGACGAATAACTACTTATCGATAAACTAAATTGAATCCTATTTTCAGGAAACTTCTATCTTCAAAACTTTATTTGTATCTCAAGATGCTAAGCTGATCATAAAGTTAATGTTGTTAATTGTAGCCATGAATGCGCATAAATACAAGACAGACTTTAGCATTATATACATGACCAACCGTGGTCACATCAGGGTAGCCTCCTTTTATCTGGCTGTGACAAGAGTAGAAAAATTAAAGAATTTCCTGTATATGATTTAGGCTTACTAATTGGTGTCTTATATAATACATTGTTTAGCATATATGTATTTTGAAATTTCACATAACACATATTTACATTACGTTCTGAATCAAACTCTATCTTATGGAACAAGTGTTCGTGTATTTTCACTACAGGAAGAGTGTAGTTAAAGAATACTTTGAATTAGTTTGGTATTTTTAACTGTATCGACTTACAACGTCAAAATGGGATATTTGAATGTCACTTTAGGGATTAACATTGTTGGTACGATAATTTTGGAATTGTACATTTTAGAAATCCAGTTGTATATATGGCTACTTAGTATTTAATAACTGTAAAAATCGGTTCAAATTTAACTTTATTAAAAAAATTACAATCTTCGTCCAAGCACTACTGATGAGGTATTGTATTCCGAAACGATTGTCTAGTCCTGTAAAATTAAAATTGGTATACTCTGTAATTAGCATATTTGTAACCTTTGTATTTTTTAAGCAACTTGGCGACTCTCTTGTATAGATTGTTCCCACTACGGGACCGTTATACAACACGACACACTGCTTACAAATAAGTTGTTGACTCTAATATATTGCAAGCTTAGGATTTTCAAGCAACTCAAAACTTTTATGGCCATCACCACAATATTGTTGACAAGCATGATGTCTCTATATCCAAAATTCTGTTAGATATATTGACGTCGAAGACTTTCATGTTCCTGTCATTATAAATTTTGATTTCACACTTTGTGGATGTAGCTAGCTCAGACGTAGGTGTCTTTCCCTTGTCAGATCGCCAGATTTTACTTCCCCACTTCCCTCGAATTTCCCATACTTTACTTAATTTTGTCAGTTTTTAAGCTGTTTGGCTTGTAATTTAGTCATAGTTAAGTTTGGTTTTGCTTAATTGGAAATATACATTTATATCATGGATTAACAAATTAAATAGCAAAAGATTATAAATTAAACTTGAATAATTTGCCACTGATGGAGCTCAAACACACACCTACTCGCCTAACATAAAAATCAACCTCGATTTGTGATACCATGACAAATACATAAAACAATCTCAAATGCGGCAGGTGATACTAAACATGTACTCTTTTGCCACAGATGACTCTATAATGCCCAAATATTTCCTTTATGTAACATTCAATTCAGCTGAAAAATAAAGAAATCTAGAACAAATCATAAACACGTCAATCCATGTATGGGTTATGTGTTTAACCTATATTAAGATAATAACCTGAATAGAAATAATAATAGTACTGTCACAAGGATAATGTGCTTATAAAAGACATTTCCTTGGAATGTAAGTATACATGTGAAAATGACAAACTGTTATATTTGGATGTTTTATGACAATTATGTATCTTTCAAAAATTTTATTGTTATAATAAGATATTTCAGTATTAAATGATTTATGAATTTCTTTTTAACATATTGATAAACATATTTCCATGACCTCAGAATAGTCATACATGTACTTATATATAACAGTAGTAATCTAATTGTCTAACATAAAACTTAAACTATAGTCGTTGCCTAAGTATTAGCTAAATCCATTAATGTTAGTGATATAACACAAACGGAAAACAATTTTTCTAAACAGATATTTATTTGATACAGATTGTTAGTTCAAGGCTAAACATAAAGATATGCTATTTGGTAGAAAAGCAATAAATCAGTGACTTATCATTTTAACTAGATTGATTAGGCTTTTAGACCGACTATATCATGATCTTCATTTAATATGAATATTTGCACATTAAAACGTATGATTTTCCAATAGAAACGCGACCAGAAACGGAAACGATGAGACAGGAATTAGTAAAAAAAGGTCAACTATATATGTTAATTTTACGAGACAATTACAGTTTCAATATCAGCATGGCTTTGTGAACGGAAGGATGTTTCAGATACTGGTTCTGTTTTATGTTTAGGGGTTGGTCAAAATAGAACAAAGGATTATTTACTTGACACATGTCCTTGACAACAGCCAACGCAACTCCGAACACGACACGGTACAGTGAGTGAGTTAATTATTGTTTAAAGCCGCATTAGCATTATTGCAGCTATTCGCGGCTAGAAAAAGTAAAAGATACAATAGTATCAATAACACAAACTATTAAAATGTAAAACTAAAAATAACAATACATAAGTTTTTAATAAAACTATTGCTAGACTGATAAAAAACAGTTATATCACAGACAAGTAGTAAATAAAACACTAGATATTAAACAAAAAAACAATTATATTTTAGTTAACAGGTTGATTTCTCGAAGGAAGTTAAAAATTTGATGTCCACTGACATTGCTAAAAGTACAACACAGTACAAGTACATTACTTAAAAATACAATCAATATAAGTAAAGTTGGAATAAACATATATCGTGACCATGAATAACAACATTTCTACCTTATATGAACACTGGGGTAAATGTCAGTAAATTGGTTATAGTACATATTATACAAGTTATAATTTTACAGCAATAGACGGTCGTTTCGGAATTCAATTTCTCATTATTAGTGCTTGGACCAAAATTGTGAAACTATTTTTTTCAAGATGTTGAAAAGATATACGAAGAACAAAAACATATTTTACCAAATAAATAATCAATAGAGATCTATGTGCTGTCCCAATCAACGGTCCACAAATATCTTTCAATTTTATTCAAAAAGTTTACATATACATATATCTATATAATATGGAGTCCTGAATCCTTGGCGATAAGTTACATTAACATAACTGTATGTATAATTGTCCGTTACTTTTTTTAACTATAGAAAAATTAAGAACACTTTATATCATGGTCAAGGTGATAGTTCTCTAAAAAACGTGACATCATGTTGAGAGTTATAAAAAGGAAATTATTCCTGAATAAAATAACATTAGCAACTGTGATTCTCGGAAATAAGCATAAGTGATCTACCAAATGTGTTACACAGGATCAGATATATTTGTATTAAAATTGTCTTAAAATCGCTATTCAGGACTTACTGTCGTCAAAAACATTAGTAGATCAATATTGTTTTTACTGAATGGTCTATTTATAACCAAAGGTCACTCCTCATGACTACACATATAAACGATGCAACAAAAATCATTTTGGCTTTCAGAGTTTTACGTCTTTTCTGATATTGGTCAGGCAAGATAAACGTTTCCAATAAACCTTCTCTAAATTTTACATTATATATATTATATATATATATATATATACTAACCACTTAAACACAAAACTTTTAATAAATGAATTGAGTTGTATTCACACTTTATATAAAATGAAACATTTGCATTCTTATTAAGTTGTAAAAATTAACTTCCTTTCCATCACTGGACAACACGACTTAATGTTAATGAATTGAATTTTATAGGGTTAGATTTAATGAGCTGTTTGGTTTATAACATCATTAAGTCGTCCAAATGAAATTTGGCGACTTATTGTTTTTGTTATCTGTGCATTTGAGTCATCATTTTTTCTATCCGCTTTTTGGATTATTCAAGTGCCACATTCATATTTTTAAAATACAAATTACATATTTATTTATGCCTGTAAAATTTCCATTATGATGATACATTATTTTGTGGTCACGTGACATCATGCAAAACACGCTGCTAAATAGAAGCCATCGAATGATATATCTGCTGGACGTATATTATTCTACGATATTTAACACGGGTAAATATTGATTATTTCAATTCTTACATGGCTTAAATCAAAATCATTGAAATAAACGCTGCAAACTTTTTTATGGAAAGTATATTGCACTATTTATTTACAATTGAACTTCCAACAAAAAGTGAAGACAGGTGCCTTGGAAAGGTTAGCAAGCTACAGCCACGGCATGTGAAATAAAAAATATATTGAATATTAAATATACTAAAACAGAAACAGCTCGGAGTTGCAAGTTCTTTATATTTATTATAAGTTATTAAGTTTGAGATAACGTTATTCTTAAGATAAAATTTTAGAATTTAATATTAGCTTTCTAAAATGGAAATTAAAATGCTGCATAAGGCAAACCAAGTTATACTTTCCGATCGAAATTCAATTAAAAAAAACAATTATCTCTTAAAACACATGCTGACTTTAATTAATGAACTCAACTTGTGTTATTAAAAGTCGCCTAATTGTGTAATTGATACAAAGGTTGATTAGGTTTATTTCAGCTGTCTTAGAACGTCTATTAGGTTTATCATGTAATAAGGTACGTTTCGGAGTTCTTTAAAACTCTATATTCTACGATTTGCAAATACTATTATCTTAACATTAACGAGGATATGAAAGGACTGAAAGAGGAAAAAATACAAAATAAGTGTTTCTACTCGAGATTAGAAAATAGCAATTTTTAATCAAAAGCAAAATTTTCAATTATGTCCAAATCACAATCAAGAAAAAGTAAATACTAGTATGTTAAACGCGTGAGCTTTCACCAGCAAAGTGAGACCTGGTGCCCTAGAATTTTAAAAAGACAATAGCAATCATTGATGAACTAGTCATAAAACGAAATATGTAATTCAAAACACTATGTACATTTACATTTGTATTAGCGATGTTTGCCTAGTCACTATTAAACCTTTAATATAACTTAATAATAAAAAATACCAATGTATGTCTGAATCACAAACCAATAGCAAAGTAAAAACATTGAAAGTGACAAGAGAGGTAAACACGTAAACTTCCACCAGGGAAGCGACCGGGTGCTCTAGAATGGTAATGTTTAGCTAGCTACACGACACGTGTCTAATTAAACTGGAGTGAAAAGAACGTAGAACTACGATGGACGTCAAATATATCCAGCACAATCCTGGGCACAGAAACATCAAACCAATACTGTGATGACGGGCATTAAACTTTTTCAGGGCTTTGATGAGCCTAGGGTTACAATATATTGGGTCAACAATTCATTTGTAAGCATACAATGGTACAAGTATTACAAAGGATACTTACTTTAGTTTAGTATCCACAATGGCTGCACTTTAAAATCCCAATTTAAGCAAGCGACAAAATGTCCGCTAGCCAAACGAGTTGAACAATACTATAAGCAAAACATAAAATAATTCAACATGTCCGGTAGATTTACGAACAGATAACATCAGATCAAACAGAAACGGTTTTAGGATAAGTATTAAACTGGGTCAATTGAAATGTACATCTCGCTGGATCTGTGTTTCCAGGAGCCTCCAATTTGATTCTTATTGAAAAGAAGCAATATACATTTCGAGGGCTTAGAGGTGAAAGGTGCTATAATAAACATGTAGCCCCTTTTACCTCTAAGCCCTCGATTTGTAAGTGAATATTCAATATGACTATTTGAGTAGCATAAGGAGTTTTTACTTACATTCTTTGAAACGTGTTGAAGGAAATGATAAATAACACAAGGAAACAAAAATTATTTTACAGACATTGTTGTATTTGGAATTTAGATTAAAAACACGAGTGTGAAATAGGTAAATACATGAATAATTTGTACTTTGATTTTTATTGAAAGAAGCCTCCAATTTGATTCTTATTGAAAGGAAGCAATATACATTTGTATGTGATTATTCAATATGACTATTTGGAGTAGCATAAGGAGTTTTTACTTACATTCTTTGAAACGTGTTTAAGAAAATGATAAATAACACAAGGAAACAAAAATAATTTACAGACATTGTTGTAGTTGGAATTTAGATTAAAACACGAGTGTGGAAGTAGGTTTTTTTGAACTAATAGAAATACATGGATAATTTGTACTTTGTCAAACTTTAAGATAGGCTTTATATCTTCGTTTTTCCTAATAATATACCACTATATATGTCGTTTACATTAATTTTTACGTCTGTGCTAAAATGCAGAATATCATTTCATACACTTAGTTATGGGAAACTTCTTTTGAATTTTCCATTTATTGAAAATATATCGGGGTTTGTATATTATTGAATGTGATGTATAACTGTAAGACCGGGGTTGGCATATCATTGAATGTGATGTATATCCTTAGCACCAGGGTTGGTATATCATTGAATGTGATGTATATCCTTAGCACCAGGGTTGGTATATCATTGAATGTGATGTATATCCTTAGCACCAGGGTTGGTATATTATTGAATGTGATGTATACATAGCCTTAGCATCAGGGTTGGTATATCACTTGAATGTTATGTATAACCATAGCACCGGTTTAGTATATCATTTACTGAACTGTAGAACCTTAGCACCTGGGTTGTTATATCATTTACTGGATTGTAGAACCTTACCACCGGGGTTGGTGTATCATTTACTTGACTGTAGAACCGTACCAGCGGGGTTGGTATATAATTTAATGGATTGTAGAACCTTAGCACCAGGGTTGGTGTATCATTTACTGAACTGCAGAACCTTAGCACCGGGGTTGGTATATCAGTTACTGGACTGTAAAACCTTAGCACCGGGGTTGGTATATCATTTACTGGACTGTAGAACCTTAGCACCGGGGTTGGTGTATCATTTACTTGACTGTAGAACCTTAGCACCGGGGTTGGTATATCAGTTACTGGACTGTAGAACCTTAGCACCGGGGTTGGTATATCATTTACTGGACTGTAGAACCTTAGCACCGGGGTTGGTATATCATTCACTGGACTGTTTAACCTTAACACCAGGGTTGGTATATCATTTATATCATTTACTGGACTGTAAACCTTAGCACTGGGGTTGTTATATCATTCACTTGACTGTTTAACCTTAGCACCTGGATTGGTATAACATTAACAGGATGTCAAACCTTAGCACCGGGGTTAGTATATCATTTACTGAACTGTCGAACCTTAGCATCAGCGGTAGTATATCATTGAATGTGATGTATAACTTTAGCACCGGGGTTGGCATATCATTGAATTGATGTATATCCTTAGCACCAGGGTTGGTATATCATTGAATGTGATGTATAACCATAGCACCAGTTTAGTATATCATTTATTGACTGTAGAACCTTAGCACCAGGGTTGGGATATCATTTACTTGACTGTAGAACCTTAGCACCGAGGTTGTTATATTATTGAATTGATTATACATTAACTGGGCACCAGGGTTGGTATATCATTTACTGAACTGTAGAACCTTAGCACCGGGGTTGGTATATCATTTACTGGATTGTAGAACCTTAGCACCGGGGTTGGTTTATCATTTACTGGACTGTAGAACCTTAGCACCGGGGTTGGTATATCATTTACTGGATTGTAGAACCTTAGCACCGGGGTTGGTACATCAGTTACTAGACTGTTTAACCTTAGCACCGGGGTTGGTATATTCATTTACTGAATTGTAGAACCTTAGCACCGGGGTTGGTATATCATTCACTGGACTGTAAAACCTTAGCACCGGGGTTGGTATATCATTCACTTGACTGTTTAACCTAGCACCGGAATTGATATAACATTTACTGAACTGTCGAACCTTAGCACCACGGGTAGTATATCATTTACTGGATTGTAGAACCTTAGCACCGGGGTTGGTACATCAGTTACTAGACTGTTTAACCTTAGCACCGGGGTTGGTATATCATTTACTGAATTGTAGAACCTTAGCACCGGGGTTGGTATATCATTCACTGGACTGTAAAACCTTAGCACCGGGGTTGGTATATCATTCACTTGACTGTTTAACCTTAGCACCGGAATTGATATAACATTTACTGAACTGTCGAACCTTAGCACCACGGGTAGTATATCATTTACTGGATTGTAGAACCTTAGCACTGGGGTTGGTATATCATTTACTAGACTGTATAACCTTAGCACCGGGGTTGGTATATCATTTACTGGACTGTAAAACCTTAGCACCTGGGTTGGTATATCATTCACTTGACTGTTTAACCTTAGCACCGGGATTGGTATAACATTTACTGGACTGTCAAACCTTAGCACCAGCGGTAGTATATAATTTACTGGATTGTAGAACCTTAGCACCGGGGTTGGTATAAAATTTACTGAACCTTAGAACCTTAGCACTAGGGTTGGTATATCATTTACTGAAATGTAGAACCTTAGCACCGGGGTTGGTATATAAAATGTCTCTTTAAGTTCCTTCATTCACTATAAGACTAGCCTTCACTTTTCAAAAGACTTCAAGATACAATAACCTTACTATTTTGACCTGTTTTCCCCAAACAGGGACCTAGTCTATAATTGTGATTTAATAAAAAATTACAATATCCTTAACGTTCTCTTTAGCTTCTTCTTCTGTCTCTGTAAGAAACAATATAAATCAATAAATAGAATCATGTTACCATGGAGATATTTAAATTGATTAAGAATAGGAAGATATTAATTCAGACTGATAGTCGTTTAACATGTTTTGCTTGCGATTTTAAAGAGCACATTAATGAAACAAGACATCTGCAGAATAAAATGTCTCTTTAAGTTCCTTCATTCACTATAAGACTAGCCTTCACTTTTCAAAAGACTTCAAGATACAATAACCTTACTATTTTGACCTGTTTTCCCCAAACAGGGACCTGGTCTATAATTGTGATATAATAAAAAATTACAATATCCTTGCCGTTCTCTTTGGCTTCTTCTTCTGTCTCTGTAAGAAACAATATAAATCAATAAATAGAATCATGTTACCATGGAGATATTTAAATTGATTAAGAACAGGAAGATATTAATTCAGACTGATAGTCGTTTAACATGTTTTGCTTGCGATTTTAAAGAGCACATTAATGAAACAAGACATCTGCATGATAAAATTTCTGATGCTAATTCATTCTGATAATTCTTTACCATGTTGATTTTAATATTTAATATTTACAATCACATTGCTTTTGCTTCAATGCAGTGTTTGACCTCGATTCTACTTCATGACTCGATGCAGTTGAATGGAGCACGCGAGCAGGGAATTGTACCATTTAATGACGTCACTGATACTAGTACGTCATTAGTTGCCGTGACGCTGCTTTGGTACCGTGATGTCAGCCTTTGTCGGAACATTGTGGGCGTGGCCGGCGATACGTCAATGATGCTGACAGTTGGAACAGTCAATTTTTAACGAGGTAGTTATAGTTGTTTTTCTTTTATGAAAAGTGTTAAAATGTCAGTTTATATTTTGTGTTTATTTAAAAAAATTACAAATAATTGTAAATATAAGGAATGACATTTACTTTGACTGTACTGCATGGAGTTTTGCAGTAGAATGGACTGTCTCAAATAACCATGAAAGCCTTCGGCTTTCATTTAATTTGAGACAGTCCATTCTACTGCATAACTTCATGCAGTACAGTCAAAGTAAATGTCATTCCTTAACAAGCGTAAATAAAAAAATTCAGAAATAACTACTGCTCACCAACCAGCTTCAGCAAGTTAATATGAAGCCAACGCTTCATGTATTTATCCCCACTTCTTTTAGGGGACAGAATATAAAGATCACTTACCTGTTTCATTCTTCCAGGCTATACATGTATAAGATTTAAGCACTTCAGATAGTTGCTCCCCCTTCAGACCAGAAACTTCAAAGAAAATTAAATATATAAATGCATAAGTATTCATTTAATTTCTACTAGATATGAAATGTAAAACCCATATAAATGTTAAAAAACCAGTCTGAAAATATGTAAACATAGAGTAAAAATTTACACTCTCCCTTGATAACCATGTCAAATGATCAAGTGTCCCCTATACAGTATAAAAAAACTAACTGAATGAACAGTGTCAGTTAATTAAGGGCTTACAGTATACATGTTGTCATTTATGTCACACACATATGCAGTCATGCACACACACAATATATATATATATAGTATTTGTCATGACTTTGATTCTTGGATTAATATTCTGACTGGTAAACTAAATTTGTTTGCAGTCAAGGTCTTGGATATTTGATTCACTTAACTTTACCAAAATAAATATACAGCCTGCACTCTTATTCACTATAACTAACACAGAGATAAAAAAATGCACACAAACATGAATTTGGTAGACTTTTGTGATGACGTACCTTTTGTGTTCCGGGCAGTATTTGGCGACCTAAATGGAATCTTAGAAGGCCAAAAGTCTGGCCGCATTCCATCTAGGCCCCAAAAATCCCTCTTTTCATTTTTGGTCTTTAAAACTATAATAAATATGAAAATAAATTAAATATAACAAATAACTTAAATTCCCTTTGGAATAGAAATGTTCTAAATACAAAAAATGTTAAAGGGCTGAGAAATAACTATTGAATAAATGAACATATGTAAGGGCGCGTAGGTTACTAAAACTTGCTTGAAATGAACTTATTCTTTTAACAAGATTAATTGATATTTACACAACAAATTGAGTGAACTAAATGATAAAATAATAACTTTAAAAAATAGATATTTACCATATTAAATTCAAGTATCAAGTTTCATGAAACTCTTACCAAAAATAAACATCATGTACTGAATTTCTGAGCAACATAAAAAGGGCATTAACTCCATATTTGAGGGAGTCTGAATTACAAAAAAAAAAAAAAAAAAAAAAAAAACTTGTCTCAATTATTAACATATTTAGTCTTATCAGTTTTGTGACATTCATTTCTTGAAAAAATGTATTAGGAGTGTAGAAAAAGCAAATTGTGTGAAAAAAGGTCAAACTTCATTTATTGGGGATAAAAATATTAATTATGTTGTGATTACTCAAACTGACTTCGGCTCTTATATTTTTACCATTGAAAATAAATCAGAAACTACATAAATACATGTAGATTAAAATAACATTCATAATTTTTATTCATGTTTAACCACCTATATTCATTTTCTTTATACATACAGTTAATTGAAAAGAAAAATAGTAACATTCTATAAGTATTCATAAATTTATCAATTGTATTTTAGTTTTATATCTGCTTAACTTGCAAGGCTACAGAACATTTAGACATATGAGGGCCTTGACAAGCCTAGCTTGTATTGTCCCCGAGTCAACAATTTATTTGTAAGCAGCCAGCTTTGTTGTACAAGATCCCTGTAGTGGAAACAAGCTCTACCATAGCATATAAATTGGGAAACAAATACATCATAAACGGGAGAAGCAGGTATATTGCTGCATAGAAATCGAAAGTTCACAATAGAAAAATTGAAGTCAACACGTTTGTCATAAAGTTTCAAATGTAGCCTTTGGTGGGAGTCATAATTCATGGATAAATCTCAATATGAAGCGGAACTTGAGGAATCAGTTGTATCAGATCGTAACTATCAATCAAATTAGAAATTTCAAGCTAGTTGGTAAACACATTTCACAAGTTCTTTATTAATTACTGAATGTATCTACATGTATATTGCTCTTGTAATTTTTTCTATATATTTATGTAATGAATTATTGTATACCATTTACTTACCAAATTGCCTCACAAGCTGGCTTACTAGCAGCCGCTTATTATCCATATTAAAATCTGTTGACTTTTCACTAATTTCAGGCATTTCTAAATATTAAAAAAATACATGTGATTAGGCCAAATATTTTTAACAGTCCAAGTGCAAAGTGATTGCATGTGGGACAAATAAGTTTAAATAATTTTTTGTAACTTCATATTGTTACCTTAAAAAATACTTCATACATTATATACTTAAGTTTTTAATCATGAGAATTGATTCTTATTTCTAGTATCTCATATTTCTTAACTTGTATGCATGTGTACTTGAGTATAGATAAAAATAATCACAACTTTAAACTATTATAGAGAAATAAAAGTATACTTCTACTTGCCATCTCGGATGTTTCTTTGTTTTTTCAACATAATCGGCACATTTTCCTCCAGAGCATTAAGGTAATGTTGGGAAGAATCTATAAATGCTCGCCTTACTTCACGATTGTTGATGAAGCTTTCCATGTTTGGTGACCCTAAACAAAATCAAATAAATGATACAAACTCTTTTTGAAATAAATTCAAGACATTAATCTCCTGTATTAAAATAAAAGTATATTAACTTGTAAATACTGTTAGAATGAAAAATATATCTATAATACAGGACAATTCATAATGCTATCAATTTTGAAATTTTCCTGCAATATTTAAGAAGTTAAACTTTTAACAAGAGCAACAGCAAGAGGGACAAGATTTGCCTGTCACTGTCTGTTGAGATTTTAATATTTTTTTAGTCTTCCTTTGAATATGATTTCAAAAGGCAAGTCCATAGAGAGAGACATTATTTTAAACAATATCAAAAATGCAAATCTGGACATAAAGCCAAAGAATGCCTTTTAAAGGTTAATTTTTAAATGAGGTCATGACCATGGATTTTATACCTGGATTCATGATGAGAACAGTGCTACACCATGTGAAATATTAAATTCTGCATTGATATATCAGCATAAAATGCAAAATAGTAGCACAAGCAAAAAAATTCAGTGACCTTTAAACCCATGACCATCATCTATATACCAAAATAAATATTATACTTTTACCTACATTATTTTAATTTACAAGCCTATGCAATATGTTTATGTATCTATGACCTTTGAGCCAATGACCTTTATCTATATTATATTTTAAAATGGTCAATATAAAAATACCTATTACATTCTTATATACATACAAACTAGAGTTGTCTCTAAAGGAGACTAATACTCCCACAGACTAGCCTTCAGAAGACCCACTATCTGCATTGTGTTACAAACAAATTCCATAAATGCGTTGCATTAATTCTTAGGGGAAAGACTTTAAAAATCATCTTCTAGTACATTTATCGTAATGTGGAGATACAAAAATAAAAAAAATAAATAAAACATTGGAAAGCTAGTAGGACAATTTTTTATAAAAGGAACAGAAAGTAATCTCATTATTTTATCACTCAGAAACTATAACTGCTACACAAATTATTGTTTGCAACATGTCCAATGCTCTCATACTTTCATAACAAAAACAAAAATAAATTTCCGAAATAAAACTATTTGCTATTTCTAATTATTACCTGTATATTTAATCTGTGGATATGGGTCTTTTTTGTTGGCTTTGGTAGGTATAACAATACCACAGAGGGATTTCGGTTCTGAATCCAAGCTAACAACTAAAGTAATAAAATATTAGGTCAAGTTAAAATATTGAAACTGATAACACAGACATTGCTGTTAATCTATGTCTAAAATATTTCAATACAAAAGCCAACTTTTTGGGGCATCAAAGCACCTTTAACACGCTTACACCCTTATATACAAATTTGTTAAATCTTGTAGAGATTTAAATTTTTTGCTACAACACAATAATGATGAAAAGTAAACACATTAAAAAACCATAAAAAAAAAAAAAAAAAAAAAAAAAAAACACTTTATTGTCAAAATTGTTTTCAAATGGGCTATGGTATAGTTATAAAATTCCACAACAACTAAAAGATCAGTGTTAAATATGGACAACAACTTAAATATAAGAGTTATGAAATTAATTATATTCAAGTGCATCTAAGGTATCAATATTTAAAATACACACTGTTACCCATCAAATAAATCATTAATAATGAAGCTGTTTATTTGTTTAACTGTGTTTAAATTACCTTGTTTTCAATAGCAGCATAGAACTTAGTGTCCATTTTATTTGAATCTAAATAAATAAAAGTTACAAATTAATCAACAACGTCAGTCTTGAAATATTCCATTTAAAACTAGATTATGCTAAGGTTATACATCACATTCAATGATATATAAACTCCCATGCTAAGGTTGTTCATCACATTCAATGATATACCAACCTCGATGCTAAGGTTCTACAGTTCAGTAAATGATATACCAACCCCGGTGCTAAGGTTCTACAGTCCAGTAAATGATATACCAACCCCGGTGCTAAGATTCTACAGTTCAGTAAATGTAATACCGACCCTAATGCTAATATTCTACAATCCAGTAAATGATATACCTACCCCGGTGCTAAGATTCTACAATCCAGTAAATGATATACCTACCCCAGTGCTAAGATTCTACAATCCAGTAAATGATATACCAACCCCGGTGCTAAGGTTATACAGTGAAGTAAATGATATACCAACCCCGGTGCTAAGGTTCTACAGTTCAGTAAATGATATACCAACCCCGGTGCTAAGGTTCTACAGTTCAGTAAATGATATACCAACCCCAGTGCTAAGGTTCTACAGTTCAGTAAATGATATACAAACCCCGGTGCTAAGGTTCTACAGTCAAGTAAATGATATACCAACCCCGGTGCTAAGATTCTACAGTTCAGTAAATGTAATACCGACCCTAATGCTAAGATTGTACAATCCAGTAAATGATATACCTAACCCGGTGCTAAGATTCTACAATCCAGTAAATGATATACCAACCCCGGTGCTAAGGTTCTAAAGTTCAGTAAATGATATACCAACCCCGGTGCTAAGGTTCTACAGTTCAGTAAATGATATACCAACCCCGGTGCTAAGGTTCTACAGTTCAGTAAATGATATACCAACCCCGGTGCTAAGGTTCTACAGTTCAGTAAATGATATACCCCCCGGTGCTAAGGTTCTACAGTTCAGTAAATGATATACCAATCCCGGTGCTAAGGTTCTACAGTTCAGTAAATGATATACCAACCCCGGTGCTAAGGTTCTACAGTTCAGTAAATGATATACCAAACCCGGTGCTAAGGTTCTACAGTTCAGTAAATGATATACAAACCCCGGTGCTAAGGTTCTACAGTTCAGTAAATGATATACCAAACCCGGTGCTAAGGTTATACATTTCAGTAAATGTAATACCAACCCTGATGCTAAGGTAATACAGTCAAATTAAATGATATACAAAACCGGGTGCTAAGGTTCTACAGTCCAGTAAATGTAATACCAACCCCGGTGCTAAGATTCTACAATCCAGTATATGATATACCAACCCCGGTGCTAAGGTTCTACAGTTCAGTAAATGATATACCAACCACGGTGCTAAGGTTCTACAGTTCAGTAAATGATATAACAACTCCGGTGCTATGGTTCTACAGTCCAGTAAATGATATACCAACCCCGGTGCTAAGGTTCTACAGTTCAGTAAATGATATACCAACCCCGGTGCTAAGGTTCTACAGTTCAGTAAATGATATACCAACCCCGGTGCTAAGGTTCTACAGTTCAGTAAATGATATACCAACCCTGGTGCTAAGGTTCTACAGTTCAGTAACTGAAATACCAACCCCGGTGCTAAGATTCTACAGTTCAGTAAATGATATACCAAACCCGGGGCTAAGGTTCTACAATCCAGTAAATGATATACCAACTCTGGTGCTAAGATTCTACAATCCAGTAAATGATATACCAAACCCGGTGCTAAGGTTATACAGTCCAGTAAATGATATACCAACCCCGGTGCTAGGATTCTACAGTTCAGTAAATGATATACCAACCCCGGTGCTAAGGTTCTACATTTCAGTAAATGATATACCAACCCCGGTGCTAAGATTCTACAATCCAGTAAATGATATACCTACCCCAGTGCTAAGATTCTACAATCCAGTAAATGATATACCAACCCCGGTGCTAAGGTTATACAGTGAAGTAAATGATACTAACCCCGGTGCTAAGGTTCTACAATCCAGTAAATGATATACCAACCCCAGTGCTAAGATTCTACAAATCCAGTAAATGATATACCAACCCCGGTGCTAAGATTCTACAGTCCAGTAAATGATATACCAACCCCGGTGCTAAGATTCTACAGATCAGTAAATGATATACCAAACCTGGTGCTAAGGTTCTACAGTTCAGTAAATGATATACCAACCCCGGTGCTAAGGTTCTACAATTCAGTAAATGATATACCAACCCCGGTGCTAAGGTTCTACAGTTCAGTAAATGATATACCAACCCCGGTGCTAAGGTTCTACAGTTCAGTAAATGATATACCAACCCCGGTGCTAAGGTTCTACAGTTCAGTAAATGATATACAAACCCCGGTGCTAAGGTTCTACAGTCCAGTAAATGATATACTAACCCCGGTGCTAAGGTTCTTCAGTCCAGTAAATGATATACCAACCCCGGTGCTAAGGTTCTACAGTTCAGTAAATGATATACCAACCCCGGTGCTAAGGTTCTACAGTTCAGTAAATGATATACCAACCCCGGTGCTAAGGTTCTACAGTTCAGTAAATGATATACCAACCCTGGTGCTAAGGTTCTACAAATGTCAAATGTCAGAATCTTTCATAATATTAATGATTTCAGGCTTAAATAGTGAAAACAAAAGTACAAGAGTATAAAAGGCCATTTTGTGGTTTTTTTGGTATCTGTGACCTTGACCCTGAATGTATGCCTTTATTAATATATCAAAATGATTGTTGTATCAATACCTACAACATTCTATTATACATGCCTATACAAAAAGTTAATAGTTTTCAAGATAATTTATTATTTTAGTTTTCTTTTGCATCTGTGAGTTTGACCTTTGAACCAATGACTTAAATCTATATTTCAAAATGATTGTTACATCAATACCAACAATATTCTCATAATCATACAAAAAGTTAATAGTTTTCGAGATAATAAAACCATTTCTGTATTGTTGTGCATCTGTGACCTTGATCTTTAAACTCATGACCTTAATCTATATATCAAAACGAGCGTTGTATCAATACTTACAACATTCTAATACATGTCTATACAAAAAGTTTATAGTTTTCGAGATAATTAACTATTTCAGTATTGTTTCATATCTGTGACCTTGACCTTTGAACTCATGACCATGGCAATGCCACGAACAAATCTGAATTGCACCAAGTTTCATTTAAATCTGTCTTGTAGTTTCAGAGGAGATGTCGAAAATAGGCGTTAATGACGCACGCACATACACACGCTGCACTATGCCATAAAAATATGAAAACTATATTTACAATGAATTGTTATAGTCCGATCACATTTTCATTAACCCACGATCTTTTTAAGGTCACATTGGTTTTCATCACTGAAAAAGTGATCAGACTATAATTATCTAATTATTCTAAGTTTTTCCTTTTATCAGCGTTGCACTTCCATAAGAAAAATTTTAATGTTTCCATAAAATTCTCAGCTTTCATGTATGAAAGTGAACTCTTCAGCTTTTTCAATTTTGAGTTATTCTGTTCCACCAGCTGCGTGTTGATGCTTTTGTATGCAGGGTAGGCAGAAGACTTGTATCCAAGAGAACATGCTAAAATGATATATATAAAAAATCCTTAATTAATAGGATACATCATTAACATACATGGAAAGTATATAATATATTAATATGGTTTTATCAGATGAAAGTGTAATATCTGTTAATTTAAAAGGTAATTGGTATCTGAAAAATATAAACCTTCACAATAGGATTGGCATCATATACATTTTGAGACTCTAGTATATGATCTAAAATTTTCAGAATAACAGGAATTTCTGGTTTTTGCTTGAAATTGTTATTTAAAAGTGTAATAACTTCTAAATATATATACACATAACAATATACATGTACAATTATCATTTATTGAAAACATAATCACTTAAAAATCATCAGAAAATGTCATAAATTATCATTGTTTCAACCATTGTAAATAATAAGGATCATAATAATGTAAATAAACCTTGAAAAGAATTTGCTTACAAGCTCACTATAGCTTAATAATTAAGTGGAAATTATATAATATGTAAATTTAACTAAAACCTGTATGATTGTCCCAGTGTAATTTGTCGACAACAAAGACTGTATTCGCAAAAAATGCTGGATCCCGGTTCAGACAATACTGATGGAGATTGCAGGCATTGTCATAAATAATTAATTCAGGTGGGTCTGAAACAATTAAAAATACATTAAAATGAACTGTAATAAATTAAGAACAAAAAATTGGACTGTGTTCACTATCAGTTTTATATGTTTAAGAAAAATCAGAAATGTAACTACTGTCATGTATATCACATATAAGAACATATATTATCAAAATAATATATATATATTCAACTATACTACATTAGTACATGTACCAGGCATGAAGATTACTTACTGTTATGTTATTTTTGTTGCTCATGAAAAATAAGAAAATGCAGAACAGAATTAAGCAACTATATTTACAATTATCTGTCCTTTACATCAATACTGATGTATCACACCTAGTTTACAATAATGTGTTTAACTTTATTATAAAATCAAAGAAGAGAAATATTTTACTTACTAGTAAACCAGTCTTTAAGAAAGTAAAAGGTCTGTTTGGGGACATCACAACATTCCATAATTTCAAATCCATAGCAGATTCCTAATAAAATAAAAAAGAATCTGCTGACTAAATTTCTTGAAAGATTTATATATTTCTATTTAATTGTAAATGATATTGAGAAACCAATGTTTGAAATTCATCATACTAAATAAATAATGTTAAATCCCAAATATACATGGGGAATGAAGGTATTAAATTTATTTATTTTCATGGATTAGTAAATATCAAAAAATTTAATAGAACATTTTAATTAATATGGTCCTGGTGAGATTTATTTTAATACAATTTTCATTAAATCCTCCCCTCCCAACTGAAATGCTTTAAACTAACAAATTTGTGAAAGCTAGTTCACCACATGAGTATTCATGATTCTACAGTACTTTGCTTGTTACAAGTGCAACAACTGTTGTTTACATCTGTGCAAATGTCCACAAAACAACTTTCATTTCCAATCAAAGAATTATATGTCAAGTAAGCAAAGTTTTAAACATGTCCATTGCTACAAGTTGTAATTTCACACAATGTGTTGATGAAAGACATCATTTGAGTAAATTTATTATCATTATATGGAGGATTAGAGTAATTACAAATCATGTTGTGTAGAGTATTTCCATTCAAATCCAAGAACTGTAAATGTGATGATTTTGTGTAAAAATTTACTATATTGAAGAAAAACACGATGCTTCGCAACAAGTACAATACACAAAAAAGTAATTATCTTGTTGTGCTTTAATCAAAATTGTTGATAACAAATGTCATTTTTCACCATGAAGGCACTGATCATTGCACTATAATTGAAATATTTTTATATGTAAAAACCAATTCAATCAATCTTGACTTTGAAATCCAGTAAGCATTTAACTTACTTGATAAGGTACAGATATACATCTGCCATGCAACTGAAAGTTATACTTTGTGTATACAAATGTATTTATATTCATACCATGCTGACAAAAAACTGTAAATATGCCTGGTAACAATGTTGGGTGTCTGGTCCCCCGCTTGTTACACCCATTCACATCTTTTATCTTGTCAGACGAGTAAAAACCTCTTGAACATTTCATAGGCAAATTTGGAAAAAATGCCAAGGGGTTTTCAAGATTCTCCTCAGATGTTTCTGCAGTGGTGGAATTGTTAAATGGAGCTTCAGCTTTAGCAATAATTTCTTCAAGTATTATAGACACAAATGGAGGGATTTTTCCTATCTCTTTTAAAAGATCGAATAATATAGGAAAATGGTGTTGTATAGCTTTAGCCAATTCAGCATCATCAGCCAAACAGATCTTTCTTCCTACCAGCTCTCGTATTGTTGACAAATGTTTGAAATGGAATGTGCCACATACAGGCGAATTTGAGGCCAAAGCAGCCAAAAACTCCATGTACTCTGCCGGACAGTTTGTTGTACATCCTAAATGAAAAATAAACCGTTTACATGATACATGTAGTTGTAGCACAATCAAATGAAATTATGGAATTGAAGCAGACAGTATAAGTTTGCTAATTATATTTACCATAAAGGAGTATTGACGAACAATGAGACTGATATAGTACAAATGTACATATTTACATGTACGTGTACTTTACTTAATTATAGTGTCAAAACACAGTATATTCATGATATCACTAACTATAAACCAAATGCTTAATCTATAATGTCCAAAGCCCGGTAAACTGTAATTACATGTAGTTTCAAAAAATAATTATGTATGTGAAAGAAACTACACTGGTCATCACAATGGTAGTGATTCAATAATAAACACTTAACCAATTAAAAGTCTGTTTTTTATAACCAACATAGAGAAAACCTGTGGATATTGAATCTAAATATTTAAATTATGGTCTTGAATGTGATATCATTATCATTTTTTTACAACATACTAATTATAAAATTTATATTTGACATTTTAAGTTATTTCGTAGTTTTTTCCAAACAGCTAGTCTTGACGCCTGAAAATATGCACAAGTAGTTGTTTTATGTTATTCTATGTTGCGAAATGAACAAGGTGATGAAGATAACATTGGTGCTTCAAATGATTAGGATGAGGTTCACTGTCTTTATTGTATATAGACAATTATTGTTTATTTAATAATATATTTATTATATAATCTACTCAATAATACAGTAAAACCTCGTTATAATGCCCCTCGATAACTTTGCTACCTCGCTTATCGCCACACTATTTTGAAGTCCAAAATCCATTTTGTTTATGTTTTTCTATATGAACCTCCCCCGATTTATCGCCAAACCCCTTTATAACGCCAAAATTAGACTGAACAAATGGTGGCGATGAATCGAGGTTATACTGTACATGTAATACGGTCATACAATAAAAATCGTATTGAATGAGTGTGACGTCATAAAGGCATAAAAGTCATTCCAGAGTGACGTCACACAATTGACCTAGTTCACAGTTGTTTGTTTCATTTGACACTGTTTGTTGATTCTTATTTGTACTTTCCTTCTAAAAAGAAGAAACATTAATTATTTAAATTGAAAATGTTTGTTTTGTTTTTGTATCCTGCGACAGACTATTGTTTACTTTTAATATTTCACCAGGATTACTTTTGGTGCATGTACGCAGTTATGTGAACTTGATGTGAGTCTGTCAATCAGCTGTTTTCTTATACCCTAATGAGAAGACAAGTTTTAAATCTACGAAAAACCCGTTTTTATGGGATTATATAATAAATAGAATCTTGCATGAGTGTTTATGTAATATTGAATTTATTAAACTCGTGTAATAATGTTTTATGCAACTCGCCAAGGCTCGCTGCATAAAAAATTATTCAAAACATTTAATAAATTCAATATTACATAAACACTCATGCAAGATCCTATACTAACCAATTTGCTGAAAGTACTCAAACAATGGCACAAGGGATTTGGCTTCACAGCTCAAAGTATCTTTAAGCGATTTAAAGACATCTGATGATATCTGCTCCTTTCTTGATGAATGCACTCAAAAGGTCCCGTGTTTTTTTGTTTTTTATGAATATGCGATCTTTGTGACTGGTAAAAAAAGAATAAAAAAGGTAAGGCATCATTTTTAAACAGAAATTACATTAATACATCTTAGATTGCTGTCATTATCAAAATGCACGTATAAGTTTGTTATGATAGGTTATATAACATTTCTTTTTTTTTATTTGATTAACAAGATTTCCTTGAAACAAAAATTAGGATTCATTGCATTACCTATCTACTAATTAAAAAAATAATAACTAAAAATATTTTCTTTCTTTGTAAATACATTGAAGTTAAGTCTTTTTTTTAAAATATGGCCATGTGTATACACTTGTATTATAGTATAAAAATTAAAAAAATCATCAGAAACCAATGAAACAAATGATATAATGTTAATGTTCACACACACACCACACACACACACACACACACACACACACATTGAGTTATTTTCAGTACCAATGGAGACATAAGAATGACAGCAACATCAATTTTGGATCATTGTTGTCAGAGTTCAGTTGAGTATATAAACTATACATTACCAGTAGATTTAGAAAATTTTAATATCATGGTAAAATAACATATGTGATTGTATCAAGTAGAAATCGGTCAAAATCTCCACGTCAACATTTTCAGTATTGTGACGTAACAGTTGGAAGAACGACGTCATCACTATACAGCGATCATTGCCGTGAAAACAGGTACCTGTGCACCTTTATCAACAACACATTGCTCAACATGGAGACAGATATTTTATACAACAAGCAAATGAATACTACATTTATACTGCATGTGACTGAAAAAATATACTTGACTTAAGGTCCCTATATTGTTAGAATTTCCGATAATTTTTGCAAATTCAAGTAGTTTTGCGCGCATTTACAATTGGGTGATATGTAAATAGCTACATCATAAATGATTTCATAACTTTGGTATTTGTTATAATTTTTAACTAAAATTTTGTAAAAAAGATAGAGAATGAATTTTCATATTTTTTAAAGACAAAAAATATTTTTGTGACAATTTGAGATTTCAACCAATTTCTACTTGATACAATCACATATACTGTTACACTTATCTTCCAATATGTTTAACACTGGATATTTCCTTTAATGGCTCCATAAATGGTCTTATAAATTGCTTTTGAAAAGCCAGGCTGGTTCCATCAAACAGGAGTACACTTGGGCTAGATTCACATATGGAACACTGGAATTCCATTTCATAATTAATGTATAATAATTTCAGGAAACTGTACCATGAATTACGGAAATGACAGTAAGTGAACTGAGTGTTGAAAGATAAATTTCCACCATCTTTTTGATGTTCCACCCAAGTATTAAAAAATGAAAACATGGTCATCCTACAATAAAATTGACTGATATCTATATCAACTAGAACTGTCTCTTGAGAGCCAAATACCTGCCCATCCCAACATTTTATATTTTCCTGTCACTTTGACCTTTCCCATATGACATTGGTTTAAGGTCATGACACAGTTTGGACCATGAAGATTATTCATGTGAAGCTTTATGACAGTTGTCAAAAGCATCTTTGAGATATTGCACAGACACAATTTCTCAGACAGAAATGCATAGACGGACAGATGGACAAATAGACATGGTGATTCCTATATATCCCACTCAGAGATATAAAAATGAACCGTAAATGTTTATCTTAATGCAACACACATATGTGTACTGCATTTGTCAGAGTGTACCGGTATGTTGGGGTGTTGTTAAGGGGTGTGTGAGTACCAGTCCGTATGTCTTTAATGTGTGAAAGGATAGATTGTTTATTAGTTAATGGTTTTCATAAATTGAACTATTTACATTGTATTTTGGTTTTCATGACTTTCTTCCTAAGTCAAAATCTTTTGTTTAATGTCATTTCATATTTAAGACTCAGATTGAGAAACACCATTTTAATGATTATATCTACATGTAATTTAAATAACACAGAATTTATATCATAGATTGTATATTCTGAAAAGATTTTGAATTAGGTAACATACTGTATTTGTAAATTGATCTTGGGTTGCCAAATTTGGTGTAATTGTTTTTCTCTTTTAAAACCTTTAAATACATAAATATGACTTGACCAACATTGACAAGCCACGATCAATCTAATAATAAATAAACTAAAATGGGGATAGTACTGTCTGATTTACAGCCTGTGGTTTGTTCCTGTTGGGATAAAACAAATGAGATTACCCATCGTAACCAATAGTGATCAAATATAAATACAATAAAAAATGATATCAAACAAGTTGGGCAACTTGGCAACTATTGGGATACAATGGGGCCAACAATATGGCGTTACACGGTGAACTGTAACATTAAAAAGTAGCCTGACTGGTTACAGATAACAAGATTATACATTCAGTATACTAAAAACATAACAGTACCCAAATTGATATTTATTTCTAAGAACTTACAAAATATATATCTAAATATGCTAACAAATTTCAATTTAACATCATTTTTAACAATTAAGTTATAATCTTATCTTGAACATTCAATAGCAAAGCATTTCTTTTCTTTTTTTTTTTTGGTGATAAATTAATCTTCACTCATATTTAAATCACAAACTTAACATGCTTAAGTTAACTTTTCATATTGATCATTTTGTCATGGCATCATGTACTGTAACTTGTAATACATGTACATTTATAAATTACTCTCTAAATTAGTTAATACAATAAAAAAATCCAGTCTATCTAATGTTTGTGCAGAAAAATTGTTTACCAATTTTTCAGTCTTAGAATGCTTGGTCATACTATGTGAATTGTAACCTATGGCATCTAATTTCATTGCATGTAAACTCATCTAGGGAGAATTGACAATTTAAGTAAATGTCCTGCTTCTATATTTCATTATAATAAAAAATAAATAAATAATAAATAAAATAAATAATAAATATAAATAAATAAATAAATAAATAAATAAATAAATAAATAAATATAAATAAATAAAATGAGAAAAGGTAAAACAAAATATTTGTAGACTGAGGTTGAGGTCAGTCTCAAACTCAGTCAACAAATGCATCATAATTAATGTTCAGTGTACATAATATCTACCCTGAATGTAAAAGTTGGAACATATAATCCCTGAGGATCTCATAGTGAACAAGAAACTTTCCCATATTTAACACACAATCTTTACTGCCATCATAAAAGACTTGGTATCCACAATGACATGCTTTCATAAAACCTAAAATGTGCCAATTAGGAAAAACTAATAAAAACATACATACATGTAAAACAATTATTTGCAATTATAATTTTTACAATTTGTTTAACTTTTCAGTGATTTATATATACAGTAATTATATAGATGTACATGCATATATTAGGCCCCTTTAACAAAACATGTCTCATTACATCACAATATTTTTTCCATTATTAAAATTATTTTGTGGTAAATGCTACAATCGTTAAATCATCTTCATTATTGTTTTCATTGTATAACCATCTACTGCCACTAAGTGTAGTGCAACAAAAAGGGTACCACAAGGTATTTTATACTGTATTATAAACATTTTTAAATTTGGGATCTAATAAATGACAAAATATATCTAGTTTTTTCCCAATTTTTTGAACTTTTAACTTATTTTTACATATTATCTGTAAAATTATAATATATTGTTTGCAAATCACTTCCGGAATGAAACATTTGAGATTGCTATTTGTTTGTCAAGTTTAGCATTGAAAGAAATGACAACTGCATTAGATTATAGTAACCAAGTGTAAAAAGGGCCAAAACATATCAAATGTCTATCAGAAGATGGAATCTAGTCATACGTAAAAAATGAACAAATAAAAATACAGCTTGGGGCATGCAAGTTTTTCAAAGTAAAACAATAACAAATGTATAAACAAAATTTCAGAGATTATAAAAAATAACATTAAACTGAATACAGAATAAGTTAAAAGTAGATACAAGTAACAATCATTAGACATATATTAAGTGTTTTAACAAAATCTTTCCAGAGTTAGACTACCGTTTAACTAAATATTTGGACTGGGATTCGAACCCAGATCTTTCAAACTGAATTGCAACGCTCTACCATTAAGCTATCCAAGTTTACATTAGTCATCACGATATTCTAACTCTGGCAGTCTGGCCTAAATTCACATTTACTAAACTGTAATCTGGTAATATGTTTCCACATTTTGAGCATGTTTCATAAGATTTTCAATGCTTTAAAGGAAAATATTATCAAAGGCTTTTCATATTTTCCATCGCATTCAAGCAATCACAAACCACAATTATTATTTATTCAGAGTTTATAATTCCCAGCCAGTTTTTTTATGATCATACTTACACTGGATCTTTAAAAATTTATATTTGGATACAAGGAATGACTCATTAGGCAGAGGGTTGCTGTAGTTTGGCATAGCAACCCCACACGAGGGACAGTTCTTTATGTCTTCAGGTTCTGCCAAGAGATTGCCATTTTCCGCTTCAAAACATTCCTCAGCTTGTTTGCAGATTCTTATCCTCTGAGTTTCATTTAGGTGATACGGAATTCTATTAGTTGAGTAGCACTTGTATAAAACTGGGACCCTTTTTTCTCCATAGAATTTAACTGCAATGGCGTCTACCACACTTGATGTTTCTGCCTTTTCATAACTAGTGACATAGTCACTAACTGCACGAACATGGCAACAATTTTTTGTCACTTTACAGGTTACACATCTGATATTACCAACTGACACTTTAACCAATCCAAATGAATTGCAATAAATTCCATATGTGTCTGTTAGAAAAGGAATTCAATAATATCAAATTCCTGAAAATAAAAAAAATAAAAAATAGAAACAAAATATTGTTGAAAGACCTCTCACTATATGGACAATTATTATGTTCTAAATATGATGCCATAAAAAATTTCTTCCTGACTTTTGTCTTATGATTTTTAAAATTTCAAAACAGTTTCATATTTTCTATTTCAACCTAAAAATATATGGTCATTAAAATTGATTGACTATATACGTTTAAAATAAACCTTCTTTCTTAGCATTGTTTTTGGTTAATTCCATTATATAACTGTCAGAAAATATATCCAACATCATAAAGTATTATGATGACAGAACACTTTTAGTATATATGACAGACATACGGGTACTGTTTCTAACCTTTTCAAATTTCAATATGTCACCGACGTTTGGGAAACATCTAGAAATCAAAAGCAAATATACTATTCCATTTCTGAATCACAATTTAGAAGTGGACAGAGATTGAAAAATAGTGACAGTAAAGGTCACAAAAAGAAAAGCACCAAACTTCCAACTGCTAGGGACCTGATAAATGAACGTTAACACAAATACTTAACATTTAATTCCAGATCACTGCAGATGGAGAGTAAAACTCGCTGTTTGGTGACCTGTCCCCAGTAGAGGCAAGACAATAAAAAAAACCAAACAACTAAATACATTAAAGTTTGGTAATGCTTACTATTTTGAAAAGTATTTTTTGAGAAAAATGTGTGACGATAGAAATTCTAAAAAACTCCTCTTTTCAGTGTTCAGTACATCTCAAATAAGCAATTTTATTTTAGATTTAGATACTTCCACAAACAGTTAAATTGGACTTTAAACATTGCGAAATGGTGTTATTATACAGAAGATAACTATAAATACACATCAAGCATAAACTCATTAAAACAACTTTGTATCAATCTTCAGTTTACCAGTAGATCTGTGTTAGTCTTCTTTGAATAGCCATGGTCATATTCTACAATAACAATAATAATAATATTTAGTGACATGAAATTCTATGCAAATAATATTACAACTTAATATCATATGTGAAAAAAGAAATAAACACAAAATTTCAATTTAAATAATTTGAGTTATTAATGTTGTGATGTAAAGTTATGTTGTTTGTTGGTATTGTCTGTCATTGCTTGAATACTGGTAAATAGTTTTTTTGCCTCATGTGCACTATGATTTTTGCACTATTGGGTGGTAACTTTTAGCACACAAAAAATATGTAAATTGAAATTGCTCATGTATCTAGATAAATCTAGATTTATTGCAAGAATTAATTTTTACAAATTACAAATAAGACTAAGTAGACTAGATAAAATCATTTAAATCACTGCAATTAACCATTTGTTGTTTCTTATTTTGAGTTACAAACCATGTATTTCTGGTGGCAACTGCAGAGAAGACAAATAGTCATCAAACACCTCTTTAACAAATCTAACATGGATGCAAGGTGGATAAAGATGGTCCAAATCTGACAAATGGACAAAAACATTTCAATACTTGTGAATTGTAGAAATTTCTGAATAAGAGTTTTATTGCTTTATCATTGATTAAAAATATATCTTAGTTTATATGTGTAAGATAACTGAATACTTGTTTCTTTATACTAGTTTTAAAGATATATAAATCTAAAGATATTTCTTTTCAATCCATATGGTTTTGCTTTTAATTTTTTTTTTTAAATATTTTGAAGTCTAAATTTAACATTAAGTGGAAGACATTTCTTTTTATTTTTTATCATGTTATCTAAAATAATAATACATGGTACCATACCAACTAAACTCAATGGAGTAACTGTATCTATATATTTCTGTCGACTCTCATCACATTCACATCCAAATTTTAAACCATTTCTGTAAACTAACAGAGGACAACCATTCTGAAACATAACAATAAGTAAATTTTTTAACAGATAACTGAATGGTGCTGTATTTAGGTGTTACAACAAGACTTAATTTCTGCGCACTAAAATACCAAAAGCTGAAATACCAATCACAATACAATGCAACATCATATGGAAATGCCTTATAATAAGGGCATACTGCTGAACCGTTTTCACTGAATATGCCTTACTACGAATGTTTACTCTTTTCTTAAATTTTAATTATATATGCTATATATATATATATATAAATCAATCTTTCTTACTTTTAAAAAATTAGTATTATTGTCAAAGTCAAGTAGACACACCACTTTCCAAAGCCCATCAAGTGGCATAAAGGATGATGTTTGGAGCAGAACTTGCTTATATGCTGCATAATGATCACTGATGGCAGTATCTATTCCTCCTCTGATGCCAAAATGCTCATTGGACTCTACTTGACAGCTTAGGCTAACAGGCTCATTAGACACTACTTGACAGCTTGTCTGGAATTCAACAACAGCAATATAAAACAAGAGGCCCATGGGCCTTAACGCTCACCTGAGGAAGAGTACATATCTTATGCAGAGGTTCAATGGTCAATGACATTAATAAAAGAGAATATCAAAATTTTCAGCTGTAAGGGCCAATAATATGCAAGTATTTTTGCAAATTAATTATAATGATTATTATATAAGTATGCTATATATAACATATCTAAAGTCTAGCTACAATATATTATTTATAAACAGCTAAAACATCTGTATATTAAAATGTGCATCAAGCCAATACCTACAATATTCCAATATACATGCCTATACAAAAACTTTATAGTTTTTGAGATAATTAACCATTTAAGTACTCGTTCGCGTCTATGACCTTGACCTTTGAACCCATGACCCTGATCTATGTATCAAAATGATCGTCATGTCAATACCTACAAATAACTGAAAATCCTACGCCATTATCAAAGGTCAAAAACTGGGACATGACCTTGACCTTCGACCTTGACATAAATTGGAAGAAAATTGCAAGACAAGATCAACAGTGAAAACTCCATACAATTATCTTCAGATGTTATGAAGTTATAACAATAAATGTCTCATTTTAAAAATTACGTAATTTTACTCAAAAAACGCGTAACCTATTTTTCGTCTAATTTTCATGAAAAACACAATTTTAATGTTACCAGGTATGCTGAATCTAAATATCCAATCAAAATTTGCCTGCACCTTTTGGTTTCAGAGAAGAAGATTTTTTTGTCTTTTTGCTATTTTTAGTAACAGCGGCCATCTTAATGGGCGTGGCCAAACCCCGAACAAAATTTTGAAAGGCTGTTACCCAGGCATGATAATCTCCAAGTTTTATCAACTTTGGCCCAGTAGTTTTGAAGGAGAAGATTAAAATGTAAAGTTTACACACGACGCACGACGGACGGTGATAGATTGCAATAGCTCATCTGAGCCTTTGGCTCAGGTGAGCTAAAA